>OY744521.1:23100582-23133082 GCA_963556195.1 Sepiola atlantica | reverse complement strand
GTGTGAATGATCGTTTGGTTTGGCTTGCGCGATTTAGTGCGGGCGAACCCGTACAACCGAGTGCAAGATAGGGCTGTTCTCACAGTCGGATCTCACAGACGTTGACAGGGCCACCACGTTGACGAGACCTCAGGTCAAGGGTCAAGTTGCACCTGCGCATTAGGGTTCTGTGACATCACGGGCTTTTGTGTGGGAAACTGTGTTTTGTCAGTCTGGTTAGTGGAAGCAAGCCGAACGGACGATTTCTCTATGTAGTCTTCAAATGATTGGGGGAATTAAATTCTCTATGAGAATAAAGGCATGAGATTCCTTCTCCCCCCTCCTTGAATGGCTAAGGACTTAAGCTAGGAATTAACTACGATAGAGTAGTAATTTGGTGTCTCCTTTAACGTTGGTGAAACATCTCCAAGATCGACGGTAGACTGGCGCCTGAAATAAACCAATCAAAGTTTAAAAAGATTGTTTGTCTCGTGAATCGTGGTATGAAGGTTTTGTTGGAGACACAGCGGACGGCGATGTTCACGGCAGTAAGAAGAAAGAACTCAACCACTAGACGACATTGAGACGACGCACCTCCACGCGACGAGGAAGAGAAGGTGCGAGAAATTAAAGACAATGTTGAATGGCTAGTCTACTCACACGAGACTTACGATGAAGGTAGATTTGTCACTACTTTTCCCTTGCTTATGAACTAACACAGATGATTAACAAACTTACTCAGTACCCGATGTTGATGGAAATTGTGTAAGCCTTCTTGATCTTTTCCTGAAAACTTGTTCTTGAACAGTTCTCATCCATTGTTCTGTCTCTGTTGAGATTTTCCGATTACTCAGTTGTCTCAATTAAAAGCAACAAAAAGTTCAGCACATCGATACTCGAGGACTGACTGGGATAGCCTCATATCATTCATATCGGAAATTCCTCTGCATTCTATTTTCAAAAAGAATCTGTTCTGTATCGTATCTAATATAATTGATTGGTTAATCACTCTTATTGAGAGCTTCATACCACCCAAGTAATTCCAACAGAAACCAAACAGCGAGCAGTGGTACATCATTGAATGTGCCGCCGCCATTGCCTACAGAAATCACTATTTCAATTGATTTCAACGAAACCGAAGCTGTCTTTAAAACTGCTCGTAACCACTGCAAAAAGGGTTATATAAAACGCGAATGATTTATATGCCCAATCCGTTAAATCTAGAGTGGCTGAGCAGAGGCTTCGTTCCGACGAGTTTTTTTGGAATAACAAATAGGGTCATGAACAGATATAAGACCTATCTGAACCATCATCAGTAGACAAGAAGAGACCTCATAAGCATTCGGTAAAACCAAACTTTTCGCAAAGAAGTTTGCATCAAGTTCCACCCTTTGCGATCAGGGTCTCATACCTCCTGAATTTCTCTCTTTGATTTAAACACCTCAGGTGACATTCATATATCTGTCTGGGATGTTGCAAAACTTATCAAGAACCTAGATCCCAGCAAGGCAACTGGCCATGAAAACATTCCAATCATTGTGCCTAAGAAACTACAACCGGAAGTAGCTCATATTCTCACAAAGATGTTCGATCGTTACTTAAAGGAGACATGCTTCCCATAATCTTAAAAAAACTTCGTCAGTTTGACTCGTATTAAAAAAAATACTGGAGATCGGTCTTCTGCATCACAGTACTGACCAATCAGTTCCCTGTGCGTCATGAGTAAGTAGTTTTGAGTCTGTCATAAATCTAGAAGTTGTCAATCACTTCAGAAAAAAACAATCTACTCAGTGACCAGTAATATGGACTTCGTCCTGCCAGATCAACGGCTGACGTGCTGACTGTAATATCACACAGGATCAGTAAATCTATTGATGGGAAAGTCGTTACTAAAGCAATAGCTTTTAACATATAAAAGGCCTTTGACAGAGTTTGGCATGGTAGGTGCTCTAATGAGCTCCAAAACCTCGTCTACCTACAACCACTGTAAATAATTTTCCTGTCTTCCTGTACTTAAAAATAAACGGAGCTTCTATGAGGTAAGTTTTTTTCCAAGAACATAATCCTGAAGTTATACCATCGATTTTCCGAACACCCCGTAGATAATCTTCGTAAAATAATACAGTTTCCACTGATGAAAACATTGAATATGTGCATTTATATTTCACTCACAGTAGTAAGCTTGTTGTAATAAGTTTTTGACACACATACACTTGTTTCTTGTGAAGAATGCATAAAATTGATTCTATACGGTATGTCTTCTATAAATCGTTTGTGTGATGATATTGTTAATATTTTTAGTGCGGTTCTATTAACACCGTAATTATGCGTTTTTACAGGTAAAAGGTTTGAAAGATTTCGAATTGATGTAATTATAGATAGATGAAAGGTCGATGATACATAATTTGATTCTGTAAATGTATTTATAGACTGCTATAGAATTGTTCAAGACTTTCAAATCTTGTCCGCTCAGAAAAACGTAATCTGTTCATGACACCATAGTAACCATATTTCTTTCTATATTAAAATCAAGCTCCGAAAATAACCACGTACCAATGTTTATCCATATGTACGCATGTTTCAAAATATAATATTACTATCGGAGTAAAAATTGGAATTTTTAAATGATTTTCCTAATCAACATATAGACAATAAAGTCTATATGATGATAAGAAAAAATCATAAAGTTTTTCAAGCTTTACTCTGATGTAATAGTGATCATAGAATTATGTTTTTAAAAGCACGTACATATGGATCAAAATTGTTGTATCTCTCTCTCTATCCCTCCCTCTCTATCTCTCTCTCTCCCTCTCTCTCTCTCTCTATATATATATATATATATATATATATATATATATATAATTACATAAACAATATTACAGTCTTACGTCAATCAACCAACGTTTCGAAGTTACCACATCTTTTAAAAGACTGAATGAAATTAAAAAGTAAAATGTGTGGTAACATCGAAACGTTCGTTGATTGACGTAATATTGTTTATGTAATTTTATAAATGCTCTACTTATTATTGAGCACTTTTCAAAATATTGATTTTATGTTCATCTTATTAACATATTGTAACTTGATCAATAAATATATATATATATATATATATATATATATATATATATATATATATATATATAATTGATCAAGTTCAAATGTGTTAAAGTGAACATAAAACCAAATTTTTCAAGAGTGCTCAATACCAAGTAGAGCATTTATGAAATTACATAAACAATATTATAGCCTTACGTCAATCAACCAACGTTTCGATGCGTATTACCGCATCTTGTCAAAGGCAGTGCTAAAATAAATTTATTTTAGCTCTGCCTTTTGAAAGATGCGGTATACGCATTGAAACTTTGGTTTATTGACGTAAGGCTATAATATTGTTTATATATATATATATATATATATATATATATATATATATATATATATATGCGAGAACTATATATGTGAAATATATCAGTGCGATTGTATGGCTTTTATCCTTGTATACCCATTTCAACGAAATGAAAGATTGCCGTATATCTGAATCATTGTACAGTTTATTTACTTCCAATTATGGACGATATTATTTAGAATTTTAAAATTCCTGAATATGGTATTGTCAGAATCCTGAAAATGTTTTGATTTTGAAATTAAGAAAATGTTGCTCAACTTCTGATTGGTATTCAAAATTTCTGTTTTTCTTGACATAATGTTTCGTCGCACCAAATAACAATTCCGAAATTCAGAAATGTTTTTTTTTCCAGCAAATTCAATTTCAATTTTATTTCCAAACATAAATCCATCTTAGCAGACTTATTCCTTTTCTTACCATTCTTATTTTATTCACAATCATTTATTTTATTCGCTTTCCCCTATTCGATAGAATTAAGGAAATAGTTACGCACCTAATACACATTTATAAAAGTCAGCCTGGAAAATGATATTCATTATCAAATCGCTGAAATAATGTGCTTTTTCTTTTCTTTTTTTCTTTGTTTTTTTTTCTTTGTTTTTATCGTTCTATTTTCTTTCTCTATTCTTTTCATTCTTCTGTCTTTATATCACAGGTTTATTTTACTTCGTTGACTATCTTTTAATTTAGTAGTCGCCTGTAATAATAAAATTATAACTAACTATAACGTATCAATGCAAATGGTTGGAGACTTGGTAGTAATAGTTTCGTTTAACTACATCTCCATATTGATTGTTTTCTTCTTCTTACTCTCTCAATTGTTCTACCTCTTCTTCTTTTCTTTCTCTCAAATTTCCTTCCCATTCCTCACCCCCCCTTTTACTATTCACCCCTTCTTCTTCTTCTTCTTCTTCTTCTTCTTTTTCTTCTTCTTCTTCTTCTTCTTCTTCTTCTTCTTCTTCTTTTCTCAACTATAACCATGTTAGGTTTTTGTACTCTCTTCTTTCCTTAAGTTTTATACAATCTCACCTCCTTCTAATAATTGCTCCCTTCCCCGATCCACTACAACCTATCTTAACTGCATCTTCATAAAATAAAACGCATGTCGCTACTTCCTTTCCTCACAGAAAGTAAGCGAGATTCCATTTTCTTTATTCTTGTCCATTTAAACCACAGTAATTAAAAAAAAATCAGCCTTCCTTGTTTCTTTCATTTCTATTTTGTTGATTAGGGTTAGAATTTCTTTTTAGTTTTATTGTATAACGTCTCTGCTATTTTGTCTATAACATTGCGTTTTACTTCCGTTCTCTCAACACACCTCGGATCTGGAGACACACCTCGGATCTATTTAAGGTGTGTAAACATTTTTCGAAATAAATTATTTTTCCTGCGATTTTCACTAATTTGGCTTTATGTCCCAGTTTGTCCTAATTCTGTCGAGTAATTTAGGAGCCTATAAGACGAGCGGACAGAATGTGCAATTATTATATAAATTCGGCTTGCATTAAATTCAGTCAAAGAAATATATACACACACATATATATACATATATATACACACACATATATATATGCATATATACATATATATATATACGCATATATACATACATATATAAATATATACAATATATATATACATATGTATACATTATTATATATATACACATATATATACATATATATACATCTATATACATATATACATATATGCATACGTATATATACATGTATATACATATATATATATAGACACACACACACACACACACACACACACATATATATATATATATATATATATATATACAAATATCTATTCCTCATTATAAGATTTGTGATCGTATGAAGTTTGTTTGAAAACATGTCTCGAGTCCGTGTCACCTGAGGAAAAACTACTTCTTTTTTCATCTTATGTCCATCAGATAATCGGATGTCCTCTAAAATGACGGTTACTCTAGAAATATGCTAGAAGACAATCGATATTATTGATTAAGAGACAAGAACTGTAAGTAGTTTAGCTTTAAAGGAAAATTCATTTGATGCGGGTGTCGCTTTAGATTTGAAGGTATTAAGATCTGATATCAGTTCCTATGAAATCACTTAAGGATCAGCATGCGCATTTGTATTAGAGGGAACGAAAGACGGACAGACGCACCGACTGACAGTTCGAGTGCCAACATTGAAAGAAGGACGAACATACGAGTAGACAGACATGAAGGGTCGGTCAGTTGGTAGAAAAAGGTAAACTAAAATCGATGTGGGCATCACTTTAAACTTTGTGACGTACATGATGATCTTGAACCAGGATTAAGCGGTAGAAGTGGACCTGATAGACTTCTAAATCACTCTTTTCAAGCTACGGGAAGACCCTGAAGTGTTTAGAGTACGAGAAAATCAAGTTGATTGTTGAACAGGTGCAACCCATGAATATTGAGACCTTGGTTGTGGACGGGCGGTTGCTATGGTTTAATTTTCTTGGAATTTATGCGATTAAGGAGCTTAGAGGCTTAGAGTGCATCTGACTGAATCGGGTAACGTGCGCTTCAGAAACCTGAACAAGTGTGCCGTTATTTCGATCGAATTTAGTACAACTTTCGATCGGAGTACGAAAGCATGGACTGCGTCGTGGAAATGGGCGAGTGGTCATTCTTCCAGTGAGATAATAAATAGAGTGTAGCAATATAAAGTGCCTGATCATGCCCGGGAAGCGTACGAAGAAGAACTCTCATTTTACCATATCCTGAGAAAGAACTTGATCCTACCAAGGAGATACTTCCTTTGATGGCGGTTGTGCAAGAGTAAAAGCAGAAGGTCCGACCACTACTCGACAATCGGGAATTGAACGACTATGTGGATGCGTTTACTGCCAACGCAGAGGTGTGCTCGCAAAGACTCAGAGAGTGGTGGAGACAATGGGCCGATGTGTCGCTTTAGATTTAAGGAATGTATACCTACAAATTCACGATTTTGCCTTACTCGACTGAGGTTCGGCCTAAATATGGCGCCGCTTGTTATGAAATCTGTTATTGCCGCGATAACGTCTAAAGATGAGGAAACCAAGCGTGTCACGTCCACATACGTCGACTACATCCTCATCAATGAACGTTTAGTCTTTGCGGTGCGCGTGCGGCAGCAATTTTTAGAATACGGTTTGGTCTATAAAAATCTGTAACAACTCAGATACGGGGCTAAGGTCATGAATCTACTGGTCTGGCGAAAGAGTGATTCTCTCCGATATAAACGGGGATGGTCAGATTCTGGAAATTTCCCGTGTAATATATTTTCCTTGTGCGCGAAATTGGTAGGCCATTTCCCCGTGTGTGGCTGGTTTAGGGTTGCTATTTTATTCATCAAGCGCCAAGCAAGTGCGCTAACCAATAAATGGGACGCTGAGTTCAGGGATGCCTCTCTTTGTCAAATGCTGGCGGAAACAACTGCAAAAGTATAGGAATTAGATCCTGTCGGTGGAGACTGGTGCGTGAATGGCAACAAGATGAAGGTCTGGGTGGACGCAAGTTCCATTGCTACGGGAGTGGCATCAGAAGTGAATGATGCCTGTGGGTTACGTCTGACCAATGATGCGAGGCACATTAATCTGGCCGAACTTGGTTCAGTGATTAAAGGCGTTAATCTGGCTCTTTAATGCCAGGTACAAGTGTTGCATGTAATAAACGTGCATCGATGGGTGTCTGACACCTTACAGGAAAAGTACGTCTAAACACGACGCCGGCTTGTGAAATGCTGGTGAGACGGCGTTTGGAAACACTACGATTATTGGTGGAAGAATGCGCGTTCACAATTGATGTGTAAACAAAGCTGACAGTTAAACCAGAGTTCCGCAAAGATGCCTGGGTATGCACAGAAAGGAGAACCGATTTCGGAGAGTTGCGCCACCGCAATAATCCAATTAAATTAAGAATCAGGTTGCCAACATTCACCAACAGAGTAGATACCCAGACGTTAAAAGAACACTATATTTTGTCAGGACTGTCGACCCAATGGAGTCTAAAGACTTGTCAAATCTGTTGTCAGAGCCTGCGAAGCTTACCAATCGATTTATCCTCGGTTTATCCAGTACCGGTTCAATGGAAAAAAAGAGATCTGAGCGTCGAGAAAAACTGAAGCATGATTGGCAATGAACGTAACTCATTACGACGGGTGCCATTTTCTGACACTTATCCATTTTGGTCCCTTCCATTGCGCAATATGGAGGCTACTGCGACGACACGATTCGATTAGTATCATTCGTCAGCTGGAGGCAGTTTTTTTTTATTAACGAGGCCCGCTCAGAGAAATATTGACTGATAATGATACTGCGTTCACTTGCCGGCAATTTAAGGAATTTACGAGTAGCTGGGCCGTGTATTTGAGGTTCCGGTACGCTTATGTTCCGCCCGGGAATGATATCGTGGGACGCAATCACAGAAGCGTAAAAACGATTGCGGCTAGGAAAAATTACTCTGCGTTGGAGGCTGTCTACTGGCATAATGTCACACAGAAGGACAACTTTTCACCTTCAACGACGCTGGGTGACGTATTATATAGATACCATATCCGGCTGAAAGGCATTGCCGCCGTGCCCCCGCCTGACTTGCAAACAACTGAAGGGAGGTATGAGATAGGTGATGTGATACAGGAAACATTCTTTAAAAAAAAATGGAGTGCAGTGGAATTTCTGATATGAAAGATCTGAGGTTGTCCCAGTCAGTCATCGAATATTGATACACTCAGTTATGGAAAGAGACATCAGAGGTCTTATTGCACAAAAGATCCTAGCAGAGACAGAACAATGGATGAGCACCTCCCTTCATCATTTCTTGTTTGAGTGGAATAGCCATTCAACATTATGAACGTTAAATTTCTTGGAGGGTATGAAGCTCTCAATACAAACGATTAAGCAATCAGTTATATCAGATGTGATACAGGACATATCCTTTTTTAAAGGTCGAATCCGCTTAAGTTTTAAATAGCCCTTTCATCGGTAAACACAAATATTGAATGGATGCATCGTAAAATATCCGTTTTTCTGTTCTAGTTATTGACAGCATTTGGTCTATGCGATTATGTCTGTATATTGTTTGATGAATTGACAAGAATTGTTGTAGAATTTTAGAAGAATATTCATCGATCAATTTGATCAGAAATACATCGATGAAATTTATAGAGGTAACATTACGTAGGGAGTTCTTTGATCCTTAGCAGATAGCCCTAATATTCTCGTTGAGAGAAAGCAGCTTAATCTCTCGTTGACACGTCGTGTAGCAGTTGGGTCAATGGATAGTGACGTCTCTCAGTAGTGATCGCAGTAGTAGATCTTTTTTTATTTTTCACTTTGTGGTTGAAATAATGGAAGAAATGAAACATACCTACAAATGACCTCATTATTTGCTCTGAGATTTGTAAAAATTTACAGCAGATACAACTAGATGAACTCCATCTTCCTGGTCAAACTCCGTGGGGTGGGGTGGAAGCGCCTCGAAAACAGACATCGAATACTCTATAACCGGCTTGACTTCTTTGCCACGTGTTCACTTCCATGAAGCAAATTCCGATACATGTAAGCATAACCTTTAACTTAGCTTCTAATGGAAAATTTATTTTTCTTAGTTTTTACGTAGGAATTCTCGTTTTTAAAGCTATTTTTACCCTAACTCAGCACATTTATCTCTTACTGGAGAACAATTAATTCCGAAAAAATAATCAAATGGTTGTCAAAAAACGGCAGCAGTTTTAAGATATTCTTTACGAATTGACCTAATTATTAACATCACTAGATAAAAAAAAACATTATTTATACATCAGATGAATGTGCTAGTCAATGATTTTCATACAGAGTTTATCCTTTATCAATCTACTATATTTATCCATTTACTTACCTCATTAATTATGCAGTGATTCATAAATATTGTACGCTATTCCCCGTACTTTCTAATATGTGCCGTTTATGTATGCTGAATTCTACAAGACTGTGTGTGAAGATGGAAACAGTCTTTTATTAAAAATAGACAAAACATCACTAAACGGCACTCGAATACCAAAAGAGAAAACATCAAAGAAAACTTCGCGCACCGGCTGCTCAACTAAAATTAAAGAATCAGTTGTTCTTTTACAAATTTTTTGTGGTCTCTACATTTTTTTAGTAATGAGCCATCACTTCTGAAGGCCAAACGCCACTCGAGGACAAGGGTTAATAAGATTGAAAGATTGTCAGTTTAATCACGAATAATATTATGAGTACACCGAAAACGATGAGAGAAATGAACAACATTTGATTACTTATGGGGGACGGGTTATGACATAAATTTTTCTTGATATTGGATTTGAAGACCATCATGCTGTAGCCTGCAGGTAAGTAGTCTACTAGTAATGTGTTCCAAAGACAATAATTCATTTGAAAAAAACAAAACAAACTATGTTTATGGAAATTTCGTCTGGCCCTAAGCATATGAAGGAAGAAAGGAAAGTTTGTTTCTGTTGTGGTAGGATAACGAGTTCTTGCTGCAAATGTCTTAAAATGAGGAAAAACAATGAATCAGCTGAGCGAAGCTATCTCACAGATGAACTCTAAAAGTTCAACCCGGGGTTGGTATCTGTCTTGGCCTTCGGGTCTTGATTTACGCCGGTCTATCGGTCGTCTGTCCTGTGCAGTTCTATGAGGTCCACCTTTGAGAAGGGGTGAGTTTATTGCTAATTGCCTGAGGCGCCCCTAACGGGGAATGCCGACGGGGCTGCCTAGGCAATTTTTAATGGTCAGAGTGCTCAAATTCTCGAGCGCTGGTTTTTCAAATCCCACTTTCCCGACCTTGTGTCACATCTTACCTTGTGGGAGGAAGATAAATAAAAACTCTAAAAGTTTAGAAGCGAGAATTTTCCTTATGTTAAGAGAGAGAGAGAGAGATAGATAGAGAGAGAGAGGGGGTAGAGAGATAGAGAGAGAGGGAAAGAGAGAGAGAGGAAGTGTGAGAGAGAGAGAGAGAGAGAAATAGTGAGAGAGAGTGTTCAATGTGACCATCACCTACAGTAGAGCATCCTCAATCCGATACACGAATTCCTCTAATATTAGCAAACCACGTTCCTAGTCATTAATTGAATGTTGCCGTTAATAGGCGTCCACTTGAAGGGTGACACTTCTTTAAACTTGCTCAACTTTGTCTAAATTATTTTGCCCTTTTTGTCAAGGATGGGAGGGAAAAAGAAGGAAAGGGGCGTAAACAATTTTTTTCAATGTTGTTGTGACTATCATTTCATTCAAAAGAAATGGGGGTAAATCAAATCAAACCCTAAAAAAAGTTTACCTGTTTATTGACTCATTCATTGGCAGAAAACTAATGCAATATATTATTAAATAGGTTCTTTCATGTTGAATCCGCTGTATATCCATTTGTTGAGAGCTTAGTTTTTGGTAAATAAAACGCGCCCGAGTAAAGGAATTTGAAAAATAAATAAACCTAATTTCTGACAAGAACTTATGTGATTTCAAATTACTTACAAAGAATGAAATAAGGTTCTATTTTTGTTTTGGCCAAGGACGCCATTTTGATAAATGAGTCTCATTGCGAACTTCTAGACTAATAAATTTAGAAACGATTTAATCTAGCGATTAGAAATCATATTTTTTCTTATTCGCCTTTTAAATATTTATCATGATTCCCTTGTTGGCAAATTATGCAAAACGCTTATAAGCGTTCTTCTTTTAGGATTGAAAAATATTCCCATGATTCAAAGAACCACTATTTAGAGGAAAATAATCTGATTATAAATAGTTTCTTTTCTTTCAACGAATATCCAATAAAGATTTGTGACTTTTATGATATCTTCCGTTCTAGTAATTATGGCGGCTAGAGTAGAAATCTATTTTCCTCTTTTAAACTTTTAAACAGTTAGTAATTTTTCCCAGATGAATTTGCAGAAAAATGGTATTTTCGATAACTTTTCCTCTCATATATATATATATATATATATATATATATATATATATATATATATATATATATATATATATATATATATATATATATATATGTTATTGTTTATTATCTATGTACGTATACGTTTCGTCCTTTATAATCGGGACTCATCAGCATAGAGATATGACTATTAACTACCGGTCATGCGATTCGAAACCCTGGATTACGCGTATTTTGCAACTCAAATCCCGACGCCTAAACCACACGGTTATGTTGAACAGCGAATAAACGGTGATAATTTTAACACTTTATGTGGCGGCTTGACGTTATAAGAGTGTTCTATTTAATGAAAGGAATTATGCATTTATAGCTAGTGACGTCATGCTGTGTTAATACTACACTTACAGTGCTCTTCTAGACGGGGTTTTCTAGGAGCTACAGATAACTTTTGGTTTTCCTTTTTTCATTATACATTATATATATATATATATATATATATATATATATATATATATATATATAATGAAAAAAGGAAAATCAAAAGTATTATTTATGTATTCATCAACGTTTCGTCTTTATTTCAAGACTTCCTTGGGATGATTGGTTTGAAGAAATAACACAGAAATACGAGAAAGTACACATATTTAAAACAGTAGCAGTAGCATATTTGTACTTGTGTGTTTTTTCGTCACACCAATCATCCCAAGGAAGTCTTGACATAAAGACGAAACGTTAATGAATACATAAATAATATTTTTGGTTTTCCTTTTTTCATTTTCCATTACGTTTGAATATTAGTTCAATTTTTATCACATCAGGTTTACCATATTTTGACTATGAAGAAAATGCGTTTGATTCTTATTTGATATTTCGAAAACTATAGGTTTGTATTAAACAAGGTTTACTGTTTGGAAATGAATTAGTGATTAATTTAAATCGCTGATAAATCAATAAGTTTTCAATCACTTCAACAGAATCAATCTACTAAGTTACAAGCAATATAGATTCAGTATTGCAAGATCAACGCATTATGCGTTTACTAATATGGCATAGTATCAGTGATGGGGGATTTGTTTGCAGGTCAATAGCTTTCGACATATATAAGACCTTTGATAAGATATAACAGATGGTTACTTTGAAAAGGGGTGATGGTGGCTAAGTAGTTAGCAACACAGACTGAAAACCTAGGTGTGGCAAGTTCGAATCCACTTCATTCCACAGAAACACTTTCATCAAACCTACACCTGACCTTGTGTCTACCCTCTGAGAATGGAGGTAAATAAACTAACAAAGAGTTACTTTACGAACTTTCTAGTTATGTAATATCTGGCAATGTCTTCTCCACCATCACACCCTTTCTTTCTGATAGGTTTATAAAAGTACTTATTGATGAACAGAAGTCTTTAGTACACAGTAGTAGACAAAACTAATAGTCTCCCAAAACATATTTCGGGATCATTTGTTAATATCTATGCAGACGACACAACTGCCTATGGGTATACTTCGAAGAGCATTGGTGACCAATATGTTGCTGATTCTCTCTGCTGGTTTGTGAAAATTGCTTGTTATTTTTAACACTTCTAAAACCAAGTTTCTTTCCCCCCACCACCAACGTTCAGATCCTTGTTTAATTTCAGTCGAAATGAATGGCTTTCTTCATGAGGAAGCCACTTGTGGGGACTCATTAGTAAATAAAAAGGGAAACATGGAAGAACTGGAAAAAATATATGAATATAGGCTTTAATTCGGGTAACGTTTCAGTATTATTGATATCTTGCTTCGGAATTTTTGAGATGAGGGTTGATAATTTGTAGAATTTGGTATATTCGGACTACTATTCTCATCTTGGGTGTTTTTTATTACAACGTTTCGGCCGATGTAACCTCCGATTTTTTTCAAGTGTACCTTGTCGAACTCAGGAATCTTTCTGTCGAACTCGGGAATCTGGACGGAATTTCGAACGGAACCCTTTATTAAATCCACGGGGGTAGCATGCTCGGTCCATCTGTCATGACTGGGAATTACTGAAGACTTATTCCCAGTCGTGGCAGATGGAACGTCAGCATGACACTTCCCCCAACTTATTTTTCATAGGGAAAAAGAACAGACATCCAAAACACGATTGCCCTCATTAGCGGTTCAGAAACAAGGAAAATATTATATCAGCTTACACACTCGCCTTTTTGGCCTTTTGGCTAAGATCAAAGTGTAATATCTGTTCCGATGGATACTGCACCCCATATCTGGTGTTGTCTTGGCCTTGGGGTCTTGATTTACGCCGGTCAATGGGTCTGTCCCGTGCAGTTCTAGGAAGTCCACCCTCCCAGGCTTCACCTCCCCTCTTTGGGGAGGAGTAAGTTTATTGCTTACTGCCTGAGGCGCCCCTACCGGGGAATGCCGACGGGGCTGCCCAGGCAATTTTTAACCCCCACTTTCCCGACCCGACCTTGGGTAACATCTTACTTATGGGAGTAAGATAAAAACTGGTCTTGTGCCTAACTCCTGGAGAGGAGTAAATCAATACACGCTATGTATCACTGGGGACTTCCTATCTTTTTTATGGCAATCGCTCTAGACAAAGCATGAAGCCACTTGATGTAAAGAGCTCATAAATACTACCCAAGGTAAAAAAAACAACTAATGATAAGTGTTAGGTGAATAGATTCCGACACAGAAAACCGCAATTCTTTTTCCTTTGTCAGAAACATTGCTCATGGAATGTGAGAACTAAATAACAAAATAAGGAAAGCGAGAGTTATGAGGCTGCCGAAAGTAAATTCAAGGGTAACTTTCTACTCTCTTTGCGCAACATCCTGGACACGTAACTCTAATTAAAATCGTGAACTTATAATAGAATTTTCTCGTATCTAACCTTATGTGGAGAATTCCGTTGTAAACACTATTTTAACACACCCATATCAAATCTTGCTGCAGTATTTGTGCATAAAAGAACACAGTAGATTTGAATAGAACTCGAACACCGCATCACCGTTCCATAGTCCACAAGGTTAAAATTTAGTGAATTTGTAACAACAGATACAAAACATACCGGCTTGAAAGCGTGTCAGATGTTTTGCGTGTCGGGCGGCCGTTTAAAAGAGGACAAAAACTCGTAATCAGAATGTTGCGTTTTATAGTTTTATAGTTGAAAGTAATGTGTATGAGGACACACCAATCGAGTTTAAAAGGGCAGAAAAACGCAGATGATGGGATTTTTGAAAGAGCTGAGAGAGATCGTTGGTTTTGTGAAATTTTGTCAATATTGTTACAGTGTTGTATGAGCAGAGGTTTCTCCTGAAGTTTTGTGATCTTATTACCGCTACAGGAGATTTATAATAAAAAAAATTGTTTACTATAGAGTCACACTGGGAAAAAGTTGAATCTATAATTTCTCCAAATTGGACAAAACGGAAAATCGGTTCAATAGCCACGATGTAAAGATAGATAGAGGAATAAGTTGGAAATCCTGGACAAAATAGGCAAGGCAGAAAGACAAACATACAGAGATTGATAGAGCGTGGATAAAACAATGAAAAATCGACGAGTAACAAACATGTAAGAACCGAACTGATAAGAACTTGTTCCGTGGCAACTGAAGATTTCGTTTTGTCAACCTTGTTTCGTTTTGGTGGAATTCTTCGGAAGCAAACAGAATTTCCGTTCCACTAATTTGTTCTTCACTTGTTTTAAGCATTTCACACTCGTTCTGTGTTTACCAAACAACATCGAAGCGGCTTCTTTTATTGATCTTCTTTTATTCAATTTCCAAATGACTAAGACGTGTGCGCATCGATTCAATGTTCGTTTTGGCAACCGAAAAGGAAACCGAAATATCGATCGGCAAGAAACTAACAGAATAGTAAAATTCTATGCAATGAAAATGACTCCGTTCCAAGAGATGCATCGGTGGTGTAACGGCGAGCATGTTTGCCTCCCAAGCAGACGACCCGGGTTCGACTCCCGGCCGACGCATATTCGCTTTTTTTTCTTCTTACCTACATCTATAGTTTCGCAGTCTTAGAAAATTGCAAAATAACATGAGTCATACATTGAGCTTGGCGAAGTTGTTTTCGGAGCGGATAACGAAGTCGCCGACCAGAATTCAAGATCGACGTAGGATTGTTATACGCACTTTCAAGCAGAGACTTTATTTCGTTAATCTATGTGTTTAAATAGCGTTGATGCATACGACGCGAATTATGTTATCACAGAGAAAAAGGGAACACAGAGTGAAAACTCGAATACCCAAAAAACTAGTCTTACTTAGCCTGTCGGTTTTTTTTCCGATGAATCAAGGGAGGCGCGAGAGCGCTCTATTCCTTAATAGACTTAAAAAATGGCCTATGCTAGAAATCTCATTTCTTTGATCAATCATAACTCAAAAACCAATAAACCAAATTAGTTCAAACTTCGCACAACATTTTTTTGATAGGTTCTATAAGCGTGTAGAATTTCAGCATCATTAGTCAAGGCAACCCAGTGATCCAGAAAGGCCAGGCATGATTTTGTGTTATCCGTGTGTACGTGCGTACGTACGTACGTATGTGCCACCCTGCATCTCATCAACTATTTGATGGATTCAGCTGATTTTTGGCAGAGATAGAGGTTCTAGGGTCTAGTTGATGGCATTTTAATTTCAGTTTACCATATACCTTAGTTTTCCTGAAAATTCAAAAAAAAACTTAAAAATGACCATTGTATTGAAGCATAGCCTTTACAAAAGTAGTGACATTTCATGATAAATGTACAAAAGCAAGGAAATTCCCAAATTTGTACACTTTTATTGTCATTAAGGGTATGCGAGCACAACAGGGCTATGTATTTTACTGGTAGGATTTTTTCTTCAGCGCACCTCATCCACTTCATCCACTCATGCATAGAGATTTATACTGTAGTGATGTGATAATGAAATGGTTTGGTTAGTATGTAGTCATACCCTTAATGACAATAAAAGTGTACAAATTTGGGAATTTCCTTGCTTTTGTACATTTAGTGTATATGAATTTTCATCTTAACCCTATTAAGGGCATATGATTTCAGTATACTGGCATTTATCATGGAATTATTCTAGAGTCGTTTTCTCGGCTGCATTGTTGTATCACAGAGTTCTAAGACGTCACCAGAGTAATTTAATTATTCCTATTTTAATCATACTTTCGTTGCTGATTGCCCGTGCGTATGTTGTTCTATTACTCCAAGGACCGAGGTTTGTTCCTTAGCTGCAAGATTCAACAACTTGCATATGGGCGACACCAATATTGCACTATGTAAATCATTAAATTATTAAAATACTAGATCAATTTGAGGCAAATTCAGCTAGCTGCAAGCAAAAGCTATCCGAGGTGATTCTTAATATAATAATTCAATTAATTAAACAACGCGATCTTACAAGTGAATGACTTATTCAGCAATGATCGTCCAGTAAGCTGCAAGGTCAAACGGGAGAAAGAGAGAGAAAAAAAGAGAGCGTGAAAAAGACTTATTTAAAATTCAATAGTCTTCTAAGCTGGGCCGTTTCCCTCGAACTCGTAGAGATGGGCCCGCTACCGTCTCTCTTATATGCCTGACGTCATATCCGACTAAATATTATTGACTTCACTTTTCACGATTTCTAGCTTATACAAAAGAGTCAAACATTTGAACCTTTCGTTACCCCGTATCGGAAATGTTTCCTGTTTTCAACATAACGCCACATTTATCCAAACAAATATATTTAACTAATATGTATACAAACAATCGTACACACCAATATTTAATGAACTCAATTAGATAATAGATTTAAATAAAATGTATTTATAATTTGGAGATTTTTTTCCCAAAAAGCAGACGTCAAATATTATTTTAATTCAGCCATAAACAAAATGGCAGTTACCGATTTAAGTTAATACCAAAAATCAGACACGTAACTGTTTGGTTGTGTTTTTTAGTGACTTGTGGAAATTCTTGCAAAATCTGTTGAATGTGATGTTTAAGAGACGTTGCTAGTCTTTTTCTACTCCATCGTTATTTCATTTCTTACTCCGTGTGCCTATCATCAAACACATCTTCCATGAACAAAGTTTCTTTCCACTAAATTTCTATCTGGAAAACACATTATCATGATACTATTTCCTTGCGGACTACAATATGGGCATCATCAAATTAAATGTCAAAATATAAGTGGAGACTTATTAGTAATTTTTTTTTGAAAAGTTTGGATAAATATTTTCTCTTGTGTCAAAAATATAAAATGCTGTTATGTGAGCTGAATTTATGGTTCTGAATTTATGCAACTCGGTTGTATTAGAAGATTAATAAGCAAACAAGCCACTAGGCATCTTCAAAATGGCGTCCGATATTTGTCACTGTTGGAATTCCCGAAAGGTAAAAGGTTAAGGTGAAGTGTTTCTATTTCTACGGATAGCTGGAATAACAGAAGTAGATGCACTTATCTCCGGGGTGAAAGTAATAAGTTAACACTTAAGGAACGCAAAGAGGGCGTGTTGGTTAGTGGACTGATGAATGTGTCATGAAGTACATGCCTGAAATAAACAATCAGATGTGTATTGTGATAATGCACTGATATTTCTTAGGAAAACATTGTCAAATCGTATAAATTATTTTGCCTACTGTCATCTATCTGTTCAAGGGCCGAATTGTTAAATTGTTTTGGCTGTATTCTAAGAGATAAAAAATAACACGGACTTGTATTGTGTCAATACCAGTGCGTGTTATTTTTTAGCACCCTCCCAGGCTTTGCCTCCCCTCTTTGGGGTGGAGTAAGTTTATTGCTTACTGCCTGAGGCGCCCTGACTGGGGAATGCCGACGGGGCTGCCCAGGCTATTTTTGCTACCCCAGAGTGCTCTTTCTTTAGGGGCGCTGGCTTGACTTTTCCCCCACTTTCCGATCTTGTGTCACATATTCCTGCAGTGGGAGGGAATTAAATACCTGGTATTGTGTCAATATGTAAAACTACGGTCGAATAAAATCTTTGTATACTTACCCTAAAGAATATCTTACTGTAGCTTCTCTTGCGTTAATGACACGTCGTAGCAGTAATGGAAGTAAAGGAGATGACCTGTTTCTCTCCTTCCCTACTGATGTTTATAGAAGCAACCCCATCTTCTCGCTGTAATAACAACAGTAATATCCGTGTGCTGTTTTTCGTAGTCGAAGTTGTAGAATAACCACACATTTGATATTGGTCTTCGTTTTATTTTTTCTTCGAATTCCTATGCATACGATTATGCATTATTATTATTATTATTATTATTATTATTATTATTATTATTATTATTATTATTATTATTATTATTATTATTATTATTATTATTATTAATAATAATAATAATAACACCCCCCCCGTTAGAAATGCGCCGATAACACGTCAGCTCGTCTACCAAACCAAAAGCCAAGAAAAAAATCGGATTAGCCTATTCTGCCACGTCGACTTCCTGTTCGTGACGTCACTTCCTTTAGTACGTTAACTTAAATTATAATCTTAATTAACAGTGAAATAATTCCTCTTTCTATCTAACGTAGTGATTTTCTTCTTTTCAGCCTACTTACCATATTGTTACACATTCCTTCCAATTATTTTTAAAGATAAAATAAACCAGGGTTTCAAACTGTAGCTGGTCAAGCACGATGAACACCAATGTATCAAGGCGACACAGTCTTTCACCATCCAACATTGATGATGATGATGATGATGATGATGATGATGATGATGATGATGATGATCTAAAAGTGTAGTGTAGATATGTTTTGCCAGATGCCGTGGGTTGTTGTCTATTTCCGACGAGTGGTATCCCTCTTGTGACCCCATATGAAATGTGGTTATCTTAGCTATGTAAGATCGGATATCGAGAGTTGGATTTCCGTTGCTGTGATGTAGACATTAATATAATATCCTGGTAGGCAGTGCTGATTAGACCCCCCCCCTGAGAATAATCCACACGCAACTCCTAATTAAAATATTAATAAGAATTCGAGTAAGATAAAATATATTTCAAATTAAAATCGTCTTCGTCCTTCTCCATCGGTCAACCCGATAACCAGGAAAAGTGTCATAATAACAGCTTCACCCTTGGCCTACGAGAAGAGGGGAGAACACAACACAGTAACCACCAGGTTGTACAACATAAATACAGACATTAATTTTCTTAGAAGAGAAAAAAAACGGATACTCTTAAAGCGCATTAATTCAATGTGCAAGTTTAATAATCAATTGAATAAACGTACGAACAGAGCCTCTTATAGAGATGTCTGGACGCATCGAAAATTCTTATTACAAACTTAAGCATGACAGACCAACGAAAACGCGATTTCGAATTTAAGCACAGATAAGATGGAAAATTCTAACATGATTTTTGTCAGTTACTACTACTACTACTACTACTACTACTACTACTACAAAGAATGATAATCTGAAATCGATCTATTATTGCCGGCTAGTGCCTGGTTGACGCAGATAACAAAGAACAGCTCAGGACTATCTGTTTTAGTTGCAGATTGGCAGCTGGCTCTCGGATCGCAATGTGACTAGGATTGTGATTTACATGCAACGCCTGGTTTTCCCAAAATGGTCACCCAGTAATGAATGACCAGGATCAAAGAATGATAACAATAAGATATTCTACTGTTCAAGAACTGAGAATAAATCAACTTATTTGAACACGAAAAATCCGAAGAAACTTCATGATTTAAGGATGAGAACTTCACGCATCCATACGAAGTCGCATTCCTATCGTGTCACGCAACGCCATTTCTCATTTTTCTTTAATCATATTTCCTGCTGTTTACTGATCATAGACAATGCATTCAAATCTTTGAGCTCACAAATTAGAAGACATGTTCCATAGATTACTACGTATCTTTGATTGCGAGACATTTTAATTACTATCTTTCTGCGAATGAAGAAATAAACATTATAAGCACATAACAAGAACACTAACACGTATTTTAAAAGATAACATTAGTAAGTTCCATTTTTAAATTCCTGAATGATTTTTCGCTGGAAATGATTCAAATACATCTCGTACCATAATGCATATCGTATAATAATTTACATATCGTCATGTGCATCGTAAACAAGTATCGCTACATCTCGAATTAAAGTTTTAATCGTCGAATAAAGATACCCTTTGATAAACACAATGGCGTAAATTTGGAAAAACGTAAAGATCCCAGGGAACAAAGTGAAACAAATGGCTAGGAAACAACAATATTCTCGATTGAGGTCGTGTTAAATATTCGAGTGGATATGTTAGATCATGGGTATATTAGCTAGTGCATATTTGCAATTAAGCAGAATGTGCAGTAGACGAAAAAACCAGCAGAAATAAAGGTGTTAACCATGCTTGTATAGACCCCAAATCATGAGAAAATGAAGTCAGGTATATGCAGACAGATATGACGTCAGATGAACGCAAAGGAGCTGCAGGCGAAGCCTTTCCGCTGGTCTTGGTTTAAAAATGTTAATTATAGTCTAACGAAAATTGTAATATGGTGAACGATACGGTTACTATAATGACTTTCGTTCCTTTTTCCAATCTCTTATATCTATGTCCGATCGCCACACCGGAACGAAAACAGCCGGAATTTATGATTTAATTGTAACTTAATTATAAGCAGGCGGTTTTAATTATCCTTCGTTTTCTCAAGCTGGTTTGTATAATTAATTGTATAATTAATGTAAGAAAGCACGTCTGTCTTTGTTTCAGCTCTACAAACCAGCAACACATTGCCCCTATTTACTTGCCTCTCAACGAGGACAGAGTTAGACACAAGGTTGATATTTTAATGTCGGGAAAATACAGCTCCCCAATGTGGGACAATTGTCTCAGCCTATAAGGATCTCTTTCACTGACGGAGGACAGAAGAGACGAAGTGTAGTATCAGAGCAGTAAGTACATTTTTTCTCCTAGCCAAACCTGTCCAGAAAAAACGCGTAGCAAGAAATCCCCTGCACGGGAAACAAGGACAAGAACGCATTCCAAGGTATCTTTTTGAATTGATTAAGTGACATTAAAGACTAAATGACTATGTGACATAATCAGATGTCGACGCTTCATCGGCTATTATAGCTGACTCAGAGAACAAGGAAATTTATTAAAAGGATTAAAAATGAAACAACGACTGAATCAACGTGGATTTTTTTTAAATTCCCACAGTGACGTCATACTAACAAATCCTGGTAGCACCCCTAAGTTAGTGGCAATGACGCTTCTACCCTGAAACAATATCTGAACTTAAGTCATTATCAGATGAATGTTTTCTTTCGTATTCAGTAGTAGTTGTATGGATCTATTTATTTTTCAGCAGGTAGACCTGGCTTTGCCTGGGATTCAATATGGATTTTCTATGTTCTCCAGCCCTACAACCCATATTAACTTTGTTATTCTCATTTTCAATTATATTTTATTATATTCAAATTTTCGAGCGAGGGCAAGAACGTACTCAGCGTTGATTAGATGAAATGGAGTGTAAGTAAAGTGATATTTAAACTTCTTTAAGACAAATCCGGCGTTTCCCGAAAATGACCGAGGATCTATTGCTTAAACTCTGTATTACCATTTTAGTCTTATTTTTTAATTTCTATACTTTTAAAATAAAATGAAACGTCTTTATTCCGTCTTATCAAAGTTTGGCGTGAACGGAGACCCCACGACATTATCGTACTCTATTTGATCAAAATGAAATATACTTATTCAACTACTTTGTCTTATGTAGTTTCTGAATATATATAGTTATTCAAATCATATCCATTTTAAGTTATAAATGCAATAAAATATAGATTTCTGCCACGACACTGCCCCGTGGTGTTATTGTGTCCCTTTTGATCAAAATCAAATATACTTATCCAAATATGTTGGGTAATGTAGTTTAAGAATATATGTGGTTAACGCTAAAGGAAATTCGTAAACAACCAATCAAAAAATAGACTTCGACTTATTACAAAAGGTGGTGCAAAAATCTGGACCAATAGACACGCTACTATAGATTTTATTTTTATTTTAAACATAATTTTTATCATGTAAATATAATTTATAAGTTTATTTATCTCGATTAGATGACATCCCAATTCGCAATTCTGCAAGATATATGGTTTCAGCATGATTGGCGCTCCATCATATTTGAAGAATGATGTGTGCAGATATTGGGATAACGTAGTTTCAGGGAAATAGTTTGAAAGTCGAAGATCGGTAGAATAGCCACGAAACTCTCTGGATTTGATTCATTTGACACTTTTCTTAAAGGAACATTTTAAATCAGTGGAAAAGCAAGAAGGTAGCATCACACAAGAAGTTTAACTCTTATGCTTAAAATGTGCAAAAATCACGTGTCTCTCGAATAATAAAGTATTTTGAAGGAAGTGGTATCAAGTCGAACACTTATGTTAATTAAATATTTTTATTTAGCCAATTGTTTAGGGATATAGACTTTTGTGCGGCCTTGTATATAATGTCTTTAATGTGTCTAGAGCACTAACATTTGAAACTAATTCAAACATTTCTGACTTGTCTCTAAAATCTATGGATTCTCTTATCTTTGTGAAACTTCATATACTTGGTATAGATTAAAAATGTAACTTTAACAACACGTAACTTATTAAAATGTTGTTTTTAAACTTTTGTTCACCCCCCACACCCGAAAAAAAGAATTAGCTACTGTGATAGGAGTAAGATATTTTTTGGAGGGGCAGCCTTGGTGTGGAGCTGGGCAACAAAATGTTTGTTCACATGAAATTTAAATTTCTGTATGGGAGCAGGGAGGGAATTACAAAAACAAGCTACCCGAGGAAAGAAGCTATCAGAATAGAAAATCTCCTGGCATTTAGGGATATCTACAGTGAGGAGGTCAGATGGGTCCGGAGTATTTACGTTGAGGAGGGGGGGGGGGTGCACAAGTGCAGTAAGTTCGTAGGAGCACATTCAGTGGAAATACCTCTAAAACAGACGCAGGGATGCAACTTTGCGGCAATACGACAGGAGCTGAAGCTCGCCAAACAGTGCGCAAACTATTAGGTTAGAAATTCTTTTTTGTACCCTGTCCAAAAAGGGGAGGCTAGTGTTTAGTGCCCAGCCCAGATATATCAACAATAATCCATGCACGGGAGAATAATGGTGTTGTATACATGAATCTGTAATGTTAGCTTTCTACTTAACTTAGCGGATGGGTGCCTAGATTTCGTCTTATTGTCCTGTGTGTCTCGGGGGTCGAACAATAACACTGGACGCTGGTCCAGCTTTAAGAAGTTTTAATCTGAGGTAAAACAGATGACACAGATTGGGTTTGTTTGCACGGCGGAGAGAAAGGGAGAGAGAGAGAGAAAGAGATAGATAGAGATAGAGATAGAGAAAGAGAATAACTGGAGAAACATACTCATACTATCTTTGCTACTGGTTCATGCCCCCCACCCCTTGGGGTTTAGCAGGAGGATAGTTTTCACACAAAGGTATTATAAAACGTCAGAAGCAGAACAAGGGTCGACTATCATCACAACGGAAGTGACATCACCCGACTTCCTCTGCGACTGCCACCCTCTCTAAGGGCGTCGTCTGTATCTGCAACTACTACCACTACTATTTAACAGTGGATTTATGCAGATATAGGGTACTGGTAGATCTAAGATGTTTCCTAATACGATAGATAGAGCGTACCTTCCTAGTTATTATTCCAGCTCATGTTACCTGAGAATGCCAGCACAAGGAGTTTGAACATTTGACTCATCTTATGTTTTTGTGAAATAACGAAATACATACTCCCCAAACAAGGCTAAGCAAAAATAAAAATTGTAAATGAAACCCCTCAAAATCCAACAAAATATATCGAATAAAAAGATAAATAAGCCGTTAACCAGATCAAGGGTTGATATTTGATAAGTATACAAGGTTATAGATAAAAAAATCGATATTTCTTGATTTATATTGATGGATAACAGCGGAAACTCACGAAAGTAAAATACTTTTCAATGTGATATTTTTAAAGGCTTTATCTAGATTCAACGTGTGGACCGTTTCTCAAGCCACCATATGCTTATATATTTACTTCACATTCCTATGTTGAATATTGAAAATATTAATTTATTAATACACTTCCATGGTCGTCTGAATTCTGGATTTCACGTGTCAGCAATATTCGTAGTGACCGGGCTGCAAGTGTTGAAAATTGATTTATGAATTATATAAGCCATCATTGACTGGGTTGTGGTATGCGTCATAATTACTTATTAGCTTTTATTATCATTTCTTTTTTTTTTCAAGTAGCCAGGAAAGAAAAGCGTTTGCTTAGTACCTCACACCGATTGCTTAAACTGCCTGGCCATTTACATTACACGTGATCTTATTCAACTAATCACAGCCTTTTACGTCACACTCTTCTCTTTGCAATTTAACAAATATTATTTTCTCGTCTATAATTAAAAAAAAAACGCGTTTATTAAACTTAGTTAAATCTTAGTTACATCTGCTACAATTGTTTCTGGGTTTGTAGCATGTCATGTAGTAAGGTGAGATGTTGATTGTGTAAAATAAGGTTAATGAAAAATTACGCGTATGGTTAGTTAAGGAAGAAGATAGAATTTTTCATTAGAAGTCAAGTTAAAGCTACGTGTACAGGAATGTGGGCCATAGGAGGAAATACGTGGCAGAGAAGTTAGATAGTTTCTGCCTCTTGATAGTTAAGGATCAAATGGATCGGACGCGGTTTTAGATGCTTCCACTCCCGACATGTTTGGTTGGTTCGTCTAGATTTACTTGCTGTAAATTGCTGTCAGAAGTAAATTAAATCACAAATAAAATAGTGGAGTTATTTGTTGTTCTTTTAATTGCTTATATTATTTCAGCCTCAATAAGAAAAAAAAGAAGACAAATAATCTTTACGATTGCTACAAGAGACTTCATTAGCTGCTGAGAAACTAATTAGCTACTAAGGAGAGAGGATCAAATGTTTCTGTAGACGAAGAAGACAACAAGCAGTGGGGATCGAAGAATCTCCCCGCAATGTTACAATACTTATAACATTCATGGGAGATAATCAAATAGATTTGCGGTAAAAGTAAAATTAATTACACGAAATAACTTCCTTTTATTCCCATTTACAATGGCAGTTAGCGTACGAAGTAATCTAAAGTTACTCATTTGACAATTAGCAAATCCCGAATTGTAATGTTTTATCCGATTCAAATTCGCTCCCTGAACTACACCCCTTCGCTGTGCCTGACACAATATAATCAGCTCCTTTCTCATGGTTCGGTTATTTATAAGACATAATTCGCATTTCCACATCGATGTAAACATCTACACACCCCAAAAGAGGATCGACCGTAATAGAGGGATACCTTGAGGCTAAAAATAGTCTTAAAGAAAGCGTTATATATATATTTATCGTCCAACGCCTCATCACGAGAAAAGAAAAAAAATATTTCGAAAAACTTTCCATCTGTGGAACACGTTACTACGGTATTACTTCCCTGTGGGTTGTCTATGGCCATCTTCAATTCCAATGTCAATAAATACTTGGTATAAATAGTCCTCATAAGTTATCAAATTTTATTAATTTAATTCATTATTTTAAATCCTTTCATAATATTCTTCACCGTTCAACCGGCAATTTGCCTATCTAAATAATCCTTATCTTCGAGTTGTTTGAAGCCTCGGTAAATGGTGACTCAATATAAAAATAAAAGAAACATTAAACAAAATTAAAAGAAAACTGGATACTAAAATATTACATAATCTCACATCTAAGAAAACAACGTACAATGGATTTTAATATATTTTTTTGTTAATTTTAACATTGTTCACATAACTTTCAGCGGCCATATTTAAAATGAAAAGGATTTTTTTGTATTTTTGTATTTAGAAGATCTACATTCGAAGTGAGTGTTTCATTCTATAAAAGTCAACTGCATCTCAGCCAACACGAGTACGACCACGTAACGTCTTTTTTTCTTGACTAAAGTTTCCAATCATTCACTGTAAGTTTCCCACTGTTTCTCACCTGCGATTCATTGTGTGCAGATCAAAAGTTCTTCTTCTTCCGATTTTCTGAATCTCCTCCAGCAAAAGAACGGGTAAATAATATCAGCGCTAAACCAAAACGACGTCTTCCTAAAAGTGTTTCAGAAAAGAAAATTTATTTATTTGACTTTATTCTTTGTTTGTCTACACTGAACTTTCGTTCAACTTTACCGCGACAAAAGTAAAGTCAAAGCAGAGATCAATTACGAAATTTTCGATGCAAAGCAAGAATCACTGAAAAGTTCACCAATCGCTAAGATGTGTTTGTGTATTATTGGTCCCCCGATTTATAAAATCGGGGGACTTATGTCTCGAAGCATGTCCGTCCGTCCGTCCGTCCGGATTTTTCTTCGCAACCATCCATTGAATTTCTCTGAAATTTTGCATGAAGTTGTAACTTTGGTCAGGTTAGAAAGTGACATTCTCCGATTTTTGAAAAAAAATCTGGTTAGCCCCCAGGGGGTCAAAAGGCCCCGAAATGGCAAAAAATTACATTTTTTGCCCCATAACTTTTCATCCATCCAATCAATTTCTCTGAAACTTGGCCAAAATGTGGAGGCAATTGTTTGTAATAGAAAATAAGTATCGCTGTCATTGGAAAAAATCTGGTTCGCGCCGTCAGGGGGTCAAAAGCCCCCAAAACGGCAAAAAATGACTCTTTTCTCACATAACGTTTGATCCATCCATTCAATTTTTCTGAAACTTGGCCAAAATGTAGAGGAAATTGTTCTGAATATAAAATGAGCATCCTTAACATCATAAAAATTCTGGTTCGTACCCTCAGGGGGTCAAAGGGGGATCAAAAATGCCCCAAATTGCCCAAATTTATTGCATTTTACACTCGCCACATCGAGTCACATACAGAGGGGGACCACGCATGCGCGGCTTGTTTATAAACTAAACAGTAAAAAAAAATACAGAAAGTATTTATGTGATTTACATCTCAACATTTGTAAGACGTCAGATCGATTTTAGTGCAAAACGGATTTTTAATTCCTTGTTAAAAGTCGAAAAAAAGAATTTCTTTGTGATCGTTCGAAATTTGAAAGGAATTTGGGAGCATTAAACTGTCAAATAGAAAGTAATTCCTAGATTTAAAATTCTACCAAATCCTTATTTATTAAAAGACCGGGAAGAGATACAGCTAGTATTTTTGAGATGGGGACCCAAGGATGTACCCATTATTGATTCGTGACATTAAGTAAAATGATTTTTGGTAACTTTATAGACTTTACCATTCTCGATGCGCACCCAGCACAGGACTGATTATTAAAAGACCCGTGGCGCAACGGATAAAAGTGCTAGGTTATAATGAGTTCAAAGTAACAGTCTCTTAAAACTTCTAACCGGTCATGGCTGACAGAATGAGAGCATCGTGGATTAAAAAAAAGTGTTCCGTTCGAAATTTCGTACAGATTCCTGAGTTCGATAAGACTCAGCAGAAGAAGGGAACTGTAGTCCGAAAATTACAAATAATGTAGAACACTTATTTTCCTTTTTAGCTATAAAGTAAAGATTAAGAACGTAAAAAAATGTGTCAGATTCTCGCCTCACCACAAGGACTGTCTTTGACAATCTGATTCCCGATTCAATCATACACATTTAATTTTCTAACAATACTGCACGTCACAAATAACATTGTTTTCCCTTGTCTTCTTTGTTTATCCAAAATAATATATATATAATATTCTTTATGTTGATTTGTAGGCCTTTATGTTGATTTTGAGTTGGGGCCTCTACAATGTTTTTGTGGGGATCGAGATTCAGATTATAGTATTAACTCCCTTGTTTCATGTATATTTCTAGTTGTGTTTACGAGATGCTATCTTATTTCAGTTTACATGTGGTTGGTTAGTGTTGTGGTGGCAACAACTCATTTGCATATACGAATAACGTTACACTATAAATGGCAAGCCTAGGTTGGCCTTAGTGTGTGTTACCTAAATGCCACCGGAAGTGACGCCGAAAAGCGTACATGTCCTCCCACCAAGACTCTCTGACTCGACACCTTCATTTGTACATACTGTAACTATACCTTTTCTTTAATACACTTATTATTGCATTCTCCTTGTTGTTTGCGTCTTCATTGTATTCCTCACTAATTATTGTTCAACCTTGCAACCACAACAGTTAGTGATTTGGTTTTCGTACTCCATGATCTTTTAAAAATATTACTACAAAAAGTATTAATTGTAGAAAACAAAGTTTAATAAAAAAGGTGAACAGAGTAATATTGCAATTACTAGATTGAGCTAGCATGCCCTGCGAGATCTCATTAGTTCTCGTTCTTTTAATAGGGAAATGGATGATTCCATTCCTCGTGAGATTTGAAAGAACCAGGTCACTGTGCTTATATGTGTTTAAATTAAGATATGAAGCTATCTTACATTACCGGTCTCAGTCTAGTATTATGTGCATGTTTTATTATTGAAGATTCTTAGGAGATTAAATTTATGGTTTAAAACAAACATGTGTATGTCCAAATCATTTTTAGTGTCGCCTACTTTCATGGATCTGTTGTGTTCGTCAATTATTTTAAGGACACGCTGAGTTTCACCAATATATATATATATATATATATATATATATATATATATATATATATATATATATATATATATCGTTACAGTCATTATAAAATATTTTTAAATGTCTGCCTGTGTGGTTGGGACGATACTTACCAAATATTCAATTAATTACTGATCCGAAACAACTGATACAAGCTAGCTTATTAACCCAATTAAAAAACTACATCGACTATGGATCTGGTTCCTTTCACATCTAACTGGCCATTGCTAAACGATCATGGCAGAAAATTATATTAACTTAGATACTGGATGAAACTCATGTGAGTTCACTTTCCATTCACACACACTTTATATTCTGAATCTCCCTATGTCTATTCACTTTCAACTCCCCTCAATCATTGCTTTTACTATTTCAATTATTTTATGAAGAGTAATGATTTACGCTAAGTGGCAATCATTAAATTTATTTGCTTGTTCAATATACGAGTGGGAAGCAAATGTAGTCATTCACAGACAGCTGTTTCTCCGTATTACGGTTCTTCAGTGTGGTGGGTGTGCCAAACTGAGATTCGAATATATAACAGATAAAAAATATATTCCATTTGTTTTGGTGTATATAAAATATCATGTTTAAAATACCGAATGAAAAGAAACTTTTAAAAATATTATTTAATCAAAGGAATTTTAAGACTTAAATCTTTATTAGATTTCTATACATAGTAGAATAGATTGTATGCAAATTTAGTAGATTTTCGTTAAAATCGTAACAAAAAACTTAATTTTCATATAATGTTGGAACGCATTGTATATGTATGCGTGTGTTGCCGTTTGGTCGGGATCAAAGTGTAGTATTTGTTCCGATGGATACTACACCCCATAAACTGGTATTGTCTTGGCCTTCGGGGCTTGATTTACACCGGTCTATGGGTCTGTCCTGTGCAGTTTTAGGAGGTCCACCCTCCCAGGCTTTGCCTCTCCTCTTTGTGGAGGAGTAAGTTTATCGCTTACTGCCTGTGGTGCCCCTACCGGGGAATGCCGACGGGGCTGCCCAGGCATTTTTTTGTAGACCAGAGTGCTCACCTCTCGGGCGCTGGCTTTTTAAATCCCACTTTCCCGACCTTGTGTCACATCTTACCTTGTGGGAGGAAGATAAATAACTCAAATGCTCATGTGCCATTTGACTGCAGTATTTGTTTCACTATCTCTCCATCAGGTCAACTCATTTCATGACAGCCTCTTCTTCTTTTTTATGCAAATCACCATGCACTACAACATTTCGTCGATGTTCTCTAAAAAAAGCTCTTAGCGCACATCACGCATAAAAACTCTATAAAAATTCAAAATAAGTTTTTTCTTTTTTCGAAATAATCTAGAAATGTTTTTCTCATTTTCAGCTTCTTCACGACAAAATAAATGTTTGTTTTTTACGAAAATAAAATTTACATTAAGAAAAGCGCATTTCGGAAATATTTCTTTTTTTTTGTCAGATTTATATTAATAATTCCGAAATGGATTTCACCAGTTGCGAGTCTAAATCCATTACCCAGAAACTAGAAACATAGAAATATAAGAAACGCTGCTCGGCTACGGAGTATATGTCCTCTAAATGTTGCAGAAATAATTACCTACATGTACATATTATAAGAGAGGGTCATATATTATTTATGATAAAAAGCAAGAGCCCCTCCCCCCTCGAGCAAGCATCAGTAACCCCACTTACATTTTAGTATCTCTGATTCAAATGTGTGACCAAAAATTACACAGATGGAATCGTTAATAAAATTAACCACCTTTTCTGTAATAAGACCATATTTGGTACACACTTCAGTCTATGTTTGACTTATTTACCAATTTTCAGTCACAAATTTCCAACAGACTTAGTTTTATCGCCATACAACGATATGGGTATACACTTTGATGATCGTCTCTTAAGTAAGATGTGAATCCCGAATAAAGTTAACACTTACCGGACCTTAACTCATAGATCTTTATCTGTGGGGGATATCTCAAAGATAATGTCTAGAAAAACTATTTCAGACTATTTATTAACTGAAGAGGGTCACCACAACAAAAATCAGGGCAATACGAAGAGAGTGTTGCATAGTCTTTAATTTCTCGTACCTTCTCTTCCTCGTCGCGTAGACGGGGTGTCGTCTCGATGTCGTCTAGTGGTTGAGTTCTGTCTTCGCTTCTGTACTGCCGTGAACATCGCCGTCAGCTGTGTCTGCAAAAAAAACCTTTAAAACACGATTCAAGAGGCAACAATCTTTAAAATTTTGATTAGTTTTATTCAGGCGTCACTTTACTGTCGCTCTTGGAGATGTTTTACTAAACATTGAGAGAGAGAGATCAAATTACTACTTTATCGTAGTTAATTCCTAGCTTAAGTCCTTAGCCATTCGAGGAGGGGGAAAAAGGAATCTTATGACTGTATTCTCTTAGGGAAATAATTCCGCTTTTCATTTCGGACTACATAAAGAAATAGTCTGTTCAGCTTGCTTCCAAAAACCAGACTGGCAAAACTAAGTTTCCCACACAAAAGTCCGTGACGTCACAGAACCCCTATGCGCAAGTGTACCTTGACCCTTGACCTGAGGTTTCGTCAACGTAGTGGCCCTGTCAACGCTTGTGAGCTCCGACTGTGAGAACAGCCCTATTTTGCACTCGGTTGTACAGGTTCACCTGCACTAAATCGCGCAAGCCAAACCAAACGATCCCCCACACATACGCACACTTCAACATGCGTCCGGCCTCACAGGGCCATCATCCAACAAGAGGAATGTATCAGAGTTATTGACAATTTTGCACTTCGTATCCAGGTGTGCTTATCACTGAACGGCAGTAAAGCAAAAACTGTTGGACATTTCTGTCTGAGATTTGGTAGACAAGTCAGGCAAATACAGGAGTTAATTTGTACCAAATATATTTGAATTACAAAAAAAAAAAAATTATGCATTTATTCACGATTTCATAGATGCCATTTTCGGGAGGTCACTCCGTATTAATGATTAAATTGTGCCAAATTATGCTGATTCTTAACATTTGATCATTTTAAAACCCTAAATGGGAACAAAATGTTTTACAAGTACTTCAATGGATTGAGCTCTGATTAACTTGCTGCTCTAGTGCCTCCATGACGTAAATTAACAAGACCAACCCGACAATCTGCCAAATCCCATTCATTCCAGATACCGAAGAACCTTCTACTGTAAAAGCTTCTTTCCTCGTGCTGCTGGATTCCGGAACTCCCTCCCTTCTTTCTGTTTTCCTGACAGTACTGACATGCAGAAATTTAAAACTAATGTAAACAGGCATCTCACTGCACAGCTCCCAATTTAGGTTGATAACATCCCACTGTTCACCCTTTTTCTTAGAGAGATGCAAAATTGTTGAAGAGACATTCTTATCGTATACTCTATAAGTTCTAAATTGGGTGTACTCGTTTTGTTTGCACAGAGACGGCTGTCGTAAGTTAATAGCAACCACTTCGACGATTTTTAGATGACTTTTTAAACGAGTTCTGAGCAAAATAGTGAATTGCTCGTTCGTGACAACGTGACATTACAATAAATTGTCACCAATGACCGACTCGTGTGCTTGTAAACGCTCGGCTGTCGACCACTGTCAACACCTACGTATCGAAGGGGGATATGTTGGGAAATGTTTACC
>OY744521.1:23080582-23093082 GCA_963556195.1 Sepiola atlantica | reverse complement strand
AAATATAATTTAATATTTATTCATAAATATTATTATTGATCCCCTTTAAGTTAAATTAAAGTTGATCACTGTTAGGAGATATCTAAAAGTAGACATTAACTTAGCTATAAAGCAAGACTCCGAATAAGGTCGTCAAGTTCTCTAGTCTGTGTTACTGTTTACGTTGTAATGACATAAATATATCTTAAATTCCCTGTACTACGTCGTAATTTGAAATAGCCGCGAGGGTAGGGTGAAAGCGTGCGGACCCAAAGGTAGATCTATAAACCGAGTTTGCACCTCATAACCGTCTGAAATTATCACTTCCTACACTGATGAGAGAAATTAGCTCGAAATGACTTCGTCCGTAAGTAAATATAATTTAATATATATATATATATATATATATATATATATATATATATATATATATATATATAGAGAGAGAGAGAGAGAGAGGGAGAGAGAGAGAGAGAGATAGAAGAAATAAGAGTGATAAATATGCGACGATTGTCTAAATTTATTTCAAATTTCAATTGTTTAATGCAAGGTGTATTCAGTAATAAACTAGTGTTTATTATTCTTTCCTTAAGCCAAGGCTTTTCAAAGATCGAAATCTTATCATCAGAGGAGAAATACAGATGGATAAGTTGGCTTTCGAAAAAAACAAAGTTCAAATATTTGAAAAATATGAAAAATATTATTAAAAGAATTTTTATTAAAAAAAACGTAGTGAATGAAAAGAAAAGTTCCGTGAAAAATATATATATATATATGTATTTCTATTTATATTTCTATTTATAATGTTTATATTCAAATATAAATTTTATAATATAAAGCAATTGTAATAGCTCAACATTGTAAGGCTAGAGCTATGTTGTATACAATATTTTTTATTTAATTTTATACCATATTCAATGTTATGAAGGACAGATTCACATCATTTTACAAAACTTGTTTTTTATTCAGCATACAGTTGTGTCGGCTTACATTATCAGCATCGTATCCTTTATTGTTACTTTTTTTCAAATAGAACTATGATCTCAATGTGTCCTCGTCGCCACACATACGCATCTTACGCTTTTCGCTGCTTGTATTTTAATCATTCATCACCAGTTTTAATAGTGACCTAAATACTCTAAAATAAAGATACATATTTCGTCTACGTATTTCCTTTTTCTTCGACTTTTAACCATTGATGTTTCCTTATTTTATATTTCCTTTCTTACATCATACTTTTTACATTCGTAAAATTAGGTGACTTCCGTTTTACAAAGTTACCGGAAGTACACCAACTTATCTATTTCTATCCCTTTAATAATGATATTTAGAAGATTATAGGTATTATTCAAATTAAAATTTTTTTTTTATATTAAATCATAAATATGGTTCATATAATTAATAAAATTAGCAAATATATGCTCCCTCACGCATATTTTTACTAGTTGTTTTATTTAATTGCTCAGTAAAATGTGTTTTTTTTTGCTTTTACAAAAAAGAAAGAAAATCACCCATCCTTTATTTTAATAAATAAAACACGGAATAATAAAAAAAACGGCGTAAAATGTAAAACAAACAATCCCTAAACTCGATTGTTTCGGCTTACACAAAGATATATGTAAAATGCTCCTGTGCATTTATTTTTTGGGATGGCTATTCTCAGTGCTAATTATATAAAACAAAGCAAAAACAATGAAAAAAACAAGGCAAGCAAAGCCTAAATGACAATCAGTACTCATTATCAGTATAATATTCTTTTTTTCCAAATAGGACTATGATCTCAATGTGTCCTAATCGTAACATTTATGCATCTTATGCCTTTCGCTGTTTGTATTTTAATCATTCATCATTAGCTAAATACTCCTAAATGAAGATATATATTTACACTAACCGTGTTTTGTTGGTTCGTCAAATTATTTCATTTTTCTTCGGGTTTTAGCCATAGATGTTTCCTTATTTTATATTCCCTTTCTTACATTATATATATATATATATATATATATATATATATATATATATATATATATATATATATATATATATATAGTTTAACCTTTGCTAGGTAGATGGAAGGGGAGGGGAAAAAGAAAGCAACTTACCAGAACGCAAACGAACAGAGAATAAAAAAATCGAAACAAGGAATAGGGATGAACAGCATTATATGGTGGTGAGAGGAGTAAGAACAATTCTCATTGGCTGATTCCTGCTTACGTCTCATTAAAAGAAATGCTGAAGATCGTAAAAACACGATTTTGCCAGCACACGTAGGCACTAGCTTTCAAAGAGATGATCAGGCGCGAATAGAGTCAGGTCGAGATTGTTGTCTGAACCGACATGGTGCGAAACCCGAAATAGGCAATGCGGGCAGTGCATCATTGAAGATCTCCCTTGAGGCATATGAAGAATGCATTTAACGATATATATATATATATATATATATATATATATATATATATATATATATATATATATATAGCACTCTCCAAATATTATCTGAGGTTAAGATCGGATTCTAACTCTGCCTGATGAGATCTCAGTTTATAATAACTGTTGATCCATAACATCGACATGCCAGTGTCGCAGATTTTGTACATGTCTGTGTAAATAAAAATTATCATATATAAAGCTCTATTTGATATTGAGCACTTTTTATAAACCCGGTTGAAATTCTTTGGCTTACTACCCTGTGGATGTTTTTACCTGGATTATTACCATTATATATATATATATATATATATATATATATATATATATAAAGTGGAGAACTAAAAGCGAACTTTTAGGAAAGGTAAAACCTATTGTGAAAAGTATACAGCTCAATATACCGGATAGAGCAGATAGATAGGTAGAAGGATGAAAAGGAATTAGAAAAGCGACGGAGGCAGATCTTTTTCCAATTCAGTTGTTCAATACAAGGTATATTCCGCAAAAAAAGCAATTTATTCAATTAATTTTTCCCTTAAGCCAGACTTTTCAAAGATCAAAATCTTATCACCAGAGGAAATTTCTGGGATAGATAAGTTTAAGCCGGGTACAGACTACTGTTCTCTCACCGCGTACCAATATATACCTAAAGTCTTCAAAGATAGTTAAGTGGCAATCCAATTCAGAATCTGCGTTTTTTTTCATACAAATTAAACATTAATTATTTTTGATTAAAAGTAAAAGGAAATTATACGTGTTTTTTATTTATAATGATCTCTACTGTATACGGACGACTAATCAGATATTAACAACAAACAACAACAATGAAATCTTACTCATACTTATATATATATATATATATATATATATATATATATATATATATATATATATATATAGACGTAGCTGTAACTGATATGGTCACAACCACGACCACAGTTTATTCTATTTTGATTTCCCTCAAAATTCATAAACTGTTAAGACAAATCTGTAAATACATTCTTCTATACGTAACTAAACTTATAAGTCACTTTACTTCTCTATTCTTAAGTAAGTTGGTTTCGCATCTACGTTTTCATTACTAACTCTTCTCATGATCTTGAAGTATTATCATTCTTTATCATTCTTCTATAGAAGTAAAGAGACTTATTATTTTGCCATGTTATTTATATACGTGTTTTTGGTCTGATCTGACATTTGTATGTAAATTAGATGACAACGATCGCTGAAAAAAGGAGAGTTACTACTACTCGAAATGCTCACAGAGACATTAAGAAAGTGGTTGAATTACCATAAAGTGAGAGAGAGAGAGAGAGAATGAGAGAAAGATAGCAGAAAAATACATACATATATAGCTAAAAGATAGATAGACAGACAGATAGATAGATAGATATATCAAGAGAGAGAGAGAGACAGAGAGAGAGAGAGAGAGAGAGAGAGAGAGAGCAAATAATACATGCATATATAGCTAAGAGATAGATAGATAGATAGATAGATAGAGAGAGAGAGAGAGAGAGAGAGAGCAAAGAAATACATACATATATAGGTAAGAGATAGATAGATAGATAGAGAGAGACAGATAGAGATAGATAGATAGATAGAGAGAGAGAGAGAGAGCGAGAGAGAGATGTGGTTTATCCGTAAGAGAGTTTATAAAAAAATGTTTTTTACCAATGTTCAACCGATTTTCAGCTCCACAACTTTCTTTCTGCACGTCACTCTTCTGTCTGAAGAACAGAACTCTTCAATCCAAAGAGTACAGTTCTAATCAACTCAACAGCTATGCCAATTGACTACCAACCAGAGCTATCTAGCTTTTAGAAACTCCAAACGACCAATCACCCACACTTCCTCACCCACCGTTATTTTCGTTTTCGCTTGTTCTACTCTTTCGCTATTGCCAGTGGATGTCGCCATTCATACGTGAAAACAGATCGATGTGGCATAGACGCTTCGTCTTAGCCAGCCTTCGGCGCCATGTTATACCAAAAAACTGCTTCTTGGGGCGAAGTTTGGCTTCTTGCTGTCACAGCTTTTATAGTTTAATGATGCCTCCCTGTGATATCAATGGCCAGTTGCCTCCAATTGTCTGTTACATGCAGCTCCCTCTTTTCATGCTTGAACGGCACAGGGTCAATGGATTGACACTCCCTATAGTGCTCAACTACACCCTGAACATCTTCCATTGTGATGTTTGGATTCACTTTCCTCGCCAGATATAACGTCCTTTCCTTCCCAAAATGATGCATATTATGCAGGTCCTTCATATTGTATACTACGCAGCACACCAAAACCACATCTTCTCCCGTAGCCAAGCTTTCTTCACTCTGGTCAGCAAGTTTGCCTTGTTTTTTCTGTGATGGAACCAATGTGACGGCTACTTTCAGTTCGAATTCTCTGATACAGTCTCCAAGTGCCTCAAGTCGACGCTTGATAAGCATCTCATCTACTCCTTTGATCCTGATCCGTTTATATCTGACTTAATCTACGATGCCACTGTTGCCGTGTCCACTGCTCGTAGCCCTCGTTTCAAAGCCAGGTTGATGCCCTTCATCATGGCTTTGAGCTCCGCAACATTGATGTGGACGCTTATCATTCTTCTTTCGTAGCCAAGCAGCATCTTCAACAGTTACTCCTATTTCCAACAATACAAGGCTGTTAGCTTCGCTCCATTCTCCCTTTACAGGGTCCACTTTTTCCACTTCCGTGATCACTTCCTTTATCATGTGCAACATCTCTTGGTCAATTACATCCTCCCATCGGTCCGTACCGGTCTGCCTTTTAATCAATCTGAATGCAGTCCGCAGCTATCCAACTATGGGATAATTACCAACCAACTTCCCACATACCGATAAAAGTTCTCGCTTGGTTAAGCCGTCCATGACTTCATGTTTCGTCTTCCCAGCATTAACTTTCCAGCCGTATCCCACTGTAGCTTCAATCCAAGAGTCATTATGTTTTCTAACGACTTCGATGGTTTAGCTGCCAGTCTATATGTTTTAACATAGTCTCTCACTCTTTCTGCAGTCACCTCTGTCTCGTTCATCAGTACATCATCGATATAAGAACAGGTGCCGCTTTTCACTGCATCATATTTGGTCAAAACGGTCTTAAGCACTGATGTCATAATTCTTGATGCAGAATTCAGTCAAAATCTTAGTCTGGTCAAGCAATAAATCTGATCTTTATATTCGAACAATTGATACCGCCATAGGTTCTTGTCCACATGAATTTGAAGGTAGGCCGATTTTAAGTCCACGATTTTGGTTGCTCGCTCCCTTTTCCTTCACTCCCTCGTGACTTTTTCACATACGTCAATTCCATCTTTAGTGTGGCAGGCCACGTGCTTGTTCAACTCCCAGAAGTTCAATACTGGCCTGCCTTTCGTTTTTGGTAGGCTAAACTACCGCCATAAGTGGAAGAATTACTTAAACCTGACCATGGTATTAAAATTCTTTCGTCGATCCACTTCTCAATTTCCTTCTCGAACTGCGGCCTTCTTTTCTCTTAGCGTGTTTTCGTAGCAGTTAACCCGATTTGTCAGCACGAGCTGTCCCGCGGTCAATTGCCACTCTACTGTCCACTTGTTACCATTAACATGGGCTCCGAAGTCCTCTGACATGGTCTGGGTTTTGTCGGCTGGATGGCATTATTACTGTTCACGCTTCTTGCCATTCACGCTTCATGCCGAACTTCACCTCGCCCTTAGAAATTGTAGCTCCTTCCAGCCGGTTAATAACATCCAGGCCCAGTATCACATCAATTGCCGTGACTAGCGTATCCAGCACAATTACTCGGAGTCGTAGCTGTATATTTCTTACTATAATATCGGCATCTGTATCTCCACAACACTTCACCTCTCTGCCATCTACTGCTCTAATATTGCTGGCTCCATTCTAAAAGTTGGTGACACTTGTACAGTCGATATCAACAAGGGCTCTAGCTTTTACCCGGTGATAGTAACCACTATCTGTGGTAGCAAACTCTCACACGCCTTTTCAGAATTAAAGGGACGACTAATAGCGCAATAGCACTCCTTTACTCGTTGAAGTGAAGGCCAATTCTTACTAATGGGCTCAACCTGGCCACACCGGAAACAGATAACACCCGACTTTGGTTCACTACAGTCTCTCATCAGGTGGGCCCCTTACATCTAAAGCATTTTTCAATAAATTTATGTCTCCTCACTATCTGCTCCTCTTTGCCAGGCTTGTTTGCGGTAGAGGTTGCAATTGCCTCTAGTTCACTAAGACGTTTCGCTAGCACACTGGCATGCCTTAAAATGTCCTCTACCTCCATGGTTTCAATCTATCATTTGTTACAGTTCCATCAGGAAAACAACTTACGAAAGCCATTTAAGACATCGTCACGTGTATCCGGCCAATCCTGCTCGTCGTCTTATTTCTGCTGCATATAGGTCCACCGATTCTTCGGCCCAACTAACTCCTCTGAGCTTATTATAGGCCTCAAAATCATCCTCTTTCCTCAATCTTCTCTCAATACTCACTGCATTTTCCTGGTTAGTCTCTCCCATTTCCAGATAGACTGTTAGCGCATTCCCCTCCAAATACATTTGGATCAATGTCGCTACGTCATCAATCTTTTGCAGCTTCGCAACCAGCTTAAGCTTAATTTCACTCGTTCGTCCATTTTCGCCGAAATAGCTTGTAGAAGAAGTGTATAAAAATGTTTTACTGGCAATCCAATGTTCAACTGATTTTCAGCTCCACTACTTTTTTTTTGCACTTCACTCTGCTGTCTGAAGAACTCAACTCTTCAATCCAAAGAGTACAGTTCTTATACTAATCAACCCACCACTTATTCAAATTGACTATCAACCAGAGTCATCTAGCTTTTAGAGACTCCAAACAGCCAATCTGCAAAGGGGGATAACTTAATTGACGACTAAACCATAAGTGAGGAAGAGATAGGTGACTTATCCAGTTAATCATAAATTGCGACTTCTTAGAACAACTAAACATATCTTTTTCAAACATAACTCAATCCACAAGCTATGGTATATTTAAGCATGCATTTTTTGTTATTAAACTATATATAAAAACCTTTAGGAAACAAACTCACATTTATGATGATGATAATAATAATAATAATAATAATAATGATGATGATGATGATGATGATTATAATAATAATAATAATAATAATAATAATAAAATAATAATACTAATAATAATAATAATAATAAACCATTCAGAAAAATAATGATGATGATGATAATAATAATAATAATAATAATAATAATAATAATAATAATAATAATAATAATAATAATAATAATAATAAACCATTCATAATAGACTACACCCTAAAATTTATACTGACCGACTCTACGTGTAAAGGAAGAGATACTGCGTGGAAAACACAACAGGATTTGGAAAAGTACATAACTCAGAACACGAAAAGACTAATCACCGTAGCAAGAGACACAGTCAAAATGAACAATACATGAAAGCAGTGAAACCAGGACCAAAAATTAACGAAATGAAAAGTGGGAAGAGAAACAGGTACACGGACGATTCATAAGAATGACAAGAGAAGTGACACACGAAAACATCTGAACATGGCTAAGAAATAAAGAAACGCAATCACTACTGAAAGCTGCAAAGAACGATGCGATAAAAACTAAAAGGTAAAATAGATCATACCCAGGAAAACAGTAAATGTTGACTCTGTGGACAAATAGATGAAACAGTAAACCACATAATAAGTGAATGCAGCAAACTAGCTCAAAAAGAATACAAGAACAGACACGACTACGTGAGTAAAGCAGTACATTGGAAACTATGCAAACGACTTCACTTTGAACACGCAAACAAATGGTACAGAAAAAACCGCTGACAGTTCTGGAAAACAAAAAAAATCACTAAATCTTCTGAGGCATAGAGCAACAAACAGATAAACTCATTCAAGCAATGAGACTGAACATCATCATAGTTAACAAGAAGGTAAAGACTGCCAAATTGTTGATATTGCCGTCCCAGCAGATCACAGAGTAAATACTAAAAAATGAAGGAAATGAACAGAACTTGCCAGAGAATTGAAAGAATATGGAACATGAAGAAAGTCAATATAATACCGAAAATTGTAAGAGCACTAGAACAGTCTCGAAAAACCTGGTAAAACCCCAGGAGGAATTGAAATCAAAGGGAAGACTGAGACTCTATAACGTAATGATGAAAACAGATGGAATCTTAAGGAAAATCCTCGAATGCGGAAACCAACCCACATAAACTATGAACACTAACAAGCCATGTAGAAATTGCAACAGAAATAAAACATAAATATTGACGGAACACCACGTTAACCTGAGGGAAGTGAAACTGCAAGAAATATTATAAACTGTGCCCCCCTCCCCACAAAAGATGGCGTCAGCTTCGGCTGATACCACACAAAATAGTCGTTTAGGGTCAAGGAGGATGTAGAGGTCGAGGAGGAAGAGAGTACTAGCCAGACCTCCACTGGAAGTACTGGGACCTTTGGGAGGCTTATTGCCATCCACATTCTAGAAAAAACCAAAGGTCGTTGCCAGCGAGAAATCGATGTTAAGCGTCTGTTTTGATAACGCAAAGTCATTTGCAATAGTTATTCGAAAGAGGTGGAATATACTGGAAATCTTGGGAGACTCCACGGAATACCACCGGTGATTATCAGTGAGCAATCACTAATGATGACCTGTGTGAGAACTATTAGTGAGTACAAATAATAATAATAATAATAATAATAATAATGATAATAATAATAATGATAATAATAATAATAAATAATAATGAAAGGCATATGGAGCATGAAGAAAGTTAGTATAATACCAGTAATCGTATGAGGACTAGGAACAATCCCCAAAAACCTGGAAAAAAGACTGAGAGAAATTGGAATCAAAGGGACCATCGAAACCATACAAAGGACGGCAATAATCAAAACAGCTGCAATCTTAAGGAAAATCCTCGAATGCAGAAACCAACCAGCATAAGCTACAAAGGTAACCAGTCACAAGGAATTTACAACAGGGAGAAAACAAAACCACACGAAGAACACCACAACACGAACCAAGGAACAAAAACTGCAAGAAACATCACTTCATAATCTCCCCCCCCCCAATAAATTACACCGCCCTCAGCTATCACCACAAAAAATGAACCAAGGAACAGAAATTACAACAAACACAAAAAGCTCCCCTTCTCCCCCCACAAAAAATGAAAAAAAAAAAAAATTAATTTAAAAAAGAAAAAATGATGCCGGCCTAGTCTGACACTAGACAAAATATTTGTAGAGGGTCGAGGAGGATGAGAAGACCGAGGAGGGACAGCACAAACCAGACCTCTACTGGAAAAGGGCAGAGAATGCTGGGACCTTGGGGAGGCTTATTGCCACTCAAATCCCAGAGAAAACCAATGGTCCTTACCAGCGAGAAATCAATGGTAAGCGGCTGTTGCGATACCGCATTGTTACCAAAAAGAGGTGAATAATACTGGAAATCTGGGGAGGCTTGTTGTTACTCAGACTCCAGGAAATACCACTGGTTGATGATCTGTGTGAGAACTCCTAGTGAGTACAACTAATATATATATATATATATATATATATATATATATATATATATATATATATATATATATATATATATATATATATACTTCATACACTATAATCACAATAAATAACACCCATGACAGCATTTATATGGTACTTTATCAAAGTTCTCTGAATAGACAAGACACATTTTCGGAAAATCTTAGATATTCAAACTTAAAACTCTATTCTGTTGAATGTTAATAATTGCATTGTCCCACAATGTTTCCTTTTTGCTACGTCCTTTAATGGGAATGATTGAATCGCCTTGGGTCTCAGACTGTTTCAGGAATGAATTACTTCTTGACATGATGTGACTTTGATAATCAGAAATACTGACAATGGTTGCCAGTTGTTTCTTTTGGTTTCGTCGATGTGAATGGAAAATTGGAAACTGATAAAGATCTTCCTCATATGGGCAGCATTGTTAGATTCCAGCTGATTCTTTTCAACGATGATCAACAAGACCCAGTCTCCCGACGACCGGACATTCACCGTCGGAAGATAACATAAATCTAAAAAAAAACGACTCTTCTTTCTTATACATTGCATCGAATGAAATCTCATATGAAAGAAGCTGTGTGAGGGCGAGTGAATTGTATCGGTTAAAATCGGATATGTTACATCATGCACTAACACCACCGAGAAAGATATGAAAACTATGTCGTCCGTATTTGAGCTAAATAAAAATGTGCGTGAAGTGATTTGTCAAGCGTTCGATTCGGGCGGTTTCTGTGATTTGTTCCAGACCAGTTCTGGGCGTCCTTGTGGTGCTTATGGCCGTCCCTATATTGAGGCTTGACCTGATGTCGCCTCCGCCACTAATGGGGAGGTTAGTGGAATTGGCCTAGCTAGCAAGACGAAATAAAGATTATGACATATTGTGAAAGGAAGAGGATACAATAACCTTCAAAGATCGAAAGACGTAACTCGTCAGGTGAACAGTTTTTGATGCTTATCGCGACCACAGGATACAGACCTTAACGCATTGTTAAAGGAATGGACACAGCAATGACTGAGATGTGAGACTAGTTAGCCTAGAAACCTAATGACCAGTATGTCCTGAAATCTTCTAATGCTTAATTTCCTGCATTTGCAATAAATATAATTCGCTTTTGTTGAATCTTTTATAATAGGTAATGTGTTTCGTCATTAAATTAAGTTTCTGAACACCTACCCCCACCATGCTATTTCGAAAGAAAACGAAACATTATTATAATACACTAGTTGCATTATTATAACACACAAGTTGAATTAATATTCACGATTTGTAATTTGAAATTTGTAATTTGTAATTTGTAATTTGTAATTTAAAATTTGAAATTTGTAATTTGTAATTTGTAATTTGTAATTTGTAATTTGAAATTTGTAAGTTGTAATTTTTTATTTTTTAATTTGTAATTTGTAATTTGATATTTGATATTTGTAATTTGTAATTTGTAATTTGAAATTTGTAATTTGAAATTTGTAATTTGTAATTTGTAATTTGTAATTTGTAATTTAATATTTTTTGGAAATTCTTTAGTTGAGGATTGATAAATTGGATTATTTGGATTATTCTGACTATTTTTCTCATCTTAGATGTTATTCTCACAACATTTCTGCCGATGTAATCTCCGACCTTCTTCAGGTGAAACTTGTCAAACTAGGGAATCTTCATGCGATTTCGAACGGAACCCTTCATTCAATCCACGGGAGTAGTTTCCTCTCGTTCCGTCAGCCATGACCGGGTAGAAGTCTTCAGTAATCCGTAGTCGTATTCTTAGTATCGCCCAAACTGAGGATTGAATTATCAGCCTCCAGTATACTATCATTTAGAAATGATTATTACTTAACACATATTCTTGCGCCACGGGTCTTTGTATGATTCTAGAGTTCGGCACGAAGATTCACAAGTTCGACAAGACACACCCGAAGAAGGCCGGAAGTTACATTGGCCAAAACGTTTTGAGAAAAACGCACAAGATGAGAACAGTAATCCAAATAATACAAACTTATATCTTGTTTCATATTCAGAGCTGTTAGGGGAAGAGATTGAGTAGTAGATAGGGTTGGGAAATAGGGTAGAAAGAAAAATGTTAGATAGAGCTTGGGAAGATGGATTTCGGGGTGTTGGGGTGAAGTAGAGGCGAACATTTTGCTCGATGGTGTTCGAGGCAGTTAACTGTTATCTCCAGGAAACATCTATTTAACCCATAACTGGTTCCCCGACATGTAATAACACCTCAGGTCAGAGTAGGCCTTGAAGTAATGGTAACTATGACGTAACTTCACGCCCCTAAAAGTTCCCAAATTGGGGTCTAACCACCAGAACCAGATACACTTTAAGGTCATACCCAAGACTTAATAAAGAAGAACGAGTGATGCGTGTTTATTTGTGAACAAAGGAGACAGAAACTTATCGACTAAACGAATACTCCTTTTTATCTGACGCCAACAAAAACGAACACAACTTTTACTCGGTCTTCATGTTCACCTTTGTTTTTTTCAAATCTACCATTTTTCTGGAG
>OY744521.1:23015582-23078082 GCA_963556195.1 Sepiola atlantica | reverse complement strand
TGACTAACATTTTATTCATCTTATCAATCATTTGTTTCAAAACAAAAACAAAAAACTTCGGTACAATTTATGATCCGTTTCGTTCACAGAAGAACAACCGCATTTTGATGTCAAACCAGGATCTCTCTTCCATGGACTCATCAGAAAACCAAGATATTCTCAATCAAAAACAATACAAAGCGATGCAATGAACAAAAATACAAAAAACAAACAACCTACATTGAATGCATATTAATTGAGAGAGATTTCGAAATCGCTGCCCAGAAAGAGCAGCTATCTTGTATTATATATGTACTTATAATATGTACGCAAAAGTTGGCGAGTAAAACACGCTCCGTTTTCTAGCCATGAACGAAACCATTTCAAGTAGTGAGGGAAAGCAAGAAAGTTAACAGAAAGTCAGATAAATATCCCAGACTTACACCTAATCATGAAAAAAAAATCGAAAAGAAATTTATAATAAAAAGTCAACAGAAATGATAATAATAATTTATATATGAAAAATGTAATTACTGACGTAATTTTATAATTTTAGATGAATATTTTAGTAATACAGCACAAATGATTATAATAATTTATATATGAAAAATGATAATAATAATTTATATATGAAAAATGATAATAATAATTTATATATGAAAAATGTAATTACTGACGTAATTCTATGATTTTATATGAATATTTTAGTAATACAGCACAAATGATAATAATAATTTATATATGAAAAATGATAATAATAATTTATATATGAAAAATGTAATTACTGACGTAATTCTATGATTTTAGATGAATATTTTAGTAATACAGCACAAATGATTATAATAATTTATATATGAAAAATGATAATAATAATTTATATATGAAAAATGTAATTACTGACGTAATTCTATGATTTTAGATGAATATTTAAGTAATACAGCACAAATGATTATAATAATTTATATATGAAAAATGATAATAATAATTTATATATGAAAAATTATAATAATAATTTATATATGAAAAATGATAATAATAATTTATATATGAAAAATGATAATAATAATTTATATATGAAAAATGATAATAATAATTTATATATGAAAAATATAATCACTGACGTAATTCTATGATTTTATATGAATATTTTAGTAATACAGCACAAATGATAATAATAATTTATAAATGAAAAATGATAATAATAATTTATATATGAAAAATGTAATTACTGACGTAATTCTATGATTTTATATGAATATTTTAGTAATACAGCACAAATGATGATAATAATTCATATATGAAAAATGATAATAATAATTTATATAGTAAAAATGTAATTACTGACGTAATTCTATGATTTTATATGAATATTTTAGTTATATATATCTAGATAAATAGTGAGTACGAACATTGGCGAAGTATAATTTTTTCCATTATTTTTGATGGAGAGTGTCCACTAGTATATTACATTTCCATTTCCTAGTAAGAGTTTTTTTTTAAATTTCAATTTGACATCTTAAGAAATATAAAAATAAAATTACAAATATTCATCTTTTTCTAAATTTTTGTTCGCCTATTTTCGTGCAGAAGTTTCTCGATATTAAATTGGCATACATCCATATTCTTCATGGGTGTACTTATTGCGAATATAATTGGTTCCCATTTGTACTCAATTGTACACATCATTGTCACCCACCATATGCGTTGCTTCTTTGGAACGTCTTACTCTCCACCAGTCTTCTAAGTCTAAGATTAAACATTAATAGTATTCTATAGTAATAAGTAATACTATTAAACCTCTAGACAAGATTAAGTATTCAAATATCCGAATATAGAATTGTCCACATGAATCTATGACACAACGGTTAAAAGCGTCTGGAGGTTGAAGATTTAATCCTTACCATAGACGATAGTTATTAAGAAAAACTTAAATGAACACTTCTACCCGGCTATGGCTGAGAGAATGAAAAGAATCTACATCCGTCGATTAAGTAAAAGGTCAGATCGAAATTTCGTACGGGTTCCTGAATTTGACATAAAAAATTCCAAGTTCTATTAGAATCTTGCCAAGTACGAAAAACTACATCTGAAGACCGTCCGAAGTTACATAACTACGTAAATATAACAAGCAAAATGTGAATAGTAGTTGTGAAAAATCCAAATGATACAAAGAAACAAAACATTGGTTATCTGCAACATACAAGAGTCAAGGGGTGTTTAAGTAATCTGAACTCCCCACCCGGGATCAGTTCTTTATAACGAGACACACATATTCCTTTAATACACCCGAAAAACCATGCGGAAAAATACTCCAAAAGAAAATAAAAATATATTGATATGTAAGGATTACACAACTGAAGTTATCAGTGTAGACAAGTCTTAATTTTGAAAAGGTTAACATACAACAGTTTCGGTATTCAATTACTAAATAGATTCAGACATAAAGTCTTTTCTTCAGTACACATATACACAAGAAGATTCGCTCGCCATACGAATTGATTGCTCTATTAAATGATATAGGAAGCAGTGAAAATCGAACGAACAACAAAAAAAAGAAAGTTATAATATAATAGTTTTGTTGTGATTCTTTCAAGCTGAATGCCATCATATAATTATTTGTTTTACAAATACTTCAATGGATTGTGCTCTGATGAATTGACTGCTCTGGTGCCCCCATCGACGTATGTTCACTAGACCAACTCGACAATAGACTAAATCCCATCCATTCACTGTGGAGGTCCCCAGATGCTTCTTTCCTCGTGCTGCTGGCCTCTGGAACTCCCTCCCTGGCCCTGTTTCCTCGACGGTACGGACATGCAGAAGTTTAAAACTAATGTAAACAGACATCTCGCTACGCAGATCCCAATTTGGGTTGACCCCAACCTTCTCCCTTTTCTTTCTTCTCAGTGGCCCCTTACGTCTACAGTGGCGGCCTGCCTTGTCTGGGGTGAACTATGTTAAAAAAATGCCTGATAACTTGTAAAATGACCCGGAACTGGAAAAGAATAACGAAAACCGAAAACTGAAGTGTTGCGGCAATGAATTCGTTACAGTTAAAGGGTTACGAATCCATCAAAGAAAAAAATGAAAAAATAAAGTATCGCAACAACGCAGGTCAAACGACCATGCGACGTGTAGCCAGAACCTCCAGGAGACACACTACATTGAGAAATAGTGTACAGCTGAGACAGAAAAGCATGAACGGAAAGATCAAGACAAGAAAACTAAGATAAATTGACCAAAGAGTAATGGTGTGATGCGCTACAAAATCTTTGATGTAGAAGTGGCAAAAATGGCAGCGCGTTGTAAAGGAAGCTGGAGAAATTAGCAGAACTCATCTATGAACAAGGAAGAGAAACGTTTGAAGTTGAGGAGAAAGAATTGCCCAAACAAAGGAAAGCTAGTCAACTATCAAGGATGTGGAGATTTATTTGAAAACCATAGATGGATGGTTAGAATATTCTGACACTTTTAAATTGCTTTTATTATATACACTAAGTGAAAACTGATGATTGAAAGCAATCTACAAATAATTATAATCTTAATCTACAAAACCTCTCTTTCTAGAGAAAAGGGAAACAATGCTATTAAGGATGATTGATAATGATATAAATGTGTGTCGCCATAGCATAACCCTTACACCCATGCACGTTATTGAGTGAAATAAGTAATTCCACTCAACTTATTTCAATTATCTCATTCAAACATCGCCTCAATAAGTGATGCACGTTATTGAGTGAAATAAGTAATTCCACTCAACTTATTTCAATTATCTCATTCAAACATCGCCTCAATAAGTGATGCACGTTATTGAGTGAAATAAGTAATTCCACTCAACTTATTTCAATTATCTCATTCAAACATCGCCTCAATAAGTGATGCACGTTATTGAGTGAAATAAATAATTCCACTCAACTTATTTCAATTATCTCATTCAAACATCGCCTTAATAAGTGATGCACGTTATTGAGTGAAATAAGTAATTCCACTCAACTTATTTCAATTATCTCATTCAAACATCGCCTCAATAAGTGATGCACGTTATTGAGTGAAATAAGTAATTCCACTCAACTTATTTCAATTATCTCATTCAAACATCGCCTCAATAAGTGATGCACGTTATTGAGTGAAATAAGTAATTCCACTCAACTTATTTCAATTATCTCATTCAAACATCGCCTCAATAAGTGATGCACGTTATTGAGTGAAATAAGTAATTCCACTCAACTTATTTCAATTATCTCATTCAAACATCGCCTTAATAAGTGATGCACGTTCTGGAGTGAAATAAGTAATTCCACTCAACTTATTTCAATTATCTCATTCAAACATCGCCTCAATAAGTGATGCACGTTATTGAGTGAAATAAGTAATTCCACTCAACTTATTTCAATTATCTCATTCAAACATCGCCTTAATAAGTGATGCACGTTATTGAGTGAAATAAGTAATTCCACTCAACTTATTTCAATTATCTCATTCAAACATCGCCTCAATAAGTGATGCACGTTATTGAGTGAAATAAGTAATTCCACTCAACTTATTTCAATTATCTCATTCAAACATCGCCTCAACTTAATTAGAATTGATACACCGATCAAAACTGATCGCAGATATTTAACAGTCGATTCATGAGAATTATAACAAATATCTAGTTTTCCCTGCAGTCGTGTATCAACTATTTACAGTTTGACAATTGAAATAATCACCTTAAACAATCCGGCTTGCCTCGTCAGACTGTTGTTGGCTAAATTGGAGTATTTAATCGCAGACGCCCATGGGCTAAGTTGCGTTCCCAGCAAAGCCTCCTTCGTTCTAGATCAATATCCAACGATTTGTAATCTGATCTGACAAGTGACAATATCGCACAATATATTAGATAGACAACAATTATTTATTATGTAAAGAAAAGTCGTATTTCTTTGCATATGTGTCTTGCTTGAACTCAGAAACTGAACCTGATACGCTTAATAATTGTACATTCTGATTCAGTATAACATACGAAAAGGAATGCGACTTTCCTTTATGGCGTGTTAGGAAAAAGTACTTATTTCATTCTCACTAGTAGTTAGTCAGTTATCTTTTTCTTTCTTGCCTTTTATACTTTCTATTGTATTGAATCAGCCGCCATATATATATATATATATATATATATATATATATATATATATATATAGAGAGAGAGAGAGAGAGAGAGAGAGAGAGAGAGAAAGAAAGAGAGAGAATTTTGTTTCAGTTTACTTCAGTTGAAGTTTTCAGAGATCAACGGGCCCCATTCCTGGGGCTAACACTTAATCTTTATATGAGATACATAGATATTCGAATATTCTATTAAAGTTCTCTTTTATCTCTCAAACGTTGAGTTAGTAAAGAAGTTAAGAACATTAATTTTCCTTTCCCGAATTGACCAGTTGATTATGTTATAGTATATCCTTTTCTTAGTCTCTTGAAAGAGAGACAGGTGAAGAGAGAGAGAGAGAGAGAGAGAGAGAGAGAGAGAGAGAGGTAAAGAGATTTAAAAAATACTGCAAAAATCTTTTTTAATGAATCTATTTGGTTAATCATGCTCCAAGGCAACGCCAGATAGTCCTGCTTGTTCTATATAAATACAAACGAATCTATGTAGGTATTTTTACTTGTCTGTGTAGGCGCACACACTTCGTTGACTTCGCTTGCTATCCTTCTTCAGTTGACGTGTGTATATCGAATGTAGAGAGGGTTTCTACCAACGCTTTTTGCTCAGTTTACGTGACCGGAAATTGATCCTTTCGTGATTTGATTCTTTACTTCCTGTGGTCGTTAACAGGTTAATTCTTTTTATTTTGTCAGATTACCTATTTAAGACGTAACAAAGGGGTAGTTTTGCTAATATTTCTACCAATTCGTGATAGTTAATTTTAACTAAGAAAATAATTACATAGAACAGAATCAAATAAGTTTTAACCAATCTTTACATGCACGTTATGCACCACAACTTCATGTTATTTTTACATCTAGAAACATAGATATTTTGTAAAGAACCACCTCTAGTTTTCGATTGTCAGTCCGCAATCGTCTTGACAACGTTGGGTTTGCATGGAGGATATCGTCATCACCTGGTATTCCCATTTAAAACAATTTTTTTAACTAAAAATATTTCTGTGTATGGGAGAGGATAAAAAAATTAGGGGGTGGTGGGTTAAAATTTTTTTTTCTTTTCTTAACTAAAAATATATCTATGTATGAGGGAATGTAAAAACAATTGGGGGGGGGAAATTTGCTTTTTTTTCTTTTTGTAACTAAAAATATTTCTATGTATGGGGGAGGGTAAAAAATTTTTTTTTTGGGGGGGAGGTAAAAAAATGTTTTTTATTTTCTTTTTAATTACAAATATTTCTATGTACTGACCATAGCTAAACGTAGCCTAACTTCGGTGAATGGCGAATTATCTAATAAAAATAGTTTAATTTTGTTGTTATATGTGTCCACATGTGGGTCGCTCTGTCACGCTTTAACCTGAAACAGCATTTTTATCACTAAAAGCGCAGATTCGAATGGACGCGTCTAAAGAATGGATCCGTTATTGTTTACATTTTTAAACAAAGAATTTTGCTTCATTTTTCAGCCATTTCATCCTGCAATATTAAAATCGTCTTCCAGAATATAACACGTAAACCTTCCGGAATTGTAAACGCGGCTTTCTCTTCTCAATCTGACTGAGAATTGAACGTGATAGAAATAAAAAAAAAATACACATTTCAACAAAGACATAAAAGATCATATCTCACGCGTGCTGTCATCAGAGAATCTATTATTAACATCGTTCGACCATTTCAGATTTCCTTCGAACGAATTTGCAAATTGTATGCTGCAATCTGTTGCTGTTGTGCTGGAATCAGCGAAAACTGAAACGAATGCATTTTGACACGTGCCTGGCCTGGCAGTCGCGTAAACGAATCTAATCTGATACAAACATTTCTTTTCTTCTTTCAACTAATTTTTTTTCTCCAGTTGACATTGCCAGTGGTTGAGGGCCACAGCTTAATATTCTAGCACGAAAGCAGCTGATCGTCCAAGGTTATCGAATGGAGAATGGAGATTTTCTCTTCCAACCACAACAACATAAATGTGTTGTGTATGTTTTCCTTTTATATACAACTTGCAGGCAGTTATTCTGCTAGTTAGCAGATTAATCAACCGAACAGAACAGTTTTGCACCACTTTTATGTCCCCTAAAACAATTAAAATCATAATTTATATGCAACTAAATCTCATGTCTAGACTCCTTATTCCAATTTTGATCAAAATTCATTACATGATTTTTATTCTAGAAAATGTCTCAAATTCACATTGAAATTCATAGGATTTGGCTTAATTAGTCTCAAATGGGAGGTCGTGCTCATATTATGTCCCGTAAAAACCCTTTTCGGAATATTTCTTAATTAATGTCTGATCTATCTATCTATCTATCTATCTATCTATCTATCTATCTATCTATCTATCTATATATATATATATATATATATATATATATATATATATATATATATATATATATATATATATATAAATTAAATAAAATATCAAACTGAAAGTATACTTTTAGTAGATAGAACCTATAGTGAAATGGTTTAAGATCAATATACGAGATAGAGCAATTATAAAGATAAAGGAAAGAAGAGGGATAAACATGTACGAATGACAAATCTATTTCAACTTCGATTGTTCAATACAATCTCACTCTCCATTACTTTATATTTTTTTAAAATTTGAATTTTGGCTTTTCCACTCCCAACTTATCTATCTATGTAATTCCTCTGATGATAAGATTTTAATCTTTGAAAAGCCTTGGCTTCAGGAAAGAATAATAAACATGTTTTTACCTTGTACACCTTGCATTGAACAATCGAAGTTTAAATAATTTGTCATTCGTACATGATTATCCCTCTTCTTTCATCTATCTATATATATATATATATATATATATATATATATATATATATATATATATATATATATATAAATATATATACTTAACACTACATATAAATAGGATGTATCTTAATTTTTATGATGAGTCACGCCGTGATTTTCAGTTATTCCAAGTGTGTTCAAGTTGTCAAGAATTTTGAACCTCGTATCCAGGTGTGCTTATCATAAAATGCGGATAAAAGAAAGACTGTTTGACATTCATTACTGAATCTAGGTGGACAAGTCAACCATAGAATGAGCTTTATGTGTAGCAAATATGGTTGGATTGTAGAAAGGATTGTGAATGTCATTAACGATTACATGGGTGATATTTTCAGGGGGTCAGTAACTGCAGAAGAATTCTGAACCATAACACCGAAAAATGTCAATCATACTTAGGAAAAATTGTGCTGCATTCAAGTAACACATCATAAAAAAATCCTACAATAAAAATGTAAGGAAATTCTCACTTGAAAGATGAAAAAAAGCACTGAGCTCATTAAGGAAACAGTTTTAAAGGAGCAGTATTGAAGAAGCACGCCTTCTAGCGGTCTTTCGATACATTATGTGGAGAATCATACAAGAAACAAGGGAGAGTAATTCAGACTACATAATTTTATTGATTTGATGAGCCGCTTCCTGTGGTGTACATTCAATTGTATCAGCCTTTTCCTCTTAGGTTATCGAAGAAATATTTTGTAGTTTTCTTCCAAGACACATGGTATTTGATCAGTATCAACTGCAATGCCTGCATTATGGGGTCTGCTGTTGCAAGACCTTCAACATATAATTTGTTCGGAGCACCTGTAATTATGTATCTAGATACAGTTTGCTCATACTTTTAAAACAGCAAAATTAAACCCACTACCAGAAGATGAATTTTCTAATGTCCAAATATTTAATGTGTTAGTAATAAAAACAGTAAACAACAGAAAAATAGAAGAAAGAGAAAGTTTGCTTGAAACAGATGGTACACGTAGTACTCTGATTATTGGTGGTCTTTATTATCCTCTAACAGTATTAACGTAGTTGCATTCGCATCGTGATACATGAAAATACTATTAAACACTTCGAAGCCGAGAGGAAAAAAAACAAGCAATGAGATTGAGCCCCTCCTATTAGCATGGGAATCTAACTTCCGAACCCCTCCCTCTGACTCAGCAGCACCTTGGGTCCAATGAGAGACACCCAATGACCGTAATGGGGGCGATCATAAGCTGATATAGCCAGATGGGGCTACAAAAACGACCTAACAATCTCCGAATGTAGAGAAGAGGACAATACGATGCAGCAGTCTGTCCTCTATTACTCAAGCAATTCAAGTGAAAAGATTTCGCAGAGTTAAATTGTAATGCTAAGGACTGTGTTAAAAAGTGGGGAACTGTTGTATAATCACATGTTCTAAGGACACGGAATCAAGAAGAATACCTTGTTCGTAGCTTTTTCATGGAGTCAATATTTGAGTTCTACGAATGCAGTATTAAAAGCCAAATCGGTAGGTGAAAATCGAAAGATAGTAAAAGAGGGATAGATAGCGTATAAAATAAGAGCCAAACAAACACAATGAGAGAGAGAGAGAGAGAGAGAGGGAGAGAGAAGGAGAGAGAAAGAGAGAGAAGGAGAGCGAGGGGAAGAGAGAAGGAAAGAGAAGGAGAGAGAATGAGAGAGAAGGATAGAGAGAGAGAGGGAGAGATAGATAGAAACAGAGAGATAGGGAGGGATAGAGAAGGAGAGAGAAGCAGACAGACAGAGACAGAGAGAGAGAGAGAGAGAGAGAGAGAGGGAGAGAGAGGGAGAGAGAGAAGGAGAGAGAATGAGAGATAGATAGAAACTTAATAAGCCATGTGTCACTTAATGAGTTAATTGCAAATTACGGCTAATTAGAACCAGTAAAATGGAAGTTTTTATCAAATATTTTCCAATCACCAAACTGGGGAATATTTTAATAGTATTTCGTATTATTAAAACATATATGTAAAAGCCTTGGGGAAGCAACCGTTGATTAACTCAACTTTGGTATACTAATTTATATAATCAGTTTCTTATCCATAGTTGCAGAGAAGGCCACGCTTAAAACTGGTTTTAGATACAGATTGCTAACAAGTTAAATTCAAGCGAAATAATGAAATATTGTTTCATTTGACTTTCAAAACAATTTTCTTGTGTTTCTATTAAATCGAGTCAATGAAAAAGTATCTAGAATAAAATTGTATCTAAATGCATCACAACGAATCCATCAAATTAATCTGTAACCCGACACTATTAATTCGCATTTGATTTAGAAGTTGGTATTTCAAAATATCAGTTGTATGCAGTAGAAATATGATCAGGACTAAATATAACAATCAATTAATTTAAGTGAAACTAAAGTTATTGTTTCTGGAAACACGGACCAACAATCGGCTTAAATCGACGTGGAAACAAATTTGTATACGCAGCTTTTGGTAAGAAGGCTATACGCGTCAACGGTAAAAATCTTACTTTAATTTAATAAGTGAAATCTCTATTATATTCGACGCCCCATTCTAAGAAGTAATCAAACGAATTGTGTAAAAATATGAATTATCAACTTGAATAAAAATCAATTTGTTGAATAGAAATAAATTTTATTTTTATTCACTAAATTCTATTTAGGATGAAAACATCGACAAATTATTTGCTGCCTTTATTTATGGATAAAATAATAAGTTTGCAATTGACATAATCTTCAGTTTATTCTGCACGACTTATTTTTCAAACATGTAATGAAATGGTGTACAAATAGTTGCTTTATTCTTTAAGGCCACGTGAAATAGTCAATAATCTTTAGTTGCAGGACGTGTCAGGGTCCAAGATGGCAGGAAAATGTGCAACCCCAACCAAACAGAAACTACAAGAGTACTTATATCGTTTAGAAAGGTATGGACCAGCAATTCTGCCCATTATGTTCAATTAACCGTATCAAATGGATGTCTTATAGTAGATAGGAAGAATGGAAGAAGAGGTTAAGAGGTAAATAACCTCCGCTTCAGGAGGTTAGGCACAAGGCCATTTTTATCTTACTCCCACAAGGTAAGATGTGACCCAAGGTCGGGTCGTGAAAGTGGGGCTTGAAAAGCCAGCGCTCGAGAAGGTGAGCACTCTGGCCATTAAGAATTGCCTGGGCAGCCCCGTCGGCATTCCCCGGTTGGTGCGTCTCAGGCAGTAAGCAATAAACTTACTCCTCCCCAAAGAGGGGGGCAAAGCCTGGGAGGGTGGACCTCCTAGAACTGCACAGGACAAACCTAGAGACCGGCGTAAATCAAGCCCCGAAGGCCAAGACGACACCGGTGTATAGGGTGAAGCATCCATCGGAACAGATACTACACTTTGATCCCAGCCAAATGTCTTATAGTATTGGGCATTAAAAATCCAAACGGTTTATATGGTGTTAAAAATGCCAAATGAGACGAACACTAAATCAAATTCCTTAAATTGAATTCATTCTGTTATGCCATTCTCTGATTAATTATCTAAACAACAGAAATTGTCTTCTACGTTAGTTTTAAATTCTCGCTCGATGCGAGCAACGTTTTATAATTCAATATATTTTTCCATCTTGGCAAGGTTTCTTTCTGTTTGTGAATATGTTCGCCACTGATATTATTTTCTTGCCCATAAATCACACACTTGTGGATTTTACACTCGATATCTCCATTTCGTTTGGGCAGCGAAAGTAAAGCAATAGATAATATTTACATTAGTAACACTTCAGTGCCATAGCCATACATTGCTTCATCATCATCATCATCATCATCATCATCATCATCATCATCATCATCATCATCATCATCATCATCATCATCATCATCATCAGCAGCAGCAGCAGCAGCAGCAGCAACAGCAACAGCAACAGCAACAGTAGCAGCATAATCAGTTTTATTTTTATTCGTTTTTACTGCAAAATACGATGAAAGATGTATTAAATGTCTGTTTCTAACTTATTTGCTTAGCAGACTGATTTATCTGGAAATGCATCAACACACGTTATCACGCTGTCTTCTGTGTGATTTACCGCTTTTTCTGCACCCTTCAACCATTTCTTCTAAACATACAAAATCAGTAATTATTGGTTTATGATTTTTATATCTTTTCTGGCTTAATTATATATATATATTATATATATATATATATATATATATATATATATATATATATATATATTGAATCGTATTTTTAACTTACAGACGATATCGTTTCTGGCTTTTTCCTCATCAGTGCAGGAGTGCTGGTTGCAGGCAGTCGCATGGGATCGAACGCAGTTCGTAGATTCAGGCTGGAATTACGAAACAAACGCTCGAGACCACACGGCTACCGGCAATCAGCACAGACAGGTATTGAAATTAAGATACACTTACCCGAGGAGGCAAGGGAAGCGTTATTGTTGTCTAGAGTGTTCAACGCTAGCGCGGAACTAGCTTTTTCGCAAATGACAACATACTTTTATCAATTTTACGATGCTTTATTTTCAAAATTATTACATCTTTAAAGGCGCTTTTAACTATAAATATTTTTTACCTACAGACGATATATATATATATATATATATATATATATAATTATTTTTATTTTACAGACATGTACATAATTCGTTACATTGGCATGTCGATGTTATGTATCAACAGCTGTTAAAACCTGAGATCTCATCACGTGGAAAGAAAATCTGATCCCTCCTTCAGATATATATATATATATATATATATATATATATATATATATATATATATATATATATATATATATATATATATATATATATATATATAAGGTTAATACAACAAAAGATATAAGAGGCAACTAATATATTTTATGTATTTATATATATATATATTTATATATTTTTCAAAGTTTAATTTTATGACCTGCAGTAATGTCATTGCGGTAATGGTCTTCTGAGGAGAAGATTTTCTTTGAAAACTCATGAGTTAAGGACTTTAAAGTACTTTGCTTGAACATTGAATTCTAATAAAATTTGATTCGCACCTTATTTTATTCTTTCACTTTATCTATCTATCTATCTATCTATCTATCTATCTATCTATCTATCTATCTATCTATCTATCTATCTATCTATCTATCTATCTCTCTCTCTATCTCTCTCTCTCTCTCTCTCTCTCTCTCTCTCTCTATATATATATATATATATATACAGGGTGATTCATAAGTCACTTAGCTAGTTATTTGTGAAATTCTATAGTTAAAAAATACGGTAATACAAAACAGGAAGTTTATTCAACAAATTCATTTATGGGAGTTTAAGATTACAGCAAATTCTCGAAATTTCCACTTTCGTTCTGCATGCATAGCTCTATTCTTTTTTGCAAGCAATTTACGACTCTTTGTAGCATATTTGATTGATTATGAAATCAGTATGTATAGAAACAAATATATAAACGAACAAATTTAAAATAACAAATAGCAGTAATTAGAGAGTAAGATAACAATCATCAAAAGTTCATAGTCTGTTTGTGCTTCATATGGTAATCATTTTAAATAGCTAAGTGAAGTGACTTATGAATCACCCTGTATATATATATATATATATATATATATATATATATATATATATACATATATATATATCAATCAATTAATGACTTTTTCAGACAAATGATTCGTTATAAATAAGTAATGCACTAGTTGAACATTAAATATCAGCACACCGAGGTGAATTTATGGTTCTGGTTTAATAGCAAGAATCAGTTAATATTTTTTGTTGTCTAGTAATATTATTTGCTGTTAAAGTGGACCGGAAATATACACAAGTCGTGATTAATCTACTGATACCACACGTTACATTAGAAAAAAAGACATTTTGAAATAATCACTTAAGACAGTTGGTGAGATAGGTGACCCGCCAGACAGGTAATCACATGAAACGACCGTCATAGATACGATGAAAAAACAAATCGGCCATTGATTTTTGTGAAACGCAATTAATTCTCAAATATTAAAAATATTCGACCTATTGATTGAGACTTTCAAGATAATTAATTGCATTTCTAACTATGGTGGGCATTTTTTAGTAGTTCTAGATCTGGAAGGTTATTGTCAAGGCAGTTTTTACAAACTAGATCTGTTAACCAGTTATGTTTTTTTGCTCACAGAGTAATATGTTTTTGGAATAAGTTGCCAGATCGGATTAAGAACAGCAACAGCGTGGATCAGTTTAAGATGAGGTTGGATAGATTCAGAGAAAGTGGTAGGAAGGAGAAATTGACGGGGCACTTTTGGGAGTTGTCAAATGAAGTATTTAACATAATTTGATCTGGATGTCAATACTGTACTAACAGTTTAATTTTTTTAACAGTTGAATTGAGAAGATAGTTAAAGGGGAGATGCCCAAATAATAATAATATGCGTTTACATTGATTTTTCACGAAGAATAATATATTCTAACCCGAATATTAATGGATACATACTTTCATCTTTTTAAGAGGTTATGAGTGTTAGTCAGAGACCGAGCTTAACTTTGAAAAATCATTTCTATCGATAAACGCACAGATTGAATTGATCTATTGTATTTTAGATGCATCCAAGTATAGTCGGTACGTCACGCTTGAATTAAAGAATTCTTTTTCTTTGGATTATTACTCTTAATTTAAAAATAGCATTTCTTTTTCTTTGGATTATTACTATTAAATTCAAAATTGCATTTCTTTTTCTCTGGACTATTACTCTTAGAATTAAAAATAGCATTTCTTTTTCTTTGGATTATTACTCTTAAATTTAAAATAGCATTTCTTTTTCTTTGGACTATTACTCTAAAATTTAAAATAGCATTGTTTTTTCTTTGGACTATTACTCTTAAATTTAAAATAGCATTTCTTTTACTTTGGACTATTACTCTTAAATTTAAAATAGCATTTCTTTTTCTTTAGATTATTACTATTAAATTTAAAATTGCATTTCTTTTTCTCTGGACTATTTCTTTTGAATTAAAAATAGCATTTCTTTTTCTTTGGACTATTACTCTTAAATTTAAAATAGCATTTCTTTTACTTTGGACTATTACTCTTAAATTTAAAATAGCATTTCTTTTTCTTTGGACTATTACTCTTAAATTAAAAATAGCATTTCTTTTTCTTTGGACTATTACGCTTTAATTTAAAATAGCATTTATTTTTCTTTGGACTATTACTCTTAAATTTAAAATAGCATTTCTTGTTCTTTGGACTGTTACTCTTACATTTGAAATAGCATTTCTTTTTTTTGACTATTACTCTTAAATTTAAAATAACATTTCTTTTTCTTTGGACTATTACTCTTACATTTGAAATAGCATTTTTTCTTCTTTAGATTATTACTCTTTAATTCAAAATCGCATTTCTTTTTCTTTGGATTATTACTCTTTAATTTAAAATCGCATTTTTTCTTCTTTGGATTATTACTCTAAAATTTAAAATGGCATTTCTTTTTCTTTGGATTATTACTCTTTAATTTAAAATCGCATTTTTTTCTTTGGACTATTACTCTAAAATTTAAAATAGCATTTCTTTTTCTTTGGACTATTACTCTTAAATTTAAAATAGCATTTCTTTTTCTTTGGACTATTACTCTTAAATTTTGAATAGCATTTCTTTTTCTTTGGACAATTACGCTTTAATCTAAAATAGCATTTCTTTTTCTTTGGACTATTACTCTTAAATTAAAAATAGCATTTCTTTTTCTTTGGACTATTATTCTTGAATTTAAAATAGAATTTCTTTTTCTTTGAACTATTACTCTTGAATTTAAAATAACATCTGGTTTTCTTTGGACTATTACTCTTAAATTTAAAATGGCATTTCTTGTTCTTTGGACTATTACTCATGAATTTAAAATGGCATTTCTTTTTCTTTTGACTATTACTCTAAAATTTAAAATGGCATTTCTTTTTCTTTGGACTATTACTCTTAAATTTTAAATGGCATTTATTTTTCTTTGGACTGTTACTATTAAATTTAAAATAGCATTTCTTTTTCTTTTGACTATTACTCTTTAATTTAAAATAGCATTTCTTTTTCGTTGGACTATTACTCTTGAATTAAAAATAGCATTTCGTTTTCTTTGGACTATTACTCTTAAATTTAAAATAGCATTTCTTCGATCTGTGAGACGGTTTTTAATTACTAAACCTAACCGTTTAATAGGCCATATAGAAATATTTACTCCTGTTGATATGGAATATTTTATAGATGGAAACATTTGATATAAGTACCTCTGTTATCTTAAATTTATTTCTGTGTCGCCATCGTGAAATTAATGATTTAATATGCTACTGTATTCGTGTCTCATAATTCTTAGTTTTCCTTCAAACATAAGTTGCGAGTTTGATTAAAAGTTTTAAAACAGACCAGGAAAGGTTGTGTAAAACTTTTCTCTTTCAGCAACCAATAGTGTTAAAAAGTGATTTTTTTTGTCTTTTGGTTAGTGTTATGTTTTTACATTTTGCTTCCAATACCCATAAATATTGAAGTTATAAAACAAAACGATATGCATCTTCATGTCCCACTAAACGTTCCTCTTTTTTGAGCATTTAGTGTTTATCGAATTATCTCTGAAACACCCGCATCTACACTGCTGAAAATTAGTAGGTAGATAGATAAACTGGCCCAGGTAATATGTTCAAAATTTTGCTGACCAATACCCAGAAATATTGAAATTATAAAAAACGATATACATCTACATGTCTCGCTAAACGTTCTGTTTTAAATTTGTGTATTTAGTGTTTATTGAATTATCTCATAAACCATCAGTTCTACAGTGCTTGAAAAATAACAGATAGATAGATAAACTGGCTCGGGTAATGTAGTATCTTAGTTTCCAGTTTCTTGGGGAAATTCTCTCTATATATATTTTCTTGCTCCAAATGATATTTGCATTATATCCAACGTTGCTTAAGTTACACTTCTCTGCAGTTGTACGTGTCAATATTGGTATTAGTAGTCTCGTTTGTTTTGCGTATTACTTTATGACTATGGGCAATGGTTACGCTATCCATTTTCTAGTGAACGAATAGCTAATTTCCAAGGTTTTCCTATTACATATCTTGTGTGAGGGGACACTTTCACTTTATTTCCGCAACCAACTCTCGTGCTGGGTTTTGTAGTTTCAGTGAAAAACTTTAATATGATTCATAACACCGACATTGTTACATACAAACATTATATTACCCTGGCCAGGGACGTGTATATGTGGGTCGGCATTAAATGACCTATAAGAGGTTGATATTCCGTAAAACAAACCAATCAACCAACTGTGGAGGTCCCCAGATGCCGGAGATTCTTCTACTCCGATAGCTACTTACCTTGTGCTGCCGGCCTCTGGAACTCCCTCCCTGCTCCCTGTTTCCCCGACAGTACCGACATGCAAAGGTTTAAAACTAATGTAAACAGACATCTCGTTACACTGCTCCCAAAATAGGATGGCACCCAAAAACCTACACCCTAATTCTCAGTAACCCCTTACGTCTACAGTGGCGGTCTGCCTTGTTTCGGGTGAAATATGTTTAAAAAAAAGCTAGGTTTCTATAATGTAACATGTCTTTAGAATATTTTGATTTGGTTCGTGTCTTTTACGGCATATCAACCACTTTTAGTTTTTTAAATTCCAAAATAGTATACTTATAACAAACACTTTATTGTATAGAATTAGTTGAACACAAGTTCTCATTTTAGCCACGGGTTATTTAATTGCGTTCATATGATCTGCACCCAGAATTGATGGTTTAATAGTTCAGGACGGTATCATTTAGACCAACCACGCACCACCTTAAAATAGAATAGAGATAGGATGGAATTTCCTTCAATAGAATACACCTAAAGATTTTTATCACTTTGTAAATTTGACTGAGGAAAATATTTCGTATTTTCTAGACACATTTTATTGTATTGTTTAACGCTTCATTTAACAGGTTTTAATCTAACATATACATTAGCGTCAAATTGATTGAAATATCCGAAAATGAGCGTTCCCAAAAATTCATATTCTATATAATGTAAATAAAATGGAAATATTGTTTCAGTCTGTGATGCAGTTAAACAATTCTCTGTCCTGGATAGTTCCTGCATAGCTAAATATATTCAACTAAAGATTCATTCTATGTTAGATTAAGCAAACGTATCGACGTCATGTCAACATTTAATCCATTATCCAACTGAGTAGGATTAATATAAGCTTTTACTGACTGAATTGGACTTTATTTATGAGCAACTTGGATTTGTATTTTCCTTTGGAATGTCCGAATTACGTGAATTCAGACAATTCCAACTGTTTACGATTATCCTCATATTTATCGATGTTCGCATCAATGTAACAGCTGGATCCGACCGATTTGTAATTGTCTGTTTAAGCCTTATTTATCTATTGACATTTGTAGCATCCAATTTATTGATAATGATGTCCATCGTTATATATATATATATATATATATATATATATATATATATATATATATATATATATATATATATGTGTGTGTATATATATATGTATATATATATATATATGTATATATATATGTATATATATATATATGGTAAAATGAAAAAGGAAAACCAAAAAATGGATGTTTTTTATGTGTACATCAACGTTTCGTCTTTATTTATAAGACTTCATCAGGATGATAAAATAGAGAAAAAATGTCATATATATATATATATATATATATATATATATATATATATATATATATATAACGGAGGAACGCTCTTGACTACGAATCAATGGCGATTTGTGATCGCAGTTCGAGCCCGCCGACCGTCGGAAATTAACTTCCTACACTGAAGATTGCGTTAGCATGAAACATCGATGTCTGTAGGTAATAAATAATTAATATTTATTTATAAATATCATTATAAGCCCCCTTTACTAAGGCCGGGCACTCTGAGTGAGTTTAATAACAAGCAGTACTAATAGCTTCATTGCGAGTTCCAACACAGTTTGTTATTGTTGATCACTTTCGCTGCTCGTTGTAAAAATACCCGCCGACTAGGTATTTACAAAGTTAAATTCCTCCTTAATTATTAGCTAATTTGCGGTGGCCATATATATATATATATTAATAATATTTACAAGTAAATATTAAATTATTTATATATATATATATATATTTATATATATATACATATATATATATATACATACACATATATATATTATATATATATATATATATATATATATATATATATATATATATATATATATTGATGTATGTTTGATTAAACAACAGGGGCAATTCCTGTTTGTTTCTTTTTTGATCCATCTTTTCATGTTGACGGACTAATGATCTAATGTTCTGTTCGAATGTGAACAGGAAATCGCCAAAACTGCTAACGTGAGGAGTTATGCAAATTAAATCTGGTGAATTTATTGAGAAACTCGATAACATTGTAAATAAGTTAGATTAATAGAGAAAAGTATTGCTCCACATTAAATTTTGAGTTACATTTTTAAAAGGGTCAGTGCATGAACGTGAGCGTCAATACAATGTATGTGATTAGCAAATCTAAAATTATTGAATTTTCCTTATGAATTATGGAATATGTATTCTAAGCAACAGGGTGAGTAACGTAAGCACATAATTTATTTTTTGTAAAATTTACCATTTAGAGGGGTTCCACCGAAATCGTACCATAACCCTCCCCCAAAAGAAAGAAAAACCATTAACATTTAAAAATAATTCAATATCCAAGACGGATATATATATATATATATATATATATATATATATATATATATATATATATATATTAATTATTTTAATACCTACAGACATCGATGTTTCATGCTAACACAATGTTCAGTGCAGGAAACTAATTCTCAAGAGACTATTAGGTAATACTTAGGGAGGAATTTAACTTTGTAAATAGCGAATCGGCAGCTAAATTTACACAAGCAGTTAGAGTGATCAACGAACGTATTCGGATCGTATTAGTACTGCTTATTATTAAAGTCACTGGTGAAGGGAGCTAATAATCATATTTATAAATAAATATTAATTATTTTAATACCTACAGACATCGATGTTTCATGATAACGCAATCTTCAGTACAGGAAGCTAATTCTCAACGGTCGGCGGGCGCGAACCCTGATCACAAATCGCCACTGATCTGTAGTCAAGAGTCTTAACCCCTCGACCATAGACAATTAGGTAATAATTAGGGAGGAATTTAACTTTGTAAATAGCGAATCGGCGGCTAAATTTTTATATATATATATATATATATATATATATATATATATATATATATATATATATATATATATATATATATATATATATATATATATATATATATATATATATATATATATATATATATATATATATATATATATATATATATATAAATGAAGGAAGAGAGATAAAGATGTACGGATGACAAATCTATTTCATCTTCGATTGTTCAATGCAAGGTGTACTCGATAAAAAAAACATGTTTATTTTTCTTTCCTTAAGCCAGGCTTTTCAAAGATTAAAATCTTATCATCAGAGGAATTACCTAGATGGATAAGTTGGCAGTGGAATAGCCAAAGTTCAAAATTTGAACATTTTGAGAAACAATATAAAGTAATGGAAAGTAAGAGTGTGCGTGTAAAAAGGTTATCAAAATATGGAGCCTGTCCAGTTGGTGAACATCCGTTGATAAGATGTCCGGTGAAGAAAGATTTAAAAGTGGAAAAAGGGATTTCGTAGAGGCAGCGTTTAAAATTTTCGAATGAAGTAAATCCAATAGAAAGATGTTTAGTTCAACCGTAGATGGGAAGCGCTTATTCGGATGTAATTTTCAGAATTAGGATCATTTTAAAATACTTCCGTGGACCGAGAATGAAAATATTTTTTTAAGAGTTGAGTTTAAAATCTTATGTATATTATAAGCAGGCAGTCGGGAATTTCAGTAGAAACTTCGATCGAATCTAAGAAAAGAGAGAGGAAATTTCTGGTCGGAGACGAAACCAGTAAAAAGTTGAGGAAGGAGTGAGATAAAAGGAGTGTGGATGAGGAGGTTTAGTTTAGTGGATGGAATTATGGTTGATGCTGGGAGTAGGGTACGGGAAGGGTTTGTTTAGTTACAGCTCATCGCTAGCAAGCAACAATATAATGCCAGGCCTGGGCTGACTTCAGTTAGGAGTTGGGGTGGGGTTTCAATAAGCTAAAAACAGTAGCGTTGCAGATCAGTAAGTAAACAGTTCGGGAGTGGGGGGTAACCCAGTATTTAAATGGATTTTTATACACAATTATATATAATTCAGAAAGTTTATAAGGGTTCAAATTTGGAAATTAGGACTCAAACGATTGGAAATCTGGAATTTACGTGTTTAAGATGTAATAATCCGGACAATTATAGTATTTCAGAGTTTAATGTTTAAAGACTTTATAGATTTCCCAGTTAGTTAAATATTAGATGCATGACTAAATACTTTAATATATAACTGAAGTTAGGATTTGGAACAGCGTTAATATGTTTGCGACAACTTAGTTCTAGTATAAGGATTATGGGATTGGGTTGAATTATTTAACCGAAGTGATGACATAGAGTATTGAAATTACAGATAGATTTTAAGGGAGACAAATGGGCCATTATAGGAGTAACCAGGGAGCGTAGTTTAAAGGTGAGAGTAATAGAATCTATGAGAAAAAGATTGTCGGTAGAGCGAAGTGTCCATAGAGTCGATGGATTGTATGCAAAAGCGAGATAAAAGAGGCAATGGATAGATATGTAAAGAGGTTGGCTAGTAATTGAAAACAGTGAATATGCATTAGAGTGTTGGAGTAGAGGCGATTAAGGATTAGTGGAATGGAGAAGAATAATGTCAGTTCTCAATTTACATGAAGTGTTATGGGTTAATAAAGTTATTAGGTGCACAGGGGAGGATACGCTATGTTATTGGGATGAATATTTGTAAGGTTGGAAAAGTTAAGAGTTAAATTTTTTTTATAGAATTTAAGAATTAGTCTAATGTTAGAGAGGGGGTTGTTGGCTGGGAGGAGGAGTGTTAGAGGAAGTAATGAAATTTATGTATTTACATTTTCGCCTGTGCTTGCAATTTGAGATAAGTTCGTTTTTAGAATTAATAACATTTTTGCTTTTAGCTATCATAAATGTTTCTAATGTACATAGTTGACAGAAAGCTGATCCTGGAGTGTAGGATTTAGACCTTTTTAATATTGACCAATGTAGGGAGTAGAGAGTGTTTTTACTGTTAAAGTTGTGTATTAAATTGGATAGAGAGGTGCCAGTGGCATTGTTATTATTGTGTTTGATATATATATATATATATATATATATATATATATATATATATATATATATATATATATATATATATATATATATATATATATAAGGTTAATCGAAGAGAACCCCAGCAGAGTGCTTGATTATTAAGAAAAAAATTAAAAATAAGGGCGTAATATTTATTTATATATGTAATTATAGAAGATTAAGACAATATCGGTACTGTCAATTTAAAATTCAAACAAAGGGGACCTATAGTTGGCTTCTATACCGAACTCTATGTTAGCCTCCGAGTGTCCAGCATAGGAGCTTAGCGATAAGACCCCATTATTTGGATTTGAAACCGACGGTACCGACGTTGTTTTAATTTTCTTTAATAACATAAATATATATATATATATATATATATATATATATATATATATATATATATATATAGATAGATAGATAGATAGATAGATAGATAGATATAGTGTATAAATGTTATTTAGTGAGAGGTCATAATTCTCGATCTTATATAGTGTCTAACTTTAAAAACAGATATAGAAATCACATATGCTCATGCAAGGCTAGCCTAACTCCGAGACAAATAATCCCCAACTTCATTATGAAAGTATATCAGGAAACTGACGGAGTCGAATACACATTTCAAACTGAAATGGTCCATATTAGGTATGGCAAATAAATACACTCCCAATGAACGAAAAAATGTAATATATCTTCCCTCGAATCATATCACATAGTAACATTAAGGATAGCTTAATAAACATAAAGCAAGAGATTCTACAGAATTGTTGCATCGGAATAGTTATTTACTCCTATATTTTAAGCCAGACTAAAGGTCACTAGAAAATAGGAAAAATTTGATAAGTTCAATTAAATACTTACTACCAGTAATACCAAGGAAAAACATATCCAACACAAAATTTAATCCAATCAACCAGTCCTGTCTTTAAATTATCCATAAGTATGCATCCAGTTGTTGGGTAATATAGTTAAATCTCTTCCGAAAATTGTGTTTAAGCATTTTAATTGTGGGGTTTTGTATATATCAACATTTACTTATAAATATTCGATAAAATAATGTAGGCTGGAATGTAATAATATTTTTAGCCGGTGGGGTGCTAAGAAAGAAATACTAGCTCTGTATAAAAAATATGACTAGTCGGGCGTCATCTAGTTAGTTTAAGAATATAATAAATAGACTTATAAAATCCCATGGAAGAGGGTGGAAAACCCCTGTATATCTCCTGCCGGATCTAGATTAGTTCTCTAGGGTCCACCCAAGCGGTAAGCTATAATTATGTATTAAATGGTTGGGACGGGGTTAGGGTTAGGGTTTATCAGTCGTAAACACTTGACAAGAAACCATATCAGTTAGATAGGTTATCTTTAGGTAAGTACAAGGGGAATAACTGTTAGCCGTAATAATTGATTGGTATAGAGTTAATTCCTTTAGATTAGTGAGAAGACGGATAGATTAAACATAATGTTTGAAACTTCACTGCTCTTGAATTCGATTAAGCCACTTTTTTCATAATTAGTAGTAACTAATTTTATTCAGCTTTGAACGAAATATAAATTAATCCTAAATATAAAATTTCAAGTTTTTTAATTATTACATTGGAGCCAATAAATAAGAAATATGTAAACAGATAACTATCGAAATTCACGCATGTGATCATGGAGAGAAAAATACTAGATTTTCGTATTTATTTTACGCCTTTATTTTAATAATAAATATCTACCTAAATATCGAACTTTAATTAACTATTTCAACTTTAATTTCTTACATAATTAATTAGTATTCGTTATAACTATTTTGAAAACGTAGCTCTGTGTGATAATTCAAGATGGCGGTCTGACTGCAATTCTGTCATCCTATTGGCGGGGGGGGGAGGGAGCAATTGTGAGTGTTATCTGCTTTCTGTTGTTTATTTGTTTGTTTTCTTTTTTGTTTCCTTCTCCACGAACTCTGTACTGGATATGACACTTTATATATGTCTTTCATTTAGGTCTCTGACGAACAGCGAGAAAATGAGATTAATGGCTGCATTTTATTCGTGCAAATAAACCTTGCTTACTTATATATGATCTGTTATAACTAGTTGACAATCATCGAGTTTAAGTTGGAAGAGGTTGGTAAACATGAAGTATAGAAAGTATATACTAAAACATATATTTTCACACACACATATATACCTATATATAATTATCATTTCATGTATCCACCTATAATATTATAAGGAGATATAGTATATTATGTATCGATTTTCAATATTTACTTCAACAGTGCTCAATACGTGAGTAGAGCTAGATAGTAAGTTATGAAAATATTTTTATGGCAATTAAGTTACACAGAGGAGTTCGCGTTTAATCCCCGTATGGAATCGTAAGGCTAAACTATATATATATTTTAATTACATTATAAGTAGTATGATCTCCCATCGATACCTTCGGTTTCACGAAAACACTGGAAACTCAGCCCAGGAAAAAGCTCACATAATCAAAGCATATACAGCAAATAGTCAGACGCCGAGGTACAAACACAGGGAAACTTTAAAGGCTCACAGTGCTTGACCTTGTTTCCTGATTAAGACAATAAACACCGCCAAACCTGCTATATCTCTTTCTCCTTATCTGGACAATGTTGGGGTACTTAGTTGTCACTCAGTTTCGCATTATTAGTCTAAGACCCTTTTTCTGACAGGTTGAGAGTACTGGTTTGACAGATCGTCTGGCGTCTGTTTCAGACTGGTAGTACAGGATCCTTAAATCTTAGGTAGCGCCAAGGGCAGCTGCTCTATAAATAATTGTATAATATCGGGGTAACTGTAGTGCCATCTCTCTCATGGAAAGAGACTGCACACTTAATCACTATAGCGATAGAAAATACTAAACCTCTATCTGAACAACAGTAGGGATTCTGCTGGTATGTACCACACACCGGATAAGTCAGGTGAAGCTAGTCTGGCACGAAAATCTGACATGAAAATCTTCTCAGAAAATTTACTCGTACAGTATTACTGTAAGAATGTTTAATATAATCAGATCTTTATTATCTAAGATCCAGGTTGTTCTTTATGGCTGAACATCTAAACAACATCACATAAACCCGATCTGACCCAGGGGCCGATACTCGAACCTATATTATTCCTGATTTTCATACACTACCTCTACGATACAATCGTGTCTGAGATCGGTGTATTTGCCGATGACATCACGCTCTATTCCTGGCATGAGGGTTAATCGAATGCCAACTTATGCAACACAATGTGTAAATCCTGAGAAAACGACCATAAGTACAGATGTATTAATTTTCTACACTGATAGCTTCCTTTCCTCTGGCCGCTTTCTGTAGTAGAATGGGGCTAAACATGGATGGTCGCATTTAATGCTACCAAGACGAAGCTCCCCTCCATAAGTGACAAAAAACTTTCAAACCACCGATTGGCCATAGCTCCCTTTCTTAGAGTCTAACGTTCAAAGTCTTGGACTGACATTTTCAGGCCACACGAGATGAAAGAAACGACGAAAACACAACACATTTCGATTTCGAAGAAGGAAAAAAGCGACAATGCAACACACACACACACACACACACATAAACACACACATAAACACACACACACACACATACACACACAAACACACACACACACACGCACGCACACACACACACACACACACACACACACGTGTAATCCAAATCTTGTTAAAGACCACGGAACTTTGTCTTTTGATGATGTTTTTTGTGAAGAATTGCTGTTTTCTGTGTCAACTGTTTTGAGTGGGTGTTATGTGGAGATTTTCAATCCTCTCATGGTATTCATCATCATTCAACCGCCAAGCTATTCATCTCATTATCCTCAAGTGGTTACTGGCCTTGATAATTGGTGATTCATTAGTAAAATAATAAAATTACATGTTCGTAGTGAGACGTAGAATAAAATGAAACAAGTAGAAAAACGTAAATAAGACGATATTTCCTGTTTATTTTGTCTTCGGTTCTCTTGAAATTGAAACAATGTTTTTATACGAGAACTTCAGGAAGAAGTAATCCCTCACTTTGGTATTTTTGTTTTGTTTTTGTTACTCGGTTTACCAAAACCATCAACATAATCATTTATGTTTACATATAAATATTCAAGTCCTAATACGTAAAAACTGTCAGTAATTTTGTTGTTAGTAGATTGTATAGAATTTCTGAGCCAAACGACATACGGTTGAATTCATAAACCGATTCTTTTCTGTCGTGACAGGGTTGCGTATTTTTCTTTACACTATACATGTATACACATCTTTATACCAATCCACTAAATCCGACTCCAGTCTCTTGCGGTTCAGAAAGCAACAGAAAGATTCGCCACGTATCACTAGCGAATATATATATATATATATATATATATATATATATATATATATATATATATATATAGTTTTAAAGGTTCATACTTTTTTTTTTTAATAAGCATCCGTTTGAAATTTAGTAAAAAAGAAGTGTGGTAAATAAATACCATCAAAGCTTGTTATAGCATCTATAACAAGCTTTGATGGTATTTATTTACCATATATATATATATATATATATATATATATATATAAAGTATAATCCTTTCGTTGAATACTCTAGTCAGTCTTTCTATATGTGCCTCCCTTCGCATAAATAGAACTTTAATTCCCTTCTTGACGTGGTAATATCTCGTGGCCGTATGGTTATGAAGCTTGCGGAGCCTAGGTTGCTTCTGTAGCAGAGGTTCGAGCATTGCGACCGTCTGAGATTATCATTCCATACACTGACATTGTTTCCAGTCGTCCTGGACTTCTCCTTGCAACTGAAATCAGGCAGTGCCGACTCAGGAGAGGTGTAGTTCGGATTGCGCAACCCTTGCTTCACAATTACACGCGCAGTCACACTTATTCACTGTTTCTCAAGACTGAACAGAGGTCATGGTATATATATATATATATATATATATATATATATATATATATATATATATATATATATATATATATATACATATATATATATATATATATATATATATATATATATATATATATATATATATATATATATTAAATATAGTCATCCACATACGGCGTCGTATCACGGCTCTTCAGTGTGGCTAGACATGACGAGTGTTCAAGCTGAGATTTGAAACTCTTACTGAAGAAAATTCGACTGTCCTCAACACTTTTCCAAATTAATATTATGATTCTTTATAATCATTATGTAGATCTATCACTCTCACCGTGAACAATATGGTCACGAACATGTTATTCAAAAGTGAAGCGTGACATAAGAACCGCCAAAACGACAAAACATCGCTTATAATAATGAAGTCACCGAATTATCTCTTAACTTATTGATAAAAGAAAGGAAATACCAGAATTCAGTATGGCTAGTCTGCGAAATTATTCTCGTCATAATCCTATTAAGGCGTATGAACAAAGCACATCTATCTCTTTCGATATTCCGCGTTTAGCTGAGTCGAATACAATTGTGAATAAATATTTCCTTTGTTGAAATCCAGGATTGAATAGTTGTTCGCATCCATCAATTATTAATAATGAATTGACCCCGTTACCGTGTGAACATAACATGTATAATCAGTTGGTATCAACTTATTGAGAGAAAAGGAAACAACGAATTCAGAATGGTTCGTCTTTGAAATAATTCTCGTAATCATGAAATTATCCCGACAAGTATTCTGAACAAAGGAAAGCCTGTTTAGCTTAGTTGAATACAATTGTGAATTATTATTTCCATTGTTGGATTACTTGTGCACATTCATCAATTATTAATATAATACTAGCGGGACCCGTGTAAATTACACGAAATGATGTTTTCAATACTAATTATCTTGTTCCTAACCTATACATGTTTAAATAATATATGATAAGATTTGACTTGTATATTTATTTAAAAAAATGAACAATACATGAAACAATTCACAAAACCTTTTTATATACAATATTTCTAGTGAAGGTAATATTTCGACGACTAAACCTTACTTTGTAAATGCTTTAGATTGAATTAAATTTGGCTCTAATTCATGAGTAGCATACAAATTTCGAAGGTTGTTGCTTTTGATGTAAGCGTGACACACAAAATAACACACACGCTATCGTATTAATGTGTCTTCTAAGTGGTCCCCTCCCTACCTATCCCCCTTCGATGTAGAAAAATAATCTTAGAGGTTGGTTGGGATCGAATTATAAACCAGTCGGGTTAATGTCAAAAACTGACGTCAAAATTCTACGTCGCTAACCGTTGCGCAAAAGGGAAATACTTGAAAATATTATAAAAATTAAGTTACTTGAATGCTTTTCCAAATCTAGGTGCGGCACGCATGCGCAGAGCTTTTGATGTAAGCGTGACACACGAACACACACGCTATCGTATTAATATATAGATTGTTAACATGTATATTTAACACACATCTCAACACACAAAGACACACACTCACACACACACACATGCCCTGGACAATGTATATTTAAACGTTTTTGATGAGTTGTATTTGTGATTTTGTTTATGGATTGTTTTCTCCTCTTGAATTTCATATTCATTGCTTTATTTTAATTGTGATTAACCGCAAATAATCTAGACTGTTTAGAATAATTTACTCAATCACAGACAGATGTGTTACTCTCTACAGTTATTGAACAAGCCACCGTAAATTCACCTTTTCTGAGGATGAGCAACTTACCTTGCAACACGATAAGACTTGTAATTTAGCATAAATTACTGACAAAGGACTTGAAGCCATAATAGGTTTGCGAATTTTTAAAACGCACGGCTTTGTTTGGATTTTAAAAATAATCTCAGTCAACCAACAAAGAGTAATTAAAAGTTGATTAACAAATGTAGTTTCAAAGCAGTTCAATTAGTATGAAAGTATTTGATAAACAAATGGTATTGGCAAAAATACCTGACAGACTGTAGGACATAGCAGTCTCGCAAATAAAGCATGGATGAAATGTCAGAAAAATATTATTCCACGACATTTGCATAAATAACCGTAAACTACCATTTTTACAACTGCAAATTGTACGTGTTTTTTTATTGTGTCTTGTGTGTACTAACAACGACCAACCAGGAATTACCAACAATCCACAAAGCAACTAACAATGGATCGACAAGCTAGAAAAGTCTATCGAGTATCGATCATTTCTCTTATTAGTACCGCGCTATGATACACATGGTCATTTGTTAGCGGACTTAATATCTTGACAAACGTATCTTTAAAAAAATCCCTTTTTGGAAAACAATCACATGACCTTTTGAACAAACCCCGCCTTATTCTCTCCAAACATACTCTTTCGTTTTCACGTTTTAACATTAATCTAGGAGTTGAACACTTTTAAAAATGTACTTAGTATATTGCTCTTATTAACTGAATCTCTCACTTTTGTTTTTCACACATCGTATAAAACATAAAAAAAGTATTACTTACGCCGGAAAAATATTTAATTATTGTATGTGTTATAAACGTAAAATGAAAGGAAACAAACAATGATATATATAATGACAGTAGATGTTTAGTTATTTTATCTGATAACTTTGATTGAATATATGTAAGTAAAGTGGTCGACCATAGTTGAGGACGACCAGAAAGCTTCCTTTGTCATTAACTACTACATCGAAGTGTATGGGAGGACGTCAATTCTTTTCCCAGGATTGAGCCACTTATCCTTTATCCTTATCTTATAATGCCGAATGTTTAGCAAGGTGGAATCAAGTAGCATTTTTTAAGTTTTTAATCTGACTTTTAGCAAAAACTCTTACCATTTGCTAAATAGGTAGGATTGAATATAACAAATGTTAAAATTGCGCTGACCACACTTTTCTATCGATTCAATCTTATATATATATATATATATATATATATATATATATATATACTTATGGCAAGTGAGCTACAAATAAACTTTTTTATTCATATATATGTATATATTTTATACGTATATGTATATATTTTATATGTATATATATATATATATATATATATATATATATATATATATATATATATATGTATGTATGTATGTGTGCTTATGTACAAATATTGGAAAAAGTCATTTCTATACTATTCATATGAAACCTTTATAGTTTAAATTTAGTTTCGATACAATATATATATATATATATATATATATATATATATATATATATATATATGCATAATTAGGCAGCATTCTTTCCTTAATACACGTTTGATTGAACGGGAGTGCTTGCTTCTGTTTATTCATTTTCTGATCCATTTTTTCCAGTCGTCGAACGACCGATTCGGTGTTGTTATCCATGTTGTGTAAGAAATCCCCATATTTTTGGCGAACGTTTTCGACCGACATCGGTCGTCTTCAGGCGGATGAATGAGTAAGCAAGATAAAACTAGGGAATCAACTAAGATAGCGTAACTGATAACACGCCCATTCTTGCGGTTTCATATTGTAGTATTCGCCTCTCTATAATGGAAGCGTTGTTCATTCGCATAAATAAACCTAGCATCAACCATTCTCCTTATGAGGGGGCGAAGGTATGTTGAAATGTTGCTAAAATGTTTAAAAGAACATCCTATTAGTGGATTCACCAGTTTTATCTTGCTTACTCATTGATTCGCCTGAAGATCGAAAACGTTCGCAAAAATATGGGGATTTCTTACACACTATTGATAACAGCACCAAATCGGTCGTTCGACGACTAGAAAAATGGATCAGGTAAATGTGAAGCCTATTCAGGATCACACCTTCTACTGATTAAACTATCACTAAAGTGCCCCCATATTATTGAATAGTTATAAAACAAAGACAGTCATAGTTGAAACTTAGTGGACAAATCAAGTATAGATTGAAGTTTATTTGTATCAAATATGAATGTATTGCAGATAGGATTATGAATTTTATCAGCGATTTCATGAGTACCATTTTAGACCACCTCGTATAGAATAGAAAAACTGAGACATTGACAAGTGGTCAAACGAATATCCAGACTTGAATATAATTGAAAACAGTTTTTTTTCTAGACAAATTGAAAATAAAATATCCTCCAGCTTTTCATGAAAAAAAAGGAAGATACAAATGTTTGAACATATGGGAAAAGTCATTTTTATTCCATTTATATGCAACCTTACTGAGCACTATTTTGGCTGTTATACAAAATATTACAATGAAAGTAATATTTCCATACAATATATATATATATATATATATATATATATATATATATATATATATATATATATATATATACATGATAATCAATTTTGATTGATACCAGTCAGAGACACTTTTATAAATTGGTGATACCGTGAAACTGCAATAAAATGTTGAAGCTAAGTATATATTAATTACCATTTACTATTGATATAACTCTATCCATAGGTTATCGATTCTTTTATTTCTCAAAGGTCTGCTGCCTTCATTCGATTTATTCCGATCTTCTTCTTTGAATTATCTATTATTATACTTAAACTAAGTTAATCAACATTTGTTTCCTATATATTTTAATCACCTGAAATACATGCCAAAATATTCTTCTATTTTGGGATTGAGTTATGTTTCAAAGAACTTCCATTTTTATTATTCTAATTTGCCGCAATTTGCAATTAACTCATCAAGTGATCAATATCTTACGAAGCTTCTATCTATCACTTTCATCCTCTCTCATTGTATGTAGTTTGACCTCCTCATTATTATTATATACGGTATCTATCACTCTCGCTTCCGCTCCTCTCTAACTCTGTTTATTAACAGTCGAAAAGAATAAAGACTGGAAATAACAAACAACATGGAATCATGTTGACTTTCCTCTCGCTCAGCAACCAGATATCGTCGTGTTCTTTACTCGGACACTTTTCTATCGTTCTCGGTTGATAACTTCAGCGTCATTATATGCAGCGTCTCCGCACTATTTTTATTTACCGTTCGCGGGGGCGCCAATCCGATGTGAACCACCTTTCGGAATAGGCTTCGAAACGAGGAACAAAGCGTCTTCGTCAACCAGAAAATACCTCTTCCCACGCTATCTAGTTCAGAAGTAAAAGTCGCCGCTGCCCGGAAGGCACATCAACTGGTAGAAAACAGGTATATGTATAACACAAAAAAGAAATGGTGAAATTAACCAGATAGTTGGAACACTTTCAAAACACAACAAAGCTCTTCATTTGTGTTTAAGTTAATAAAACGTATTCTTCGAACACGTAACTTGTCTCTTTTAGTAAGTAGAGGGGTAGAGTCTTTGCTTCTGGATGTGAAGGGGTTTTCTTCAACGATGCGGAACGACTTGTTTTTCCGGGATTAAGAAATCCGTTCGATTTGAGAAGAGGAGATCGCAGCACCTAACGCAGTCTCTCACTAACTCTTACTTTTAAATTCACTTCGCGCAACACTTTATATAGTTAAACTGATCACTCGGCATTGTCCGGACCCAATTTTTTCTTCACTATCAGTACGTATTCTCATTGGTCATTTGCTACATCAGCTCAATTTTAGGAGAGGGTCTAGCCACATCAGTCTTTAGCCTCGCTTACGCTTTTCGCGTACTTAATTCTTCTCGGACGATATTTCCGTCATTCATGAACATACCCGACTTTAGCTGACCACGTTTTTGACCTTTCCACGGGTTGCAAAAGGGCTTTACGATAACAGCGCTTCTACCCCAACTCGTAGTCTAACCAATTATCTTCCTGTTTGGTCCATTAATGATGCTTGGAATAGATGCTTAGGATCCTGTTTGTGACTCTCTAAAACTCATTGGAACCAAGCTTCTACCCAGTGACTTTAGATTTAACTGATTAGACATAGGAATTTTTCTTGGTTTCTATAATCCTTTTTCGAGCAGTTGCGGGTAGTTTTAAAAGCGGCTCTTGTTTCAGGACATCTATTTCGTTGAAAGAAATTCAGATAGTGGGTTATGTGAGAAATAGCGCCTGCAAACCAGGTGTACCAGTACTGGTGGCTTCGTATCTGTTTGAAATTATAATACCAGCGATTAACTAATCAGATATATAGGATTCGACAGAGGACACATTTTCTATGAAAATTGAATGCAGATGGATTTTATCTGAAGCTTCTCAACCAGCCGTTGAGTATCGTTACATTCGGCGATGGAAAGGAAATCCAAGATCTTGCTTAATCAAGACTTGATCTTAATTGGGACGACTGCATGATTGGATGATCTCACAGGAGATAGAACAATAGATGTGGACTGTTGGTCAACACTCTGAGTTACATCATATGCAAGGCCAAAACCGTGACAAAACTTTCCTTTGATATCAGTCTTGTGAGAGTGGTCTAGCTGTTCTACACTGTGAACATTAAAGTCACTAGACACATGTTAGTAGACGGGTAGACAGCCAGAATTTTTATCAATTCATTAAGAAATTCGCTCAATTACAGTAGCTCCATAGGACAAGTATATACGGTACTAGAAAAAAATGTGACCCGTCGGTCACCCATTGAGCTCAGTTTAGACTGTTTTAATCAAAGAAAATTAGTTTGTAAAGCTAGTTAAATTAGAAAATAAATAAGAAGTAAAAATGCCAAACTACCTTTCTGTTTGCTGTATCTCCTTCTTTCCCCCTGCATCACTTTTATTATCTCCAGCTATGGGTTAAATACTGTGATGATATTCCCTATTCTTTATAATTGACTATTCGAATCTTCTGCTCGATCGTTAGTTTTATTACTTGTTAGACTGAAACTTAGTAAGAGACTAGTAGGGCTACCCGGCGTTGCCCAGGGTCATAGAAAAACAAAAAAGAAGAGGTTAAAAAGTGTGTGTAACATCTTTATAATAAAACTCCTAGCTTTCTACTTCTCTCGATCCGTCTCTCTAGCTTTTCCTCTTTCCCCTCTCCAGTTTCACTCTCATTCCCCCCGCCTGTCTGTCTTCTCTTCTACCCAGCCTATTCCTCTATCTTGTTTGAAGTATTGAAAATAATAATAATAATAATAATAATAATAAAACCCGACTTAATCTTTCTAAACAAAAACAAGAGAACTTGCTTAATCATTGATATAACCTGCTCTTTCGATACCAGAGTGCAGGAGAAAGAATACGAAATAAAAAATCAAGATCTAAAATGGGAATTAGTCAGACTATGGAAATGTAAAGAAGTCAAGGTGATTCCCGTTGTAATTGGAACGATTGGAACCATAATAAAAAGCCACCATAAATGGCTTAAACAGATTTACGAGGCAATTTCTTTTCCAATTCTGCAAAAGCTTGCCTGTTAGGAAGTGCAGAAGTGTTAAGGTACAGCTTGAATGTATATAGTGAAGGGAATTGACTTGATGTTCAAAAAGAAAAATCTAACTAAAAAATAAAAAAAATTTGAGACTACTATGAAATAATAATAATAATAATAATGATAATAATAATAATAATAATAATAATAATAATAATAATAATAATAATAATAATAATAATGTAAGAAATTCACCTGAGCTTTCAGGTTTTAAGTTATTGCTCCTCGGCACCATCGAGTTTCTGTTCCCCGTTATCCCTTAAAATATAATGAAATCTATATTTGTTTTAATGTATTCACGAGTAACACCGAGTTTCTTATCTTCCACCTTCTTCTTAATAATATGATGGAACCTATATTTGTTCGAGTTTATTCCCGGGCGACGCTGAGGTTTTTGTCTTCCCCTTCTCTATCAAGCATATATCACATAGGAAATGTTTTGTCTTCCCCTTCTCTATCAAGCATATACCACATAGGAAATGTTCTACTGCATTATACACACACCTTCTCTATCTAGGGTATTGAACACCTACGGATTCAGCATATACCACTTACCAGTTCGCTCTAAAGTTTGATAAGGTCGAAACCTTGGCATCTCAGTGTAAACCATATACAATACATATATGTCGCGTTTTGTGTCCGTGTGTTTCTTGTTGCTGTTTTCCTTGTTTTCTGTTTTACAGAGAAGATAAACTGAACGACTGTAGTACAATATCACATAAATCGGTACTACTCCAGATGAAGCGCCTAATTTCCGTGACTGCTCGGAGGCAACGATCGTGCAGGTCGCGTAAGCGCCCGAGAGCTGCCGAGACGAAAACGAGGCTGAAGCAAAGCTGACCGATCAGGTTACTGCCAATTCACTTGCGTTCAGCACAACAAAACAAGCGGTAGGAAAACTTTTCGAACCGGCCGCAAACGTATCCGTAAACCCTGACCCTCGACGAGAAAATATATGAAATCCCCCCCCCCCAAAAAAAAAAACTTGCCTAAATATCCTAAGAAAAATAACATACTTCTTTGTTTTATGTAAAAAAAACAAAGCCAAAAAAAAAGTTGCCTAAATATCATAAAAGAAATAGCATTTACTTCTTTGATTTATGTAAAAAAGACAAGCAAAAATTAAAATGGTTCATTTGGCCCACGAAAAAAATTAAAAGAAGAAGTTTATTTATAGTTCTTGAGCTATGGTTTGTTCATTTTTTTTTTTCATTTTTTTCAAATATATGTATATTTTTCTTTTGTATTCTTCGTCTTATACTGTCGTCTGCCACTCTTCCATTTTTACGACTTTCAGTTTTGCTTCAGCCTCGTTTTCGTCTCGGCAGCTCTCGGCCGCTTCCGCGACCTGCCCGATCGTTGCCGCCGAGCAGTCACGGAAATTATGCGCTTCATCTGGAGTAGTACCCATAAATCAACCAACTCCACTCTTATGGCAACAAAGTGTTCGTTGATTTACGCGCCCCAAGGTGTATTACGCTTTCATTCCTAACTTCTCGACTTATTGTGTGTTCTCGACAGCAATTCCCAGACGAGAGCCACTTTGTTTTTTCTTCGCAATTTTATCTTTTTTTTCGATTCGACGCACCTGCTTCTCTCAAAAGTTACCATTCGTTCAAGGGTGACGATTCCCAAGAATGTATGCTCCTTAACAGTTGTCGATATTGATCTTGCATTTCTTCAATTCGTCTTTTATGATATTTTCGCACATATCCTCTTTTCCTTGTCTTTTATAAACTACAGAATATTTTCTTTGGCAGTGTCTCAATCAAGAGTTAAACAATATAACCAGTCCATTATAAATTAAAATATAATAAATATAAACTAATTTTGGGTAACTAAGATAACCACGAGAAATAATCACAGATAGTAATTGAAATTATGATACACTTACACAGGAAACGAGGTTAAGCGTTATGACGTCAACAGTGTTCTACACGCCAACGGAACTTTGCTTTGACGCAGGGTGACAACAATATTGTAATTTCAAACAGGGCTCTACTTTTAAGACTATAAATCTTAAAGGGGTATTTAGTATAAATATTTTAAATTAAATATTAAAGATTGTTATACCTACAGACGACGTCGTTTCTGGATTCCACCCTCATCAGTGCAGGAGGTGGTGGTTTCATGCGTTTGAATGGGCTTGAACGCAGTTCGTAGATTTAGCCTAGGATTACGAAGCCTGCGTTCAGACCGACACGGCTACGAGAAATAATCACAGATAATAATTGAAATTATGATACATTTACCAAGGAAGCGGGGTTAAGCGTCATGAAGTCAACAGTGATCTACGTGCGAACAATATTGTAATTCCAAACAGGGATTTACTGTTACGACTATAAACCTTAAAGGAGCATATATAATGAATATTTTTAATTAAATATTAAAGTGTTTTATACTTACAGACAACGTCGTTTCGAGCTTCCACTCTCCTAATTTATCGCATTACGAACGTTGTCATAGTACTATTTTATATATATATATATATATATATATATATATATATATATATATATATATATATATATATCCAATAGTACTATGACAAAGTTCCTATATTTATATATGGACATATATATATTTCCCTCTCTCTTTCTCTTTCTCTCCCCCTCTCTCTCTCTCTCTCTCTCTCTCTCTCTCTCTCTCTCTCTCTCTATATATATATATATATATATATATATATATATATCCAATGGTATCATGACAAATTTCCTAATACGAGAAATTATGCTCAATATTGACAATAACGCATTATAATGGTTAAATGAAAGTAAAACTAACATAATATATTTAATACATGACCTTACCCTCTGCTTCCAGTGAAACAGTGTTTCATGGTAAACAACTTATGATCCCTTAAATAATGTTAAGACTAGCGTAATTTCTTGGATATAATATAGTGACTGCAAAAAGTAAATTGACTTACAAAAGAGTGATTTTCCACCGAACGACTTGAAACTAAAGTGTTTTATTTAATTTATTTTTCTATAGTTTTCTATACTTTCTTTCTTTCTTTCTTTCTTCCTCTCTTTTTCTTTCTTTCTCTTTTTTTCTTTCTTTCTTTCTTTCTCCCTCTCTTCTTCCTTTCTTTCTTTCTTTCTTTCTTTCTTTCTTTCTTCCTCTCTTCTTTTCTTTCTTTCGCACGTACAAGTCACCCGTTCCGAGAGAACATAAAGGTAACATCCTCTCCAGAGGGCTCACGATAGACCGACAACCCCCCCCCACCACATCAAGAGTTATATTAAACATAACCATACAACATTTACTGACTTGTATTTAGAAATAAACATAAGAAAAAACGGAGTGAAACTTATCACACTGAACAAAGAGCTAATTAACCGCAGGAATTGTAGATATTTCATGGGTAATTAATGCAAATCGGTTAGGGTTAGGGTTGGGGTTAGGGTTATTATTTTTATTGATTTATTATGAATATCACTTTTTTGATTGATTGAAATGCAACTATTCTGTTATGACGTTCTTCACCCAAGCGGTTATCTATCGCTTAAAAAATACCCTAAAGATGAAGACACTTTTAAGTAACATAAAAGAAACATAAACACGCCATCAGAGCAAACTGTATTTCATAATTAAGCAAATATGAATTTACGTTGCTTCATTAATATCAACATACGAACAGAAATAGAGTTCGGACATTTTATGTGAAGTCGAATAATTACAACACACACACACACACACACACACACACACACACACACACACACACACAAAAAACGAACGAATCTACTGTCGTAATTCAATTCTGTTTTCCCGGGTGTCAAATTAATAATTTAGACCGACTTAAAAATAGCATAAATAATTCGATCACAAAAGGACAATGAACATTGTCGACAATGTATAGAACAAATTGCCATCAAGACTTAATTATGGGACAATTATTCCTTTAAACGAATTTGATTGAATTATTTGCAACTTGAAGCGCCACGCGGAACCTAATTAATAAATGTAATTCACTAATGGGGAATAACGATACGAACATTAATGTTTGACGATAAATGAATAAAAGAGTTAATATAACATTCTTGTTTTACATGACACAATTTTCTATAAAACATTAATCTAGACTCATCCGCGAGAAATGTAACTAAAAGTAGAAAACACTTGCACAGTAAATATTAAGGAAATAGACATGTAAGCAAAGTGTGATACGATCGCTTGTCGGTGGAGTGTATTTTGGTGTTCCACCCCATCGGGACTTCTTTAGAAAGGCTGTTAACATCCTGGCGCGTCATTAATTCTCTCCAGAGAATTAACCATCCGGGCTAAGGAAAAAATCGTGCTGAAATTGAACGCTGCACGAAAGGGGTGAACAAACAATTTTATATATTGAAAAATATAATTTCTTTATTTCTTTTTTAGCTTGCGAAAAGAACAATTAAAAACTCGAAGTCGGCTGAACTAGGTTAGGCGCGACCCACCAACACAAAGTCGAAATTCCAACTGTGCAAAATCTCCCTCGCTGCGACAAAAATGAGATAGAGATAGATAGATAGATAGATAGATAGAAAGAGAGAGAGAGAGAGAAAGAAGAGAAGAAAGCAAGTACACACACCAAGTGGAAAGAGACAGAGAGAAAATACAGTCACCGATATATTTTATTCACAAGTCGTGGCAGCAAGTGATTTGACCTTTGTTCCATCTGATGAACCAGTTAATAGGATTGCTTTGACACTGCCTAAACAACCTGGCGCTCTGACGCAGGCTGACATTTTAAGTGCAGTGTTGTCAATTTTACATGTCCCCCGAGAACAATGGAAGCCAAAATCTAAAGGATTGTCTAAAATTGGATACCTGTTTTATAAATATAAAGAAATTAACATAACATAATGATATAAAAAGATTACATAAGAATAGTTTTTGAAACTGAGTAACCTTTTTGATCATCCGAAAAAATAAAGCCCAAAAGGTTATTCTGCATGAGTTCAAATTGAATTAATTCTGCTTGGAAACATAATTTCTAATGTTTTCTACCAATATAAGTAACACGTAAGTACAATACATCGTAGTTTCTTACTCTCTCAAGCAGATACGAAGTAGCATATATTTCGACGAAATGTCACAAATATTTTTCTTCGTACTAGATATAAAGGGCTAAAACTAAGTAAAAATAAAAATTGAAATAACCATAAAAAATACACAGCAGGTAAAACTGAAATAAATGAATATTGGTTAGAATGTTTGCAAATCACTATAACAACTCAATAAAAAATTAAAATAAAAATGATTAAAAGCAACACCTTTTTGCTACACGGAAACAATTACATGTATTCCAGTAGCATAACATTCTGACGTTTAATATTCGACAGTGTTTATAGTGTTTATAATTTTACTATAATAGTGATTTCCTGAACATTGTTTTCATGTAAAAATGGGAATATTCTTAAAAACGAACACGGTAGTAAATATTCGCGTGGATGTGTTAGCTAGTATATATTGACTAGTTCATATATTAACGATTAGAATAGGATACAAAGCGTTTTAGCTAAAAGGTAAAAAGGTCGGTAGTGGCAGGGGATTTATAACCGTGTGAACGAAAATTTATAATACAAGTAAACGGAAATAGTGTCGGATATGGGGGAGAGAGGAGATGTTTAGAATAATCTAGCTTAGTCTTAAGGGAAGCGATCCAGAGAAGGTGTATTAATATCGGTTTAAGAACTTGTAATCTAAAATCTGTCCGCTTAAAAACACTCATTTTATACTTTTCACTATCGCAATCCGATCACAACTCTGGGACGAAAACAGCTCGTGTAATCAATCGATTATAATCTATGAATGGCGTGTGGCATAATAAATGTATTATTGTTTTGTTAATTGCCGAAATCGATCACCCGATTTTTATCATATAGTTAATGTCTAAATGATTATGTCACGATAATAAATAACACTTTTAGTTATATTAAACTATATCTGTACATAGATATAATTACCGGTGTTATATAATGCGATGTACCTTGTAAATAATATTTTTAATTTTAGTTACAAGCCAGAAGATATATGAGAATACATTGAGAAAAATATTTTTTCTAAGTGAATATTAAAAATAAAGAACGTTGAGGAGTGATACAAAAGATTTAAATATTTCTTACTCTAAAAATAATTTAAATAAGAAAAATCAACATTATCGATTGTTGAGTTAATATGTTAATATAGTAAAGAGTGTTTACTTTTAGATGTATATATTTAAAACATCATATATACATATGATATGGTTTAATTCGAAATAAGCATGTGCGCGTGTTACGGCCGAATCAGTTTGAAATTCTCTTTCTCGTCGAATCATTAAAGTTAACTTTGGTTAGTAATAAGATGTGCTACTTCTTGGGAATATCAGGAACTCTAAGCAAATATTTCACCTGCAAAAACAGATCCAGTATCATGTAACATGTAAAATGTGCCACATCCATGCATATAGAATTGATGGCTTAAGAATTATCCAGAGTGATCTCTCTTGGATAACCTCATAGTTATCTCTCTGAATAATACTAGCCGATGAAAGAATGTACTCTCCTGTGCTGGAAGTAGAAAGATCTATCTAATTCTACCTACGTGGGGAATATAGAACCGGCTATCAAACCGACTATTATCTACTTTCTGGCCCGGACACCTAAAAAATCGGACGTTCTCCGCTCGACTGCCATGTTCCCCCATCTTCTTTTTGATATCAACCACATGTCTTTCTAATTGTATTGGCACATTTTATCTATTCTTGCTTCGATACTAATGTCTGTTTTGTTTTGCCATGTCATATTAAGTACCATCTTACATGTTCTGTTAGTTCTTTTAGATTTGGTTCCGACAAACCGTTTATGTGAGAATAAATATGTGAGAATAAATATGTATATATGTAAATAAAACAGTTTCTTTATCATTGTCCTTTTTTTTCTCTATTCTGACTCTCAAGTGTGAACTGACGATAACACGACCACGCGTTCGGGAAAGATATTCTAACACGTGGGCGCTAAAGACGTTAGTCAAAATATCAAATATTCGCCTAGCAAAACAAGTGCACCCAAGTGGTTCCATCACCTTATTACAACTGCCCATTTATCAGTGCAGTTAGTAATTAACACCGAAATTAAACAGACTAATGAAAATGTTTTTTCAAAATTAAGTGTGATGGATCGACGAAAATTCTATGTGAAACTTGACAGACGGAAGCCTATGATAGAGATACTTGGCTGAATCTAACATAAAATGCGTTCATTCAATATGCGTATTCAGTAATTAAAATATTATTTAAAACATTTTTTACTAATAAGTTTACATTTATCAAGGCAAAAGGCGACTCTAGGTAACTGTGATATGTTGATTTTCGTTTTAATGATGACGAATATTATGAGAAGATTGAAAATGATTACTGGAATTAACACATTTTGATTACTTATGGAGACGGTTTATGACAAATATTTGTTGAAAGTTTATTTGATAATGGCCATGTAATATCCTGCAGAGAAGCATCCCCGTGATAATATGTTTCTACTGGTGGGAGGTTCTTAGAAAGAAATCCGTTCATAGAAACTTAAGCGTCACATACCAACAAACGTCATATATGCAGGCACACGAACCTAGAAATGGATCTAAAAAGATCGAGTGCCTTGTATCCGTCGCCAGCGACTTAAAACGAAACGGAACGAAGTATTTATGTTCTTTATTAGCTGGACGGCGGATCTCGGCTGACAAGGAAACTAATTTTATTGCTTGATCCGCTGAATGAAAAAGTGTCCAAGAATTTTCCGTGCAGAAAATGAAGTGATTTTGAAGGGCTTTAGTTTTTCCGGCTTCATAAATTCTGAGATATACTTCGTTTCGATTTCCTTTTCTTTATTTTCAAGAATGACGCATGCGCATTGGAAAGAACGCATGCGCATTGGAATTAACTTTTATTACTTTTGCAATTTGCATTCGATCTAAGAGAGAAACGTACAAAATGACTAGAAAATTTTTATTCTAAGGAATTTTCTCCGACTTTTTACAATAACGAGATGTCTGAATTAGCGTCATTTTGTGTGAAAGAATATCTACCAAAAACATGAGTATTCACTCGGTGTGTCTGTCTGCCCAACTGTCTATTCAACGACTAATGACTAAAAAACTACTGTGGAATTCCAATAAGACGTGTATATTTTAATGTAATTTTATATATTTCATTCTTTCGGAAGTTTTTTTTTGAGTCGTATAAACAATCTTATTTTAATTTTTAACTACCTGAATTTGCTTTCCATAGCGAATCAACATATTTACTTATATATGTTCAAGTTAACCGTTATTTTTTTTTACCGAAGCATAGTTTTCGGTTCAAAGTCAGACACCATATTATCAGCATTAATCACAACTCGATTTTGAATACAAACCTCAAATTTTAGGGTCACCGACTGTATTTCAATTGATGAAACCATTTTATTTGCGGCTTGAATACGAAATTGCTTATTTCAGCTTATTCTTGTAATTTAATTGGATTATGGTTAGGGTGTTAGGGTTAGGGTTAAGATTAGGGTCATAATTTAGGGTTAGGGTTAGGGTCATAATTTAGGGCTAGGGTTAGGATCATAATGCACATACATGTATAATATATCAATAATCCCATCGAGATAATTAGACAGAGAAGTAAGTGTATGCACTTTTAAACGGTGCTCATAAATCTTCTAGCAGGTTAGGGTTTAGGGTTAGTGTTAGGATTAGGGTTAGAGTTAGGGTTAGGGTCATAATTTACATACAGCTTATAATACATCAATAATCACATCGAGATAATTAGACAAGGAAGTAACTGTATGCACTTTTGAACGCTGCTCATCAATCTGCTAGCAGGAATGATTACAGTTGAAGATTCAATTTAGGGTTAGGATTAGGGGTAGAGTTAGGGTTAAGGTTAGGGTTTAGGGTTAGGATTAGGGGTAGAGTAAGGGTTAGGGTTAGGGTTAGGGTTTAGGGTTAGGATTAGGGGTAGAGTTAGGGTTAGGGTTAGGGTTAGGGTTTAGGGTTAGGATTAGGGGTAAAGTTAGGGTTAGGGTTAGGGTTAGGGTTAGGGTTAGGGTTTAGGGTTAGGATTAGGGGTAGAGTTAGGGTTAGGGTTAGGGTTAGGGTTTAGGGTTAGGATTAGGGGTAGAGTTAGGGTTAGGGTTAGGGTTTAGGGGTAGAGTTAGGGTTAGGGTTAGGGTTTAGGGTTAGGATTAGGGGTAGAGTAAGGGTTAGGGTTTAGGGTTAGGATTAGGGGTAAAGTTAGGGTTAGGGTTAGGGTTTAGGGTTAGGATTAGGGGTAGAGTTAGGGTTAGGGTTAGGGTTTAGGGTTAGGATTAGGGGTAGAGTTAGGGTTAGGGTTAGGGTTAGGGTTAGGGTTTAGGGTTAGGATTAGGGGTAGAGTTAGGGTTAGGGTTAGGGTTAGGGTTTAGGGTTAGGATTAGGGGTAGAGTTAGGGTTAGGGTTAGGGTTAGGGTTTAGGGTTAGGATTAGGGGTAGAGTTAGGGTTAAGGTTAGGATCATAATTTACATACATCTTATGATACATCATCACAGTTTATCGCTATGAAAGTCGACAGAAACAAAATCACTGTTAATTCCATCGAACTATCTTAATTTTCATATTGGTAAGAGCTATTATCGAAGCGTAACAGGTTTCTAAATATATACCATGACAGGTAAAATCAATTTTACAAACATGGCTTTCTTCCTTCAAGAGGTGGCGGAAGTCGAGTATATATGTACAGGGTGGGGAAGCAAAATTTACACTATTTTGAGGCAAAGATTGAAAGACAGTGTATGGCAAATTGTTTTATTGAAAGACATGAGAATTTATTTGCCACAAGAAAATTTACATAATAGAAAATGTTTTTATTCCATGGGTCCTTCTTGCAAGTGTTCCTCAAATATTTGGGAGACAACTTCTTTCATTCTTTCTTTAATAAACCAGAAACTGTGTGATGTTCTATTGATAGAATGTTAAAAAAACACCACAAATAGCATGATCCAAGGGGTTTAGGTCTGTGCTAGAAGGCGGCCATAAACAGGATTCCCCCAAAATTGCAAAAGTTCAATTTGCAGAAACATTGTATTTTTCTAGCTGTGTGAGCGGGATCACAATCATGTGTTCATACATAATTATCATGCTTTTATCCATGGCAATACCTGCTATCCCAGAGTCTTCTTATAAGTATTAACATTGATCTTTTCATCAGCTATGTGGAATGTTATAGACATTTTCTTTCTATCAGAACCACAACACCAACAGCCATAAATTGAGCAGGATGTTTTGTTCTGAATTTCCCCTTAACTTCAGCTGTCGATTTTGCGGTTAAGAACAGCATCGACAGTGAAGATCATCGTTACAATGGAAAACTTTTACTTAAATAATATAATAATTTTATTGCACCTTTCCAATCTCTTTTCCTTCATAGCTATTGTAAACAAGTGTTTTGATGTTCTTGTGTAATATTTTAACTTCAAATCATATTTTACTGCATTTCTAATGGTCTTGTTGTCTATTGTAAACAAGTGTTTTGATGTTCTTGTGTAATATTTTAACTTCAAATCATATTTTACTGCATTTCTAATGATCTTGTTGTCTACCCCAAGTTCAATTGCTATTTTACTCATCGATTTTGTTGGATCTTTTACGATTTTGGATTTTAGAGCTTTAATAAAATCTTTCGTACGTTATTTCTTGATTCCTCCGCTTCCAGACTTCCTCGTAATAGTTTGACTTATAGTCATTCTATTCTTTTACATTATAAACAGTCCTTATGACCACTCTAACTATTCTTGAAATCTCCTTTGGTGTGACGGATGCATTAAGCAAAGCACACACTTTTTGACATTTGCTTTCCTAATTACTCATATTAGTTTCTGAAAAAGAATTAAAATAGTGTAAAGTATGATTATGACATCAATATATGCCAAAACAATTGACTTAGTGCCGGTTGAGTAAAAAGCACTTTACGTTCATTGTAAATTATGCTGCATCACCCTATATATATATATATATATATATATATATATATATATATATATATATATATATATATATATATATATATATACATATATATATATATATTATATATATAATCATAATATATATATATATATATATATATATACATATTATAATTTCGGATAGACGTGGGAATAAAGCGAAAGCGTCTCGAGTCTTAGTTTACTCTGTGAACCGGGTTCGCACACTGTGACTGTCTGAAATTGGCACCACTTTCCCCACTGATGAGAGCGTAAGCATGAAACGCCGGCATATGTAGGTATCAATAATTTAACATTTTCTCTCTGTCTGTCTCTCTCTCTCTTTCTCTCTCTCTCTCTCTCTCTCTCTCTCTCTCTCTCTATATATATATATATATATATATATATATATATACTAAGGTAATAGTTATAAAATAGCACAGAGTTTTTTTGTTTTGTGAGGATTTTCTTTTTTTAATTTTCCGAACAGTTAATTTGATATTCCCGTCAAACTGGTGTATATACGTTCCGTGGGTTTCACGATTTGATTCACAAAAATATGGAACTCTTATACAACCATTTGACCGGAATTCTGAATGGACTGTTTGGAAATTTAAAAAAATAGAAAAAAAACAAAAATCTCATAAAAAACTCCATGTTATTTAAACACATTCCTTATAGAAAAACATGCTACTTAACCCTAACCACCCTACACACACATATATATATAATCATTTTTAACAGCGACATTTATACCGATTGACATTTAAATTCTGATTTCTTTTGTCCTTCTGTTTATTTATCTATATCGACCTGAACTTAAGAATAACATATAATTCCTGAATGTGTTCATATTATAGACATAAAGTTGGTTTTAGAATCGCTTGAAAATATACGTTGAATCGGTAAAAAAAGAAGTAGTTTGGTATTATTTTTTTGACCGGTTTGATTCTGTTTTTGGAATTGGTCACCCCTAGTCTTCTAGAATTATGCAATCACAGGAGGGACTACGTGAAGGTTGCTAACATCCATAAGTGAAAGTGTGTTATGAAACTGACTTTTACGCCACTTCACCACGTCCATCTCGCGTTCAATCGTCCACAGATTTTAATGACTATATAGTGTCGATATATTCTTGTGAAATAAGGTTCTTCTTTTTTCGTGTGAATCTAATGATTCTGGTGTTGGCATTAGTTTCACCGATGTTTTTCTAGTTAGAAATCGGGTACTTACGGGAAGGACCGCGAGAAGGTTGCTAACATCCCTAAGTAAAAGTGGTACTGTGGAACCGAATGGATTCGAACTTGGAACAACCAGGCGATATCCACTTAACCACCGTCACCTCCCGTGAAATAAGGTTGATAATCACAGAAGTCAACTAGAACAATAAGTATATAAATCTTGCAAACTTTTCTTGTGATACAAATCAAAAACATCGATAATAAATGATGAGATCCGATTAATAAGTTAATAGTTTTATCCGATGCGCTCAATTTATGTATTTTCTTCCCCTGTGAGTTATGCCATTTTCTGATAAGTGATTAGCGCAATGTCAATATTTATATGGTTCCCCGTTTCCATCTGTGCATTTTCGCTTGGGAATGGTTCCTGCAGTTTGCGCTTATTTTACTCACGTTTGCGCTTATTTCCATTAGTTCCAGTTCGTAGAACAATCACAACTTAGAAATATGCATTGCTTGATCTACCAACTCGTGACTTGCTCTTCCATTTTATCTATATAGATACTGGTGGATATATCATTATTATTTCTAGTCATTTCCAGTAATCACTGCTCAGTCCGATCGTGTTAAATACAGCATGCCCCTCATCCACAAATTGATCCATAAAATGAAACGGTGCTAAAAATAGTGTTAGATATTTATAATTGAAACTTAGTAGATAGATAAGACAGTGTTGCACCAGATGACACACCATGTTTCCGTGACTTCGCGTCGTCAACGTTCGGGCAGGTTACGGAAGTGCCTGAGAGTTGACGAGGCGAAAACGAGGCGAAAACGAGGCGAAAACTGCCAAACGATAAATTGAAGACTGGCAGCCGATAAATTACGACGAAGAAAATCAAACTAAAATACATATATAAAAATAAAGAGCGAACAAACCATAGTTAAACAATTGTTATTGATTAGATGTTTATTTATTTATTTATTTTTGTCAAAGGAACCATCGTTAATCAAATATATCTATTAATAATGGAGTTTATGTATCTGTCTGTCTGTCTGTCTGAAGCCGAAACTCCAGTATGACTATTTTACTGAAATTAATCTTTTTGAAATTCTTTATATACTGTCACTAAAAGTCGCTTAGACACCAGATAGGTTTTGCCATTTACATAAGTCATTCCTTTAAACCTTCAATTAAATTAATATTTACAAATATACACTTATAACTGCTATTATCAAATTTACATATGTATTTACAATATTTTCCGATAAGGTTATATTAATAAACATTATTCATACAATTAATTAAAGCCATTTTCATCATAATCGGCATGTTTTCTAAACCATTTCAACTCGAGTACTGTTAAAATTGCAAAGTCATTGGCTGTTTAATCAGTGGTGTCCTCCCTCCCTCCGGTAATTAAAAATGGCGATCTGATTAAGCAGCCGATTGGCTGTTTAATCAGTAGTGCCCTCCTTCCCTCCGGTAATTAAATATGGCGATCTGATTAAGCAGCCGATTGGCTGTTTAATCAGTATGCCCTCCCTCCCTCCGGTAATTAAATATGGCGATCTGATTAAGCAGCCGATTGGCTGTTTAATCAGTAGTGCCCTCCATCCCTCCGGTAATTAAATATGGCGATCTGATTAAGCAGCCGATTGGCTGTTTAATCAGTGGTGTCCTCCCTCCCTCCGGTAATTAAATATGGCGATCTGATTAAGCAGCCGATTGGCTGTTTAATCAGTAGTGCCCTCCCTCCCTCTGGTAATTAAATATGGCGATCTGATTAAGCAGCCGATTGGCTGTTTAATCAGTATGCCCTCCCTCCCTCCGGTAATTAAATATGGCGATCTGATTAAGCAGCCGATTGGCTGTTTAATCAGTGGTGTCCTCCCTCCCTCCGGTAATTAAATATGGCGATCTGATTAAGCAGCCGATTGGCTGTTTAATCAGTGGTGCCCTCCCTCCCTCCGGTAATTAAATATGGCGATCTGATTAAGCAGCCGATTGGCTGTTTAATCAGTGGTGTCCTCCCTCCCTCCGGTAATTAAATATGGCGATCTGATTAAGCAGCCGATTGGCTTTTTAATCAGTAGTGCCCTCCCTCCCTCCGGTAATTAAATATGGCGATCTGATTAAGCAGCCGATTGGCTGTTTAATCAGTGGTGTCCTCCCTCCCTCCGGTAATTAAATATGGCGATCTGATTAAGCAGCCGATTGGCTGTTTAATCAGTGGTGCCCTCCCTCCCTCCGGTAATTAAATATTGCGATCTGATTAAGCAGCCTAATGGCTGTTTAATCAGTAGTGCCCTCCCTCCCTCCGGTAATTAAATATGGCGATCTGATTAAGCAGCCGATTGGCTGTTTAATCAGTAGTGCCCTCCATCCCTCCGGTAATTAAATATGGCGATCTGATTAAGCAGCCGACGTTAATCTGGCACGTTAAACATGTAAACAACAACGCTGGCAAACACCGTGCTCAGTTTTCCATTTTTAAAACCGTCCTAAGTTTGTTTATTCTTAGCCATTATGTTTTAAAACACAAATTTATTAAATCAAAGTGTTTAATTAAAATAATAATTGATTTAAAAATTACTATATAAAAACGCGCGTGCGCACGCACACACCCACACACAGTTCAGGTAAACTTTTTCTTTCCGAGAATTAAATTTTTTTTCGTGTTTACTGTATTTGATTTCTTAATACTTTCATATCCAATATTATCATTTTTTCACGACCTCAACAGAATTTATGATTCCATGTTTTATTTATTAAAAAAAAAGATGTGATTTTCTTTCTTTAATGTCAACAAAATAAACTAACACATTGTACTGGAAAACTATACAACTGATTGTAGAATCAAATTGTTTAATTAAAAAAAGGTACACACACACGCACACGCACACCCACACACGCGCGCGCGCGCGTTCACTGTATTTGATTTTTTGGTGCCTTTTCATTTTAGGACCCACGCTAACTTTGACCCCGTCGTTACAATTAGGGTTAGGTTTGTTTTTTTCCTTTTTAATTAAAAATATTTACATGTATAGGGGGGGAAGATGAAAAATTGGGGGAAGGCGGTCAAAAAAAATTTTTTTTTTTCTTAACTAAAAAATCTTTCAATGACTGGTAATATAAAAAAATTGAGGGGGGTACAAAAAATTTTTTTCTTTCTTTTTAAACTACAAGTCTTTCTATTTATGGGCGAGGGTACAACAAAAATCGGGGTAGGGTCGAATTTTTTTTTCTTTATTTTCAACTCAAAATATTCTTGGTCATAAACACAGAAAATCAATGTCTAACCACCACAGAAATATGACTGGGGCTCCATTGGCTTACGCGTGAGCCTTCATTTCTGATGCGGCAGCCTAGCAAAAATATGCGACCGGAGGGAGCATATATTTGCTAGTTTAAATAATATGTTTTTTTTTGTTTTGCACCGGAAAGTTTCGAAAGATTATTTTGTTTCATTTGTTAAGCAAATGTTTTTGTTTTTAAAATTTTTTTCCAATGTTTTTTTCTTCATTTTTTGTCAATTTTTTTTTCTTGTTAACATAAACAACGAATAAACAAATTATTTGTGTTTATGACACATACGTTGACGTGTATCGCATTTTCTTTTGTTTCGCGAAAAAAAGACATTTGCTGACATTTGCTCCTTCGGGAGATTCAACGAGCTGACAGATTGGTTAATTGTTTCGTCAACTCTCGGGCGCTTCCGAGACCTGCCCGAACGTTGACGACGCGAAGTCACGGAAACATGATGCGTCAGCTATAAGAGTACCGTTAATTTATACCAAATATGGTTGGATTGCAGAAAGTTTTAGTTATTATTTCATCGGTGGCATTTATTTCGTCTCTTGTCAATTCATGTTTGTGTACTGAAAACCTGTTACTCGTCGCCACTATAACAATACCACTATACGATTATATTGTTAGAAACACGTGTTTGTTGGTCCCCCGATTTATAAAATCGGGGGACTTATGTTTTGAGGCATGTCCGTCCGTCCGGATTTTTCTCCGCAACCATCCATTGAATTTCTCTGAAATTTTGCATGAATTTGTAACTTTGGTCAGGTTAGAAAGTGACATTCTCCGATTTTTGAAAAAAAGTCTGGTTAGCCCCCCAGGGGATCAAAAGGCCCCGAAATTACCAAAATGGCATTTTTTGCCCCATAACTTTTCATCCATCTATTCAATTTCTCTGAAACTTGGCCAAAATGTGGAGGCAATTGTTCCTAATAGAAAATAAGTATCGGTGACCTTGGAAAAATTCTGGTTCGTGCCCCCAGGGATTCAAAGGGGGGGGGTAAAAAATGCCCCAAATTGCCCAAATTTATTGCATTTTACACTAGCCGTATCGAGTCACATACAGAGGGGGACCACGCACGCGCGGCTTGTTACCTTTATTTTAAGCGCAACAGAGATATACTACACCAAATGTTTTAGATTATCTCTTATTTAAATGTAAATTAAATCAAATTTGTTATTTTTCAATTTCGCAATCAAGTAAAGTGTGATATTACAACTCTTATGTTATTTAGCAGGAAGACCCGACGTTGCTCAGGATTGAATAAGGATCACTACTATACATTTTCTACTATGCTCATAACACTATATTACTTTTCTTGTTTATATATTCCCCTCCTGCCGTTTCGCTCCCTAATGTAGCAGTTAGAAGAAGCTGAAATGTTGGAAAACACTGAATTACTGTCTTATACATATGGTTTAAACATCATAAAAATAGGATATACGTATTTGAAGTTTTAAAGGGGGTTCTGTAGATAATCAGCACATAGAGAATAATGAAGAGATTCGGGACCACTATCATTGTCTTCCCCGGAGAATTTCATACATATGATATATTTTCCATCAAAATAGTATATATTTGAAGTTTTAAACGGGATTAAGCCAACATAGCCTTCTTCCCTTACGTTAGCACTCCGAGATTCTGGACCACTTCCATTGTTTTCCCCAGAAAATTTAACACATATGATTTAAAGTTCATAAAAATATGATGTATTTTAACTTTTAAAGGGAGTTATGCCCTAATAGCCCCTTTAGGGGTACACTTAAATATTCTGGACCACTTCCATTGTCTTCCCGCCATAATTTTCTACATAAGATTTAAATTTCATAAAAATATGATATATTTGAAATTTTAAGGGAGTTATGCCCTCCTAGCCCCCTTAGGAGTGCACTTAAAGATTCGTGAACACTTCCATTGTCTTCCCCAGTTTTGCATAAGAATACACTTTTAAGTTTTATATACACTCTCTAGCCTTTCTTTCTATAGGAATCACAAACATAACACATACAACCATACATTGAGTTATATATATTTTTTTAAGAGAGAGAGAGAGAGAGAGAGAGAGAGAGAGAGAGAGATTAAAGTGTATTAATATATTTTTGCATTGTAATTTTTATTATATAATAGCTGACCCGTGCACCAGCGTTGCCTGGGACCGGAAAGTAAGTAAAAAATTAATGGCACCAACCTTGAACTATCGAATATTTTGCCGCTTATGGTTTTCGGCGCTAACCTAGTACCCACGCTGTTAATCTGAACTGGCAACCAGAAATGTAAAAAAATTGCAAATCGTATATTCTTGCTATGTAATTTGTTAAAAATTACTTTATTGTTAATAATAGCTTTGGAACGATTATTCGTGATTTATGTAAAAAATTTTTCTATTAATGGAAGACAATGGAAGTGTTTCTGAATCTCTAAGGGCACCTGCAAGGGGGCTATGAGAGCATAACTCCCTTAAAATTTAAAATATATTATATTTTTATGAAATTCCTAAGTCTACTTAAAATTACCTAATCAACGTTTGTTTCCGTAATATTCTTTTACCTATTTATTTAAATCACACATAATAAACCCCTAAAATATTACTTAATTTTTAGGGCGAATTTGAATGTTAATGGCCTCCCGCATTATTGGTTTTGTTAAATAAATAGAAATGCATATTTATGAGTATACATAATGTAAGTGACTATTGTCGTGTTGACATGTAGACCGATCTGTTTATTGATAGCTAATCTGCCATTCTGTATTTCCTAACTCTGAAATGTAAAAGAACATATTTAGAATATCCAATCTGAACGCCCAGAAAAGATGAAAGAGTAGTTGAAAGAAGCCCAATGTAAGAAAGAGAATTTTTTTTACCTGTTATGGTGCTATACAAATAAGTGTAACTAATACATCAGTTTATAAGTATTGTAAAGAGATGTAATTGTTTATGGTAAAGCTGTCATAGATAGAGCATGCAGAAACTATTATTTTAACTAAGAACGTAAGTAGCTAAAGTGATTATCCAAAACTGGTTCCAGAGTAATGGAGTTACTATGAGTTATTTTTCTCTGTCTGTATGTCAGTATATTTTTCTTAATTTTAGTTTGTCACGATTATGGTTTTATTAATAAATCTTCATATTAAAAAATAAACTTCACGGTAAAAGCTATTTTATATTCTAGTTTTTACGTTTTTAGCGACCAGTTGTTCGAGTATATCTCTTATGCATACGTGGCCTCTATTGTAAGTGTCGCGTTATCGTGGATAACACACACGAATGACGGAAGAAATATTAAAGATCAATACTGAAGTAGAATTTATATACATTTATTCTCAGATGGAAAACTTGTATAAGACAGATAATTACAGAACATATAAGGTGGTACACGATGTAATATACAAGGTAATAACAGACATAAGTACTAAGAAGGAATACATTACTGTTCCAATTGCAGCGATAAGGACACATGTTGACGGAGTCGGAGATAAAGAAAATGCGTGATCAATGGAAGAATAAATACAAATGCTACCAGAAAATGGTATTACCTAAGAACAAGGATAAGACTTGGGAAGGAAAGGGGATGAGATATCGTTTTAAATTCCCTACGGAGGCGGAAAGAGATTTCAGGATTCCGTACAGCAGAGCGCATTCTCTTTAACGTTGAGCAGAATAAACGCCAGGGAGATAACTCGTATATCAATCCAAGGGGTAATTGCTGAATTTATTGTGATAAGAACCCTGCATATGTGCTTAGAAGAGATTTATCTACCCCCACAAGGTAAGATGTGACACAAGATCGGGAAAGTGGGATTAGAAAAGCCAGCGCCCGAGAGGTGAGCACTCTGGCCAGTTAAAAATTGCCTGGACAGCCCCGTCGGCATTCCCCGGTATGGGCGCCTCAGGCAGTAAGCAATAAAATTACTCCTCCCCAACGAGGGGAGGCAAAGCCTGGGAGGGTGGACCTCTTAGAACTGCACAGGCAGACCCATAGACCGGCGTAAATCAAACCCCGAAGGCCAAGACAATACCAGTCTATGGGGTGCAGTATCGGAAGAGATACTACACTTTGATTATGTGCCTAGAATTTCAGTTGGATTGATTCAAGAGCTTCAAGGTTTTTACAAGATGTTTCTTTCTGACTTTCGTCAGATTTAAGTTTGAGATAGTATTTTAGTTGCTATGGGAATCTTATGTTTGAAATAGCTCAGATTGAATGAACGTATGTTAGGGATTGCCGCTTTTTCTCTTTTCTTTGTTGCTAAGACGTGAATCATCCGAGAGCGGAGATTAGCTCGTTCATTTATTGCGGTAATAGATTCGTTTCTCTTTTATTGATGTGCATTTGAGGAGAGCGGGCGATGATTATCGTTAAACAGTGCGCGGAACGTCCACTCATTACTTGTCGATATTCCATTCAACAACAACAACAGCAACAACAGCAACGTCTTTATTTAATATTTTTCTGAATACGAAAACTATAGAAATGTTAACAATCATGAATCACATTTCCCCTCGAATGTTTTATAACAATACAGCTTGAGATAATCACTAAAACCGCGAACAAAACAGTCCAATTCATAATTGGGATCGAGTTTTTATCTCCAATGTATAATTAAGGCATATTGTATTGAACGTGTATTCTGGCAAAATTGAAAGTACGATCATCAATACAAGAGTAGAGATAGGCAGTAACGCTCTTCTAAAGTTCACCATTAATCACATGAACAAAGCTACCCAGCTAAAAGCAGAAGTCAACATCAGGACCCGTCGTTTTCTGGTCGTCTCTGCTTTCACATATGGTAAGCAAGGGCTTATAAGACAGAAACGATTATAATGTATTATGAGTTTTTTGTAATGTTCTAAGGGATAATACTGTGTAATCCTTAATATATGTTGGGAATAGTTATCATAATTAATATAATTCAGATTAATTTTATTTATGTTATGTTATTTTTACTAAGTTCAATTTTTTTTACAAGAATTAGTCATTAATGTACAACTTTTAAAATAGAGTTCGCCTTTTCTAGATTAGATACTTTATTTATCAACTAGCATAAAAACCTGACGTTTCCCATGACTGAATAAGGAACCCCATCCCCTTACATGTTTAACCCATGACGCCATCTTTCCATTGTTATTCTTATTTGTTAGATTTTATAAATTTCAATTTCTAGGGTGTAACCCATGGTGTACTCGGTATTGATTGAGTCAAAGTTTATTTTAGTACAGAGCCATTTATTGAAATAGGTTTCGGTAAAGTTATAGTCTTTGACCTTCTCGGAACACATCCGGAATTTCTTGAGAATGATTGAGGACCTCTGTGTACTCCTAGTTATATTCCTGAACCCCATATTACGATTTCTATTTTTATTTCTATTTCTTTAATATTCAGGTTATAAATCAAATAAAACAAAACATCTCACTTCCATTGTATGGATGTTCGACGCAAACACAGACACCCCAATATTATTCTATTCGAATTTTATCAAAATAAAATATACTAATTCAAGTACTCTGGCTAATTTAGTCTCAGAATATATATGGTTATGTGAGTATATCTTCAGAAACAATAGGAGCAGTTCGTGAACAAATAAACAAACAAGAACTGAAACTTTATATATAGATGTATATTTTTGTGTTTGAAAAAATAAACGAGACACATATAATCGGGAGATAAAGAAGAATGTAGCTTAAAATTGACTATTCAACTTTAAGCTACAATCCCTAACCCTAACCTATCCTAACCCTAACCCTAACCAAACCCTAACCCTAACCCTAACCCTATCCTAACTCTAACCCTAACCCTAACCCTAACCCTATTCCTACCCCTATCCTAACCCTAACCCTTACCTAACCCTAACCCTAACCCTACCTTACCCTACCCTAACCCTAACCCTAACCAAACCCAAACCCTAACCCTAACCCTAAAACTAACCCTAACTCTAACCCTAACCTAACTCTAACCCTACCTTAACTATAACTCTAACCCTAACTCTAACTCTAGCCCTACCCTAACCCTAACTCTCACCCTACTCTAACCCTAACCCTAACTATAACCTTACCCTAACCCTAACCCTAACCCTTAACCCTAACCCCTAATCCTAACTCTAACTCTAACTTCTAAGCCTAACTCTAACTCTAACCCTTTAGCCATTAAAAACGTAAATTTTTATACATCAGCATGTTACGACTTTTTGAGCGACTCGATCCTGTTGTTTTAGAATCAGGAAGAACCACGTAAAGGTTGCAAACATCCATATTGAAAATCATGTTGTAGAACGAACAGGGGTCAAACTTGGTACGTAAAGAATCGACTTCATAACCGTAACCGCAACCGCCACCCGTCTTTAACCATTATATCATCTAATCAGAAAACTTACAAGTCCCGATTCTTGCATGTTGAATTATAGAAGCGAGTATTTGCATTAACATGAAATAGATGTTATTTAAAACGTTAATTAATGGAACTAAATTCATTTTTTCTTTCAACATTATTTTCTATAATTAATTAAGATCATGAAGTTTCCCCAACTAAATTAAAGATGAGCAAGTTAAACTCCATGGAAAGCAAAACGGCAATTATCAACAAAATAATCAAAATGATGAGAAAAATGACATTCAACGATTATCAGATTGCAAAGAGTTAATAGGTAAGAAATATGAATCCAGTAATTTCCGAGCGATACATACGGAAACAGATTTGAAAATATTTATTAAGGAGTCACCACTTATCAAGGCTAAAAGCTACTGAAAGATGAGGGTTAATTAGATGGATTGATTATCAGTTGAACGATGAAGAATATTATGAGGGGACTGAAAATCCTTAATGGACTGAACACCATTTGATTATGATAGACACATGGAGGAAAAACGAAAGTGTTTTTTAGTTGTGGAAGAGAGACGAGTTCTTGCTGTGAATGTCTTATGAAGAGGAACCAGTCGAGCACCTTCTGTGATAATAACAATGGATTAGAGAAAGACTAGAAGCGTCTCTTTTGCGGAGAAGAAGTTGTAGAAAATCATCCCCACTAGATAACGAAGTGGATTTGTATTTTGTAACGATAAGAAAGCATTGGCGACATATGGGTGATGATGCGATTCTTAATTCTGTACGGAAAACTGGATAATAGTACGAAGAGTGAAAGTTCCGAGGCACATATCAAGCAACCAGTAAATCGGCCGATGCTTGTTTTATTTGAGTATAAAAAAATAAATAAGTATTCTTCAAAGGCATCCCACGTAAACATTCATCAAACTATGTAGATCCCAGCCACGAAGACGACAGAATGACCACCACCTCACGAGTCCACACGTGGGAACACTCATGCCACTATTAGGTGATAAAGAAAAGGAATATACAATACTATAAACACATTCAAAGCTTTAAACACATCTTATAGATAGCTGACTAGTGTATATAGAAAATCCACGTTTATATATCACCTAAGTGGTTTTGTGCGTAGGAATGGTCAGATCAATTTAATTAAAACACTTGTTTTCCGTGTCCTAATGAGTTGCTCTGGGGAAAAGTTGGAGTTAGAGTTACAGAATATTACTGATATTCTAATCTCCAACTTTTCCCAGAGGTAATAATTTCTGATTGAACGTGTCGCCCACAGGAATGATTAAATGAAGTTATATTGTTTGAATGACCCGCCCTGTTTGTCCAGTCTATATTACCCTGGATCGGCAATATTATACTTTTGTTGACAAAATTCCTGAAGCTGTTTCTAGGTGTTATTGTTCTACAACACAGAATCAAATAATTTTCAACGCTAAAAGTGATTTTTCTTCTTGCCACAAGTCGACCAATACCGTACATAATAATTTGGTATTTATTCATATATTTAATTTTTACGTACATAAAAATTATCCATGGAAACATGCCTGTCGATCATCAGCATAGCTGAATTTGGTATAAATCGAGCTACACTTATGTACATAAAAATTGAATATATGATACATAAACCTGAAATACGCCCCTTTATGATGCGATGTAATGAAGACATTGAATGCAAAGGAAGGTAACTCCGCATCACTTAAAAAGAAATTCAAATACATGGTAGCGTTCTAATGTTGTTACAATCGCCAATAAAAACAACAACAAAACTTAACTTAATAATATTTAAGCGATAAAAATCGTACATACTTCAGGTAAGGCATCGTAGTCCACCCGTAATGTTTTAGACTACATGCCATGTAGTTGTAGGTTCGATTCTTTCCAAAGTCATCACTTAGGAGGTGAGTCAAATACACGTTAGCGTTCTCACTATCGCTAACAAAAGCAACACCATATATATATATATATATATATATATATATATATATATATATATATATATATAAGATGGGAAGATGATTAAGATAAAATATCAACTTTTAAAATAATCCTCTCAAGAAAAGACAATGCTGAATATACGAGAAATTATAAAATAAAATGAATGATCAGAATGAAAATTAGAAAAAGAACAATATTTATTTAATCATTAAGTAGTTTAAACAAGGAATATATAAATAAATCGCGCGTTTATTGATGTATTCCTTGATAATTCAATAAATATTGTTAATTTTAAATTTGTATTCTCATCATTCATTTCATTATATATATATATATATATATATATATATATATATATATATATATATATATAAGGAACAGGAGTATAAGATATAATGTATACCTTTAAAGCAAAACTTATGAAAAATTGATGCTTGATATACGAGATAGAGCAATTATATAAATAAGTAAAATACAGTATCTATTAAGTCATCAGTTGTTCAAAACGAGGGGTTTGGGTTTTAAATAAAATAAATGTTATTATTCCTGCCTTAAGCTATGACTTTTCAAAGAATGATATCTTATCATCGAAGGAGAGCAAACAGATAAGTTGGTAAATGGAAAATTACCAATAGTCAAAATTTGAAATAATAAAAAATAATATAAAATGAAACAAGAAAATATAGGCAAAATATAACCGTTGAAGGTACTATAAGTGTTTGTAGAAGCATATTTTAAGTAAGGTAAAATTCAGTCCTATTTTAGAAAAAGATTAGCATCTGAAGTTGTAAAACTCCGTTGAAGTTGTGGATAGGCAAATACCATAAAATGAATCAGACAATCAGTTAAGTTGGAAAAAGTTGCGGTGTATGAAAAAATAAAGGTGTAGGATTCAGAAAGTGTCAACTTTCTGGTTGGTCGAGTATCTTGCCGTATATTGACTTAATTTGGAAGTCGAGTCGCTGAAGAAATTGTAGCCTCCATGTTCAATAATGAAACATGTTAAGAAACTATCTTTAGTTATTTGTATTCTCTAAAAACCGTAATGAGTATGACTGTATACGTAATATTTAGAAATAACGTAATCTGATATTCTCGAAAATCAGCGGAATTAGAAGGAGCGTCTATTAAATGTGTGCGTAATGTATTGCATTATGTAGTAAAGTAATAACAGACGAATAGTAAATAATAGGGGTCACGTTTTTAAAAAGTAGACGTTGTTTATTAGTTCCCGGTGTTGATGGGGGAGAGTGTTAGTATTATGTGTTAGTGGGAATAGTTTTTGCTACCATCTATATGGAGTATGCTTTGAAGAGAGTCGAAGATGGTGGGCAAAAAGTAATATTTAGTGTTAGATGGAGAAAATAATCATACTTTTCTATAACACGATCGAGTAAATAAGCGTAATATAGTGTTGATAACCACATGCATCACAGGCTAATAAGCCTGTGGTGCATGTGGTTATTTTCCTATTTTTGACAAAGGTACAGGCGAACATTGCCTGCACTTTTTATATATATATATGTATATATATATATATATATATATATATATATATATATATATATATATATATATATATATATAAAGAACAACGAAACTGCCAGTTAAGGCAAGACATAAAATTATTGTCAGGTATGTTTTATGTTACTTTATTCATAAATATTTGCTACGTTTGATATATATTTATATATCAATATAATTTTGACGATAAGTATTTTTGTCGATTTAAATCATTTTCAAATCATATTCCAATTAAAGAGTATTTTGAGGCATATAATGAATCATATTTTTTTTCAAAACATCATATCTCATCAGAACAGCATTTCGTAGAGACCCAGAAAATAAACCACAACGATACTTGAGCACACACACCCACACACACCCACACACACACACACACACACACACACACACACACATATATATATATATATATATATATATATATATATATATATATATATACATACTAAGCTCTATCTCACTAAATGTTGAGCTATCAGTTTTTTTAGTTAATAATTTATCTCTGTGGTTAACTCAAAAAGCGCTTCCAATTTGATCTAAATTTGAATGTATATATATGTGTATAGATTTCTTACCTCTAATATATATATATATATATATATATATATATATATATATATATATGTGTGTGTGTGTGTGTAGATTTTTGACCTCTAATATATATGTATGTAGATACATATACATATATATATGTGTGTGTATAGATTTTTGACCTCTAATATATATGTATATATATATACATATATATATGTATAGATTTCTGACCTCTAATATATATGTATATATATACATATATATATATGTACATGTATAGATTTCTGACCTCTAATATATATGCATATACGTATATATATAATATATATATGTATATATATACATATATATATGTATAGATTTCTGACCTCTAATATATATGTATATATACATATATATATATAATGTATAGATTTCTGACCTCTAATATATATGTATATACATACATATATATATATATATATATATATATATATATATATATATGAGGGTGATGTAGGTTGGACTCTGTCATCGTAAACGATGGATGAGGGTTCAGCAAGTTTATCTATTATGCATTTACTAAAGATAAATGAGAGTCGCCCTGCTGCGAGCAACGAAGTCTCAAAGAAAGCACCGATTAACATCAGTCATTGTTTGATCCTCACGTGTCTTTCGGCATTTTTGTTTCTAGTAATTTTCTGTTGTTTTGTTTCCGGTGTAATTTCTGCGCTATTTTTGACGGTGTCTTAATAACTTTCCTCGTGCCTTATTCGCAGAATGTTCAACTGAATGCTTCAAATTCGTATTAAAAGTATTTAAATACACATATATCCTTTTTCAAAAAAAAATGTAGCACATGTAGAAATATTCATAGAAATATTATACGTAGTATTGAAGATATAGAGGAAAATATAGGCAACTTGAGTATGTTTCTGAGTTTTTTTTAAAGATGAGGATTGTTAATTTGTATAATTTGGATTATTCGGACTACTGTTCTTATCGTGAGTGTTATTATCACAACGTTTCGGTCGCTGTAACCTCCGGCCTTCTTCAGGTGTATCTGTTCGAACTCGGGAATATTTCTGTCGAACTCGGGAATGGAACTTTTTATTTTATCCACGGGGGAAGTATGCTCTCGTTCCGTCAGTCATGACTGAGAATAATAACACTCAAGATGAGAACAGTAGTCCGAATAATCCAGATTATACAAGTTGAGTTTGTTTGGGTTGTTTTGTTTGACGGCATATCAACCTCTTATGGGTCATTTTATGCCGAAGCATTAGTTGTAGTATGGTGAAAAGTTTTCATGCTTCAAGTTCTTTATATGTTCAAGTATCTATTCATGGTGTTTGGTTGAGTAAAAGGAGGGAGGGATGGACAAGGGAAGAGAAGGGAAAAGGGAAGGGAGGGGGTGATATTTTTGTTTTAGAATTTTGCAGAATATGATTAGTCTTGCAAAAACAAACAAAACAATAAAACATCAATGTTTGGTGCATTTTGGGACAGGAAGCCGATATCTTCAGACAGCCTGATCTGGTAGCACCGGTTAAGAAAACTTAAAAAAAAATGAAAGAAAACATCACCCACAAATTAATAACACATTTTAACTTAACTTAACTTAACTTAACTTAACAGATAATACAAATATTTGACATATACATAACATTCGCACAGCATAATACCAATATAAAAAAAAACACTTTAGTAACTATATTTCATAAATAAATTATACAAATTGGAAAATATGTAACAAGCTAACCTCAAACTAATAAATAATTATCTTCAACTGAAATCCTCATAATCAACCATTTATTCTCAAATCTAAATAATCTTTCTTCGATTCACACTAATGACGTCATTCTCACTATTTTTTACAATTACATACGGCATCTTTATTACAAAACTTGAAACATCGGATATTCAAACAATAACTAAAACTCTGATCGCAATTCATAATTACTTTGACGAAGAGATTCATCTCGAAATATTTCATAGTAAATACACTAAGTATTACAAATATAGATTTTAAAATTTGAATACTATTATTTAATTTGGAATTTACTTTTGAGATGGAAGATGATGATATTCATGCAGTGGCAAGGTATATCCGTAATATTGTTTGCATTACCAGCCATGGTTTCGTTATTGCTAAATAAGTTATATAGTGTTTTTATTAAAATTTTATGCAAAGTTCAGACATCGTAAAATGTTCATTCAACAAGTTTTAAAATACCGAAAACAAAACGATAAGCGATGATTTGTATTATTTCGCTTATTCGGACGACTGTTCTCATC
>OY744521.1:22975582-23010582 GCA_963556195.1 Sepiola atlantica | reverse complement strand
TTAGGTTACTTCAAAAGACTATAACTCTGACGTCAAAAGAAGAGAACTTCTACCGTAATGGATGTCGTCACAGGTGTTATATCAGTTTTTTTTATCGTAGATATGTAAATATACGCACTTATTTACGGTTCATGTCCCATGCGCTGTGAATGCACTTTTGATAAGTTGTAGTCCATAAAAATAATTTGCAAATCCAAATTGAAGTATATTATATCCTATGAGCTAAAGACGAGGTTTATGCTATTAGGATGAAGTTGAGGGCGTTGACTTCTAAAAATCAATAATCAAAATTCAAAAATCAAAAATTAAAATTAAAAATTCAAAATTCAAAAATCAAAATCAAAAATCAAAAATCAAAATTTAAAATTCAAAAATTCAAAAATCAAAATTCAAAAAGCAAAAATCAAATGCCGTGAACGATTAGTGAGAATCCAGTTTACACTGTTTAATTATGGATTTAAACTTCATAAAAATTATGGAAAATCGTTCACTAGTTTCTGGCTATTTTACATTCATGAAAACCCTTTCACAGCCTGAAAATAGTCCTAAATTAAAGTACTATATTAGATTTTACCATCTATATCTATTCATAGCTTTTGAGGATGTTTTAGGACCTGCAATGTCGCACCGAAAAATGATGGATTTTGAGTCCCGTGGAGCCCTAACGGCTATTTTGGCCCGCACCAAGTTTTCAAAATGTTTGATTGTTTAGTGTTATTTATGTATAAATGAACACACAAAAATACTACTCGCATGAATCTGAAATTTTCACCCATTATGTCCGACCCTTTTATAAATTATAAAAGGCTGTTTTCTATAGAAACTTCTTTTTGCATTTATTAAAGCGTGGTAGAATAATAACATGAAATATTTATATGATATATTGATATGAATACATGAAAAACATATTGAGCTTGAATACATATAGATAAACTACACCCAGAAAAAAATACCCAAGACGAAATATACTACTCGAAAAAATGATTCACAAACTAAATAATGTGTTATCTATTAAGAAAATACAAAATTATAAATTCGCTTATCTACATTAATATTTGAAAACAAAATAGATGTGTGACATTCGCACATGTCCACATACACTGTCATCATGTTATACATCAGACAGAGGAAAATGTCATAGTGTTAGATAATGCCCCTATGGGAATGGATGTATCTGTTGGAGATCGGGTTTGACTTGCGCGAATTAACGCGGGGCAGTCGAATGCAGAACATGGCTTGTTCTCACAGTCAGAGCGGCAGACGTGACAAGGTTACGTGTGACGAGACACCAGATCAAGGGTAAGTCTATACCTGCGAGAGGTTCTGTGATTTCGCGGGCCTTGCGTGGGAAACAAAGGGATCTGTGACGTCACTCATTCTCGTGAGAAACGAGTTTTTAGTCAGTCTGTTTCGAAAAGCGAACTGAGAGGATGTGCGATTCACAATGTAAAGATACGGAATATTTCCCCTCAGGGAAGACAAGCGCAAGAATCCTTTCCCACCCTCTCTATGAATAGTTAAGAAAACATTAATAACTAACTACGATAAAGCAGGATTTGCTCTCTACCATCTCTCTCGGCGTGGTGAATTTCCCCCAAATGAAATAACAACGCTTGAATAAATGAATTAAATTCAACAGAAGAGTTTGTCTTCAGAGTGCAGAACATGGCTTTTATTGCAGACAACAGACGACCACTCACTGGACGACACTACCAACTTTCTATCCGACGAGTATACGAAACGCGTACTGCCGTGGTCCAGGCAGGAGTAGTACGCAACAATAGATGTTGAAGTTCTTCACATGATTAATCTTCTACAAAAATATCATCTTCAGAATAGCTCTTCCCTAGATAGATATATGAAATCTAATTTCGCTTCCGTTTATATCCCGAGGGAAACAGACATTTCAAAACCTTATTTGAATTCAATCTGAAATTGCACTTTAATGATAGAGTACGTATTTCTTCTGTAAAATGTTCAAATTTCTTAAAATCTATAAAAACTAATTTTGCTAAGGTATAATATTGGAATGAACTTTTATCCGTGATATTTTTTCTTAAAACTGCAATGATATATGTATAGATTTTCAAAGTCTTTCACGTAAATTATCACAAAATTCATGTTGTAAATGACCAGTGATCAGAAAACAGACAAGAACTGATCAAATTAAAAGCCGCTCAGATTTATTTTATTTGGCGAAACGTGTCACGAAACGAAAACTGAAAAATAAAATGCAAAAAACTCACTTTCCTGCTTTTTGTCTGAAAGTTTTTTCCATTGCTTATCTAATTAACATTTTCACGAATTTCTGTGCGTGAATTTTGTTTTAAGTGAAGAAAGGCTTTGCACAAAACTAATATCATTCTCTAAGAAACTACCAACCTGACGCAAAAAGAAAAACAAGTTTAGCTCAATAGTAGTAAGAGTCACCGCAGGTGTTAATTTAGTTTTTCTTCTTCTTATATATATATTTGTCGCTCCTCGAAAAAGTAGAGCACTGTAAGTGTAGTATTAACACATCATGACGTCACTAGCTTTAAAATGTATCGTTCCTTTCATAAAAAAAAGTAGAACGCTTTCAGACGTAAAGCCGTCGATAAAGTGTTAAAATTATCATAGTTTATTCGCTATTTAAATTGGCCGTGTGGTTAAGTCGTCGGAGTTGAGTTGCAAAATACTCGTAATCTGGGGTTTCGAATCGCATGACCGGTAGTGAATAGTCATATCTCTATGCTGATGAGTCCCGATTATTAAGGACGGAGCGTATACGAACATAGATAATAAACAATAAAAAATATTATATATATATATATATATATATATATATAGACACATTTGACACTTTTTTAAACGAATGAAAAAACATCATATCCTATTCAAGGAGTTATTGAGGAGTGGCGATGCTGGACAAAAACATTTAAATCAGAAATAGTGTGGGATATCTCGTTTTCCCTGTTACTAAGACGTGAGAGTGTATTGAAACACGAATAAACGGACCATCTGTTTAAAACTTAGTAATGGAGTTGGTGATATTCCTATTAATTGATGAGAAAGACGTTTTCGTAATTAGTTTTAATTTAAGCTTTCAGGTTGTTCAACCTCCGGCACACTCATCACCTCTGGCAGGCACCACTAACAATGGACGGGCAGCACAACAGAGACCAGGATATTTCGAGGCACAGACTCCCGAAAAGATAAAGACGACAAACTATTATACAAATTTAATCGAATTGGAGTCAATGACTACTGGAATTCAGCATGGATTTCTAAAAAGAACGAAGCTACCACATGGGAAAACAACAAAAAAGTTTTAAAAAAAATGAACAAGAAATCAAGCAGAAAATAAAAGCCAAATAAAAGTGCAGCGAGGATATGATAGGATAAGATAATGGAAAAGAATATATATATATATATATATATATATATATATATGTTGTGGTTGCAAGGTTGAACCACAATTAGTAAAGAATACAATGAAGACGCAAACAACACGGAGAATGCAATAATAAGTGTATTAAGAAAAGGTATATTTACAGTATGTACAAATGAAGGTGTCGAATCAGAGAGTCTTGGTGGGAGGACATGTACGCTCTTCGGCGTCACTTCCGGTGGCATTTAGATAACACACTCTAAGGCCAATCTAGGCTTGCCATTTATAGTGTAACGTTATTCGTATATGCAAATGAGTGGTTGCCACCACAACACCCCCCTCCCAAGATTTGAAGTCACAAAGATTTCAATATCTTTTTCTTTTTGGGTTTACCATCAATGGTTCATTAAATTTTCTTTTCCTACCTGATCTTCGGGGTTCAGGTGTATATTGAGGCGGTTCCAAATTAAAGGATTCGTATATGACATCTATGGTTTCCTCCTCTTCGACTGTTGTCGTATAATCATCATCTTGGATATGACGTTTTTTTATCTGATTTAGGTGCCTTTTATGTATACTCTGTGGACCTTTAATCATATATGTACAATCACCAATGCGTTTATCCACTACTCCACATTCCCAGTAAGATGTGTTATTCTTGTAGCACTTAAAATATACTCGATCTCCCGAGTTATATTTCTTTCTTCTCGTGTGTGTAGTGTTTCGGATAATTGCCTGTCTTGGCAACAGTTTATCAAACGCTGATTTTTACCTTTCTGGCAAACATTAGATCAGCTGGTGATATGTTTGATGGTGTACTAGGATGTGGTGTAATCCTATAAACTTGCAAGAATTGTTGCAAAGCTTTTTCTGTTGGTGTTCCAATGGATTTCTTTAACGCTCGTTTTAGCGTATCCACGAACCTTTCCGCAAGGCCGTTCGACCTTGGATGATACGGCGGAGTCGTGATGTGCTTCACTCGGAACGTGTCGCAAAATTCCTTAAACTCTGCGGATGTGAACTGCGTTCCGTTGTCAGTGACCAGTGTGTCTGGTACACCGAATCTTGCAAATAACTCGTGTAGGAACCCTATTGAGTTGTTCGTTGTTGGATTCCTGCAACGCATTACCTCCGGCCATTTTGTGTAACTATCCACTACAATTAAATAATAGTTTTCTCCTACTGGACCAGCGAAATCCATGTGGATTCTCGACCATGGTTGGTCGGTTTTCGGCCAAGGTTTGTGTACTATAGGTGGGGATTTTGCTGCTAACTGGCACCCTTTACATTTATTTATTGTTGCTGCTATGTCAGTGTCCATGTTACGCCAGTATACGTAGCTTCTCATTAACGACTTCATTCGATTTATCCCCGGATGTCCCGTATGGAAATCTCTTAACATCCTATTCTGCAATGTTTTGGGTATTACCACTCTCTCACTGTACAGTAACACATCGTTACATATGGAGAAAACTTCCTGCACCTTTGTGTCCGTTATAATTTTCTCTTTTATGTCCTTTATGTATTCGTCTTTCTCGGCTTCCCTTTTAATGTCCGACAAAGTTACGGGTAGTTCCTTAATGATGTTTGCTACCATATTTTTTACTTCAACATTTGTCCGAATTGCTGCAATGACTGATTCTTCCAGATTATGTTTCTGTGGTATCAGTCTTGACAGTCCATCCGCATGGCAAATCTTTTTTGATGCTAGATGTTGTAGCTGGAAATCGTAATTAAGTAAGATTGTACCCCAGCGCAGCAATCTATTTGCGGTGTATACCGGCAATCCTTTTTTTGATCCATATATCGTGACTAACGGTTTATGGTCGGTTTCAAGTAAGAATTGTCTACCATATAAATATCGGTGAAATTTAGTCACGGAAAAGATTATGCTCAATGCTTCTTTTTCGATTTGTGAATATGCCCTCTCGGCTGGTATCAGCGTTCTCGAAGCGTACGCTATTGGTTTTCTAGACCCATCCGGCATAATATGTTGAATGCATGCTCCTAAGCCGTAGGAACTAGCGTCACTCGCGACGACTATTTTTAATTTTGTGTCAAAGTGCGTTAAGAATAATTCGGATGTTAGTGCGCTCTTTATTTTGTCAAAAGCGGTTTGACATTCTTGCGTCCAGTTCCAAGGTGTATCCTTTTTAAGCAGATTATTTAAGGGGGCTCGCAAGTTATGCATTCCTTCAATAAAAGATTGATAATAATTTGCGAGTCCTAAGAAACTCTGCAAGGTTGTTACGTTATCAGGTGCTGGCATATTTTTTATTGCCGCTGATCTGTCTGGGTCTGGACGTCGTCCATGTTTGTTTATTATGTGTCCAAGATACTTAATCTCGCTCATACAAAAGTCACATTTACTTTCTTTTACTTTAAAGCCGAATTCTTGTATTCGAGTAAATACTTGTTTCAAATGTTCCTTATGTTCTTGTAGGGATTTGCTCCTGACAACAATGTCGTCCAGGTATGCACATGCGCACTCAATACCACTTAGCATGGTGTCCATCGCTTGCTGAAAAATGGCAGGCGCTACTTTGATGCCAAAGGGCAATCGGTTGTATTTGTACAATCCCTTATGCGTATTGATGCATAGTATCTTTGAGCAATTTTCCTCGACCGGTATTTGCAAATATGCATCGCTCAAGTCTATCTTGGAGAAGATATTACCACCATTTAACTTCGTGAAAATTTCCTCTGGACTTGGTAGAGGGTAATGGTGATCTTTTAATAGGGAGTTGACCCCGGTCGAAAAATCTGCGCACACTCTAACTTCGTCATTCTTTTTCTTTACGTATACGGTGGGAGCTGCCCACTCACTGTGTTCTATTTTTGATAGAATTCCTGTCTGTTCCAATCTATCTAATTCTTTATTAATCTTTTCCAACCCAGCGAACGGAACGTTTCGCTTTTTTCTAAAAATTGGGCCGGCGTTTTCTTTAAGTTCAAACGAGGCCTTGAATTTATTACAGCGACCTAAGTTAGTCGTGAATGCTTCAGGAAATAATTCTTTTAAATCGTCTTTTATATTTACTGTTGTTGGAGAAGAACATTCTATTTTTTTACAGAATGTATTGATTGGCTTATCCCATAGACCAAATTTCTCAATTAAATCTATTCCAAAAAGATTTTCACTATTTTTCAGTACGAATATTTTTAATTTCTTCGTAATCCCTTTTAATTTTATCGGAAGAACAACTTCTCCTTCAAATTTTATACCCCCACCAGTTACCGTCCGGGCTGATTTACTCGTTTTCATCATGGTTGGTTTTTTACCCAACTTTTTCCATGTATTCAGGTTTATAATAGAAATATCGGAGCCGGAGTCGAGTTGTAACTTTATTGGTGTTTTAAATATTTCCACTTTTACGTATTTTCGCCGATCTTTGTCTAATTTTGTATTTGATTTTGTTTGCTGTACTCTCTTTCTGGTGTAATCTTTATATCTGCAGCAATCGCTTTTGTGTCCTACCTTCTTACAAATGTAGCATTTTTTCTTCTTATAAGGACAATCTGATTCCCAATGCTTTTCTGCACATCTCTTACAGTTATATCTAGGAAGAGGCTTGTTATATTCTGTCCTATATTTATGGTTATTAGGATTGTAATATCCCGTTCCATTTTGATTGCTTTTCTTTGTAAAGTTCTTGGTTGGTGTGTATGGTTTTCTAACTTTTCTTACATATGCCACTCCGGATTCTTCTATATTTTTTGAATCCTTTTTTAGTGTAATGGCCCTTTCACAGTCCTCTGCTAGTTTCTGGAGGGTTAAATCGTGCTCAGATTCCAGCTTAGACAACACTCGTCTGCGTATTTCTGCATTTTTCGTGGAAACTAACCCTTGTGCGAAGATTAGACATTTAAAATCTTCTACCGTTAGTTCCGCAAGCTTAAAATTATCGCAGTTTTTATTGACAACTGATGCGTATGTCAAATAATCTTGGTTGTCCATCTTTCTTAGATTCATGCACAGCCATCTTTTATGAAAAAGAGATACATTTGGATTAAATAATTCTTTTAGTAATTTCACAGCTTCCATGAACTCTAATTCCGCAGTTTTTTTAGGTAATATGTAATCTATGAATTTGCTGTGTTCTGATGTACCCAATTTCCTGAGTAAAAGGCTCACTTTCTGGCTATTTGGCCAATTTTTGCAGTCCAGTTGAAAGACATCCTCGTATCTTGTATAGTATGCTTCAAAAGTATTTCCTTCCTCCGGCACATAATTAAATGTGTCCATACTATTAAAGATAGTTGTATGGGAGAAATTAACACTGTCGACATTTTCTCGATTACTCTTAAGTAGTTCCAGTGTTTTAGCAAAACGTTCATTTTGTCTTTCCTCGCTTTTTTCTAAACGTTCATTTTGTCTTTCCTCGCTTTTTTCTAAACGTTCATTTTGTCTTTCCTCGCGGTCAGCTTGTGCCTGATTTTGTCTTTCCACGCTTTTTTCTAAACGTTCAATTTGTCTTTCCTCGCGGTCAGCTTGTGCCTGTTTTTGTCTTTCCTCGCGGTCAACTTGTGCCTGATTTTGTCTTTCCTCGCGGTCAGCTTGTGCCTGTAAAAATTGCATGAACATTTTTGATAATTCTTCCATTTTACTTTTTTTTTTTTTTTTTTTTCGTGACGTTATACTGTATTATCCGTTATCCAGTGACAACTTTAAAAAAAAATCCTTTCCTTGAGCTTTAATTTCTAGCTATGGTATTTCCTTTTAATACCGCCGCCAAACAAATTATTAATTAAAAGATTCCTTTAGTTGTTGTTTTGCTAACGGAGAGCAGTAATTAGAATCCACCGGTGAACTTCTTTTTTTTTTCCGTAGATTACTTCCTTGCTTTTCGTAATACGAGTCTGACCTGTCGTTTTGCGACAGAACAAAATTCGCTTTTCGTTTGCAAGTTGGTCCTTTAGTAATAAAAAACAGATTTGTCGTTTAGCGACAAAACAAAAATTCACTTTTACATTCGTTTGTAAGTCGGATTCCCAGAAAACGGCGTAAATTGTCGCTTTTGTCACGTTCGATTTTTTTTTTTTTTTTTTTTTTTTCACTTAAGTTGAAAACTTTTCTTTAGCGTAAAATCCGTTTGCTCGTCAACACTTTGCATTGTACTTTTTTTTTAATAGTTCTTCGTCAAACTGTTATATTTGACGCTTCATATCTCGTCGCCAACTGTTGTGGTTGCAAGGTTGAACCACAATTAGTAAAGAATACAATGAAGACGCAAACAACACGGAGAATGCAATAATAAGTGTATTAAGAAAAGGTATATTTACAGTATGTACAAATGAAGGTGTCGAATCAGAGAGTCTTGGTGGGAGGACATGTACGCTCTTCGGCGTCACTTCCGGTGGCATTTAGATAACACACTCTAAGGCCAATCTAGGCTTGCCATTTATAGTGTAACGTTATTCGTATATGCAAATGAGTGGTTGCCACCACAACAATATATATATATGTGTGTGTGTGTGTGTGTGTGTGTGTGTGTGTGTGTATAAAAATAAAGTAACACGGAATCACATTATCACCGGCGCAATAATTTATTTCAACCCCCCGGCATTGTCAAGAATCCAAGTGAGGTGATTACATTTTTGAAAATGAGAAAAGAGAAATTCACACTCACCAATTCAATATACATATAGAGTGAGCGACAATACATATCTTGAGAGAGGGGGGAAATGAGCTATTTAAGACGTAAATCGAGGAGGAGGAGAATGGAAACATATTTAATGTATATATATATATATATATTTAGAGAGGGGAGATTGCACGATTTATAACGGAAGGCAATACAGTGATACAGGGAAAGAGAGAGAGAAAAATGGAAAATGTAAGATTTACTACGGACGGTATGTAGGTGGGTGGGAAGGTAGTCAAGGTATCTAAAAAAGAGGTCAGCTTGTCTAGTTCCCCTACCAACCAACCGCCCAACCCCAAGAGGTGAACGTCTGATTTAGGCAAAAAAGAAGGTACTACTCCAGATGAAGCGCCTAATTTTCGTGACTGTTCGACGGCAACGATCGGGCAGGTCGCGAAAGCGCCCGAGAGCTGCCGAGACGAAAACGAGGCTGAAGCAAAACTGAAAGTCGTAAAATGGAAGAGTGGCAGACGACAATATAAGACGAAGAATACAAAACAAAAAATACATATATTTGAAAAAAATGAAAAAAAATATGAACAAACAATAGCTGAAGAACTTCCCAGTTAACTACAACATAGTTATTTCAAGTCCAATGTTAACAAATTCTTGTCGAGACTAAATAATCAAATTCTGACCATCTCAAGGTAGTTTTCATCATCAACCAACAATTTTATTATCTTTTATACTCAAGTGGCATTTGGGCCTTGATAAGCAGTGACACATATAATAAAAACATCTAAATAATACCAAGAAGTGCATTTAAGATAATAATTTGAAAATGAAGTAGAAGAACAACTAAGTCGGTAAAAAGGAAATAAAGAAAGAGTGAAATTGAATTTTTTTAACTACAGATAGAAATAAAAAATAGTCACGTTCCAGCAAAAAATCCGTTAAGAGACAGAACCATAATGTATCAGAATTGTTGAACTACAGTTAAGAAAATAGAGAAGGCGAAACCAGAATTACACACACGTAAATGCGATTGTTTTGTAAGCGGTTGCAACAGCAAAGAATAGTGAATAATTTGGACGAATATACGAGAAAACAAATTTAATTCAAAAAAGTAAACGAAAAGAACTTAAGATTTAGTACAGAAATAAAAAAAAGGGAAAAGAAAACTCAGATTTTATTTTCAGTTTTTGGTTTTATTGCTTGTCGTTATTTGATGGAATTGAATTGGTTGCTATGTGAACAGAAGCTTTTTTCTGCTATTAGTAGAGAAGACTTTTTAGGGGGGTCTGGTCGCACTAGTGAATTAAATTAACTAGATTTGATAGTGGTGTGACATTTTAAAAATGTAAAATTGTGAGCTTTTTCTTAAATAAATAATAACAAATGCAAGCTGAGAAATCAAAGTTTCAAGGGAGACATTAAGACGAAGAAAATGGTATGTTCGCTCATCTTTTCCTTTTAGGTCTTAGTAGGTAGGGTGGCGCCAAATTGAGAGCTGCAAAATACAGAGGAGACTTGTATGATTGTATAAAAGGCAACAAAGAGAGAGAGAGAGAGAGAGAGAGAGAGAGAGAGAGAGAGAGAGAGAGAGAGAGAGAAAGAGAGAGTGTTTTTGTCTGATGTATGAGTGAAAATAAAATAAAGAGAAAAAACAAACCATCTGTAACGATTTGGTGTTGTTTATTTTAGTTGACAAGAAAAGTGTTTTGCGAAATGAGTTCTTTTATTTCGGATCATCCCATTAGCAGTGACGACGGTCAACAGCAAACACGACGGACCAAACGAGAAGAATTCAAGTCATGGAACCCCGAAAGGATAAAACAAGAAACCAATATATCACAGTAATATGCTGAATGGCTATATTAATGTAATTGAGTTTTCGTCCCAAATTTCGTTAAACCCGACGAGATATTTAATTTTTTAGCCATTCAACATACTCATGTATTATACACCCATAAACACACACGTATATATATATATATATATATATATATATATATATATATGAGAAAAGAAGGATGATAGTAATCCGACGTAATGGGAAAGCCATACAAATTAATAACTTGAAAGACAAACTAAACACAGTAGAACCATCCATAAATTGACACATGAAACTGAGATAAACAGCTTAATACTTTTTTTAGACACACTTATAATAAAGTCCAGCAACAAACTAGCATTCAAAGTACACCACAAAAACACCCACGAGCACGACTATATACACTTCTACTCTCACCATAATAACAAGATAAAACAGGTATGATAATAGGCTTGTTCCCACGCGCTCTTAGAATCTGCAGTCCTCAATATATAGTTTTAATTCCTTAAAACCATTGCAATACTCCACACATTTCATACTAAATGCTAAGAAGAAAGCCTTTCAATTATTCTAAAAAACATTACACAAAAACTTCAAATACCAAACACCTCTCTAATAGATAGACCTCTTCTCTTACCCACGCATTCCAATAACACAACCATCTGCAACACACTTAACAAACTAGGTATTCCAATAGTACAAACCACATCACAAATCATAAAACAAACATTAAACACAAGACATTTCCGAAAAATACCACATCCAATGCCGGCAACAACTACCATCAAATTTACGTGGGGGAAACGCAACGTGAGTTGAAAAAAAGACTGAGCGAACACAAAAGGGACATAAAAACAATAATTCTCTCAGTGCACTTTTTCCCCATGTATTAGAACACGATGATGCTTTTAAATTCGAACAGGCCAAAAATCACCAAACACATTCATAACAAAGCTCGGCGAATACTACTTGAAACAGCACTAATCACAGCCTCCAACACCATCAGACAACGAAATCTATCCCCCGTAATAAGCAAAATTATCCTGACCGAACAAAAACTAAACCTAGATCATGGTTAACCCGTCTTCTTATCGTTCTCGCTTGCACTTATATACAACTCCTCGCATACACACTTACGTGCTGACCCCTTTCTCTCACCCCCACACACACACGCACACACACACACATATATATATATTTTCATTTACATACTCATGAATCACCCACTACGAATCAAAAATGTTTACCCACAAATAACAGCTTTACAAATTAACACAATTTACACATCCTTACAAATATTTATATATTTAAACTCCTTTTTCTCTCAATTAACTCTCAAACCATCAACACATCCTGAACGAAACCACATTTTACTTATCACTCCCCTTAAATTAAAATCATTTTTCTTTCTTCTCATGCTCACTCCACCCCTCGTCCCCAGCACACTTCTACACATTCTTATGCTCACACATTCCTGACATAGCCACCTGGTCAATACTCCTCCCTCCGGCCTAAAAAAATGTCACACCTGACCACAACAAAAATCTCCCCTCTCCCCTCTCACCTCTCCCATCTTTTTGATTATTTCCTTCACACTCTTACCCACCCCCGCCTATTTTCAAGTTATCTTTATTTCTTCAAATCTTTTTTCTAAAACTATGATACCCCCTACATGCTAAACACACAGAGTTTCCCCCCTTCCTTCTTCTTTCCCCAGCCTCTCAAAATCCATGCTACACTTGACCACGACAAAAATCTCAGTCCCACCACTTTCATCTCTCCCACCCTAAGGCAAGTTCAATTATATTCTCACCCCTCCCCATTTCACTGCTGCCTTCATGGTACCCACTCAAAGCTTTCCATGTTCATTTTATTCTTCGCCACCACTGACTTCTCACAGCCTGGATTCTCCTCCAGCGCTCACAGTAGCCACGGTTACTACTTTCCTTTATCACTCCATCATGTCAACTCAAAATTTCGATGTACTTGCATGACATTTTTCTTCAAATTATCATCCTGATGAATCTTACAAAAAAGACGAAACGTGAGATATATTTTAGAAGCTTCTCAGGAATTGTATGTTTATTCAGTTAGACATAAAATGCTTTATATGTTTTGTTCAAGAAAGCAATGTTTACAGATGCAAAACGAAAATAAGAATAACAGGAAGGACGACAATATATAAATATAAAATAAAAAAATATAAGATGAGAAATGTAAATAAGAAGTACAGGGCGTGGAGCAGATATGCGCAGAGGTTCTCATTGATTTTCAGGCAATATCAGGGTGTCTTGAAGGGGGTTAAAGATTTGTGTCACTTTACTTACATCTATCGCATCCAATCAATGCCGCTTGCATCATTGAGTCACATCCTAATTAAAATATGGATGGATAAAATGTAAAAATTATTAATTAAAAAGGTAATATCGTGTGTTATGGACAGGGCCTAAATCAACCCCGAAAATATCGGTCTTCCTTCCATATTGTTTCAGTTAGTATTTGCTAATTTTAATGAAATTGTTATGAAATTATCAACTTATTTCGCGATAGAATACGAGGCCTGTCTAAAACGTATCCGACCTTAGGCCAGAAAAATATTTCAAATATGTGACCGGGTTGAGACACTAATCCCCTTCAAATTAGGCTCCTTGTGCTTGCACACAGTTAGCCCACCGATCCATCTACTGCCGAAAACACCTTTGGAAGTCTTCTGTTAAAATGGTGTTCATCTCCGCCGTCGCGTTCAGTATTATATCGTTTTTCGCACCCTCTCAACAACAGCTGCACTCCGAGCAGTTTGGGGCCCGCCAGAACTCTGGCCACTCTCCGCTGATGTGCGGCCATTTTTGAATCGGTTGAACCATTCCTTAATTTGCATTACACATCGCATCTTCTCCAAACACCTGCTGAATCTAACGCGACGGCGGAGATAAACTCTATAGACATATCCCTGAGTAAAGAAACCTTTCTCATCTTTCTCTATACATTTTCGCACATTAGCCAAATAATTTTACATGTTGACACACATAAATCGCATCACATTTCGTTTAAACAGTGATACGCTTATTTCCTATCCTTCGGGGACTACATTTCTGAAATAAAACCTTCTCCAGTATTATATATATATATATATATATATATATATATATATATATGTATATATATATATATATATATATATATATATATATCATTGTCTGGACGTCTCTGTGTACATTAATAGCAATAAATATATGTTCATACTATATATATATGTATATATATATATATATATATATATATATATCATTGTCTGTGTTTTACTTTCACCATGTATTGTGTTTCGTGTTTTTGATCATCAGTTCTTGTTCAACAGACAACTTCTCTAGCCAACAAAATAGGAAAATAAAGATATGATGCATACATTTAAAGTAGAACCTATCATGAAAAATTGATGCTCGATATACAAGATAGAGCAACTACTTAAACAAGTAAAAGAGTAGAATAGAGATTGTATAAAATACAATATCTATTAAGTCATCAGTTGCTCAACACAATGGGGTTTCAAATAAAAGACATAAAATAATAATAAAATTTGTTTTATTTGAAACTCCTTGTTTTGAACAACTGATGACTTAATAGATATTGCATTTTATACAATCTTGATTCTCATCCTTTGCTTGTTTATATATTCATACAAACATTAATAATAACATAACTTTTCTGTCCAGTTATACTTTTTTCATTTTTAAAAATTCTTCTAATGATTTTTTTCGTGTTTAAATCAAACAAATTCATGAAAAATTCGTATGTGTTACAAACGTTTTCAATTCCTTCTCGAATCATCTTCAGGTGTTGATGGCAAAATTTACTAAAGAGCTGGTGAAAGGATATCATTTTTTAAATACATTGGAGAGACGTGAACTTAGAAGAACGCCTACATTGTTCAAAGGTGACGTGAATGGATTAAATATTTTAAAAATTTATTAATGTATTTATTTTTTTTTTTTTAAAAAGTAATGGCTGATTTATTTGGTGTAGTCGAATAATTTTGGACAAGGAAAAATGATGAGGTAGGCAATAATTTATTTAATAAAATGTCCCTTTTTTGAATTTGAATTAAACGACACCGGTGTGACGTCACTGAACTAAGTTAAATTACGCTAAGCATTTAAAAATAGTTTTACCAGTCTCATATGTAATATTATTAATTTTAGGTTGTTGTGTTTTTATGTATATGTCTTCAAGTATTTTTTATTTTTTCAAATTGGTCTCAAAATGTATTATTTAAAAAATGTTTACTAAAGTTTGTCTTAATTCAGATAGATAGGAGTTATGTATTTGTAGGTGCTTATAGATTGAACTGGAGTTCATGTAATGCATGGTGAGGCGACGGGATAGGGTAGTTGTTATAAAACCAATGTAGCTATTATTATTTTAGGAGTTACATTCTCCGAAAAGGCATTCAAACTTATAGACTAAATTAGTTCTTTGTAGTGATTTTTAGGTCGGAGTGGGGTTGTTTTTGACTGCAAGAATTTGGGTTTTAAATCTTTTATAGTAAATAATTAGTTTAATTTTATTATTGTTGTCTGTTGGGGATATATATCTATGTATAATATTTCCCATAGCTTTTTCTTCTAATCTGAAATTTGGCTGCATTTGGTTACAGTAATATATATTGATATATTTAGAATTGTGAAGTTGTATATTTTTATCAGTTGTATTACTGTTTTTGAAGTTTTTAATCATTGATTTCGTTAGTTCATCAAAGATTTAGTTGGAAAACTGAGTGTTAATCAGTAATTGTTTTATATTTTATAGTTCGATGAATAGTGTTTTTTTTGGAGGAGGATATAAATATTTCGCGGTTTAGTAATTTTTTTACAATAACTATTTTGTTGCGATAGATGCACTCACTCTTGAAATTTAGCAGACTTTAATTTACGCTGGTAGTTTTTTTATAAGTAGAGGTGTTAAACGTATTATTAGAGGTGTCAATAAGTGTCAATAAGTAATTGTTTATTTATATATATTATTTATATATATAAATAAATGCAGTATGTTATGCATTGCATGACGGTCTCTCTTTTTAGGCACGGGTTCGAATTCTGTACGTGTCTTATTTTTTCACTTTGTAGTATTCTTTCTTTATATCCAGTCTCGCAGACCAAATAAGCATTTGTTTAGTAATATTACTCGCGCAAACAATAGCATTAACAAAAATATAGATCTCTACTTGATATGGAACCCCGTTCTATAAACACAGTAAAGGCTCACATATTAACAAATATAAACAAAAATACAACTGAATTACTATATGTATAAACATTTCAAAAAAGCTTAGTTAAGAACTAAAAGTGTGACAATATCTCTAGGAGGTTACAGTAAACAAATATTTTATAAAAAAGTAAATAAAATATTACGAATATCCCAGAATATAACTAAATACTGCAGATACACTTAAGCTCAATGTTTTACAGTTAATGTCAAACATAGTTTATATATTTAAATTCAGTCGAATACAAAATTTTATGACATCATTGATATTTTGTAATCACTTCAACACTCAACAATATTTCTCCATATGTACACGCATCTCAGAAATTCAATTTTATTATTACTTTTACACCAGGGTAAAAACTTGACAATTTAATGACAAAAGCGTTCGCTCTTTTTTTACTTTTATTGTGGTGATAGCAGCTGTGTTATTTCCCTGTATTTCTTTTACCTTAGGTTCCCTCATTGGATACAAATGAAAAAAAGAAAACACACCACCAAAAAAGAAAATACACCACCAAAAAAGAAAACACACCACCAAAAAAGAAAATACACGACCAAAAAGGAAAATACACGACCAAAAAAGAAAACACACCACCAAAAAAGAAAACACACCACCAACATTCTTGCTCTATTACATTATGTTCGTTTGTTGTATTTTATAGCAGGCTGTGAAGTTACATGCGTATTACATAAGCTCTTCCTCGCCATTTTCCTTGAGCACATAGATAAAAACCATTACGTGTCACTCCAGACTTATCCATATAAATATGATAAAGAAAAAGGTAGAAGATAACTTTTAGTGTTTTTCCGAATGGCTAGGGAGTTGATAATTTGAAAGGAACATTTTTCTAGCGTTTATCATTTCTTATATGATAGCATTTTTTTGTGACTACATTTGACTGTAGCGGCACAAATACAGTAATTATTCTGATATTTGGCTGTTTCGTGAAACTATCTTTCACAGATTTTTAAAATTCAATGATTCGAATAAATTTTCTTTTCAGACGTTTGTAATTTATTAAAATTCAATTAATTTTTAGGATAATTTATTAAAATTTAATAAATTTTAAAGATTATTTATTAAAATTCAATTAATTTTTAAAGTAATTTAAACTTTTTTGTTGTCGTCATCATTTTCTTAACAGTTTATAAATATCTTATTTTAAACTTCCTCATTGTTTTTCTTATTATTTATATTAATTATGAGACAACTTCATGTGTGTTTTTGTCTGTGTGAAATTATTTGTAAAAACAACGTCTGAACACAATCAGCTATCGTACCAAAGAGGAAGCCTTCTAGTTCTAATCTTTAACTTCTAACGGAACTTTTCGATTTTCTACTTAATCGAACCTTAGGTAGAAAAATTCTATTATCTTCTTTTCGATGCGTCCCTACATCTCGACAAGAAGGATCCGTTTGGCCCATTTTAGTTAGAAATAGGATTTTCATCGCTAAACGCGTACATTAAATGAACGCATCTTAAACTAGATTTGTTATTGTTTTGTCGTCCCTTTGAATGGAGATGGTTTTTATATGTTGCCGACACTTTAATCATACGATGTGGTGGAAATGGTGGAATGTTAAGTAAGACATTTTCTTCTCAATCTGACCGAGGGTTAAACGCGATAGAAATAAATAAAACTGACCAAGGAATATCGAATGTCCGGTGTCATTAGAGAATATATCATTCGAATCGTTCGACAGTTTTCTTCGTTCCTTAGAATAAAATTGCAAATTGTTTGCTTCGATTAATGCCTGCTGTATTAGAAACGATGAAAAATAAAACGAATGTCGTTTCACGCATGTCTTCGATCCATTACATAACAGTCGCTTGAAGCAACAGAATCTCATACGGGCATTTGTTTTCTTCGCTCAGCGTTCCATTGACGTTGCCTGCAAGTACATAAGTAACAGCGCAAAATGACAACGTAATAGCCTCTGATTATGCATGGTCCATTGAAGAATGGAGATTTTATTCGTCGACGACAACAGCAGTAATTTGTTGTGAGTTTCATTTTTATTCTGTTGAATCATCTACGAATTACTTTTCACGAAGATGAAGGAATCTCTGGTCATGTAAGACATATAGACAGGGTGCCCCACCCCAAAAATACCACCTATAGAATCAGAACAAAATTTACAAATGTTGCTTCCTTGTGCCTGTTTTACAAGTACTTCAATGGATTAGACCAACCCGACAATCTGCCAACTCCCATCCATACACTGTGGAGGTCCGCAGATGCCGAAGAGCTTTCTACTCCAAAAGCTTCTTTCCTCGTGCTGCTGGACTCTGGAACTCCCTCCCTGCTCCCTGGTTTCCTGACGTTACTGGCATGCAGACATTTAAAACTAATATAAACAAACATCTCCCTGCGCAGCTCCCGATTTACGTTGCTCCCCAAACCATCGCCCTTTTTTCTCAGTAGCCCCTTACGTCTACAGTTGCGGCCTGTCTTGTTTTAGGTGAACTATGATAAAAAAGAAAGATAATTTTCTTCAGGATATAGCATTAGATAAAAAATATAGATAACAGTAGATGAAGAGATATCAAATTTTAAGAAATATGTTTACTTATATTTTATATGTAACAGTCCATAAAAAAACTATGTTGTTTCAAAATTGCGATCCTCATTGAATCGCAATTTATTAAATAAAAACAATTGTAACTGACTGAGGGGCGGACGGACAGATGAACGGACAGACTGAAGAAATCTTTATTTATATAAGATAATAAGTAATATTCCACTACTAACCTTTTAAGTGACTTAATTTTAAATTAAAACATATAAATGTGTTTGATTACTTTGCTTAAGATGAAATAACAGAAATAAACTATATCCCCAGGATGTAAACCACAGTGAGAAGATTAAGCAAGCAATAAAAAATATAATAATAAAAAGTCGCAGATAAAGTGTCCAAAAAGCCAATGATACTGCTACTTATGAAAAGTTTGATAGCGAGGTAGTATTTCGATATATAGGAAGTACTAAAGAAAAATTGGAAAAGTTAGCAGAGACAATCTACGAGAAAGTTAAAGAGAGATTTTGGTTGAAAAAAAAAAGAACGAATTGAAAGATATTAGAATCCAAAAACAATCTTGAAGAGAAGGAAAAATTGACGATCTGAAGATGGGAGAAAAATTCTGCAGGCAGGATGATTACGTGCAGTAGTAGAAGAAAAAATGGATTAAAACAACTATATGAGGATGTTAAGAAAAGGTTACGAGATGAAATGAGGAAAGAAAGGAGAATACACCCCAAGAAGAAGAGGGAAAGTTGCCGGAAGAATTTCGTGAAAACCCCATATAAGTTTGCAAAAGGACGCTTTACATAATTAGAAGAGTAGGAAGCTGGAATGTCCAAGAGAAGAATTGGAAATGCATCTAAAGAATACATACAGCGATCAAAATAAAGACAGAGAACCACCGTATATAGAAGGGTTGAAAAGACCAACACAACCAGGAGTACCATTTGATATGAATTATATAAAGTAAAAATAATTAGATGATTTTGTGAAGAAAGATAGAGTAAATAGTTTCCCTGGAAATGATGGGGGTTAGCTACAAAGTATACAAATATTGTCCACGACTACGCTTGCGGCTCTTTTTACTGAGAAAAGAAATGTTGCGAAGTAAATATGTAGAAAATCGTTGGTGTGTTACAGAAGGCATCTATCTGCCGAAAGAAAAAAGATAAGAAAAGCTATTAGAATTCCGACCGATATCATTGCTGAATATTGATCGAAAGATAATGTTTGGTATCATAGTAAATCGAATAATTATCTATGTGCAGAAAAACGGATTTATCAATGAATCCGTACAGAAAGCTGGAATCACAGGAATATGAAATATAGGAAAGTATACAGAATGAAAAAAAAAAGGGAACGGAGATATGGTTTTGGTATGGTTAGATCTTGCCAATGCATATGACCTAGTACTGTAGATGATAACACATAAATCTATGGATTTCTTTTGGATTCCTAAAGCATGTAATAGATGATAATGAAATATTATGAATAATTCAAAATGAGATTTAAATCGGAAGTTTTACAACAAATTGGCAAAGTTTAGAAGTGGGAATTGCTGCAGGGTGCGAAATTTCTGTCATCTTATTTGTACTTGTTACGGAAATGATATTAAGAGCAACAGATTGAAGAAATACACTAGTGTGATACACCACCTTGAATATTTATGGATGATGTGACAGTTAAATCAGAAAATGTTGAAGGAATGGAGGAAGTTTTTCTTCGATTGGATAAATTTATTCTGTGTTCAAAACTGAAATTCAAAGCGAAGAAATCCAGAAGTGTTACATATGTGAAAGGCAAACAGAAAGAAGTTCAATATAAGATAGGAGGTGATATGATACCAACTGTTAAAGAAGAACCAGTGAAAAGTTTAAGAAGATGGTACAAAGGTGCATTAAATGACAGAAGTAAGAGAGTGGAAATACAGCAGCAAACGGAAGAGGGATTAAAAACTATAGAAAAGACTGATCTACCTGAGAAATTCAAATATTTGTGCTTACAGTATGCGTTGTACCCAAGGTTAATGTGACCTTTACAGATGTATGAGATACCAGTGACCCGAGTTGAAAGAATAGAGCAGTGATGCAGCATATATATATATATATATATATATATATATATATATATATATATATATATATATATATATATATATATATATATAAGAAAATGGCTAGGATTACCAAAGTCGCTGCAGTATTTGAAAGAAATAATCAACTACAACGACCGGTCGCGTCTATTGTAGAAAGATATAAGGCTGTTAAAGTGCGTACAGTGATGATGCTTCGCTTTTCCAGTGACGGGAAATCAAAGATAATCCATCTGAAGTAAGAACTGTGAGGAAATGGAAGGCAGAAACTGCAGTCGATCATGCAATAGCAAAGTTGGAACATGCAGATGTTGTTGGAGCAGTGCAAGATGGTACAAATGTATTCGGAAACTTTAAACCATTTTCCAGGAGTAATGTGAGGGAAAAGAGGGATGCTGTAGTGAAAGAAATTATGAAATAAGTTCAAGAGAACCGATATTTACATCTTGTTAAATGTGATCATCAAGGACAATGCTTTGTTGAGCGAAAAATTGGATGGAAAGAAATATGGGCCTGAGAACGGGCAAGGATATCGTTCTTGATTAGATCAACATATGATGAAATGCCATCATCTGCCAATCTTGTTCGGTGGAGGATGTGTGATGATGATAGATGTCGATGTCGGAAAAATGAAAGCTAAGGCATATTCTCTCAAGCTGTGAGCTGCCAAGAGAAAGATATACATGGCGTCACAATCAGGTGCTTGCAATAATTGAAGAACAAATCAAGCAAAAGATAAAGAAATTTCATGATGGAGAATTACACAAGATTAAACAACTAAAGAAGATGTAATTCCACAAGGCAGCCAAAAACAGTAATCTGAGTAGTCATCCAACAACTATAAGATAGATGTCAGATGGACTCGAAACTGGAAGTTAAGTTTAGGTCTGAACATTCTTTGGGTGTTCCTATTGGTATACTCTGGACAACGACCAGATATTGTCGTGTGGTGTGAAGAAAAGAAAGAAGGAATAATACTGGAATTAACAGTACCATTGGAAGAAAACTTTGCTGCTGCAGAAAATAGGAAAAGAGATCACACATGCAGAGTTGGTAGGGGAGTGTAAAGATAAAGGATAGAAGATCGAAGTTCATCATATGTCCATTGGGACAAGAGGAAAGGTAGAGCGAACGGATGAAAACCTATTTCGACATCCCTTTTATTGTAACAATTCAGAATTGTGAACACTCATTAAAGATCTTCAGGAAACAGCAGAGAAAGCATCTTATTGGATATGGCTGTAGAGTGATGATATGAACTGTAAGGAGAGGTGAATTTTGGATGATGAAAAAGGGAGATGAGGAGATAGTGATGATGCCATATGCAGGGTAGTTTATGACGTCACAAGACAATCAAAATCAGTTGTTGATGTTGATGATGGCTGAAGGGTGTCTCTGGCTTGATGGCATTTATGAACAGATAACACCAGTGCTACATAACCACCTCGTGACAGAAAAGCAGTCGAGGAATAGGGGCCGAAACCGCGAAGTGGTTCCTCCTGATAATGGTGTAGTGCTGCATCAGGTAGCAGTGCTGCCCCTGCGAAGCACACAAATCCCATAACAATTGTGACTGACTGACGGACGGACAGACGGACGAAATCTTTATTTATATAAGATAATAAGTTATATTCTACTACTAACCTTTAAGTGTTTGCTTACTTGCTTAAGATGAAATACCACAAATCTAAACTACAATACACACAATTTATTATAGGGTAAGAAATGTTTCAGTACGTCTGTGCATCCGTAGCAAAATTCTTCTCCGTCAGAATAACTCCAAATTATTTACACTGTAAATGATAAGTGACATGTAGAGTTATCATCGACTATAGTTTTGAATGAAAGAATATATTCGACATTTGGCAAAAACAACAACATTTTACCTTGAGTAGTTTGTCAATGTGTTTAATTACGAATTTAATTCTTTTAAATGTTCAATCGATTTATAATTTACACTCAGACCTTTTATTTATGTTCCAATGATACGACACGTTTAATGAATTTAATTACTATAATCGTATTAAAATAATTTAGACTAGCAAATATATGCTTCCTGTGGTCGAATATTTTTTGCTAGTTGTTTTCATCATATTCCATTACAATCTAAGTTACTTACGTAAATCAATTATATTAATTTAAAAAACACTGTCTTTAATTAATTCTATTCATAATTTTTATTAAGACTAGCAGGGGTACCCGGCGTTGCCCGGGGCTCTCCCTCCTCCTCCTCTCCTCTCCGCAAGCAAAATAGGATATTGAGCACTTTTTTCCCGGACAACGCCGAAGCCTCTGGGTCCTAAATTGACGAAGCCCCCCCCCCCCGGTGCTAGGTCCTATACTGTAAAAGCACCCCCGGTGCTGGGTCCTATACTGTAGAAGCGCCCCGGTGGCTATACTGCAGAAGCAACCCCCCTGTGCCTGTACTGCAGAAGCCTCTGGATCCTATACTGTAGAAGCACCCCCGGTGCCTATTCTGCATAAACACCCATGGTCCCTATTCTGTAGAAGCATTCGGGTCCTATATTGTAGAAGCACCCCCGGTGCTGGGTCCTATGCTGTAGAAGCACCCCTGGTCCCTATACTGTAGAAGTACCCCTGGTCTCTATACTGCATAAGAACCCATGGTCCCTATTCTGCAGAAGCACCCGGGTCCTATATTGTATACGCACCCCCGGTGCTGGGTCCTGTACTGTAGATGCACCCCTGGTGCCTATACTGCAGAAGAACCCCCCGCCCAGGTCCATATACTTCAGAAGCCTCCGGGTCCTATATTGTATAAGCACCCCCGCAGGATGAAGATGTTGATATAAAATATTTTAAATACATCTGGAAATCTGAAAAAGCTAATCATGAGTGTATATTTGCGAATATTAATTTATTAGAAGCTTTAAAACAAATTAATTATGTAAATTTAAAAGACACGTGATGTTTGGGAAAGTTTTGGAATAGGTATATATAGGAGCTGATAAGTAGATGTAAAAAGAGAGCAATCAAAACTAATAATATAGTTTCGGCTTCAGACAGACAGATACATAATATCCATTAAAATTAGATACATAATACCATTTCACTGATGATAATTACATTAGTAGTTTTTAACTAAAAATTAACATCAAATAATAGATTTAACAAGCTCTGGGGCAGCGTAACCTTTGACAGAATTAAAACCGTCTTAGATAAACTAAACGCAGATTAACTTGGTTTAATTACACTCGTGCAATAATCGATTATTGATTAATTATGAAGTTATGAGCTTGCTTGTTGACATGCACGCTTTGAACAAGCAATAACGATATTGACGAAACCAGGGTGATAGCAAATTAAAGCCCATTCAATTATAATTCAGAATAATGCATGATCTAACCGAAAATTATCACTTTCAAAAGAGTCTTTATAGAAATAATCTCTTCAAAATTATGTTACGATGCTACCGCGGTTGGCGTGTTACTATTCTAAATCTCTAAGTAAATGTAAGTTGATCAATTTTAAGATATCAGCGGAGTATCTGGACGGCGGCTCAGCACATAAACATCTGTAGTCATTCCTGTTGGTAAGTACAAGTATAAGTTATTCGGCGGTCATTATTATATTGTACTCTTCATTCTTCTTGTTATTATTGTTGTCTTTTTATTTTTTGAATAACAGCACTTATAAAAATTATTAATAAAATAATCACATGATCATTTTGGTTTAACATGTTTCCGGTTTTTCCATTTCTATTACAGTATACATAATATCCCTTGGATCTTCCGACAACTCATCCCTCATATGAAGAGAGTGCAGCTGTCCGAACCACAATCGGCTTTTTATGCGGTTCAGAAAAAAAGATAAGGATTTTATCAGCTTATCTGCTACAGATCCTTTAATAGTCATGTCTATGGCTTTATAATATGCGGTTTCTTTAACTTGAAATATTCAAAGCATGTTATTAAACGTATCATGAACATAGCCACCTCTATTGGTTAACGCAGAAGTCGCTTATATATTGTATCTATAACATTTGTATATACAAATGTTATAGATACAATCTAATTGACATATGATTTAAAATAAGTGTCTATTTTGTTGTAGAATATGAAAGTGGGAACATACGGACAGAATTTTACCATATGATGAGAATACACCCATTTTGTATACTTTAGCTTTCATCTTCTTTAAAATGATACACCGACTCTAAAGACGCCAATCCAGACTTCAAATGAGTTACCTGAATTTCTAATTCGAAGAGAAATATACTTTTCTAGAGTTCACACCATGCTCAGACTACCACTTAGGTATGCAAACTAATCCACAAATTATAATCTTTTACCATACACGTATATATGCTTGTCTCAGAATAAATCTTTCCTCGTACAAGTTGGTATTTCGTTGACATTCAAATACATTTTCGTACATAATCATTTCTGTGTTTTTTTTTCAATAAAGAAAGTTGTTTTTCATTCACATTATAAAAGTATGAGGCTGTCATATAACACAAATATAGTACATGAATAATCAAATTATTATTATTAATAAACAAATCAGGAACGGGAAATACCGAATAAGGTTTTTAGAAATCAAATATGTTTTTAAAGATTTCAGCATACTTTTAAAAATGTTACTGAAAAAAAAAGAGTACCATAATTGCTAAAATAAAATAGATTTTAAAGTAAATGCTTTGTAATCAATTTGTTTATCATATTAAATATTGGTAAGTAGCCTTGTTAGTACAAATATTAACTAAATGTTTTGGGCAAGTGGACCGCGCATAGAATCGTAAACAGGATGTAAACTCGACAAGAGGTGACGAATATGGCATGGGTGTGAACGAGAAATAAGCATAGCTTATGTGAAAATAGAATCGATTAAAGTTTCTCCCAAGTGACGTCAGGTGTGGAGGTTTCTATCTCTCGGAGATCTTGTGTTGATGTTTAAAGAGACAAGGTGTGTTTAAGAAGATGTGACGAAGCGTTACAATAATTAAGCTATGCGCTTCACATAAGAGATTGACTCTGTATCTCATTCGCTATCTTCTCGTCTGCTCCTATTTTGACTTGCAGGACAGATAAGCGATAAACATGTTGCCATGAATAAACCACCTTTTTAAAAAAAGATTTTGCTTCGTAGTAGTTAATTAATTAAATAAATAATAACATACGTATGATATGATATGATTAGACTTACGAGCTTTTCTTCAGTCTTCCCGAATAGCAACACACAATTACGCACGGCGCAGAAACGAGGTGTGGTGTGAATAAATTACGATGATTTGAGCAGTTACTTTTTTATAAATATACTATTATAAGCACATGGTTACTATGTAACATGAAGTCTTCTTATAAAGTTCCGCCATGTTTAGTTGGGTCTACCTTTAGAAGATCAAGTGTGTCAATCCTGGTTATTTTTCTTTCGCAAAACTATAATGGGTAAATGAATTCTGAAATAATAACGAAGGTCGCAAGTCACTGTTAACCTCCAAAGCAGCTCTTACTGCTCGACACGTGCACTCGCTTCGCACACTCCGTTCCCTGAGACGGTACGAGACTCGCTTTTTATAATATCCAGTCACATCTAATTTCCATACGTGCAGCGAGACTTTGCGAGATTTTGCGTTTACTGTATGTAATAAACATTCAGGGACGCCATGTTGGATTTCTTTCCTTCTTTCTTTCTTTCACTCGCAGCGCACAGGACAAGCAAACCCGAGGACGTTTCGCAAGTAAGCCCTCTTCATGTTCATGTTCCCTACACTCCCCCCTGATCTCATGATCACAGAGATGGCAGGGAGGCCTAGATCGCCTTCGCCGGTTGCTTCTTCGGAGGGGGACAACGCAAGCCTCATCTTCGCTTGTGCTCTCGTCCGCGGTCTGAGGGTCGAGAAACATCGCGTCCGCTGGGATACTGCTGATATCCGAGTCACTGTCCGATGGGGCTGCTGCAAGCCAGAGCGATGCCTCACTGCTCTCTGACTCCGACTCGCTCTTGCCGTTCAGTGATGATTGCGTTGCTAACCGTAGGTCCCTAATGTGACGGGGCATACCGTCGACTCGCACCGCCTCGGTGACGCGTCCAACTCCGTATTTCGTCGTACACTTGCCGCGCGGGTTCTTAATCCAGACGACATCCCCTTTTTTCAGTTTCTCTTTGGTTACTTCCAGTTCGGGCAGCGGGTTAGTCTCTATGCCTTTCACCCTGACGTGATACCTGTGCAAGGTGTCAGCCGGCGCTGTAGAGGGTGAAACATTATCCTTTGGGGTTACGTTATACAGGTAGACTGCCTCAAATACCGTGCAGCCCGTCCTGGCCGCAATGGTTTTGACGGTTCTGTGATTCCGCTCGATGACCCCATTTCCACTCGGTACGTGGGCGCATCGAAACCTCAGGTGTACTCCCCAGCCATCAGCAAACTTTCTGAACTGCTCACTAGTGAATGCAGCGCCATTGTCGGTTAATATCTCCGTAGGGGGGCCACGTTCAAGAAAAATATTGTTTAACTGACGGATGATGCTGGCTGCATCCTGCCGGCGCAGCATGCGCCATATCGCAAACCTGGATGGACCGCAATCAATGAGAGTCAAGAAATCCTCACCGTTGTGGTGAGTAATATCCATCGCCAGCCGGTTCCAATGGCTTTCCACTACCAGCTTTCCTTTCTCCCAGCGAACGGGTGCTGGATCAATGGATTGGCATGCTATACAATCTTTGACCACTTTCCTGACGTCTGCCTTTTGTACTCCTGGTTCAACCAACTTAGCGAAATATAGGGTCCGCTTGACCCCAGGGTGCCCGGTTTGTTGGTGGACTTCTTTGATGGTATTAGATCGAACGGGGCTCATGGAAGCGGCGCAGGCGGGCTGCATGGGTTCAATAGTCTTTCTTATGGCATCAAGCCATCTTTGAGGTACTCTCGTCAAACAATCTGCTTTGTTCAGGCTGGATTTGACCAGGGACACCTCTATTGACAGCGCATATTCGTTCACCAGCTTCATGATCGTGTCGAGCCGCCGTCGGATGAGCATCTCGCTCGTGGCTTTGGTTCGTATTCTGGCCCTCCCGGTGAGAGTATCTGAAATCCACTTATGGACGCAAGCAGAATCCGTGAATAGTCGCAGGGTGGTCGTCTTCCAAAGGATTGCCAAGTTTATCCCCTTGATAACCGCATCAAGTTCTGCCAGGTTTATGTGCTGGGAGTCCTTTTCTGGGCGTAACCAGCAAGCGTCTTCCACCACCATTCCATCATGGACCACCGATACACCAATGGCGAGAGAGCTTGCATCAACCCACACACTAAGGTTCTGGCTGTCGACGCACCATCTGCCTCGCGTTGGGTCTTCCTTGTGCACCCTGGTGAGGACTTCTTTGAGCATTGTATTGAGAGGGACGTCATGAGTTTCGTCATCCCATCCAGTGGTGACGTCGGAGGCTCTTCGCTTAATAAATGCCACCGCAACACGAAGCCAGCCGCCGACAGGAAGGTGTCCAACTAACTTTCCGCACAAGGAAAATACGTTTCGTCGTGTAACAATACAAGGCATGTCCGGGGTTTCATTTCCTCGTTTCCAATACAGAACGTCATCTTCCTCCCAGACCTGCAAACCAAGTACCCGTGCGCCATCTCGTAGCCTTTCCGGTTCCTTGCTGAGAAGGCCAAAGTTGTAGAGATGCTCCCTCACGCGCGCCGCAGATACAATTTCCTCGTCCACGTACACGTCATCAATATATGCAGACGTTGCCCGCTGAATGCGCTCATCTTTAGTCAGAATGGTGTCAACAATCATTTGCATAATTGATGGCGCAACATTAAGTCCAAATCCCATGCGGGTTAGGCAATACCTTTTCCCCTTGATGAGCACCGTTTGATAGGGCCATAGTGATTTGTGTACACGCACTTGAAGGTATGCTTTGTGAAGATCCAGTACAGATACATTAGATCCCACTTGCCGCCATTCCCTCAACTTTTCAGTGCATACGTCCGCGCGAGCTGTAAAAGGGTCCACGTGCTCATTCAATTCTCGATAGTCGAGCACCGGCCTCACCTTCTGCTTATTCTGTTGGATAACCGCCATTAACGGGATCAGGCACTTTGGAGGACCCAATTCCTTCTCTGAATACGGAACTAGCCATCCATTACTAATCCAAGTTTGTAGTTCCTTGTCGTATTCTGCACGAGCTCCGGGGGGAATTTTGTATTCTGGCACCTTATTGCATAATTTCTCGGGTGGCTGCTCCTCCGACCACTTCCAGGAGGCTGTCCAGGATTTTGTGCGCTGGTCGAATTCCGCACGAAAATCAGGCTGTTCCAGCTTCATAGCTGCACTCAGAGCAAGGCCCGTTTTTGCAAAATGTGCCCTACCCTCACAATCAATGCGTACACCTCCCAATTCCTTGATGACGTCCATTCCCAGGAGTAGGTCGTAACCGAGCAGGTCACCGTTTATAACCAAGGCTCGTGCGGTTACTGTAGGCCCATCGCCGACACCTGCGCGAATGATGCTAACGCCACAAGAGGCAATCGAGCCACCGCCAACCGTCAATACCGGGATCCTTTCCTTATCCCATGCGTCACAGCATGCTTTGCGCACGAGGGTCTGCGTGCACCCGGTGTCTACGAGCGCGAAGCGCTCACGCCCGTTTACGCGCACGCTCACTGTGGGTAGCGCCTTATTTGGCGACGATCTGGGGAGAAGACTGGCGCTATAGCTTACTCCCCTTGCCCGTTTCCCGGACAACCTCTTGCCACGTGACCCAGCTTGTTGCACCGGTAACAACGCACGCGTTTTAACGTTCCTCGATCGGGCGCGTCCTTTGCACCGCTTCGGCTACGGCAGTCTTTTGAAAAATGATTCGGCCCGCCACATTTGTAGCATCTCACGTCTTCTGTTGGTGGTGAAGACGCTTCCGCAGCTGCCGAAACCGGCTCTGTGTCCTCTTTCAAAATGTTTCGGGCTCTGGCCAACAACTCGTCAAGCCCAATCTCACTGAGTCTGGACGATGCTCGCAGCAGTCTGCTGGCGCCGTCTGGGAGTCCAGTCAGAAAAGCGCATCCCAGTATTCGCTCGCTTGTTCCACCAAACGGCGCGGCTAGCCTCCTCAAATCGGCCAGGTAGACGTCCACAGTCTCATCTAGCCCAAGCCGCCGTTCGGTGAACTGCCTCCAGGCGACGAAAGGTTCCACAGCAAAGGCTGCGTATAGCGCCTGCCTAATTTCCTCCAGGCCTGGTTCGTCTCCGAGCTGCTGATACACCGAATATGCTCCTTTGGTCAGCCTCAGCGGGATGACCAGTGCAGGATCCTTTATATTGCAAAGTCTGCAGACGCGCTCGGCTTTCTCCCACCACTCGACTACAGAGGGTCCGGAGGGGGAGCCGTCGAACTCGGGTATCAACCTCAAGTCGAACTTGTCCATAGCCGAAATAGCTTGAAATAATAACGAAGGTCGCAAGTCACTGTTAACCTCCAAAGCAGCTCTTACTGCTCGACACGTGCACTCGCTTCGCACACTCCGTTCCCTGAGACGGTACGAGACTCGCTTTTTATAATATCCAGTCACACCTAATTTCCATACGTGCAGCGAGACTTTGCGAGATTTTGCGTTTACTGTATGTAATAAACATTCAGGGACGCCATGTTGGATTTCTTTCCTTCTTTCTTTCTTTCACTCGCAGCGCACAGGACAAGCAAACCCGAGGACGTTTCGCAAGTAAGCCCTCTTCATGTTCATGTTCCCTACAAATTCCACCGTTCTGAAATGAGTTTTCAAATTTAGCAATTTATTAATAGCAATACATTTTCATATAAAGGAACCATGTTTAGTGATGGATATTTTTCTAGTGTAAATAATAAAATACATGCGAAACTATAGGACGAACAAATCAACTTTGTTGAATTCTGTTTATGTAATGTCTTTCTTTTTACTTGGAAGAAGTATCGAACACTGTAGTGTTTCATAGCCAGCAGCTTCACTCTTGGATCTAGGCCAATGGCATCATCAGAAAGATAGAGTACCAGCCAGTTTCGGCGATTTATCATCGACTGATAACATTTGTATGGCGGCGACTCTCCATGCTGTTGCCAATAATGGATCTAGTGCAGAATACTAATCTTTTGTTTCATGTATTTTGTCCATGTGATCGTATGTTTGCATAATTATGGTTTCTATAATGGACATCAGATTACTCTTTCGTTCCAGCTAGGGTCATTCCTTTTCAGCCACAAACAAAATGAGCCCTTTTCAACTGCTGTCTGTATTTCTGTTGTCATTCTCCTCGATTCTTTTTCTTTGTATCCAAAACCTTTTTTGATGTACCCTCTTGCCCCTATTCCAATATGGTAATGTTCCCCCCCCCATCCGTTTTCTTTATAATCTTAAATGAGCCTTCTGTAGTTTATTACTGTCCTGTTTTCGGTACTTTTGATGTTATCTTCCCAACTTATTGTTAGCTTGTTAGCTTTTCTTTAACAGTTGGTATTTTTTCACCTCCGATCGAATACTTTACTTTCTTTTGAACCCCTTTCACAAGCGTAACACTCCTTGATTTCTGCTCCTTAAACTTCATTCTTGACCATGCAATAAATTCATCCAACTGTTCTAAAATCTTTCTAGTTGCCTTTTCTTTTTGTTAGTACTGCAATATCATCCATAAATGACCTCAATTGTTTTGCCACTCCGGTATTATCACATCTACAAGATTTTAATATCATTTTCATCACTAGAACGAATAGAATAACTGATATCGTGCATCCAGCTGCAATACCAACTTCTAATCATTGCCACTCTGTTGTATACGTCCCCTTTGCAAATCTCATCTTAAACAAATCATAATACTTCCTCACTATAACTATCACTTCTTTAGGGATCCAAAGGAATTTCATCGCCTGATATGTAAGGGCATATGGCACTGACCCGTATGCATTTGCAAAATCAAGTCATACTACTGACAAATCGCTTTTGTTGTTTTTAGCTTCCTGTATTTCATTCCATATAGAAAAGGAGTGTTCAACACTGTTAAGTTTAATCAACTGAATATAGTTCCACCTGACCAAGTAGTGACGAGGTCAGTGACTCTAATCTTAATGTTACGTGATTAAATAACTACGCTACAAGAACTACCACGTGACATTTAAATAGTGCCAAATGAGGCGCCAAAAGAGATTCAACTCTTTTATATTTAGTTCGCAATAAAAGTTTGTGCCTCGTGCACGCGTATTAATTTTTCCTCATTGATTCTTGTCTTTTCTTCATCGTCTTAGTGGTTCACTGCCTTCCACTATGTCGCACTCTAACACGCATAGTTTCACAAACACATTCAGGGATACCAGATATGCATGTCTTCTGATTTGATTCATCAATATATCCGTTTTCTGTTGTAAATGTTATGATTCTTTTAGCAAGTACTGCAAACAAGATTTTTCTGTCGATGTTTAATAAAAGCAACTAGTCAGAATTGTCGTAGTTCTTTTGATTCCACTTCCTTTTGGGGAATAAATTCCTTTCGCTATACTCCACATTTCTCTGGTTAGAAGAAACTATATCATTCTCAGTTTTGAACAGTATTTATAAACCTTATAGCACACACCGTCGTTTCCTGACGCACTCTTTGATCTGGCTTTCTTTACAAAATCGTCTACCTCTTTCTTTCTTTCTTTCTTTCTTTCTAAAATCTTCTATATTAAATTTTCTCCCTGGTGCCGTCGGTTTCTTTCTGATATTTGGCAATTCTTCCCTACGCTTTGGCTCTGTGTATGTTTATTTTTCAAGTCTTTCTCTAGTTCCTCTTTTGAGCATTTTAGCTGTCTGCTTTTACTTTCATCGAATCAAAGTTAGTAAGCGATTTTCTTATTTATTTTAAAAAGAAAACATAGTTATCAGGTTTCTGTCTTGTTTTTTTATTTCAAAATAAAGTAATATTAATAACTGATTTTTAAGAAAAAAATTACTTACGACGAGCCTAGGAGTCAGGCTAAGACACCATTTTGAATACGATGTGAGTTGTTTGGTAATCAATTCCAGCATTCTGAAAAATGGTGAAATTTATTATGAATAGCCAGACGACACTGCTGAAATACAACCATTTCGATATTCCCTTATTCCTCGCGACACTTGTTCTTTTCTCTTGCCATTATGGTCTCCTTTCTTCCCACATCAGATCTCATGTCTCTATTTATTTCTTCATAGAGCATCTTTTCATGTTCTTCTGTTTTAATCTACTGTGCTCTTAATTTTTCCTTTTCACTTTATTGATATTTTTCTGTCTTTTGGATGCCTTTCTTTATTATCTTTATTCTATTTCTTCTGTTCTTCTAACCGAATCGTTTATATAAAGATTCTAGTTATTGCGAAAAATTTACAAGAAGAACTTTATAAATTATGAAAAAATTATGAAAGTTTAAAAAAATCGAACAATATTTAGATATAAGCATCTAAATATTTGTGAGTAACCATATATGTATGCATGTAAGTATGTTCATACTTATGCCGTGTGTGGTTAAAATAACACTCATAAGAAAAACAGGATACACGTATTTGGAGTCTTACGGTGATTCTGTCCCCATCGGTAACTTAGAGGCATGCAAATATTCAGCATATAGAGGGTAACGTAGAAGTTCTGGAAAACTTCCATCATCTTCTCCGGACAATTTGATACATATGATAAAACTTTGATAAAAATAGGATATATTTGGAGTTTTAAGGGACGTTCGGTGCCAATAGTTCCTTAGGCACGTAAAGATTTATCACCATTTCCATCGTCTTCCCCGGAAAACTTCATAAATAGGGTTTAAATTTCATAAGAATAAGATATATTTGATGTTTTAAGTGAGTTATGCTCTCATAGCCCTCTTAAAGGTACATTAGAGATGCAGAAATACTGCCACTCTCTTCCAGGGTAAACTTGACACAAGAATACACTTTAAGATGCTATCTAGATCTTCTAACTGTTCTTTTTATAGGGAACACATAAACATCACATACACATATATATATATATATATATATATATATATATATATATATATATATATATATATATATATATATATATATATAGGATCAAAATAAACCAAAGTGAAAAACTTTTAGTAGATGGAACCTATTGTGAAAAGGATTAGCTCTATCTCTCTCTCTCTCTCTCTCTCTCCCTCTCTCTCTCTCTCTCTCTATATATATATATATATGTGTGTGTGTGTGTGTGTGTGTGTATATATATGCAGTATGTTATGCATCGTATGACAGTTTCTCTTCTTCGGCACAGATTCGAATTCGAAACAAGTCTTATTTTTCACTTTGTGGTTATTCTTTGTTTATATCCAGTCTCGCAGACTAAATAAGCGTTTGTTTAGTAATATTACTCGCACAAACAATAGCATTTACAAAAAATATAGATCCCTACTTAATATGGAACCCCTTATTCTATAAACAGAGTAAAGGCTCACATATTAACAAATATAAAGAAAAATACAACTGAATTATTAAATGTATAAATGTTTAAAGAACTAAACGTGTGGCAATATCTCTAGGAGGTTACAGTAAACAAATATTTTATAAAAAAAAAAAAATATTAAGAATATCCCAGAATATAACTAAATATTGCAGATACACTTAAGCTCAATGTTTTACACTTAATGTCAAACATAGTTTATATATTTGATTCAGTCGAATGCAAAATTTATGACATCATTTCTATTTCGTAATCATTTCAACGCTCAGCAATATTTCTCCATGTGTACACGCGTCTCAGAAATTCAATTTTATTATCACTATTACATCGGGTAAAACTTGATAATCTAACGTTTTTTCCTAGCACATATTTTTTCTCAATTCCAATTCAGTAATAATTTCAAAAACATAAACAACACAATGTCTAGAACGATGGATTTTTTCTTTAATGCCAGACTTAATGAGTGAGATTAATAAAAAGTAAAAAATATATTTCAGGATGGGATCCATTTGTAATGGGTTATGACTAGCTATAGTTGATCTTTTCCCAATAAAACGAAATTTAATTTCTTCAGAAAAATCAACAATATGAATAACAAATGGTGTTCATGGTTCAGATATTTGTGAATGTAGAAAGAACAACAATACCGCTTCATATTTTATGATTATCTCATCTATCTCTGATGTTTGAAACCAGACATAACTAAGCGCATACACTTCAGATTTGTAAAGTAAAGATAAATAACCACATAGCTTTATTTGAACCGGAATAGACAATTAGAAATTTATCCTCTGACTATCTTGTGCAATAACTATTATAGTTTCTTACTTTTATATAAAGAATCTAACTCAAATTTATAGTATTGCCACATCTATTAAGCATATATGTTTCGTGTATAATTTACTAACAGGCAAT
>OY744521.1:22938082-22970582 GCA_963556195.1 Sepiola atlantica | reverse complement strand
AAGAAAAAAAAAGAAGAACGCACACATACACAGCCCATTATTAAATTACGCAGAAAGAGAAAAAGACACATTTTGTTAATTGTTAAGATTCAAAAAAAGAAAGAAAAAAAGAAAAACACATTTTGTTAAAAAAAGAAAAAAAGAATGCACGCACACACACACACGCGCAAAAACAATTGTTGAGACTTTGTAGGAAAAGAACATTCTAGTTAGAAAAAAAAGGACGATTTGCCGTAATTATGTTTTTTTTTGTGTTGTGTTTTAAGAATTTGTTGCTGTAATTTTTTTTCTGGTTTGTGTTGGTGGGGGACAAAGGTGAAAGCAAGAACGGGCGAAAAAAACGAAAAAAAAAAAACGAGGGAAGTATGTAATCAAAAGAGAGAGAAAGAGAGGAAGAATGGAAATGTTAAAAAGGGTGGATGTGCTGAAATGACATGTGCACGCGAGGACAGAATATGCGTATTTAGAAAAAAGAAAGAATGTATTAGAAAGAGAGAGACAGAGACAAAAAGAGTATAGAAAGAAAGGGATTGATATGCCACTCTGTGGCCGAAATCTTTTGTTTTTAGAATGTATATGCGTGTTAAAAAGAGAGAGAGAGAGAGAGAGAGAGAGAGAGAGAGAGAGAGAGAGAGAGAGAGAGAGAGAGAGAGAAGAATTGAAATGTTAAAAGAGATTGTTTAAAAAAAAAATGTGCGCGCGAGGTCAGAATATGCCTGTTAGAAAGGAAGGGAGAAGCGAGAGCGCATAGACAGAGAAGAGAGAGAGAGAGAAAGAAAGCGCCCGTGGGTTTTGAAAACTGCTAGAAAGTGTTGCAGGAAAATAACGACGACAGCGGCGGGTGATCTGATAGTGTCCGGGTTGGAGTTTAACGACATGTCAATACGTTATGGTGTCGGGCGCTGTTCTCTTTTCCCTTTATCTTTTGAATTATGTTGTATTGTATTGTGGAGATATGTTCTCCATTGGTTCTGTCGGTTTCGGTTTGATTTTTTTGTTGTTGTTGGGTGGAATGAATTTTTTTTTTTGATGTATATTGATGTATTTGTTACATGGAGGATTCCGGGTTCCTAATGCTTGAGTGAATGATATTTTACTATTTAGAGGATGGAGAAATTCAAAAATGTAATTAAAAAAAAAAAACAGTTCTTAAATTGAATGTTACGTGGGTCAGCAAAGTGTTAGGGTTAAAGTGATCTTGTATTTGAGTTGTTTGGGGGGCACTGATAGCAGGTTTGGGTCGGTCGATGGAGACCCCGGATGGAGGTCAATTAGGTTATTTCGAAGAATATCCCTGTGCACAGAGCATGTGCAGCCCAGTTGGGTCTGCGGGATCAATAAAGTTCGCTCGCGTGGTTTTCGCAAACGAGGCGGCCATGGGTTTTGGCTCGGAGAAGAATGGGCAAAGGTGCTCGAACTCTACACGCGTTAAAACTGCGAACCGGTGGTTAGACGACAGGACAGTCGTATTGGTGCGCCACGATAACGGTGGTCGATATTGAAGTTGTGATTAATTTTCGTGACCCAGGGCCGCTCCCCAATCACGTCGGTAGACCGTGTATGGAAGTGGAATAGATTTAAGCTTTATATTTAAGAGAGGGTACCTCAGTCAAATTAATTTTGGTTTAGGGAAGAAAATGATGGACCTGGATTGGTGACCCGATGTGCTCCAGGAACGGTGGTGTCGACATTTCACCCCCGTCACGCCGTTTAGTTAGAGCCATGGGATGGGTGCCACGCCACGCCGATGGGGTTGGGAGTTAGAAACTGGGTGTTTGTTCGCTGTCATTCGCGACGGGAGCACGGGCGTGTCAGAAATGTATGGTCCATATATAGCAAGCAGCATAGCGACGGTACCTTCAGTAAGCTTCGAGGCTGACCATTAGAGAATAGGTCAATGAAGGTTTTTTTTGTTCTGTTTTTTGTTCCCCTATTTCGCGAGAATAAAACGCGCAGTTAGTTTTAATCGGTTGTGTGCCGACCGTTTGTTGAAGTTATCTAAGAAAGTGATGGTGGCCCGAAAGTGCAACATACCGGGAATTTTTGGGAAGTGGTCGAGCACGGAGAACGTGTGTGAACAAGAGCGAATTTATGTGGTAGATTTTGCAGGAGATATAGGCGAGAAACGCCCGATGTTGATTTATGACAGGGGATGGCTTTTTTTAGCCGGTAACGACCGTAGGGAGCAAACTCTCCCACATCCCGGAAACATTGTCATGTGGTGCCGAAGGAAATTCCGGCAGTGATGAAATGATGGTAACCCCAGGAGCGCTCAGGCTCGGATTTTTACCAGTCCCAGGGAAGGGTTGGTTTTTTAAAAAAAAGGAGAAAATCTTGGGATTTTTTGTTTTTTTTGTTTATAGGGAAGGAAGGAGTGTTACAATACTGTAGGGCCCCATTATGCAAGGCACAGTAGGTTAACTAGTATCAAATAGCTAATTTTGTTATTGAAAAATAGGTTTTGTTTCTGGACTCAGAAGTGAGTTCGGGGAGGTGTTTGATCCAAGAATAGTCATAACAAATTTAGACACCTGACGTGACCTTTGAGTCAGAGATCAGAGTGAGTCGTTTTGTCCCCATCTCGAGCGTGGGAATGATGATTACGTCACCACAGAGAACAAGAACTTAGCTTTTTAGAATCAGTCTGAGCTTAGAGGCGATACCGTTCAGACCGGGTGCGAGCATGTAGCCAGTAAACTGGTAAGGCCCCGCTCTGGGAGGGCAGAAGATATCCCAAAAGGAACCGGAAAATAGCCGGGGCATGAGAGAGTCGAAGCCGGAATCCCCCTGACAGCAAACGAACCAAGAGATAAGAATTGTGTGAGAATAAAGAAACTTGTGTGAAATTTCCCTTCAAGAAAATTCGTGTCTCGTGTGTTCATTCTGTCTGAGACAAACCTCCTCCTTCGATCAAGACGACACAGCCAGCGAAGACCAGACGAATCACAGGCCAAAGAAGAGAACAGAAGATAAGGTAAACCTTGAGATTTATTTGAGAACTTTTTAGAGACTTTAAGATACGTATAAATGAACAGAGGCCGTAATTGAAAAAGGCTTGAGATGCCGTTTCCAACAAGTAAGACATGTAGCGTGTATCGTAACAGTTGTTGTTGGTGTTGTTGTTGGTGTTGTTGTTGTTGTTGTTGTTGTTGGTGTTGTTGTTGTTGTTGTTGTTGTTGTTGTTGTTGAAATCGTTCCAGACAAGACATGAAGCCACTTGATGTAAGGAGCTAAGAAAAATACTACTTCAAGGTAAAGAACTAGCGAACGAGAAGTGTTAGATGGATAGATTCCAAACCAGAAAACAGTAATTCTTCCCCCTTTGCCAGAAACATTGCTCATGGAATGTGAGGACTAAAGGACAAAATAAGGGAAGTGAGAGGTACGAGGCTTCCGAAAGTAAACTGAATGTTTACTTTCTACGCCTCTTATTACTCTTCGTATACGATAAGTATTGTTACGAACAGGAAAGTATATATGAATTGTTTAAGGCGTAAATGCATGAACAGTTATCAACAGAATGATAACGCAACTCATACAATAATACATTCAGTTTTATTAACATCGAAAGTCATAATTACTACTGACTTCGGCACACAAGACCATCAATGAGAAGGTCATATTACTATTATTATTTGGATTATTTTAGTTGTCATATTACTATTATTATTTGGATTATTTTAGTTGTCATATTACTATAATAATTTGGATTATTTTAGTTGTCATATTACTATTATTATTTGGATTATTTTAGTTGTCATATTACTATTATTATTTGGATTATTTTAGTTGTCATATTACTATTATTATTTGGATTATTTTAGTTGTCATATTACTATTATTATTTGGATTATTTTAGTTGTCATATTACTATTATTATTTGGATTATTTTAGTTGTCATATTACTATTATTATTTGGATTATTTTAGTTAGTCCAAATAATAATAGTAATATGACTCTCTCATTGATGATCTTGTGTGCCGAAGTTAGTAGTAATTATGACCTTCGGTGTTGCCTAGAACATTCCATGTTTGAAGAATGATTTAGTCTGTGTAAGACGAGTGGTGTAGATATGTTTCTTAATCTATCACTATGTGAGTTTATAGTAGTCTCTTGGCTTGTATTCCACCGGCTTCTTGGCGGGAACAGTTTTTCTTGCGTGTCCACTTTTGACTAATCTGAAAAAAACTTATTTGTTTTATATATGAATTAGATCGGCTCTCAGCATTAGGCGCTAATATTGAAACGGCTCATTCTTTTAATATTTCGGAGGCGGAGAATTTTACGTTTCTGATTGGCTGAAATAATATGTTATATTTACATCATAATCAAATAAATAGGCGATATTTTTACACACTATTATATAAGTCTTTCAATCTTTAAAAAAATTCCGAAACTCCTAGAAAATTCCACTATGAACGACATGGCATGTCCCAGTAAAGTTTAGCAATCAAAAACCACAGCAAAACCATAGAGACATGAATGAGAGAAGGATGGGTAGTATGTTGATTTGTTTGTCTTTCCACTGAAGGGTCACACGATGTTGTTGCATGTGAAATCTGGTCGTCATTGGAGAATTAACATATTTAATGGCAAAACGAAATGGTTAATTTCTTTCTAATTAATGAAATAAAAACTAAAACAGGTGGTAACGTAATAACCGGGGAATTCCTTTGATGCCAACACCTACACGGGCGTTATCTTGCCGCCAACAGAAACAGCTGACGTTTTGTTGGCACGTCGTGGGTAGTCGGGTCAAGTCTCTCTGTAGTAATTGTGGTAGTATCAATCGTCGTAGTTGTGATTTAGCAGCAGAACCCGATGCGTTTCTTTTCTATTTCTCTTGTAGTGATAACGGCAGTATTGTTTCCTTGTTTTTTACTTAGGTAGAAATGAAATAAAACACACGATCAACATCTTTTGCTCTAAGACATCATGTTCTGTTTTTGTTTTACTTTTACAGTAGGCTGTGAAGTTACATACGTATTACGTAAGTTACTCCTTGCCATCTTCCCGGAACACAGAAGTAGAGCTTAAAAAAGACGTCCGAATCCGACCAATTAGCCAGTTAAAGAGAAATATTTTACTATCTTTTGAAATTTTTATTTGTTTATTTATCTTAAACTAAATTGTGTAAAACGTTTTCATCTATACGCTTTTTTTGTTAACAATAAAAAACTGAATGGGGAAGCAAGAAACAAAGGGTGTATTGTACATTGATGAATCGATAATTTATTAAAGATAAAGACAAAAGAAAGGAGAATGAAATAAAATAAAAGAGTTTACATGCATATTTGTTCATATGTCATATAAAAGAAAAATATTAACAAATTAAAAGTACTCACAGTTTAACACACCTATTAACACACATATTCTTTTTATAGATGTGTATATTTTAGTTCGCTCATCAATAGGGGGTACTAATTTCATTTGAAAAATGTTTTTTCATTTTTCCTACAGAAATAACATTCTAGGCAGACGACACATTTTAATTGAAAAAAAAAACCTCTCGAGAATGAGCAAACTCTTTTTTTCAAGTAATAAATTATCAAATATTACTTGTGTCTCTGAAAATTAAATAATTATTATTTTTTTATTTAATTAATTCTAACATTAATTTAAAAAAATAATTATTACTCCTTTTTTACACATTAAAATGCGAATTTCCGGACTGCAAAACTCCAATGAAATAAAAAAAAATACGATGATTTCAAATTCTTCTGTATTTATTTATCCTTCAGATAAATAAATATTAAATACAATAAATGTTTTAAATAATTTAGTTGTCTCGGCAAAATAGAAAATATTCTAGATCCTTGTATCCGATATTTTCAACAAATTCTTCAAAATAATTAGTCTTTCTTGACTAAACAGAAAATATTATGGGTTCTTGTGTCCCAAATATTCTCAATCAAACTTCGCCCAGTATCGGGATTCTGTTTTTCAATTATCACCTTTTAAATATTGACATTTTGTCATAAATTTCACCAAACAATAGTTTAACTTTCGAATTTCTAAAAACTACTTTTAAAAATGACTTCCCAGTCATGTATAATTTATAATTCTAGGAACACTTTTACGAATTATAGTCAAAATAGTCATCAAACCAACAGAACAAAAGTTTGCAGTACAAAATTTACTCTTTCGGTCAATAAATTCACATTGAAATTTGAGAGAACAACTTTTCATTGTCTATTACAAAATATTTTTCAATTATTATTTAAAAACAATATTCGACATCATAATGTCGATTTTACAAGAAATGGAGTAAGTTAGCTTTACGAAGATACAGTGTGTATCCACGGAGATGAAAAATCAGTTGTTGGCAATTCAACAGAAAATTTTCATCTCACAAAATAATACCAGAAATATTTTATCGTCAATTTGTCGTCTGAGTTTTACTTTTAAAAATACTCATGTGACTTAAATAAACCAATCAGACCATGATCCAAGCCACCGCTGAATGGTAGACCATTTTTGTCGTCTGCCCAAAACATTTTAGCCACGCTTAAAAAAAAACGAATCTTACAAACATTCACTCCGGACTTCCTGGCCATGATGTCATATCCTGACAGGTAGCTCTGGTTCTAATGTTTAATTTCTAATTGAATTTCCTGCTTATCTACTTGGTCTTACCGTAGATGGATAATTCCTGTAATCTTTTTTTTGATGTGTACACCTATCTCTATAAGAGGGATCCGTTTGGTACGCTTTAATTTGAAATAAGATTTTAATCGCTAAACGCGTAGATTCAATGGACGTATTTTAAGAATGTATTTTTTGTTGTCTTGCCTTTCGTTTTGAATAAAAATGCTTCTTATTTGTTGCTGACACTTCGACCGTGCAATACTATAATCCTGTTTAAGGATGAATGACGCCAACTTTATGGAATGGTAAAGTAGGCATTCTCTCCTGAATCTGACCGCGATAGAAAGAAATGAAAATCACCAAATAATATCGAATGTTCGAGGTTATTTTCTCTTTCCCAAAAATGAAATTGCAAATCTTTTGCTTCAATTAATTCTTGTTGTATTAAAATCTCCGAAAAATAAATCGAATTTCTTTTCACGCGCGTTTTAGATTCATTACATAATACTCGCTTCACGTAATAAAATGTTATGTGGACATTTGTTTTCTTAATTCAGCTAAAGCGTCTCATTGACGTTGGCTACACGTAGCAGCGAAAAATGACAGCGTAATACCCTCTGATTATGCATGGTCCACTGAAGAATATATATGTTATTTTTTAATCACAACAACAGTAATTTGGTGTGCGTTTAATTTTTTCTGTTAAATCATCCGCGGAATTACTGTGCATGAAAGTGAAAGAATGTCTGTCAATGGAAAACATACAGACAGGGTTTACCCTACCCCCCACAATTATCACTCATGGAATCGTTCGCAATCCTTTCTGTAGTCCAACCATATTTAATACAAATAAACTTCAGTCTATGCTTGACTTGTCTACCAGGTTTCAGTCATAAATTCCCATCAGTCTTTTTACACTTCTGCGTCGATCAATACTTAGCGCTACCTAGTGATCATCAAGCCGTTTTTATCATCCCTGTGCAGACGAAGAACTGAGAGATTAACAGTAGTTTCAATAGGATGGACCCACTCCCCAAACGTCAAATGACTTGTTGGAATGGCTGTGGGGGACACTTTAGAGATCGTCTCATCAGTAAGTGGTATGATCCTGAATGGGCTTCACAATTACCGTACCTTAATCTCCAGAATTTTATATATCTAAAAGATAATGTCGATTAAAACAATCGCCAGATGATTCCTGAACAAAATAGGGCCATCACAACATATATCACGACGGAGTTAAGAGGGAAGTGTGTCAGGTGGTATTTTGGCGTCATCATGTCACATGTTGCGCTCGTATAAAAAACAAGTAATGCATATTTACACTGAGAATTCAAGAGTGCATATCAGAGAAATAAGCAAACAAAAGCCATTCAAATTCTCGCCATCGCCGCTCCGCTCATAGTGTAGTGACTTAAATAGCAATTTGCGAATCTATTTACACACAGAGAGAACCAGAAAATAACTTAAGGACAACACACCTTTTCCTTTTCGCTAAAGACATTAACCATACGATAGACATTACTTCAACGTAAAAACAATTCTTTTCTTTTAACTGTTATCAATAATTATTCTGTCCTATAAAAATACCCGACCGAGTTGTTGAATATTTTTCCTTTCGCTTTGTTCTGGTTGAATAACCTTTGCCTTCACAGAGTCAGCCGATTGCTATCACTCAGTAATCGTTCGCTGATACAAACAGTTTCAACGCTGGAGTTAGACGGTATCGACGAAGTCATCATCATCATCGTCGTCATCCCGGCCTAGAGGAATTTCGATCGACATATTTTTTTATTGCCACTACGACGATCGGCTGAAGAGTGTTCACGGTCTGGCAAGATCTCTGTGTAGAGAGCCAGAGGCGTGCGCAGAGAGACAGAGACACGAGTTGGGTACACTGTTATAAGTGGCACCACGACCAGGATATCAAACACCTGTGCTGGAGTGGCCAACGGGGCTAGAGACGAATGGGGTATCTGTTATAAGTGGTGCCGTGACGAAAGATCAGGGTACTTTTAATAGTGCCTGGTAACCTCGGGTAGAAAAACAAACAAACAAAAATCCACGGGCACAACGAACAATTTTTTTTACCTTTAAAAAAGAAAAAGAAAAATCAGAAGGGATATTTGTCCAGAAAAGAAAAGAAAGACAGTCTAACGGGCACCCACACCCGTGTGAAAAAAAAGTAGAAAAAGAGATAGACTGAAAAAAAACAAAAAAAAGTTTTTATTTTTGTGAAAGACTTTGAGAGCCGGCCAAGATCGCGAACTTTAGTCAATTGACTATAAGGTTTGGACGAGCTCGAAAAAGAAAAAAAATCCACCCGACACCAGTAGCCCACAAAAGGAGCAGATCGCGGAAAGAGGCGGTTAGTGACTCTTTGATTTCCCTTGTTCATTTTGCTCAGTTTTGTACTCTGTCAGTGTATCGATTGCTGTTCAACTTTGCATGTAGTTGGATATTTCTGTTGTTGGGGTTGTAACTTAGAACACAAAAGAAGGAATGGGTTCAGAAGAAGATATAGTAGGGAATGTAGCAGTGAGGGGGAGAAGAAACTAGAAAAATAGAAAGGCCGATAGGAGGAATACGAATACCCTCCTATAAAGGGGATTCCGCCGGCCTAATGGAATGGGTGGCGGTAATCCAAAAGAAGAGGGTAATCTACGGATTAGAAGATTACGAGATGGTGCTGCTCGCCCTGGATGGAGCGGTGGGCCCAGTGTCGAAATTTATAGAGGGGATGTATGAAAGGGAACCCGGGCATGGCTTGAACGGAGCTCCGCGAAATACGGGTCCCATCCAGGCTATCCTGGTGGATGCCCTGGTGGACGGGTTGAGTGACAAAGAGACCCAGAGGGAGGTACTAAGGGGTCGGTCGCTCACTCTAGTGGAGGTCCAGGGATTAGCGAGAGATAGCATAAGGCTAGGGAAACGCGTAGAGAGGGGAAATGGCGAGGAAAGGCCTGGGAGAAGGAAGACGGTTGGGAGTAGAGCGAGTCCGGGGCCCCGAATGGGAAGAGGGGGCGTAGAGGATTGGGAGGCAGACTCCGATCCTAGAAGGAAGGCACGGGACCTTCAATACGAGTACCGGCCAGGCAGGTATCAGTCGGCTGGACCTGTAGAGGTTAGGGGCACCGAGCGACAGAGTGTCCCACAAATTATGGGCGCCCACGCAGCACGTTTGGACCGAACTGCACTAGGTGTGGTCAGTTCGGACATGAAAGTCGGTGGTGCATAGTAGCGGGAGATCCGAGGTTAGGGATTAGGATGCCGAACCTTGGTGTGCCACCTGACGCTAGGGTAAGGAACCAGGAAAACGCCAAGAGGCCACCCCACAGAGAATACAAGGCAGGGTTGCCCCCAGAATGACAAGTTTAATAAAGGATAGTGAAACTAAAGGAGAAACAGACGGGCTTGGGTTTTGTTCGCCGGGTTATGAGAAATCGCAAGAAGCTATGACCCCCCCCCCCGTAGAGAGAGAGAGAGAGAAAGACAGAGAGAGAGAGAGAGAGAGAGAGAGAGAGAGAGAGATCGAATTTAACCCGACTGCTAGGTCGGTTGATGAGTCTAGTGAGTGGGAGGAGAGCGACAAAATACCCCCTGCCCAGCTCCAGAAGAGACTGTGAGAGAATCAGTTAGCCAAAAAGGTAGAATAATTGCCTATGAAGTTACGGTTGAGGGGAGCAAAACGCTCCACCACAGAATAGTAGGAAAGCCAGGGATTTGGGGGAGAAGCCGAGGTTGTGCTGTGTCGCATCTGTTGGCTCCACCGTGTGCATGGAGAGCCCCCATGCATTTGCGGTGCTGGTGGTTATGGCACGGACCGTTGTCTTGGATGTTCCACCCGAGATAAACGGATAGATAAGGATAGAGAGAGATGTATAACTGGGACCGATGGAGGGTCGTCGCTGTTAGATCCAAATGGTTGATCACGATTAGTAATATACCTGCAGCTGGATGGGCTGCTGCCGAAACGACCAGGCAGGTATATAGTGAGTTTTAAAAAACAAAGAAAAGTTGAAGTAATCGACAGATATTCGAACAACCAAGAATATGCTAGATTGTGGTGCGCCTTACGAAAGGGCACAGAAGTAGTGATAAACGAAGGGAAAGATATGAGATCCTATCTATGAAAGATAGTGTTGATACAGACGAGACAGAAGAAATTAGTGCCCCCGATGCTGGGAGAAGCACTCGATGTGTCATTAGGGACAGTGTCGGGAAGCGATGAGAGAATGATCATGAAGAAATTGGAAGTGATAAGATAGAACCAAAAGGGTTACGGTCGCATGCAGCCAGAGAAGGCGCATCGATATCAAATGTCACCGGGCCGAAGTGAGCCAAGAAGGTGCTAGAATTGTTTTCTCAGGTAAGGGAACGAAAGAAAGAATGGCCGAGGGGGGCAACGCAGTGACAGCAGAAGGTGCTGGTCTCATCGAAATGTTTTCCCCAAGTAAGGAAATGTAGAAAGAATGGCCGAGTTGGCCGATGCAATGATAGTGAAGGTACGCGAACCAGACGGGTCTGTATCGAGATAAATTCAGTTGCTAACACTGACGAGTGAGTGCTCCAGGTGCACAGGTGTATACGCTATCGCTGAGACACTTGTCGCCGGGTATAATAACCTCGGCAGATTAAGAGAGGCGCTGTTACAAATACAGGCCGAATTACCCGATTGTTTGAGATTACCGGTCAACCCCACTGAACAGTTATGGAAGTATTATAATGTGTTAAGATGTGTTGCATAATCAAACGATAATAAGCTATTAGTTTTAAAAAGATTGAAGGCTCCATTAAGCCCTGCAGGAAAGGAAAATTCACGTTAAAAGGTAGAAATTAGACACGGGTACAATAGTGGCTTGGCCGATGTTAGCAATAACTGTACACATAAATGATAGGGTTAGCTTTTGCAGAAAAAAAGGTCGAGAAAGACGTAGAGAGAAATTGGACGGCGCGAATACACTGACAACCGAGTGCATGAGCGAAGAAGGGTTACCCTTGAGTACACTGCACCCAAATCACGAGCGGAGGTAGAAATCACTGCCCTTGTTGGAAATCTAGGTGGATGACAAGTGAAGAAGTAAAGATTGAGTCAGAGGAGTAGGAGATGGTGAAGTAATTATAAGGGACGTTGCGAGCCCTCATTTTCTAGTAACAAACTTTTAATTGAATGCGTAAATAATTAATTCTGTCACCTACCCCCTTCCAACACAAGAACTACAAAATGCATACACACACACGCACCCATACATACGTAGCCCTGATGTTTTAATAGACTGGAAAGAGAAAAAGAAGAAAACAAGAAAGACGGACTAAAGAAAACAACAAAAAATAAAAACTTTTTGTTTCATTTTTTTTAGTTACAGTTTTTTTTTATTATTGTTGTTTGATTGTGTTGTCCGTTGTTCTCTCTGTGTGTGCGGGGAGGGGTGACGGTCTGGAAGATGTCAATTACGAGTAAATGACAGAGAAAAGGAAAGGGCGGATGTGAAAAAGCATCCGGGGCCTATGGATATCGGGTATCCTAGTTACGCGCTAGTATGCATCTTATTGATGCTACCAGGCCCTGCCTGTAAACGAAGTGGAGATATAAAGCTAGTACATATATTCGACGTGAATCGGCTATCCAAACAGGGCTGGCTTAGGCGTCGAGATGTCTACAAAAAGTCATGTAATTGTCAGTTTTGGTTCATCGCCACACAAAGCTTATGCTTAACAGATGCTGTCGGGAATTGGGCAAAATCTTTAATCACCAAAATGCTAATAAAAAGTCAACTTAGAGATCGCGAGCTGGACAAGATAATCATCTAAACCTGTCTTCATTAATTGAGGTAGATGTATGATGACCACACGGCGAGAAAATAAAGTGTAATTATTTTTATGATCACGGTGAAACCAGAGAAGAAAGATGCCATTTATCTGTGTCGTTGAAAGGGGGCGCGCCACCCAAACCCCTGAGAGAGGATGAGACACAGAGAAAAGGACGAGAGAAGAGGAGGTTGTAGCGATAGTGATTGTCAATAAGAGTCTAGGCGTTTCAACGCCTGGAAAGTCAGATCCCGAAGAGAGAGTACGAGCTGGACGGCGAGAGGAGCGAGTCGCGAATCTTCGCGCGTGCTGGTTCGACCATGAATAGAGAACCGGGCAAACCCATCGTTTTCCCTAGATAAGTTAACGTGACTAAATAATCATTGTAAACGGATTCACACACGCACAGAGAGACAACGAAATAGCTTAGCGCAACAGTCCTTTACGGACACGGCAGACATCAATTCAATGTAACATCATTTCTTTTCTTTTACCGTTGTTAATAATTACTTTTCCTACAAAAAGACCCCGCCGAGTTGTTGCATTATTATTGTTGCTTTGTTCTGCTTGAATAACATTCTGCCTTACAGAGTCAGCCGACTGCTGATCGTCCAGTGTTCGCTTGCTGATATAAACAGTTTCAACGTGAGAGTTAGACGAGATCGACGAAGTCATCATCGTCATCGTCGTCATCCCGACGTAGGGGAATTTCGATCGACATATTTTTTTTATTGCCACTACGACGATCGGCTGAAGAGTGTTCACTGTCTAGCAAGATCTGTGTGCACGAGTGGGGTACCTTTACACTATAACCAGATGCTAAAAACTAAACTTGGCAAAAAATGCCTAAATCTCATTGAAAAACACTTTCCCGAAACCAATCCCCTGCATAAAATATTCAGTAAAAATAACATAAAACTATCCTACAGCTGCTGCGAAAACTTAGAAATGATAATTAAGGCACACAATAACAAAATATTAAAAGAGAACGACAGAGTGGAAAAAATAACAAATTACATCGGCTGAGAGAACAACAAAGAATCTGATTGGTTAACTAGCTAGCCGTGTATATAAAAACACCCGGCAAAAATAACTCCATGAATTTAAGTCTGAAGATTCCCCCCGGGGATGAAACACGGAAGCCTCTGTGTAGCTTCATTGCCATAAATATATTTTCTAGCTTACTATATATATATATATATATGTATATATATATATATAGGTGAGACTTCCGAGGCAGGATCAATGCAATGTTGAAAACCGGAAGGTGGAATAAGAATGAACAAATTTTGTTCATTTTTATTCAACCTTCCGGTTTTCAACATTGATAATAAGTAATATATTTATCTGGATATATAAATGCGAAAGTTTTTTTCTATCTATCCTAACTATATTAACATCACAACACGTTAGAATTATTTAATACTGATATAACAATAAATTGAAATACGCTATATATATTTATCTAACTCACTCAAACAAATATCGATTTTGCTCATTTGCATATTTATTTATTTTTAAGTTTTTAATAAATTAATATTCTGTGATATACCTTTCTACTTTGTATTGTCAAATTTTCTTCTACATATGCAATCGTTTTATCGATAGTACTATTATTATAATTATAAATAAAATAAGATAAAGAGATTTTATTAAAAAATGATAGCGTTTTAAAACTTATTTAGAATTTTATTTTCAAGGGAGATAATTTACTTATCGCTGAGATGTTGAGGACAGATACTACAGAGCTTAGCCAAAATGCCACGGAACAATAAAAAAATATTATTTTGTGATTAGGGATTTTTTCATTAAAACAAAAAAAAAAATGATTACATTGGAATATTTTTTAATGGGCTGTGTAGTGTAGTATCAGTTCTGTTGTCATGAGACTGTTCTCCCAGGAATAACCTTCTCCGTTTTTTAGGGTGTGTAGGGGGAATCCTTCCAGAATGAACAAAAACACCCAAGACTTAATTTAGTCAGAATAAGACCGTCAACGCAAGAATGTCTTCCTCCTTTTTGAGTTGTGGGAAGTAGTGTTTGTTCATCATGATATTATCCTTAGTAAGGCGGGGGGGGGGCGTCAGTGTAGTATATGTTCGTTCACCATAATACTAGCTAAGCCAAAACGAAAACTCAAGTTTATAATAAACATGTCTATTTTAACTAGGAAATTATGAAAGTTATCGTTCTTCCTTAGCCAGAATATTCATCTTTGTTTATAAAGATGGCGATTATATTTCTCCAGCCAATTTTCATTTAGGCGTTTCACGTGGACAATGAAACTTGCCATGGTTTTTAATGTTATCTAAATAAATAAACGCAAAAGTTTTTTTCCACCTATTCTAACTCTATTGACATTAAAACGGTTTAAGCTTATTTAATTCTCTGTAGTATATTTTCATTCGTCATGATACATTCCTCCCAGGCATTACCTCCTCTTCGGGGAGGAAGGTCGTACAGTATAAATTCGTTCCTCACGATACCATTGCCTCAGGATTACCAGTTTTGTGTGTGGGGGAGTTAGTGTACTATCTATTCTGTTGTCATAATATCATCTTCCTAGGCATTAACCCCTCCTTTGGGGAGTAGTGTATGCAGTTCGTTCATCATGATATCATCCTCGCAGCTTCTCATTTGCATATTTATTTATTTTTAAGTTTCTAATGAATTAATATTTTCTAATCTGTTAATAATTAAATACATGCGTTTATTATTTTCTAATAAATTTATTGCTGTTGTTGTTGTTTCTGTTTCTATTAACTTCCTCTTACGACAGCAGAGTTCGGCACAATGTCAATATTACACGTGGGATGAATGTAGAAAATTTCAATTGCCAGGGTCTAGAAAGAGTTCTCCTTCACTGACAGAGAACATGAAAACTAATTGCAGATTCAGTCCAGGTACTACATTTTGCTCCTAGCCAAAGAAAACACTTCGTGAAAATTAAGAGGACGGTGGCCTTGGGGAGGCTTATTGCCATCCAAATTCTAGGGAAAACCAATGGCCGTTGCCAACGAGAAATCAGTGGTAGTCGGTTGTTGCGATAACGCAAAATCATTTAAGGAGTTAACATGTTGGTAGTGATGATGATGATGATGATGATAAATTCACAAAAATTGTCATAGAAAAGAAATAAACCTCCTCTAATCGTTCTAAATTACAAAAAAAGTATTAAAAAAAAATTCTTTGCATATTTTTCTTTCTTTTATAATAAAGGTGAAAAGTACAAAGTACCCATTTCGAATTACTCAGTAATATAAAAGTGAAGTATTTGACCAATCGACTTTCCATTTATTTCATTATATAACCAGTTTTCATGGGGAATTCATTTTAATTTTTATGCTGAAACAAAATAAAATTCATCTACGTTGAATATCTTGAAGACCATATCAATTAACATTTTTGTTGGTTTTTTCCTAAAAAAACAAAATTTTACGATGCTTATGTATAGTATATTTACCCCATATTGGAATATGTCAAATAACACTACGACAATAATCATTATTTAAAATTTCCTCTAAATTACCGGAATATACTTCTTTGCTTTCTGTAAAGAAGACTACAGCGTCAGTAATTGCCGCCCGGAAGTCGGGTAGTTTTTGCTAGTATATATATATATATATATATATATATATATATATATATATATATATATATATATATATATATATATATATGTGTGTGTGTGTGTGTGTGTGTGTGTGTGTGTGAAAAATGACAAACGGAAAACAGGTTAAAGTGCAGGAGAAAAACAAAAGCAAGAGATTTGACCGGTTTCGTTAGTGTTAACGAACGTCTTCAGAAAAAGTGAAGATTTGGAAATAATTTTATTTTGAAAGGCACACACATGGGAGAAGGAAAAGATGATCCGATTGGACCATATGAGAAGACTCACAAAATAACAAACACAAATAACACTGACACAATGGAAGAAAATAAATCTTACATAGTTCTCCCCAATAACCCCATATCTATCTCCTTACAGAAACAACTTAAACCCGACATAAATATAGTAACATCCACCTCTAAAACAATTAAAGATCTACTTAATACCAAACGCCGCTCCCGACCCCCCCCCCCCAAGACACCTCTCCCTCTACCAGCATTTACAAAATAAAATGTGCCGCATGTCCGATGTTTTATACTGGGGAAACGTCCAGAAACTTAAAATCTCACATATACGAACACAAGCGGGACCTCAAACACGACATTTCCACTAACGCTCTAGTGATACACAGGAACACTTTCACCCACAATCTAAACTTTTCAGACTGCACTCTCTTCAAAAGCGAACACTCCGCAAATGCATTGAAAGCGCGACTATACTTCTTTCATCACCATCGAACATCAACCTCAGGCTGGGATCTTATAGCATAAGCAGGCACCTAGCAAAAATCGCACTAAAACAATATAATATATTACACCACTGCGACCCTGATTAAATGTCTCTCTCTCCCTCTATCTCTCTCTCTCTCTCTATATATATATATATACATTGTTGAGATAATAGCAATCTCATAGCTAATAAGATCTTTGTAATACATCTCTCTCAAACTTAACCCTATTTAAGGATTTTTCTTATATGTATTTCATATCATCTTACACTAAAAAAACCCATTTTTCTTATAATAAGATATCATTTACATTAGTTTTACTTTAAAATAAATTTTTCTAGACTGTCCATTTAAGATTTTTATTGCTTTATAAAACTTAATATGAGACAAATTAGCAGACCCATTTCTGATATATTCCGATTAATTTTTGGGTGCTCGCGTTCGGTGTATCAATTTCATGCCCACTCCTATGTTGTGTTTATCCTAGTAAGTTACCCTGTCTTCTTCCCTCTTATCGCTTTTACCCCTCCGCCCTCCGCCTCCCCAGCTCAGTAGGTATGAAAGTGAAAAAGAAAAAGAAAATAAATAAAAATATAAACAGTAGAATAAGAAATAAAGAAGAATATGTCACCCACTTGTCAGATTTCAATGTCACTAAAAGTCTTCTCATATGGTCCAATCGGATCATCTTTTCTTTCTCCCATGTGTGTGCCTTGCAAAATAAAATTATTTCCAAATCTTCACTTTTCTGAAGACGTTTGCTTACACGAACGAAACCGGTCAAATCTCTTGTTTTTGTTTTTCTCCTGCACTTTAACCTGTTTTCCGTTTGTCATTTTTCACACATTTTGTCTACTACGGCATTTCATTTTCATGTCTTATCGTGTACCTTACCCCATATATATATATATATATATATATATATATATATATATATATATATATATATATATATATATATAAATGTATATATATAAATAAAAGATGACAAAGAGACCTTTTAAGTTACCTAATTTTAAATTACAACCTATAAATGTAAGATGAAATACCACAAATAAAAAACTACAATAGACACACTTTCTTATATGGTAAGAAGTGTTTCAGTACGTCTGTGCATCCGTAGCTAAATTCTCCTCCGTCAGAATGACTCCAAATTATTTACATTGTAAATGAGAAGTGACATGTTGAGTTAACATCGACTATAATTTTGAATGAAAGAATATATTCGACATTTGGCAATTTTTGTTATACTTCGATTAGTTTATTAATGTGTTTAATTACGAATTTAATTCTTTTAAATGTTCAAACGTTTTTAGAATTTTAAATTAATTTTTTGATTTATGTTCTAATGATGGGACTTTCTTTTAATGAATTAAACTATTTTAGCTGTATTAAAATTAATTATGTATGTAATACTAGTTCATTAATGATAATTACATTAGTATTAGTCAACTAAAATCAACATTAAATAATAGATTTAACAAGCTTTAGCCGATAATAACTCTGGGGCAGCGTAACCCCTGGCAGAATTAAATTTTTTTCTGGTAAAACCAAAACACAGATTAACATGGTTTTATTACACTCGTGCAATAATCGATTTTTGATTAATTACGAAGTTATGAGCTTGCTTGTTGTAATGCACGCTTTGAACAAGCAATAACGATATTGACGAAACCGGGGTTAGAACAAAATAAGGTTCATTCAATTATAATTCAGAAGAATGCATTATTTAACCGAAAATTATCACTTTCAAAAGAGTCGTTATCGAAATAATCTCTGCGAAATTAATTTACAATGCCACCGTGTTTGGCGTGTTACTATTCTAAATCTCTGAGTGAGTGTAGCACTTCAGTTGATCAATTCTAAGATCCTAGCAGATAATCTGGACGGCGGTTCACCAGAAAAAATTATTAATAATAACATCACATGATCATTGTGGGTTTAACAATGTTTTCGGGATTTTGATCTCTCTTACAGTTTTAATACAGTATACATAATACCTCCTTGGATCTCCCCCAAACTCGTGGCATATACCACTTCCATCTATGGCGTCATAATATTTGGTTTCCTTAAGTTTAAATATTTAGAGAATGTGAAATTTCATTATTCACTGTTTATGTACAACTAGTTATTAAACATGTAATAAACATAGCCACTTCTATTGGTAAACGCAGTAGTAGTGTATATATGTGTTATATTATGACGGGCCCTATATTCTGTAAACGTGTAAAATTAGCTAGTATGAATTATGAACTGGGTGAAAGAAATAGGATTCAGTGCAAAATAAGTACAAATTAAGTGCATATGTGATTTGGGACAAACAGACGTGTCTCATAGTGAGTCATTTCTGGGAATCATAACATACTGGCCAAGAGGAAACGCTCGGATCAAAAAGGTCAGACACAAAAGCAATTTGAGTTCTGTTATGAGATTCGTTGAAAGGTCAAAGGGCTCTTCTCGACAGTTCACTATGGAAGCGCGTCATGGACAAACGTCCATAGCGTAGTCTGGTTGACATCGCCAGATATGGGCTAATATGTAGAAGAATATAGCCGATTGCATCACGTCACATCCCAAGAGCAGTATGAAAGAAAGACAGAGTATGAATGAACGAACCGACGGATGGAAAACTCTCCGATGGAAGTGTGAAATAAAGGAATAGAACTCTCTCTCAAAAAGTTTCGTCTTCGAATGTTTTCTTTTCCGTGCATGAAAACAGAATTTGCCCACAAAACAGGTACACCACTGCGATCACGAGCCAGCGACGGAGATGAGTGTGCCAGAAAACCCACGACCAGCGGATGCAGAAATCTGTAAGGTAACTTTCTTTGTGCATAACATTTTGGGATCCTAATAGTTAAAGCGAAAGAAACTAAAAAATCTAACGAACAATGTGTTAAAATGTTAAAAGAATTTGAAAGAGAACTATGCTTAAAATATTTTATTTGAAAGGTTAAAAAGCAGATATTTTAAGGAAAAAAGAATTTAAGAAAATGTGTATTAAAAGTGCCTGTTAAGAATGTCGCTTGAAAGTGCCTTACGAAATGAATTGTTAACGTATTGTTTCGGTTACGAGAGAATTAATTCACAAGCGTTATATAACAATTCCCTCTTTTGGTGCCGCGCCCCTTTCCAAGAACTATGTAACAAAAACGTTTTTAGGAACCGTAACCAATTGTTTAAGTAGTTTGTTAGAACTGCCGCGGTCCAGGCAGGAGTAGTGACCATGCAATAAATCCCCCTGTGGTGCCATACCCCTTTGAGGGGCTATGTAACATATGCATATACAAATGTCATAAATACAATCTAATTGACATATGATTTAAAGTAAGTGTCTATTTTGTTCTAGTATATGAAAGTGGGAATATACGGACAGCATTTTACCATATGATGAGAATACACCCATTTTGTATACTTTAACTTTGATCTTTATTAAAATGATGCGCGACTCTAAAGACGCCGATCCAGATTTCAAATGAGTTACCTGCATTTCTAATTCGAAGAGAAATATATTTTTCTAGATTCCACACCATGCTCAGATTACCACTTAGGTATGCAAACTCATCCACAAATTATAATCTTTTACCATACACGTATATATGCTGGTCTCAAAATAAATCTTTCCTCGTACAGGTTGGTACTTCGTTGGCATTCACAAACATTTTCGTACATAATTATTTCTGTTTTTTTTTTAAATAAAAAAGTTGTTTTTCATTCACATTATACAATTATGAGGCTATCATATTAAGCAATTATATGACATAAATTGTTAAATTGTTATTATTATTATTATTATTATTATTATTATTATTATTATTATTATTATTATTATTATTATAATAAATTTATCAAATCAGTAACCGAAAATGCAGAATCAGGTTTTTCGAAATCAAATGTGTTTTTAAAGATTTTAATATAATGTGTACCATAATTGCCAGAAAAAATAGATTTTAAAGCAAATGGTTTGTAATCGATTTGTTTATTAGATTAAATATTGGTAAGTAGCCTTGTTAGTACAAATATTAAGTAAATGTTTTGTGCGGGTTGACCGCGCATAGAATCGTAAGCAGGATGTAAACTAGACAAGAGGTGAAGGATACGGTATGGGTATGGAGTAGAAATAAGCATAGCTTATGTGAGAGTAGGAGGAGGAGGTAAAACTTCAGCCGAAGTGACATCAGGCGGTTTTTTTAGAGGGTAGGAGTTTCTATATCTCGGATAGTTTTGTAAAGATGTTTGTAGAGACAAGTGATAAGTGATTCACACTATATCTCATTCACTCTTTTCTCTTCGTTTTTTTACTTGCAGTATAGGCGATCAACATACTGATATATATATATATATATATATATATATATATATATATATATATATATATATATATATATATATATATATATATATATATATAAACAGTCCCCATTTAAAAAGATTTTATCTCGTAGTAATTAATTAAATAAATAATAAGATAAGTATGCGATGATACTAATTACAGTTACGAGTTTTTTTAAATTTCTGAATAGCAACAAACAATTAGGCACAGCGGCTGGCGAGGAAACGGGGTATGTTTCTAATAAGTTAAGATGATTTGAGTTGTTAATTTTTTATGAATGTAAAATATTATGAGCACATGCTTATTATCTAACATTAAGTTTTCTTATGAAGTTCTGGAATTTTTAGTTGAGTCAACACTGGCTATTGCTCTTTGTGCATAGAGTCGTAAACAGGATGTATACTCGATAAGAGGTGAAGAATACGGTATGGGTGGGACCGAGAAATAAGCATAGCTTATGTGAGAATAGGAATCGGTTACAGTTTATTCCAAGTGACGTCAGGTGTAGAGGTTTATATCTCTCGGGGATCTTGTGTGGATGTTTGAAGAGAAAAGATGTGTTTAAGATGATCTAACGAAGTGTTGTGAAGTTGTCCCACAGTAAATAATAAATAAAGGAAGTCAAGTCGAGGGTTGGTTTAACAAGTGTATTAACAAAGTAAGAAAGTGACTAGCTCTTGGCTAGACAGTTACAAGACTGTGCTTTGTCTTCAGTGTCTCTGGTGACTCGCACTATTTATAGTGACAACCGGTGTAGTTTCTCCTGTGTAAGAACGGCCGGTGTAACACGAAGCGTTACAATAATTAAGCTATGCGCTTAACAAAAGCGATGACTCTCATTCGCTATCTTCTCTTCTGCTCCTATTTTTGACTTGCAGGACAGATAAGCGATAAACATGTTGCCATGAATAAACCACCTTAAAAAAAAGATTTTGCTTCGTAGTAGTTAATTAATTAAATAAATAATAACATACATATGATATGATAGCGATTACAATTACGATCTTTTCTTCAGTCTTCCTGAATAGCAACAAACAATTACGCACGGCGCAGATACGAGGTGTGGTGTGAATAAATTACGACGATTTGAGCAGTTACTTTTTTATAAATATACCATTATAAGCACATGGTTACTATGTAACATGAAGTCTTCTTATAAAGTTCCGCCATGTTTAGTTGGGTCTACCTTTAGAAGATCAAGTTTGTCAATCCTGGTTATTTTTCTTTCGCAAAACTATAATGGGTAAATGAATTCCACCGTTCTGAAATGAGTTTTCAAATTTAGCAATTTATTAATAACAATAAACTTTTATATAAAGGAACCTTTCTAGTGATATATATTTTCCTAGTGTAAATAATAAAATAGTTGCGAAACTATAAGACGAACAAATCAACCTTGTTGCGTTCTGTTTATGTTATTTCTTCTTCTTGCCAGAAATATGAAGATTCTAGTTACTTCGGAAATTCTCCCAGAAGAACTTATAAATTATGAAAGAATTATGAAAGTTAAAAAAATCGAACAATGTTTAGATGTAAGCATCTGCATATAATACATGTGTAAATATATAATTATGCATGTAAGTATATACATATTCATGCCGTTTTTGGTTCCAGGCCTTAGTTTTATTCGCAAGATAACATTTTAAAACATTATTTTTCTAAATCTTTGATTCAAACCCAGTTTGGTTTGAAAAAAAAATCTTATTTTAGATGGAAATCTTTAAAATATGTAATCTGTCTTCAAGACTTAATTTGGAGTAAATAAATGTATTTTCGAATAAATGCTAATGTATTTGCAATATCAGTTAACATAGGAACCGTGTTTTGTTTGTATTCTACAGTTGGAAAGTTAATTTTATGGATTTCAGTTTTATCCGAAATAGGGAACGTTTCTCTAATATATCATATATAAAGTAAAGTTAGAATGTGATCCAATGTCTTTTATTACTGTAGGATTTTGCTTGGTACTCGCTTTAGTCGCATATTGGTACATGCTTCCTCCAGATTGTTTCGTTCCGATTAACAGATTTTTATCATTTATACGCTTAGTTTTTCTGTTTTCTTAGTAATTTTTACAAGACGGTGGGAGAGATTACACCATTCAACAGAAAACACGGTAAAAGAAATACGTTAGAAATTTAATTATGCTTACTTTCTCATATTAATCACTATTTCAATCAACAATGACAACAAATTCCAAACTTTTGTTTTCAGATTACAAATAATACACAAGTGCCCATAATCTTCTTTCTAATGACATTCTTAAAACGTACATACCAAAACGTATCGTAGGCTTCTTCGGTTTAAGCTCAAACTTGATACAACATGACGCACTATTTTTCACTATCGTTTTTAACTCATTTGTGCTTAAGTTTTTGGTTAATTAATGAAAAGAAAATTTCCAAAAGTCGTAATTAGCTGATTATACTCGAGCGTTTTCACGCACCCATTTGCGCTAGCAAAAGAGTTTTCTCACCGTCGCGCAAAAAAAGTAGGCCAGTCATAGAAACACGGGCATTCGTGTATTTGGCTAAAACGCCTTTTATTTCTGATGAATATTGCCTAGACAAATTACTTTATTTACAAATCACATTTAATAATCGTGGTGAACAATCCTATCCCCCCCGTCTTCCATTTAATAATGGACTGTTCCTGATTATAAATAATCCTGCATTGTTTTTACTAACACTTCTGCTAAATAATTCAGAAGGTTTTGTTGTCGGTTGATATTGCGATTTTTCTATTGTAATTGTTGCTATTGTTGTTGTTATTGTTATTGATACTCGCTATTGTTGTTGTTATTGTTATTGATACTCGCTATTGTTGTTGTTATTGTTATTGATACTCGCTATTGTTGTTGTTATTGTTATTGATACTCGCTATTGTTGTTGTTATTGTTATTGTTATTGATACTCGCTATTGTTGTTGTTATTGTTATTGTTATTGATACTCGCTATTGTTGTTGTTATTGTTATTGTTATTGATACTCGCTATTGTTGTTGTTATTGTTATTGATACTCGCTATTGTTGCTGTTATTGTTATTGTTATTGATACTCGCTATTGTTGCCGTTATTGTTATTGTTATGGATACTCGCTATTGTTGCTGTTATTGTTATTGTTATTGATACTCGCTATTGTTATTGTTATTGTTATTGATACTCGCTATTGTTGCCGTTATTGTTATTGTTATTGATACTCGCTATTGTTATTGTTATTGTTATTGTTATTGTTATAGATACTCGCTATTGTTGCTGTTATTGTTATTGTTATTGATACTCGCTATTGTTATTGTTATTGATACTCGCTATTGTTATTGTTATTGTTATTGTTATTGTTATGGATACTCGCTATTGTTGTTGTTATTGTTATTGTTATTGATACTCGCTATTGTTGTTGTTATTGTTATTGTTATGGATACTCGCTATTGTTGTTGTTATTGTTATTGATACTCGCTATTGTTGTTGTCATTCGGTCTCTCATTTTGAGAGCCGAATCATTTTGAACATTTAAGTTTTTTCCTTTAACTGGTTTTGTTGTTACTGTTGCTTATTCTGTCGCATCGGTCATGGCAGCTCCATACCTAGTGTTACGAGAATGTTCGGATATTACCGTAAAACTTGGTGTCAATTAAGGTGTTACCTCCCCACAACCTAGAACATCGGGCTTGACTAAACCCCTTCTGTTACAATGAATATGGAGAGTTTCGACTTAAAACGTAAAAATATAGAAATCTCATCATGAATAAATCACTTAGTACTGACCTACCGAAGTTAGACGAATACAACAAAAAGACACTTACTATGTTTGTTGTGAAAAGAAAGAATACAAATGTTATAAAAGTAACAGTCGACATAATAACAAAAAATGTTAGCTTCAGAAAATTATAAATCGCGTGGACAATATACTTGGATCGTACTTTTTTTACATCACAAGGAGAATGCATAGACTTGTCATCGAAAGAGATCACCATCCATAAGTACATCTTACGGATGGAGTACTTGAGTCGTAAGAGAACTACAGTCTCTGTGTTGCATAACCTTTTTTATATCGACAGAGAACATATAGGCGCATTCCTATCGAAATATGAGGACTTGGTATCAGTGTCCTGCGACATTTACCTATCGATCTGAAATTACGACATTTTAATAGACCTTAAATCATTTTTAGAAATTTCATAGTATCTGGAGATAGGTGAAAACAAGTTACCGGTTATTGTCGCTGGACCTGTGGTGCCGTGGGGAACATTACAATCGAGTGTCAACTTAAGAAAAACAGCAGTGAATCCTAAGAATTAAGTGAGGGATTAACTGGCTACTAATGCCGGGGAAAAATCCAACACTATGCAACCCTCAGATTGTTGCATAGGCCCACTCCTGCCTGGAGCGCGGCAGCACACGTTTCGTACACTCGTCATTCTCAAAAGGGCCGTGGCAGTTCACATGTAATACTCGTCATTTTTAAAACTTCATAAATCACATAGTTCATATATTGTTAGCATACCTTTAGTTCTCTCCCTCGCCGTGTAGAGGGTCGTGTCGTCTAGTGGATGAATTCTTTCTTTCTTCCTTCCTGCCCTGAACCACGCCGTCCGTTGTCTGCAACAAAAGCCCATGACGCACCCCGAAGACAAACAATCTTCTTAACTTTCAATTCCTTTTATTACAAGCGTTGTTATTTATCGGCCTGGGCCATTCACTACGTCGAGAGAGAGAGAGAGAGAGAGAGAGAGAGAGAGAGAGAGAGAGAGAGCAAATCACTACTTTATCGTAGTTACTTAACAATTATTTTCTTAACCATTCATAGAGGGGGGAAATGATATCTCTCGCTTGTATTTTCTTCGGGAAATATTTCCCTTAAATCAAATTGCTGACTACATCAAAATCATGTCTGATAGGTTTTCCTCCAAATCCCAGACTGACGAAACTCGCTTCTCCCGAAGAACGAGTGACGTCACGGATCCCTCTGTTTCCCACGCAACGGCCCGTGACGTCATAGCCTCTCGCAGGTGCACACTGACCCCAAAAACACAGTCTGCTCAGATCATACCGAATCGTCTGCAGGTTGTTCTTCCTGGTCTAATTAGCACCGAACAAACTGGTGCTGTGAAGGGTAGGACTATTCAGGATGATTTGCACTTGACTATCGAGAAAGTTGACTTAGAAGTTCGCATACTGAACGTAACCGATAAATGTATGTAGCAATTGGGCTTCTACGACTGTGACGGAAAGACGATTTTCAAATTTTAATTTTTTTTCTGAAAAACCACATTAAGGTGGCACAATACAATATTTATAGTACCGTAGATTTAAAATCTTCTAAGCATCAGGTACCGATATCTAAAATAGACAAACCTTATACGACATTTGAAGCAGATGACAAGTTATATCAATTCTGTAGGGAACCGTTACTTGCTTTCAAACGATAATTGATAAGTTTATAGCTGATAATTCACTCTCCCACACATTTGCATACTTAGACAATATAACTATATGTGGTAAGAGCCACAAAGAGCACGATGAGACTCTCCATAAATTTATGGAAGCGGCCAATCACAAATGCTCTTTTGTAACCTCGTGAGTGAATCTTTTAGGCTACACTGCATTTGAGTGTTAAATTAAATCAGACCACAAAAGACTTTGACCACTTAAATAACTTTCCCTTCTTTTGATATTAATTCTCTTCGTCATGCATTGGGAATGTATTTTTACTATTCCCAATTCCTAAGTATTCTGAAAAAGTGGCTCCATCATATAAAGCAACAGCTTTTACAGTACCCCAAACAGTCGAAAATACCTTAAGACCGAAGTAGAAAACGCAGTAGTGTATTCTATTAACGAAATAATCCATTTTCACCGCCAAGACCGATGCTTCTATCGCAGTCTCATTGAAACATTTTAGGGGTCTAGCCGAACTTTTTAGGGTCGGGCCGAATTTTTTCTTTTTTTTGTGAACTTAAACTATTTCTCAGGCTTGGGGGAGAGTGAAAAACAAATTGGGGAGGAGGGCTGGAGAGATTGAGGTGTCGGCCCGAACTTTTTAGGAGTCGGGCCAAATATTTTCTTTTTTTTTCTGAGCTTAAAATATTTCTCTAGGTTGGGGGAGAGTAAACAAAAATTTGTTGGGGGCTGGAGAGATTGGGGGGTCGGGGGAGTTTTTAGGGGTCAGGCCAAACTTTTTAGGGGGTCGGGCGAATTTTTTTTTTCGTTAACTTAAAATATTTCATTGTGCTTGTTTTACAAATACTTCAATGGATTGTGCTTCGATGAACTAGCTCCTCTGGTGCCTCCTCGATACAAATGCACTAGAACAACCCGACAATCAGCTAAGTACCATCCATTCCCTGTGGAGGTCCACAGATGCCGGAGAGCTTTCTACTCCAGCAGCCTCTTTCCTCGTGCTGCCGGCCTCTGAAACTCCCTCCCTGCCCCCTGTTTCCCCGACTGTACCGACATGCAGAGGTTTAAAACTAATGTAAACAGACATCTCGCTGCACAGCTCCCAACTTAGGATAACCCCCAAAACTTTCACTCTAATTCTCAGTAGCCCCTTACGTCTACAGTGGTGACTTGCCCTGTTTGGGGTGAAATATCTAAAAAAGAAAAAAGAAAACAAAAAGAGATTGAAGTGAACAATCTAATCCCACTGCTTTCCATTTAATAATGGACTGCTCCTGATTATAAGTAATCTTACTGTTTTACTAACTTTACTTCTACTGAAACCCCCCTGACGTTTATATGTTTTATACCTTTATACAACAATCATATACATTAGTACCTTCCTTACAGTGTTTTTTCATGTTTTTATACATATAATTTCTATTTATGTCCGATTTTAATTTAATGTAGAATTTGCTTATTATTCAAGTCAATAGCCGTTTTTGCATAACCTTTTAATTAACCGCTGATATTCTTTAAACAAATACATAGAAACATTACTCAATTTACAGATACTCTTATCCATACGAAATAATACCTCCCTTCCATTGTTTGTGTTTAAACATTATTATTTAAAATCCCTTTAAAAATCCTCGCATCTACATAAATTCATTGCCGCAAGAATGTTCTTTTATAGTTATGAAAACATACGATTGTTTAAATGTTCATAATTATTTAAAATGTTAATATTTACAGAAAAGTGTAATTAATATCTGTAGATAGTAAAAACTTGAGTAAAATATTTATCGTTGATCGGAGAACATAGCAAAGTTTAAAAACATATTTCTCACCCACTCTACAAGTCAAGATTTAATTTTTGAATGCACCACTTTATCTGACCTCTCTATTCTCAACCACTCTCCCATTAATGCACTTTAATACCTGGTTCAATATGATAGAAAATATGAAATAAATATAAATGAAGCAAAACAGTAATTATCAGCCGACTGTTTGACCTAGTTTTATTTTTAGTTTTTTAAATTCAGTAAGAATAAAAGAAAGTTTCGATTATCTTTTTACCACGGCTAAGTCGAAGAAATACTGAATTGGGATGGAATAGTGTGTTTTGTAAATGTGTAGCATTTTCTTTTTCTTCTTCACATTATTATTATTATTATTTACTCACTAGGAGTTATCACACTGGTCATCGTCAGTGATCGCCCACTGCCAACAACCTGTGGTGTTCCATGGAGTCTGAGTGACAACAAGTCTCCTCAGACTTCCAGTATGCTCCACCTCTTTTCGTTCATCACCGCTGATGACCTTGCGGTATCTCAACAACCACCCACCACCGATTTCCCGCTGATAAGGGCCATTGGTCCCCTCTGGGGCCCGAGTGGCAACAAGCCTCCCCAAGGTCCCAGAGCTGTCCGCGCTCTTTCAGTGGAGGTCTGGTTTGCGCTTTCCCTCCTCGACCCTCTGTCCATAATTTTTGTGGCGTCAGCCTATGCTTGCGCCTCTCTCGTACGGTTGTATTATTATTATTATTATTATTATTATTATTATTATTATTATTATTATTATTATTATTATTATTATTATTATTATTATTATTATTATTATTATTATTATTATTCATCTGCACAGACGTATATTTAATATATATATAATATATATACTTAAATATATATATATATTTATATATTTATAAATAAATACTATTTTTAAAATACACCCATATACACATGTGTTTCATGCCAAATCTGAAATCGCCATTATTGAAGGAGACAATATGTGCCAGTTACACGGTTTGAACCCCGATATGAAAGTCATGACTCAGTAGCTGAAGCATGTACCACTGCTCCAACACGAATTGTCTAGAAATGGGACGTAAATAAACATCTCAATAGCAAAAACAGCTGCTACCTAGCAAGCAGTCGAGAGAGAACTCAATAGGTGTGACCCAGAGTTACGCGCTACGCAGAATAACGGCTTGTTGTCAACTTAACTTAAAGTGCTATTTTGCGAGAGCTTTGAATAATTATTTATAAATAAATATTATTTTCAAAATAAACCTATATACACATGTGTTTCATGCCAAACATGCAATCGTCAGTATGGGAGGAGGCAACACGATTATAACCCCAATACTAAAGACATGCTTGACTAAGTAGCCGAGGCGTGTACCACTGCTACAACCTGCATTGTCTAGAAATGGGAAGTAAATGAACATCTAAATAGCAAACACAGCGGCTATCTAGCAAGCAGTCGAGAGAGAACTCAATAGGCGTGACCCAGAGTTATGCATTACGCATCATAATCAGCAGAGTCTTTTTTAAATATTTTATTTTTATTTCACTCCTGGTGGAGGAACCCCTCCTTGGTTTATTTCATATATATAGATATATGTAAGATAATGAAGAGTGGCAAAAATGAATCGTGGACGAGTCCATTGTGGGTGGGACGTCGAGAAAGAAAGAAAGAAAGCGACCTGGTAATTGTTAAAAAGGAGAAGGTTCCGCTGTGCAGGCGAGACTTGAAAGGTGTCGGTTTCAGAAACGCGAAAAGCCGAAGCGCTTTGTGATAGGAGTATCGAAGTACCGGAACAATGGTAGTTTACCGATGCTTATGGCACCGATGAAGCTTTATTGGCTATGGTACCCAAGCCCTTCTTGGTGTTAGGCTTTCGTGTCTGCTGACTAAAAATGCGACTGATAAACAAGTTGGTACTGTAAAGGAATCCCCTGACTTGTATTTCATCAAACAGACAATTGGAAGGCTTGTGGAACATTTGCTTCAGTTCACGCTCGGATAGACAATGCAGAGCAAATTGCTTTCCAATCGGATGCACATATGAACGAGTTTCTAGCGGAAACCAAGTTTGTGACCTCAGCAAGAAAAAGACTTTCACGAGACAAAAGTTTGTCAAAAGATTTTTGTATATGTGTGTGCGTAGCTGGCGTAAACCATCCGGTGATGGGAAATAAAGAAAACCAAAGTTTTTCTATATACGTTCTCGTCTTTGCCATTCTTGTTGCGTCTTACCGGGTACCCCGAAAGACAAGTAATGCCACACACACACACACACACACACACACACACACACACACACACACACACACACACACACACACACACACACACACATATGTATATATATATTGAGAGAGAGAGAGAGAGAGAGAGAGAGAGAGAGAGATAGTCGATGAGGTACTCACCGATAGTTAACAATTATATCAAATGTTAATAGACTAAAACTTAACCGAATTCTATTTATTCAACTTTGTTTCATTTTGTGTACAAAATGATGCTAAGTCTGAACAATACGTTTAGCTAATATTAGTTAAAAGGATGAGATTGTTTAATCAGATTTAATTATGATGGTCGTGATTAGTTCAGTAACAATTGGACATGAGATTTGTTTTCTACCTAACATTTTCTATGGGTAACAACTTTGTTTTACCAAGGTAATTGACTTTGCTAGTACAACAGAGAACGCGTTATCTCTGAGTTTATTATCAATCCGGCAAATTTCCGCAATATGTTCAATGTATATGGTAGTTGTTATAGACTTAGGTTGTCGATAATGAGGAAACACATAACACTGATTTATATACACCAGACCACCCGTGAACCGTTGGGTAAGTATCTGTTACATTATTAAATATATAATTTATTAATTTTGACATTTGTTGATAATCACGTTTTTACATGGATTATGAAGTCAAAATACATTGTGATCTCAAAATAAATACTCTTTTTTCCGAAATAATACAGTGAGAATACATTTAAAATTCACCGTTTTTATAATTTTTCTGTTTTCCTTCTTTCTTTCTTTCTTTTTTCTTTCTTTCTTCATTTCTATAATATTGGCTTTGTTTTCAAGTTTATATATAAATATGTTAATGTTTTTTTTTTCTGGTGTAAACACGGGTACTGAATTTTAAAGATGGTTTGTATGAACAATAGTAAAACATATCTAGTTTAACTTAGTTCTATGCAAATATGCAAATATGCAAATATGCAAATAGGCAAATATGTAAATATGCAAATATGCAAATAGGCAAATATGCAAATAGGCAAATATGCAAATATGTAAATATGCAAATATGCAAATATGTAAATATGCAAATAAGCAAATATGTAAATATGCAAATAGGCAAATATGCAAATAGCAAATATGCAAATATGCAAATAGGCAAATATGCAAATAGGCAAATATGTAAATATGCAAATATGCAAATAGGCAAATATGCAAATAGGCAAATATGTAAATATGCAAATATGCAAATATGCAAATAGGCAAATATGTAAATAGGCAAATATGCAAATAGGCAAATATGCAAATATGCAAATAGGCAAATATGTAAATAAACAAATAGGCAGACCTCATGGAGGGACCTAAAAATTACTCTACATAATTTTATAAAATTTGGAAGGTAGTTAGTAGATGTAATCGGGAATGTAATGAGACCCCCCCCCCGCTAGAAAACTAATGAACACATGAATTCAAAAACTAATGCCCATATTTTAATGAAATATATTATATAGAAAGGAGACATTACGGAGAGATTAATGGGTTATGGTTTATATATTTTTGAGGCGAGCGAAGAGTACAAAGGACACATCTCTAGATTCAAAACTACCAGTTAAACATTTAATTAAACTTGATAGTGTACATTATATGGGGGGTTTAATGGGAGCGAAAAAGAACAGGACGTTCCCTTTCAAAATAAATGTATCCATGAATTCAAAAACTACTGGAGAGATCTTTTTGAAATTTGGAACATCAACAGTAGACATAAAAGGGAGTGTTATGAGTTGTGTATTATTCATTTCTTTAAGGAGCAAAGAAGAAATGCCACTCATCACTGAAAATGAATATTTTCATGCGTTTAAAATCTACTGATCAGCTGTTATGAAATTTAGAACATGGATAGAAGGCGTCATAGAGAGTGTAATGAGCTTTGTTTTATTTAATTTTTGAGAAGCAAAATGGTTATCACAGCCCCTTAAATGTAAGTGTACTCATAGATTAAAAAAAAACTGGACACACTTT
>OY744521.1:22820582-22933082 GCA_963556195.1 Sepiola atlantica | reverse complement strand
GAATCCTTATTCCAATTTTGATCAAAATCCATTGCATGATTTTGATTCTAGAAAATTTAAGCGTCTTTAGAAGAAATTGAAATTCAGAGAATCTTGCTTAACTGGTGTCTAATAAATATGAATAAAGTTTAAGGCAAATCTAAAAAAATAATTTTCAAATAGAAGCTTGTTCCTATATTGTGCCTCTAAAACCTATTTTAAATACTAAAAGAAACTGAAATTCAGGGAATATTTATTAATTGATGTCGAATCCCTATTGTAAAATTTCACACAAATCGGAAGTATCTGAATTTTTACGATGGGCTCCCCCCTTGTGCCCCCTTTGTATAAACCTAAATTAAACTAAATATAACCCATATTACTCACCCGTACGACTACCAGCAATATTTTAAAATTCATCATGATGCATTAATATATAGAATTTGGTATATTCGGACTACTTTTCTCATCTTGGGTGTTTGTATCATAACGCTTCGGCCGATGTAATCTCCGACCTTCTTCAGGTGCACCTTGTCGAACTCGTGGATCTTTCCGTCGAACTCCAAATTCCATAAATTATCAACCCTCATCTAAAAAATTCCAAAACATAATATCAATTAATATGTTTATGAGCGAATCCTGTACGTATAAATAATAAACATATACACACATCTAACTTTATATAAATGCACCCCCTAAATATAAACATTTACAAAAGATAATGTGCCTGTTTAACTCACGATGTTGCATAACGATCCGTTCATAAGTTTAGGATATTATCCCGTACACACACGCACGCATATATATATATATATATATATATAAATTCCCGAAACAGTTTTTCATAGTAAACAACTGATGATCCTTAAATAATGTTAAGACTAGCGTAAATTCTTGGAAGTAAACTAATATAGTGACTGTAAAAAGTAAATTGACTTACAAGAAAAGTAATTTTCAACCGAAGGACTTGGGACTAAAGCGTTTTCTTTTTCATATAGTTTTAATGGTTGAAAAATTTCAGAGACTATATATATATATATATATATATATATATATATATATATATAGAGAGAGAGAGAGAGAGAGAGAGAGAGATATGACCGACAGAAGTTTTTATTTAACAGACAAAAATACTTGAATAATTATTTAGAGGAATAATGCAATTAAATGTGAATCGAATAATTATTCTCTATTATATTTTATTTGACTCCAAAGAAATAATTTGAATATTAACATATTTTAAAATTATTTTAACTTTTTAATATATCAAGACAGAAACATTTCATTTTAGATTGAGCAAAACGAGAGATACGATAGAGATTTAATTTGCAAGTTCCATTGTCTTGACTGGCATCCATTTGGCCATCATTTGCTCTACAAACCTAACATAATTATATAATCGAATATTGTTAATATGAGGAACGAGAAGACCCCTCACTGAAACGGGTTCGTGTTTTTGTGCGGTCTGTCGTAAGTGGGAGGGGGGGGGCAAATGGTAAATGTTAGTAATATTTCTGTTACAACGGATTCATTTAAATTATTTTGATTATTCGGACTACTGTTCTCATCTTGGATGTTATGTTCACAAAGGTTCGGCCAATGTAATCTCCGACCTTCTTCAGGTGCATTTTCTCGAAGTCGGGAATCTTTCTGTCGAACTCGGGAATCTTTATTTAATCCACGAGGTAGTTTGCCTTCGTTCCGTCATTTCCGGGTAGAAATCAGAGAAGAAAGTAATTCCTAACTATTTTCCCGAGTTCGACAAGATACGCCTGCAGAAGGTCGGAGGTTACATCGGCCGAAACGTTGTGAGAGTAATATCTAATATGAGAACAGTAGTCCGAATAATCCAAATAATCCAAATTATCAATCCTCATCAAAAAAATTACGAAACATCTGATTAATTATGCAATTTCTTTTAAAAAAATTCGTCTTCTTATTAAAAAAAAGTGTTGTAAGAAGTGCGAACCTTATGAGTGCATGTTCGTTTCTATTGTTGCATGAAATGTTGGATATTTTTTTTCTTTCTATTCTCGACTAATTACGGTTTTCCTGTTCGGCTGTTTAAGACCGCTTGGAGATTTTTGAACAGTCTGTCGATTGAACTTACGCTAGGAACGAGCATTATTTTGGTATTTATTTTTTACTGCTTCATGTGTTAATCACCCTTCAAACACGAATTTATAGAAACACTAATTGTTTTCATACCGAATTAGCCTAACGCATGCATTTACAGAATATAGAATGGAATTTGATATCTAGTTAAAATTGTGTCGTGTTCAATTTCTAAATAATATTGCTGATTAAGAACCGATACATGTGCATCATGGTTAAAGTATTCACTAATTGGCCGGGAGAATGGGGTTCAATCCTTAGTCTGGTCTTATAAATAACTAACTGATGGTACTTGATGCCTCCTTGCAAAACACTCAGCATTATAAGGTGACGATCAAGGGTAATTGGAGCAATCCAGGAAAAAGGAAGGGCGACCTTCTATATATCTCAGTCTAATGAGACAATGAAAAAGGGAACCTTCAGCTCGCCCTCCATTAATTAATTTATACAACGTCTATTTAACTAATTGTTTCCAATTAATCATTGACAATTGATCTCTTGTTTAGATTTATGACCCGAACATGTTTTGGGATGCTATAAAACAGTCAAACAATACCATATAATATCAGAGTTGCTAAAGTGAACATAAACACGATTCAACAGTTTGAAGTTAAATATCATTTACTTATGTAATAAAAATGTTTCAACATGTCTGCTCTTTTATTTGGCTTGCATTGTTTCATATGTAATCGTTTAAGAGATAACGACAGTGGCGAAGTGGTTAACTACACTGACTGGAAACCAGGGTGTGCCCAGTTCGAATCCAGTTCGTTCAAGAGAAATACTTTCATTAAATTTATACCTGACCTTGTGTCTAAACTCTTGGAGAGGAGGTAAATAAAATAACAGATGATCTGATTGGTTAAGCCAGGTCACGTGTTTGGAGTAAAAGTTGTGTTAAATTATAGTTAGCTGAGTAGTAGTAGTTGGTGTACGAAACTCATTTGTAGCTTCCGCTATCATCAACAACCATAAATAGATTTCGGAAAGAAAATTATGTGGAGACCATTATTAGAGTAATACTTTGACCGGTGGTTATTGTTGAAAAGAATAAAGCAATTCGAATGGTATTTGTCTTATCTCTGAAACAACATATTTCAATCACGCAAAACTGAATTTCAATATGGCTACGGGATCACAGATGAAGTACAGATAAGATATCCGTTAGCCGTCCGAGAAGGAACATATCATTTTATAACGAGGGGAAATTTCCCTAAATGTATCATATCCTTTATTTTATCCAAATGTCGAAACGATTTAAAAGTGAAAAAGCTTATATTAGCACCATTGATTTGTAGAGCATCATTATTTCTTGAACCAAGGGCGTCTCTGATAAGATCTCTGACGGATTTTTAATTAGCCCGTTTGTGTAACGGTTCTTTGGTTTGCAGTAGAAGTTAAGGGTGATATCAACCATCATCACAAGGTAATCAGCGTTCCCGGATAGGCTATGGACATACGCCACAAAAACCTCTGGCAGTGTTATCAAGAATAGGTCAAAAAGTGAGTCTTGCTGATCCTCGTAATCGAAAGGTGGGTTCAGAAAGTGACTGTTTATGAAAGGAAATGTGCAATAGACAATTCAAGCGTGCTGTTTACAGCTGCGTCTGTGTAGCCCGAGAAACCAAACCAATCTCTGTGCTGGACATTAAAATCTCCAAACACATTGATTTGGACGCTCGGATTCAAGTAGAGTGATGCGTCTACACTATCAGAGATATAGTTGAGCCGCGTACAGTCCTGGGTAAAAGAAAAAAGGTGGAGAAAATATAAGTAACTGACGCTGTTATAAGGAACCAAATCGATAAATCTCTTTGTGATATTGTCATTCTTTTATCCTCTACATTTTTCGGAAAATAAAAGATAAAATAAACCTTATATCTTCATCTTTTGTCAGAAATCATCATTTATGACGACAGAAGCTTTCCGTTTCGCTTATCAGATAATCTATTCAGTATCAATACCAAACTAATTTCTTTTATGTTTTGTTATTGCTAATATAAAATGCACGGGTTCAGCGTTCATATAAGACAAATTACTTCACGGCCCACTTGTTTTCTTTGGAAATGATTTTAGATTTACATGGCAAAGTCAAAAATCATTTACATAAAAATTACCCGTTTAGGTCAATCACTCATGAAGAATGGGAAACATTTTTAGGAAGCTTAACATGTTCGTTTGATGAATATCATATTCATTTCTATTCTCTTTCATTTGGCGGCGTTGGCAGGAGCGTCAGATGTAAGTCAAAGGCTACTTTATTCTGGTATTCGAATCTCGCGACCGGTGGTACATAGCGAAACTGTGATTCTTAATTAAGATGAAACATTCATGCATGTTGATATTAAAAATATTTATTACCAAAGTAATTATATAAATTTCCATTCAAGAAAGAGCACCCTGTAAGAGAAACATGAAAAGCTTCTAAGTGAAGCAATCTTGACATCCTTAGTTCTTTGGGAGAACAAATACTCTCAGAAAGTTTTGTTAAATAAATAATTTGTTTGCTTGTATTGTTTTGCAGCATGTCAACCCTTTTCGGCTCTTTTAATGCCGAATCCAGTAATTTTGGTAAAAATATAATTAGAGGGGTGGACTTCAAGTTCTTAGTCTCTTCAAACATTTATTCATGTTTTCTTTGCTTGTTTTGTTTTACGGCATATCAACCTTTGAAAGTTTGTATAAATTACACCTTCTGTTAGATTTTGTTGTAAACGCCAGATTCTTTTAAATAATCACATATTTCGCTTGGATTCACTCGGAGAAGTACATCCAGCAGGTCTGTTTCTTTGTCATATTTTTGTCGAGTCTGTTCTAGTTATAGTTAAAAAAAAACAAAAAAAAACATTTTTTTACCCCCTCCCGACATTTTTTAACCCTTCCCCATTAATACTAATATTTTCAGTTAAAATAAGATAAAAAATTTATTTTTATTTCCCCCCATTTTTTTTACCCTCCTCCATGAATACTAATATTTTCAGTTGAAAAAAGAAAAACATTTTTTTAACCCCCCCCATTTTTTTTTACCCTTCCCCATGAATAGTGATATTTTCAGTTAAAAAACATTTTTTTAGATAGTTTAGTTATAGACCTTCTGACATGGCAAACAAACTGAAGCTGCTTACACCCCAAGGAGGTAAGAATGAGTGATATTTATGTGTCCTATACGAAGTATTGATAATATCACTGGTCATTTTAGTAAGATTATCATTCTTTTTTTCAACAGTTACACATTTCCTGACATTTATTTATTTGATATTTGTTAATTGTTGTTTTTATGGCGGGGATTTTACCCCTTGTAGGTTCTGATTCTAGTGTTTGTTTTTCTGCCTGGTTGGCTTGGTTGTTGCCATGTACACGAATATGGCTGGGTACGCAGCAGAAGACCATTTCTTCGTCTTTGGTGATTATTTCGATTCTAGTTAATATTTTTGTTGTTAATGAGTAATTCGTTTTTCTATTTTCTAGTGTAATTAATACTCACTTTCTGTCTGTAAAGCTGATGTGTTTCTTTTTTTACTGGCTTCTTATATTTTCTCATTAACAAACCATCTCTTTAAAATAAATGTATATATTGACAAATTCGACCGTTTTTTAATCATTACTCTTTTTCATCGTTTCAGTCTTACTTCGTGTCTTCTCAAGAAAACACACGCAACATGGCGACCTCCTGTTTGGAAAGAAACCCAAACACGTAGTCGCTACAAAAACGTAAAAAAGTCGAATATACAATATTCTCATTTTTTCAAACCAATCAACATCCCTTTATCCCAAGTAAATCTACTGAAATTAATATTAGTAACAACGATGAATAAATAATTTAGCAAAGGCATTCGACGACTACACATTTATAAACGTTTGAAAAAACGAACGATTCATTGATTTTATTTGCTTTATTTATTTTAATAACAATTAATTATTTCTGTTGAAGTTTTGTTAAAATTGGATGAAATATGAAAAATAAAGTGATTACTGTATCTGTATCCCTGTCATTGAATTGATAATATAAAAAATAGTCTCTCACATAAAGTAGTACTAATCGTTGAAATAAAAAGATTAACAATATTTATTTATCTAATTCTGATGTAGTTTAGAAGTGTTATATGGTTATGTTATTTGTAATGTAATTTATTCAATACATAGATTGTGTTAGATATGTATGAAATTGAGACAAGTTGCTGTGTGACTGTTATGCGTATCAAGTGGAATGCAATGAATGAATGGGGTGTCTAAATGTAACTCTACTGCATGCTATAGAAAATAAAGCAACAAAAGTATTTTATTCTATAGAACATGCAATTTATTCAATACATAGATTGTGTTAGATATGTATGAAATTGAGACAAGTTGCTGTGTGACTGTTATGCGTATCAAGTGGAATGCAATGAATGAATGGGGTGTCTAAATGTAACTCTACTGCATGCTATAGAAAATAAAGCAACAAAAGTATTTTATTCTATAAAACAAGAATGTTGACGAAGTTTTTTTTAAATTGTTAGTAGTTATATTGTTAAAGGTGGGTGTCGTGTCTCCCGTGTGCGTGAAGTCAAAGCTGCGCTGACGAGCGAGTGTTCTTTCGTTGGTGGATGAGAGTAGGAGCGCAAAGCAATTTGACTGATAAATTTATAGACTTTTTTTTTGTCTTTTATAGTCTTGACAAATCCACACCAATACGCGAAACAAACAGCTTTGTATTAAAGCGCGGACACTTTTGATTGGATTAAGATAAAGACATTTTCATATTTATTATTTTTGCAGGAAATTATGCGCATGCGCCGTTTTCAAACATCTTTTATGTGTTGAATATTAATGGTTGTGTATTTTAGCTCATGTAATATAATTTGGATTTTCCGTGCGAATGTCCTTAGAAATGTTCAAGATTGTATGGCGAGGTTAAGATATGACATACTTGAGAACGGAAAAAAAATTAAATCACGTGCAGTGTGACGTCATCGAAATAGTTAGAAAATATGGACAGACAGAAATAAAGGTAAAAGTGGTTGATAAAAATGTATTTCGGTTTTGTGGGGTGGGTGGGGTATAAGCTGACATCTTGTCCAAGGGTTTCTCGGACAGTTGAATGTCATGTCCGCGACTAAAGACGAGAGTTGTGATACGCAACATGCGTAAATCACTCTTCTTGCAGAGAAGCAACATGAAAATATCTAAACAAGTCCGTCTTAACAGCCGATGTCCAGACTGAAAATATAAAATAGTAATCAGTTGAGTATCGTCAAATACAAAGTTCATCGGTATATTATAAATAATTATTGAATTATTGTTTAAACTGCTGTTCTCAGAATAAATGACTCTCGTGGGCACTTGGTAAATTAGATCTGCATGATTGCCTGACATATTCCGGGCTTTTGATTAGTCAAGTGTCGACTTCCTGTGATCTATTGCCTTTCAACATATAATGACATATTGACGGGTTTCTGTCCCGGTGGACACATTTGTACACAATCGTACAGCAACGGTAGCGCAACAAGCGACGAACCTGAAATAATATAGACTAAAACAATACTATAGAAACGGGTATTCGTCTCATGTCTTATATGCATCCGACACATTTCGCGATTAAAATACCATTTCAAACTTAAGCATTACAAAACCCTATTTACACCTAATTGTAACAGACAAACGAAAATACTATTTCAAACTTAATCATGACAGGCCAACGGAAATTATATTCCAACTTACTTGTTACAGACCAACGAAAATTATATTTCAACGTAGTCATGAAAGGCTTACTAAAATACTATTTCAAAATTAAGCATGGCAGACCAACGAAAATGCTATTTTAAACTTAAACATGACAGGCCAACGGAAATTATATTCCAACTTACTTGTTACAGACCAACGAAAATTATATTTCAACATAGTCATGAAAGGCTAACTAAAATACTATTTCAAAATTAAGCATGGCAGACCAACGAAAATGCTATTTTAAACTTAATCATGACAGGCCAACGGAAATTATATTCCAACTTACTTGTTACAGACCAACGAAAATTATATTTCAACGTAGTCATGAAAGGCTAACTAAAATACTATTTCAAAATTAAGCATGGCAGACCAACGAAAATGCTATTTTAAACTTAATCATGATAGGCCAACGGAAATTATATTCCAACTTACTTGTTACAGACCAACGAAAATTATATTTCAACGTAGTCATGAAAGGCTAACTAAAATACTATTTCAAAATTAAGAATGGCAGACCAACGAAAATGCTATTTTAAACTTAAACATGACAGACCAGCGAAACTGTTATTTCAAAGTTAAGCATGGCAGACCAACAAAAATTCTATTTCAAAATCAAGCATAACAAACCCAAAAATATTATTTTAAACTTAAGCATGACAAACAAACGAAAATGCTATTTCAAACTTAAGCATGACAGAAAACAAAAATGCTATTCAAAACTTAAACATGACATTCTAACCGACGAAAAATACTATCTTATATATACCAGCCCGCGCCTAAAACAAAAGAAAACGTTTCATACAGCCAATTCATTATGTGCTTATTCTATCTTTCTTTACTCTTGATTTTATCTGATACTAGAGGAGGTTGGGCTTTTGTTCTTTTTCCTTTTTAATGGCAAATGTTATAGTTGTTATCATAATCATCATCATCGTCAGCAGCATGTATATAAGAAAATTAGAGATATAAAATAAAAATGAATTATGAAGAATATTAATTTATTAGAGAGGTTTTATAAAATTATTATACAAATGAAACATGTGGATGAGTGTGTATTTGCAGTGTTCCGTTGAGTATATATAATGTATTTGAAAATATTTTAATGTATAATTGAATTAAATAAGCGTAAAATGTTTTGATATAAATATAGTTGGGATAAATGAAAAAACTTTCGAATTTATTCATTTAGATTTTCAGTAAAGTAAGATTTTTCTTCTATTTCATTGACAAGAATAGCTCTCGTACGAAAAAGTAGATAAAACTATCCGCTTCATCAGACTTATATGCCAACTATTGGACCGAGCCCTTAAAACGTTCATCGATTTTAATATTAAATCCAGTCGATATCTTATTATTAGTCATATACTACACCTGACACTTATATCACCGGGAAGAAATTTAACAATACACTAATTTTCCATATACACCGTTTCGTTGGTTGTTAGTGTCTCTCTTCTCTGACCTATATTCGACTCAATTGAGTGAGCGAGATAAGTATGTTTATGTATTTTACAGCATAAAGATTTCGTACGTGCTGATGTGGGGTAATCGGTTAGCACGCCGTACTTAGAAAACGATGTTATCAGTTCGAACCTCATCCGAAGCATCATTATTTTACTTCGATGTTGTCTAAAAAGGAACTTGACATTTCAAGTTACAATATAAAGCCAATCGATCATGTAACTTTTTTCTTTAATCTGCGTAATTTAAAAAAAAATTGTCTCCCTGGAAACGTCGGATGGCTCTGCGAGTATTTAATGAATTGTCCGACGATATATTTGGTTATTTAAGTGATACAAAATGTAGATTAATGATTACTGGAACTGGGTTCTGATTGGAGAGCGCAATATCAATGAAAAGCTTATTCACTTAACTAAAAATGTAAACGACACAAACGAAATCGTCGAGGAATAAACATTGATTGCTAACAAATATAAAATCATTTGTATCACAAACATTTGTTTGTGACACACATAGACCACATAGACACGTAGCGCAACGGATAAAGGTATCAAGTGAAAATCAGTTTGAAGTCACTGTCTTCAACAGGGTGAAGTTTCATACCTCACTGACTAAGAATAAAATAAAACTTACTAAAGATTTTACCCGGTCAAGGCTGAAAGCACAAGAACAATCCACCCCTCGTAATTAGATAAAGGGTTCAGTTCGATAAAGTGCATCTAAAGAAGGTCAGGGGTTACATCAGCCGAAACGTTGTGAGAATAACACCCAAGATAAGAACAGTAGTTCAAATAATACAAACTAGCGGGACCCGTGTAAATTACACGGAATTTTAAAATTTTAAAATTTTAATTTTTACTTACACCGTGTTGTGTACGTTTTTTTTAAAAATCATTTCTTGAAAATAAAACTGAAAAAAGTGACGAAGTTATCGTCTGCCACACTGACCCTAACTCTAACGACGGGGTCAAAGTTAGCGCTGGTCCTAATGTAACAAAGCACCTTCTATTTATTAGTTATACTTCCTTTATTATGAGCCCCCCTTCTAGATAAGAGTGAAATATTTTTTTTAAATGGTAACTCGTGTACAATCTACTAAAAAAATTGATATGCCATCCGTTCAAAAAAAAATAAATAAAAAATAATAATACTGGCCCTCTCTACAACCAAAAGAAAACGTAAATAGACAATGCCCTTAAAAACGCCAAAAAAACAAAACAAAAAATAGTTTTAAGTTTAAAGCAACACAAAAAAGTAATTTTTAACCAGGTGAGTAGCATACAAAGATTCGAAAGGTCGTTGCTTTCGATGTAAGCATGACACACAAAATCACACACGCTATTGTATTAATATGTGTCTTCCCGGTCGTCGCCTCCCTACCTCTCTTCCCCTTCCTCTTAAAATGTAGAAAAAAAAATCTTAGAGGTTGGTTGGGATCGAACCAGTAGGGCCGAAGTCAAAATATACTACGTCGCTAACCGTTACGCCAGAGGGAAAAACTTCAGAATGCTTTGAAAATAAAGCAACTTGACTGTTTTTTAAATCTAGGTGCGGCACGCATGCGCAGAGCTTTTGCCGGAAGCGTGACACACGAACACACACGCTATCGTATTAATATATAGATAATGAGCCGAATTAAGAATATTGAATATTCAACTAACACGGGAAAAATAATACACACTTTGAAAGCACTGTTATTTATGTACATAACACTTACAGAATATCTAAATTGAATTGGTTCGAAAAAAAATTTAATTTTTGACTTTACATATTTTTGTTTGTTGGTATTACATTTTATATTTCTGCGTGTTCGTACGATTAGAACAGTGAACAGGAAATAAATTAAAAAAACACTTCTAAGAAAAAAAATTATCAAAGTAGAGAAACTCTAGAGTGAAGGGGTGGGATTTTGCTGCTAGTCGAGTGCGTCGGGGGTATTTATGTTGATGTAGTACAAGTGAGGTAAGTACATCGGAACACATTCCGTGGAACAAGTAAAACTGCAGCGATGCGACAAACCAAATGTGGAAACAATATTCCATGAACAAGCGAATGATGGGTTTGTAGAAATATAGAATAATGGCAAAGACCGGCAGAGAGAATCTATTTTCCTTGCAGAAGACTTGGAAACATCTACTATGTGCGTATTTCATTTCATGTTACGTAAGAATATCAGTCCGAGGACCTCGAACGTTGGTCTCTCAGGAAGGGTTCTATCAGATATGGCACTAGATGGTTGGAAAGATTTCTTGTAGTTTATAAAGGAAAGGGACTTTGTCTTACTAGCATTCGATGTGATAATCTATAATTTGGCCCCATTTTACTACAAAGGATGCATCCAGTGCCTTGCATATGTGGGTATTCGATTTGCCCTCATCCAGAAATAGAGCACAGTTTTATAAACAAATGTACCAATCTTAGATGTGATTGGATCTGGAAGTCGTTTCTGAAGACCAGGAATAATATAGGTCAAAGTCTCGACCCCTAGGGCATATTCGCAATATTGTTAGGCTGTAGGGTCACCGAGAACGACATGGATCTTTCCTGAGATTACATTCATGCCAGACTTTGTCAAAAACTTTGGAGATGTCTAGCGCTACATTCCTTGTTTCAGCTGCCTTATCCAGTGTGTTGTATATACGGTCAAAGATAATTGTTAGGATACCCACAATAGAACCGGATAGTCTTAATCAATACTATTAATAAGAGAGTAGTTTAGATTTTTAAAGTAGTAGAGCATCAGTAGATTAATTAACAAGTAACATTTTTTTAAATAAAAGCATGATGACCTTTATGCAACGATAATTTTGCGGGTCAGCCCTTTCACCAGTGTGTTGTATATACGCTCAGAGATAATTGTTAGGTTATCCGCAATAGAACCGGGTAGTCTTAATCAATACTGTTAATAAGAAAGACGTTTAGATTTTTAAAGTGGTAGACTATCGCTAGATTGATTAACGATTAACATTTTTTTAGATGAAATCATGATGACACTTATGGAATGATAATTTTTCGGGTCAGCCCTTTCCCCAGTCTGTTGCATATACGCTCAAAGATAATTGTTAGGATATCCGCAATAGAACCGGGTAGTCTTAATCAATACTATTAGGAAAAGAGTAGTTAGATTTTGAAAGTGGTGGACTATCGCTAGATTGATTAACGATTACTTTTTTTTTAGATAAGCGCATGAGGACACTTATTGAACGATAATTGTTCGGTTCAGCCCTTTCCCCAAAGTTCTTGCAAACTGGTTCCACAGAGGCACTGTCCCATTTATCGGAGAATAGTGTTTTTTTCTTTCAAATTCTGGCCCTAATACGTATTTTGAATGATTCACTTCAAAATACAAAATGACGAAACTACACTCATAGGACTACATTGAATGAACATTCCCATCGCAATCCATATTTTATGAGTATCCGTATGGAATGAATGTACCACATAAATCACAAATAAGTGTTCGTGATCAAAGTGTATTCTATTCATGATATGTCATTTGTTCCAATGGCGTTTCTGAAAGGCCTTCCCTTTTTTTGAAACATGTCATTTCTCTGTGGAATTGAAGCCGATCTAGTTTCATCATCGGATAAATCATGTTTGAACAATGTTTATTTCTTCTCAGGGAATACTTGTATCATTTTAAATAAACGTCAACTTTCCATAAAACTCTGTTGATGTATCGAATAGAGATGAACGGAGCGAATTTGCTTCCCAAAGTATGGAGGCCGAAAACACATTAATCTATATTGCTGAAAACAGACTGTTTTACGAAAGTTGCGTTGGAACGATTGGTCAAAGGTCACACGCGATAGAAATTAGAAATTCGATTATACTTTTCATCCTATTCGATAAATGGAATTTAGCCGGACGAACTTATTATCTGCATTAATAGGTTCGTGTATAGGAAGTCTTCTTAATTATTAAGAAATCGATGTTTCATATATATATATATATATATATATATATATATATATATATATATATATATATATATATATATATATATATATATATATATATATATACATATACATATACATATATATATATATATATATATATATATATATATATATACATATACATATATATACATATACATATATATACATATATATATATATATATATATATATATATATATATATATATATATATATATATATATATATATATATATATATATATATATATATATATATATATATATATATATATATATATATATATATATATATATATATATATATATATATATATATATATGGGGATGGCACAGTGGCTGAGTGGTTAACGACGCGGACTGAGGACCTGGGTTCGAATCCAGTTCGTTCCACAGAAACACTTTCATCAAAACCCACACCTGACCTTGTGTCTAACCTCCTGGAGAGGAGGTACATAAAATATATATATATATATATATATATATATATATATATATATATATATATATATATATATATATATATATATATATATATATTTATAAAAAAGTATTAAATTATTTATACCTACAGACGCTAGCGTTTCAAGCTTATTGCTCTCATCTGTGCGGGAAAGTAACAATTTAAGACGGTTGGGAGACGCGAACCCGGATATCCACTCGGCCACCGGAAATTGTAATTAAGGGAAATTAAAATCTATATGTACCTAGAAGCGGGCACAGATAGAATACTAGTCGAGAGTTCTTCTTAATTATTAAGAAATCGATGTTTCATATATATATATATATATATATATATATACAACAATATGGGTTGATCGTTCATTTCAAAGCATTGTTGGATTTGTTAATAAAATTGAAAATATAAGCCATTAACAATGCAAGATTAATTTATCATTTTATTTTCATTTTTTTTACATTAATCTTATTAATTTCGGAATACAATTCCATCATCAGAGGTGACCAGTATTGAGTCGTTTTTTTTCTTCATCAAAATACAAGAATAAACAAATTTTTTTCTTTGTTACTTGATAAACGTCTTTGGTGTGATGTCTCCGCTCTGGTGTTGTTGGCGGTTATGATTCAAATTCTGGTGTCGAACGAAGAAGAGCGATGGCCCGCTCGTGTTGATAAAAATAATATGGGTTGGTCGTTCATTTCAAAGCATTGTTGAATTTGTTAATAAAATTGAAAATATAAGCCATTAACAACGCAAGATTTATTTATTATTATTATTATTTTTTTTACATTAATCTTATTAATTTCGGAATAAAAGTCTTCTTACTTATTAAGAAATCGATGTTTCATATATATATATATATATATATTATATATATATAATATATATATATATATAAATAAGTATTAAATTATTTATACATACAGACGCTAGCGTTTCAAGCTTATTGCTCTCATCTGAGCGGGAAAGTAACAATTTAAGACGGTTGGGAGACGCGAACCCGGTTCACAGAATCCGCAACCAGTCGCCATATCCACTCGGCCACCGGAAATTGTAATTAATGGAAATTAAAATCTATATGTACCTAGAAGCGGGCACAGATAGAATACTAGTCGAGAGTTCTCGACGAACAGATTTGGAACTTTGCATTAGAGCTTTTTGACAGTCTATTTTTAACATCCCTGAGGTTGCTCGACTTTAATTTCTTAAAGGGGCGTATTATAATATTTATGAATAAATATTAAATTATTATATGTATTCATACCTACACACGCTATCGTTTCAAGCTTATTGCTCTCATCATATATATATATATATATTTTTTAAAATTATTATTGGAAGGAGGGTTTCAGCGTTCCTGTTTGCCACCGTCACAAGGAAACCTTCCTTCTCTGCGGGGTCGTATCCCTCGAAGACCCAGAGCGGCTGGACGACTCTACCGACGTTGTTCTTTCTACGGTTAAACAGAGACACTTCTATCTCAAACGTATGCCCTGAGCCTCCGATCTGACGCGGATATCGTAACAAATGGTTTTCGCAAACCACCTCCAAGAAGATTTTTCCAATCAGCCTGCGTGTTCGGTGATCCGACTAGGATTCCTTTCGCAGATTCTTTGCTGTTACCATTTCGTGGGACCACAAGTATGTCAACTTCAACATTTTTTCTATGTCCATTCTGGATCTGGATAAGCATGTGCCACTTTTTACGGAATTCCACGTTCGACATTTCGTGTTTGTACCCATCCATGCATACTTGTCCCTGATACCTTTTTTTCTATCAAGCGGCACATGTAATATCATTTCAAACATTTTTTTCTTTTTGCCAACAGTTTTTTTTCCTGGCAGAAAGAAATTACTCTTTCGCGAGATTCAACTCTACTACACAGCTCTTCGTAATTTATTATTATTAAAAAATAAATTAACATGAAATAAACAGGCACTGGTCTGGTTTTGATCAATTGCTTCTGACTTTAATCAATTTCAATACTGATTAGAAAAATTGTCGTCTGGTTACTGAAAGCTGATTGGCTAATCGCTCGACATCTCTCTGCCACCATACGCCTCGGCATCTCTCGGGTGTTTACGTAGCATGCTTGAACGCGGCCAATGTTCACGGAAACTGGATCAGGATCAATAGAACTACCAACATTTATTTTGAATCTATGAAATCATGAAGCTGACAGTACGAATTTATTCTATTTTTTTCGCTTTGCTTACTTTTCATATCTATATTGTTTCCATGGTTACTTAATCGTTGAACTGTGCACAATTTGAAATATATAAAATATATAGAAGAGTGACAATTTTCTCTGGCCAAAAAAACTGATTGATATTATCGACACCCGCAGAATCACTCCACATACACCACCATCACCGTGACTGCAAACTGATGTTTGAGATTCAATCTTATTTGCTTTTCTCGGTCTTAAATCTCTTGCGCCATTGCACAGAAAATCAGCAAAAAATTACAGTTCATATGACTAGCTGGCATCTTTGCGAGCACCAAATAAAAAAGATTTCATTATAATCTTAAAAATTGCATTTTCAGAAAATCATAAGCACAGAATCATAATAATAGTGAATAAAAAACTGAGAATGAAGAAAAAAATAAAATAAACGTGCAACTTACAATTTGATGCCGAATTTATTAGACGATTTTAGAAGCAAAGTTAAGTAAATCCCAATTTCAGTTTCTTTTTGTTCTGTACGAACATTTCGGGAACCATTCTCTTCGTCAAGCCTTCTATGAGGTATGAACAGAGTTCTTGAAAATGGCGAAGTTAAATTAATATTATTTTTTATTATTTCCCAAACCGGCCAGCAGGGGTCGCCTCTCAAGGTCATATATGGGGGTTCTTGTTGTCAGCTTTGTTTTCAGTACACATGTATCGGGAAGGAAACAAAAAAGGAAATAAGAAAATAAGGGAGTTCTTAAGTTAAAACTGTCTGCTTGGTGTGTTTTGGGAGTGTTCCGGCGGCTGGTCTGTCTAACACACATCCGGAAGGAGTAGAAAAGAAAGAAACAGGGCATGAAATGAAAAAAGAAAATAGAAAAGAGAAACTAATGTCAGCAGGATAAATACAATTATCTGCTGGATTAAAGATCGTCGGATACGCAATATGTTTTTAGGGGTCTATATCTAAAATTGAGATATTAGCAGTGTGTCTATAAACATAAATATAAATATAAATATAAGCACACATCGACGCAAATATATACATACACACATATTATACATAAATACACCCACCCACGCATACACATACAAATATATACCGATTCGTTCAACCAGGGTTTTTTTACCCCGCCTCATAGACCAGTATTGTCCATCCTATCGGTTGTCCGTCCTGTGCAGTTCTAGCAGGGACGAGTAAGTTTATTGCTTACTGCTTGAGGCGCCCCTACCGGGGAATGCCGACGGAGCTGCCCAGGCAATTTTTAAAAAGCCAGAGTGCTCAAATTCTCAGATGCTGGTTCTTTCCCACTTTCCCGACCTTGTGTCACATCTTACCTTGCGAGAGGAAGATAAATAGAAGCACCCTCTTCGTGACTTATATATTATTATTTATTATTTAGCATTATCTATTGAAAGGGACAACTCAATTATTTAATAATAAAAAACGTTTTAGAAATTGTATTCATAAGTAAGTTAGAAATAAAATGCACCAAAATGCATTTCTGTTTTTTATAGTAACTAGTCAGATATAATTGCACGGTGAACGATTGTCAATATCTAGTTAAATGATGAGGTACGTGCACGCTATAGTTAAATAAGCAGTGTTTAAATTAAATTTATAATGTCGGTATTTTGAAGAGCCTATTTATTGGTAGTGTAGTGAAAAAAATTGTAGGGACTCAAATTTCTGCTTAGCACTAACCACTGTGACGTCAGTATAAAAACGACACTCAATAGAATGGCATTCTCTTTAAGAAGGTCACGATTGTGCACGAGAAAGTGAAACATAGAGAGCATAGTCAGTTTCTATGGTTATCAAGGTTTTGATTGCTAACCACTGTTTTTTTACTGTCTGAAGTATTTTAATATTATCTCAGTCGCACGTTTGAGCAACAGCGATAAGTGCTTCGTGATTTAAAGCTTTGAAACTTCATTTTGGTGTTGTCGCTAGCTTCGGACAAGGGGCTGTCATCTACACGTCGAATTTTAAAGTCACGCTGTCGATCTAACCAAATGACGATAAGACCTTCACCTTTGACACTGTCGACGAGTAATTTGAGAACACCAGCTCATGGATTGATGGTATCAGGCCTTGTAGAACTGTGTTTGTATCCGAAACATGCTAAACATGGAAGTTTGTCTACGACGTAACCGCTAACATTTTCTCTGTTGCATCGAAGTATTACATAATCATCAACATGGATTTTTGCATCTTGGATGCCTTTGTGAAGCCAACTGTGATAACGACTATGTATGCCTGTATTTTATTCTTTTGAATTCGTCGATTGTAGACATCAAAGGCAAAATTTAAGTGTAGATAATGTTGAGGACATACTCTGCAGCCACTCATCTACACTAGATGATGGTGTTAATTCCTGAGCGCACCTGTCTCCTTTTGCAGCTTGATAATCAGCGGGAATGCTCAGAGGTAACTTTTCGTGATCTGTCCGTCTCTTATGATGAGACTGTTTCGATATTGGCTCTGCTCGTTTCGAGTTCGACTTTGAGGGCTCTCCGTTTAATCCGTTCTTTCAAAAAATATTCTGGACGAAAATCTAAGTTATGATGAGCATAGACTCGTCCGCTATTTTATAAGTATATAATTGCGTGTTCATTGGTACGGAACGTAATCTTTATTAGACGCGGTCGTAAGTTTTGAATTGGGCCATTTGATTTACGCCTAGGTCTTATCATACTTCTGATCCGTACCTAATGAGTTGTGTCGGCAAAAGCAGCGTGCACACAGTTTTTGTGAGATCTAAATCGCTCTGTTGAATCACTAATGGATTCAGGATATCTAATTCTTCTGCATCATATATTATGACGGAACACTCTTGCTTTGAGATTGTGGTTGATCGCTTAGAGTCTTCCGCGCAATTATAGTACAATCTTTGTTCAGGTTATTTTCTCGGACATCAGACATGCTTGCGTGGCGGCGACATTTGCCTCGGGTCTTTCACGCCCCATCAGAAGTAATGTCGTCTGTCGGAACCGTGATTCTTTCGATTTGAGAGTTTACGTGTTCTCCATTTCATCAGTGTGAACCCTCTTTTTTCGATCTTCAGCGTTTTGCTTTTGTTGAGCTATTCGCTTCGTATATGACAGCTTTAAGAGGAAGTTGTCTATTGTTCGAAGTCACGTATTTTCTCTTAACAATTTGCCATTCAGAACTAATAATTCAGCAGTTGAACAATTATCTGTATAAATCATCTTTTTTTAACGATTGAACCTTCGTTTTTGAAAGCTTGGATTCTTTTCTCTTTTTCATCAATGGCGTTTTCAAATTTGGCGATGCTTGTAACAGTGTATTCGATTGGCGCAATCTTGTATTTATTTGCGCCATATCAGTATGGAGTTCTACTTTAAGACGGAAATACAAATAATCTTTTTTTAACGCTTGACTTTGTGTTTTAGAGCTTGGATTATTTTCTCTTTTTTATCAATGGCGTTTTCAAATGTGGCGCCGGCTTATAGGAGTGTGTTCGATTGGCGCAATCTGGTTTTTATTTGCGCCATATCAGTATGGGGTTCTACTTTAGGAGGGGGATACAAACAACGTTTCAGTAGAAAAACGAAATTCGATGAAAGCAAGAACCGTCAAAAGTCGGATAACCTTTGTAGCGCCGATGGCGAGATAGAGTTTTGCGGACGAAGAATAGGAGAATAGTTAAGGAATGTATAGCGTCAGATGCTGGCTAAATGCAGAAATTTGCTTCATGTGAAATTCTATTCAACCATCTACTGGATAACTACGAAACGCAAAATTATAGCTTCTAACTTGAAATGGATAGAATCTAATTGATAAAAATTGATTAAAATTATCGAATATATTATGTAACAGTACAAAAGTTCCGAAACTCTTTTTCATGGATAATATTGTAAATAAAAGATATTTCTGAATCTGACTTTCGTCAAGTAAAGGGTTGAGTACTAAACATGTGTGAGAATACTTACGAGCCTACATATGTCTTTATCTTAAAGCTACCGTCTTAGCAGAAATGGTAGCAGAGAGATAGAAGTAGTGGATGGAGGTCAGGAGGAGGACAATGACTTGGACAGTAAGTGCCTAAGTGTATATTTGTTTTTGTTTTTTTAATTTCCGGAGCAAAAAACCAGCGCAATCCACCCAGGGTAAATTACCACAGCAGGATTAGAGGAAGACACAATGTTGTCCATGATTCGATAAAAAAACTTTATTAATTAGCGTTTAGCGCATACCACTATATTATCTTTTTATTATATATATATTATATTTTGGAGTATTCAATTATTGGGGATACGGTTCAAGGATGTATTCAGAATTGATCGCGTTGGAAGAAGTGTAAGCAAAGTGACATTAATTGAAAACTACTCCAACCCCTGAACCCCATTATTAAAATATTACTTTTTAGTTTTTATAATTTGTAATCAACGTTGTATTTACTCTTTATGGATGTCAATCGCGAACACAGACGCCTAAGATAAGCTTATGTTTTCTTTAATAAAAATAAAATATACTTATCCAAACATCCTAGCAAATAAGAATGTATATATATATATATATATATATATATATATATATATATATATATATGAAGCTCCTTGCTTTGAACTTTTGATGTTCTAATAAATATTGTATCTTTACACTTTTTTATTCTCATCTTTCATCTCTAGAATATATATATATATATATATATATATATATATATATATATATATATATATATATATATATATATATATATATATATATATATATATGGGGTAAGGTACAAGTCATTAAAATGAAATGCCGTGGTAGACAAAATGTTTGAAATAAGACAAACGGAAAACAGGTTAGTTTCTCCGTCTTCTTCCCTCTTATCGCCTTTACCCCCTCCGCCTACCCCCCCCCCCCCTATGCTGGCTCGGTGGGTGCGAAAATGGAAAAGAAAAGGAAAATGGATGAAGAAATAAAATAAGAATGAGAAATAAAGAGGAATATGTCACCTACTTGTCAAATCATATTTCAATGTAGTCAAGGGTCTTCTAATATGGTCCAATCAGATTATCTTTTCCTTCTCCCATTGTGTGCTTTCAAAATAAAATAAAATAGTTTCCAAATCTTCACTTTTTCTGAAGACGTTCGATAATACAAACGAAACCGGTCAAATCTCTTGTTTTTTTGTTTTTCTCCTGCATTCTAAGCTGCTTTCCGTTTGTCTTTTTTCAAACATATATATATATATATATATATATATATATATATATATATATATATATATATATATATATATATGTAAAAATATGTATATATATGTATGTATATATATGTATATTCATATAGATGTATATAAGGGTGTTGCAGCAACACCCGAAACTTGACAAAAAGAAAACGAAAACTAGGTGACACACTCAAAAGTTGTATATTCAGAGACTCGATAGTTTATTTAGCAACAGTTAAAGTTACATACTTTATTATTTTTCAATGTAACCGCCGGCGGCGGACGCAACGATCTTGAGGCTGGCGCAAAATGAGTCACACACTTTGGTGACAATGTCCTTGTATATTGCGCCGAACGCCTTCACGATGGCAGTTTTCAGAGGGTCGACTGTGTTCGGCGTGCTTGTTGGTCTTAATGTCGATCACGCCCCAGTGGAAATAGTCAAGGCTGCAGTCGAGTGATGAGGGTGGCCACACGTTCAATGATAAGTGGTGAGAGAACATTGTATGCAAAAGTAGAGTCTTGTTGGCGCTCAGTGGCGATTTTGTTAATCCAGAATTTTCTTCAACACTCTGTATATATATATATATATATATATATATATATATATATATATATATATATATATGTCATAAACGTGGGACCATAAAAAAGAAACGACAATGAGAATGTCGTCATGGAAAAAGGGTTCACAACTAGGGAGTGAGCTGACAACACATATGATGATGTGCTCTTGACCCATAACCATAAGTAAGGGTCTCTCGTTCTCTTCTCCCTCACTATTTCTGCTCTATAATATAGAACCTTAAATTAAGTATAAACAGCCTAGTGACTCGTACTATTTGAGTTGTTTTTTTATTAATTTCGTTGTAGAGTTGACCGTTATTATGTGAGAAAGAAATTCGCTTTAAATGATTTTCATTCCAGCTTCTGCAGCAGTTCAACCATATCAATCACAATTGATGTTCAGAGCGATACACCAGAAACCGTAGATATAACGGTATAATGAATCAGACCGGCCACGTCCAAACTATCATGCAACTTTTGTGCAATAATCAGGTGCAATAATCGAGGGGTGGGGCATATTGTTAATATCATTTACTGTAAGAACAGCTGTAAAACAAAATCAACATAATTTCTTTTTGAAAGCGCTAAATACAGATTTTAAGAAACATTAAGACTAATCATTTATTTGAAAAATTCATTCTTTCATTTCGTATTAATTGATTCTTTCTAGAAAGACATCGGTTACTTACAAAAGAGACCACGTGAAGGTTGCCAACATCCTAAGTGTAAGTGTCTCTGTGGAACGAACTTGATTCGAACTTGGCACACCCAGGTTGTCAGTCCGTGTCGTTAACCACTTAGCCACTGTTACCTCTTACTTGAAAAATGTAAAATAAAGTTAATTTTGAATTTTTATCTTAGACTATAAGTGAAAACTGTTAAATAGATTTTTAAATTCCAATAAAATGCAAATACGATTCCTAAATTGCATTTGTTTAAGCAAACTCGAATAATGAGTGTTTGTTTTTACAATACGTCCATACATACACACATATTTATTTTTTTTGGCACAGAAAAATTAATATAACTTTAGTACTGTCGGTTTCAAGCGCAGAAGGACTTACCCACCGGCTCTCTTCAGCTTATGTTGTCACCTGTTTCAGAAATGTGAAGTTACGTGTCACTCTCATTTGGATGCGTTATTTGCTTAGAGTGTTATGTATATTTGTTTAAAATTAGTGGTAGGGAAGTTTAATAAGCTTTGTGTTGTAGACCCGTGCTAGGGGTCACAAAGGAATAAACCACAAATAGTGACAGGGTTAAAATATAACAATGTATTTATCATAAAGCAATACAGAACGCCACTAATGTGGTAGGAGATGAACTGGTTAATAACATGCGGTAAAACATGGTATGAAAGTCGTTATTTAACGCCTACTCACAATAGGAGTATGTGCCACAAGGTCGGAAAGTGGGATTTGAAAAGCCAGCGCCCGAGAAGGTGAGCGCTCTGGCCATTAAGAATTGCCTGGACAGCCCCGTCGGCATTCCCCGGTAGGGGCGCCTCAGGCAGCAAGCCATAAACTTACTCCTACCACAAAGAGGGGAGGCAAAGCCTTGGAGGGTGGACCTCCTAGAACTGCACAGGACAGACCCACAGACCGGCGGAATCATGCCCCGAAGGGCAAGATAATACCGGTCTGTAAGGTGCAGTATCCATCGGAACAGATACTACACGTGGTATGAAAGTCTCTTCTAAGTCTCTGCAACCAGTGGTATTTATTATACCTGGTTGATACCATCAGTTCTCCGATAGGGGTGATTTGTACCCCACAACACTTTGATAAAAGGGGGAAATGTAACAGTTGAGATTTAAAATTGGAAAATATTTAAGAATATAAAAAAAAATCCATAAATATCCCGTAAGCCAATGTTTATAAGGAGCGTATATTTGGCCTTTACTGTTTTGAGGGTTTATTATGTGTCTTGTAGAGAATGTTAAGGAGAGAAAATAGGTTTAAGGATCATACTTATGAAAAAATAAAGAGGTTAAAAACACACATTAAATTCAAATTCAAGGCCTGGATTAAAGGACTCTAAATCAATCCAAATTAAAAAAAAACAAAAACATTTAACCCGGGTCCGGTCCTGGCAGCTTGTCAACCGATCTAAGGGAAATAACTCTGTATGGTTCTTGAATGATTCTGTATTCAAGAGTTAACATTATTAAATAGGGTATAGTGAAGGTTTATGAGAGTAATACTATTGGTATACTGATTAAGTCTGGTTTAGAGATGAGACCAAGGATTAAGTCAGCAAGATTGCACCTGTTTAGGAGATATAGGAGGTTAACATTTTAAACTAAGATATAGTGGACACGTATGGGAGTAATAATCATGTGAAATGAGGGTGTTACCCCTTTAATAACTGGAAAGATTATTGTTGAAAAAGTTATTATTTCATATTTACGTTGTGTAAATTATTGGTCTTATGTAGTAATGTAGATATGGGCCGATTAAGATATTTATTCCTATTTTTATTTATATTCATGAGAGGTGATAGTTGGGAGGATTATACGGAGTTGAAATCAGTTTTTAGTGAGGCAATTATAGGGTTATGTATTGAGCAGAGAGGGGGATAGAGCTACGCCTTTATGTGTATCGGTAAGTCCAATTTATAAGTAGTGCTTGTCTCCTGGGGATGCTTTTTTTTAAGGATTTCATCTATAATATTCAGACAGATTGCATTTGGGTCAATAGTGGCTCTAAATCTATGGTATTTTTCTGCATCATCTATTTATGGCTGGAGAAAAGGATGTTCTTCTCTCTATTACTCTTCATTTGATGGTGAAGGGTGACTTTTCATCTTTAAGTTGCCATATCCGGGTCGTAAGTGCCGTATTTGCCTTTTTTGTATCTGAATGTGTTTCTGTGTGCGTACAATCTTTGCTTGAAGCTTCCTTGTATCATACCTATATATATATTTTGCTGCCGCTAGTTTGGTTCTTGACGGTTGCTTCATATACGAGGGAATCGATTTTGCAATTCCCCTCTAGGGGCAATTGTTTTTGTGCATGACATGAGCAGCCTGCGTGTACTATTGCTTTCGGCTCTGCAGAGATGATTTTTTTATGGATAGGGTAGTAGAATAGTTAACCGTAATTGAATTTCTGTTAAAAAAGTTGATGCAGGTTGTGTGTAGGGGGAGTGTTTGTCGAGTGAGTTGAGGAAAAGGTGGCCTACCTTTGTCTTGGTATTAATGGAAAAGGGTAGGAAAAACCAGATCACCGACCTCCTTCTATTGGGGCTCGCTCGTGATTAGTCTCGCTTTATTGTAATAGGGTGCTGCCTGATTGAAAATTTCGAAACTGGATAAGAGATTTGAGATTCTTTGGCTAATATTATTGACTAAACTTTTAAAGACAGTGGGTGAGCTGAACATTTTGAAGCAGACAGGGTTGACCGCGCAAAACTAAAACGAGCATGCAGGAAAAATAGAAAAATAGAAATATTAGATTAGATGTGAAATATTTTTTACACAAGCAGCTGAACAACGATGTAGATGCTATCACCAACTTCCAATCGCCTTTCGGATGACTTGAAACTGTATATAATTCCAACAGAGCTTTTAAGGTTTTACGTTTGTAATATTTCTCCTTTCTCATTGGAGTTGGTTTAACAGTAAAATCAAAAAGGTAAAATCTAGACTTTTTAAGGCAATTTTTATTTTGTGTTTGTTTGAGGCAGGCAATAGCGTCCTTAAATGCTTTAATCTTTAATCCTTTTTGGGACCATGTATTTAATCTCCTAAAATACACGTAGTAAAATTCATTAGTACATGGTGAAATGCGTGTGTAAATACATGATGTATTTAACAGTATGAGATGGTCATCGATAACGACGGTTTGTCTGTAGTCCACTTCGTTAACAGAACCGGCTGGTTGTCTGTCCGTAGTGGTAGTGGGTATGTGGCAGCCGAAGTTTTTATCTTCCCCTTTAGCGTCGTAGCTGTAATTATGTATTGTTGTTTAATGGCTCATGTTCCTTGATGTTTTGTTTTTTTATACTCTCATAGGAATGAAGAGCTACACATAAGCGTCGACAACCCCATTCCTGATGGAGGTAAACGAAGGCTGAGTTTCGAGAACGGTGTCTGAACACTAGACTTTTATACTCTCATAGGAATGAAGAGCTACACATAGACTTTTCTCTTCTCCATGCTACGTGTCACTTCGGACTCCTGCACACGTTCTACCTTTGGTTCTACCAATAACTTCTAATTTCATTTTCATTTATGTTGAAAATCTCAATTTTTAACCTTACCCATCCAAATATTGTTACCTGTAGACATGTAAATATAAACTTCCCGTACCGTTTTATGTAGGTCTTCCCTTTATTCAATGAAAACTTCGGACCATATTAAATAAAACAACACGATATTTCCTTAATTCTTTGACATGACGGCCATCTTTGTTTAAGGTTGGGCAAAACTGAACAATAAAATAACGAAAATCGTTTTGCTTATGTAAAAAGAGTAATCATATTACGTAAAGAATGTTTTATATTCGAAATCCAGTAATTAAGATATCTTACGCATATTCTCGAAACAAAGCGCTTTCAATAATTGCTGACGAGACAATCAATTATACAAACACAATCAACTAGATCAACACAATATGAAAACAGAAATACCTGTCGTTGGGCGGGAAGCAAATTTGGAGATTTACAAACGATAGAAGTGCATTTTGAAAACATATCATGGATTTTATAAGTTTACGGAAAGGAATCACAGAACTTCAGTAAATAATCTTTCGACATTTTTTAAGATAAATTTGGAAAATTTGGTATTCGCTATTCGCTTGGTAATTATTTCCACAACGTTTCGGCCGATGTAACCTCCGACTTTTCTGAAAGCATCTTTTAGCGATTTAAGGTTCAATCTTTATTTCAGGCGATAACAACTAAAATAACATACACATGAACACTTTTACCAGTTATGGCTGACGGGATAAAAACGGGTTAGGGTTAGGGTTAAGGTTAAATTAAAATGAAATAAAGGGTTCAGCTCGAAATTTTGTTCAGGTTCTAAAGTTCGACATAAAGATGGCGAAGTTCGAAAAGTTTCACCCGAAGAAGGTTCAGTGTATAATGTTGTGTTCTCATTGTTATCCACCGTCCAGTGTTCGTGTCTACATGCAATTCATACATTTTAGATATGTATTTATCAAACAATACAGTTAATCGCTATGCATATTTTTTAAATACTTTTTTTTACAGAATACCTAAATACGTGGTAGAATTTATATATGGAAAGTTTAGAATTTATTGGAAACAATCGATTTGTATTAATCGTAACGCAGTGAACTTTATTTGATCGAATGTTGTATGCATAGATTTTTCTATTAAGCACCGATATTTGGGAAATATCACGACATCGGACTAAAAGAACGTTTAAGATTATGTTTCAAGGACACATTTTAAATATTAGGTCGTTATAAAAAATAATGTCCGCCTTAAGCGCTGGGTTTTAAAAAGTCATTTTAACAAAAAATTTTACTTTATTTCTGGTAAATCAACATATATAATAATTAATGTAATTTGTAACGTTTCTTTTAGAAGGAAATTATTTTTGAAGCATAGAAGACCCTCAAAGATGAACATGTCAAAAGATGACCTTATAATTTTTTATGTTGCATAAGTTCAAACTTATGAAATTTCCGCCATTGATATAATAGAGAATGCGGAGATGAATCCACAAGCGATTAAACAGTACGAAGGTGGTTCAAGAAATTCCGTAGTGGAGATAAGAGCTTTGAAGATGAAGAAGGTAGAGGACGGCCGTGCAATCTTGACAAACACGCGTTAAGCGTTGGCATTTCAACAGTTTGTCGAATATCCTCTGGCATTCGGGTATCCACTCCCAACCCTTATCCTTTCTTAATAGTTCATTGAGTGGAGCACGGAGCTTATGCATATCTGGGATAAAATCCTGATAATAGTCTGTCAGTTCAAGGAAACTCTGTAGTTCTGTAACATTTTCCGGATCCGGCATGTTCTTAATTGTGGTGGCCACCTCTGGCTCACGCATTCTGCCGTCGATTTAATAGATACTATTACATGACCTAGATATTTGATTTTCTGTAAAAAAAATCACATTTTACCCGGATTCGCGGAAACACTTTGCCAACATGTTCCCGGTGTTGTTCTATATTTTTACTGTTGAATAGGATGTCGTCAAGGTATGCAATAGTAAAATCAAGTTCACCCAGCATGGTATCCATCACTTGCTGAAGAATTGCGGAAGCAACTTTGACCCCGAAATCAAGCCTTTCGAAGTTTAATAAACCGCGATGCGTATTTATAAATAACTGTTTAGAACTCTTTTCTTCTTGGGAAAACGTATTTATTGGTAACTCCAATAAATTTATCGTTATCGTTACCTTCCATTGGGAACTCATTATAAATGCAGTCCCTAATCAAATTCCACAATTGAGCACTACAACTAATTTGCACCATAACTCTACACCTAGCAATTCTAATATCCATCCTCTACCTTAGCAAACCGATAATGAGTTCCCAATGGAAGGTAACGATAACGATAATATACAATCAATTAACCAACCTAATCCACATCATGAAAATACAATAAATAGAAATAGACCCGTGAATAGGAATATAAATGGCGCAGGAACAAGAGTAAATCCTAGGATACACACATATATTGGGGCCACAGCAAATGTTATTAAATCCCGCATCTCCATGCATAATTACTCCTTTAATAACGATGTCGGTAACAACTAAACATCACTGACCACTTTAGTTAAAAATTTAAGATCAAATAATATTCCACACAATATAAAATGGTCCATCCTAAAAAATCAAACTCCTACAGCTCAGGATCCAGATCTTGTGGTCTTTGCAATTCTGAAGCCGTAATGATAGCTACTGCACCTAAACATTTAAATCTGATAAACTCTAGGAATGAATTAGTCTCCAAATGTCGACATGGAAGGAAATTCAAATATGCAATATGGAAACCACCACCAGCATTGCCGTAGCTGATTGGGTGAGCAATGAGGCCGGGGGTGTCCAGTCTTCGAGATGGGTCCTTTTTAATCTTCTTTGCCTAAAGGATTTAGACTCTGAGGTTGTAAAAGTTTATATACCTAAATTTTCAGTTTCTAAATATCTTTACAACCTCTTAATTAGGAAAAATTAAACCCTAAATATATTTACAACTTCTTAATTAGGAAAAGTTAAACCCTAATTTAGATGAAACTTTTTTATTGGGCAAACTAAACCTTAAATTAAACTTCCTAATCTGATAAAATTAAATCTTAAATTAAACTATTAAATTATTAAGTTCTAATTATTTTGATAACTTCGTAATTGGGAAAATTAAATCTTAATTAGGAAAAATTAAACCTTAAATTAAGTTAAACTTTTTAATTGGGGAAAATTAAACCTTGAATCAGAATTCCTGAGCTGATAGGATTGAATCTTAAATTAAACTATTAAACACTTTAATAATTTCTAATCTGATAAAATTAAATCTTAAATTAAACTATAAAATTATTGGAATTTAATAACTTCGTAATCTTTAATTTCATAAATATTCTAGATTATTTGAATAGGGCGAGATTTGTGAAATACGTTTTTACTGTAAGCTAGATTTTAAGTAATAATTTTGGATGTATACGTGATTACACGATCTGACCTATATTTCCTAACTCCCTTTTCTTTTTCTTTTAACTTCTTAACCCCTTCTCCTTTGACATAGAATATTTTTACTTGACCCAGACAGGTAGTATCCAATCTAGGCGGGGTGGATGGCGGGGTTGTATGTTGCTTTCTTCGTTAAGTATATCAAGCGGGCCTAAACAGAATGTTTTGCTTGCCGCCTTTAATAAAAACACAGACATAATTTCCGATCTATTAAAGTCATTCAGAGATGTAGACAATTTAATATCGCTTTCTGTTCGTTAGGGATTTGTCATGTCTGGTTGAATCGCTGGGAAGAGAAGATTACTTATTTTTTCGCTCTGCTTGCAAGATGCGACCGGGATTCAGTCTTATTTTTGCTCAATTCGGATTTAACGGGCTTTCTAATTGAACAACGAACTTTGACTTGATTTGGGTTGCCCATATCAGGATTTTGGAATTTTAAGTGAGTTTATTGAACTTTCTATATTATTTGATTTATTTATCATTAACATTGAATACTTTTCACTTCATCGATTATTGACACATTTCGCGACTGGATAACTTTGTCAGCTCCTTCAATTTCACGTATATGGACTGCTATTTATAACTTGGAGTAATCCTCGGTTAACCCTCTGAATGTCATTATGTTTTTAAATTTGTATGACCTGGATGGATTGTATAGATTCAACAAAAAGTATGTTTTTGGGTTGATATATTTGATGTTATGTATTTTTATGTATTTGTGTATATGATTTTTATATATTTTCAAAGCTTAATTTTATTACCTGTAGTAGTATAACTGCGGTAATGGTCCTCTGAAGAGAAGAATTATCTTTGAAAACTCATGAGCTAAGGACTTAAGGATACTTTGCTTGAACTTTGAATTCTAATAACATGTGATTGACACCTTATTTTATTACTTCATTTTATATTATAATATTAATGCTCTATCCAGTATATTGAGCTTCAGATTTTATCCGGATGTTTCACTAATTATAAGATATTAATTGACGCTTATATCTTGTGTTGGATTTCTTCATATATATATATATATATATATATATATATACATATATATATATATATATATATATATATATATATATATATATATATATATATATATATATATATATACTAGCAGGGCTACCCGGCGTTGCCCGGGCGATGAGAAACAAAGTAGTAGCAATTAAAGAGTGTCTGTAACATCTTTATATAAATACTTCAATTTCTCTTCTTTCTATAGCCGTCTCTCTTTCTCTGGTCTCCATTATTTCCCTCCCTCCTTTAACCCTCTATTTCATTTTTTCCCATGTGATTCTTCTCTTGTTTAAATATGTTAATAACTAATAATAATGTAATTCATTTTTCCCCGGAGCCATCTGCTTTAAATGTAATAGTGTAATCTTACATTTATTGCTTCGGGACATAGAAAAAATAGAAGTTAAATAATATGTGTCACATTTTGATGTTAAAACTTATATCTCCCCCCTCTTTCCCTTTAACCGTCTCTTTATCTTTCTCCCTTTATCTTTTAATACTGTAATGTTAGTAAGGAGGTCTTCACAGAACTGCCAAAAGTATCGGTAAAATCAATTATATTTTATTTTTGAAAGACTTTGAAATTGAACTTGAATGCAATGACTTAATCTCTGATGGCCATGTTGTAATTTCCTATAATTTACTTTCGTAAAATAGTAGCAATAGTTTGATCAGCGTTCGTTTCTTATTTAAAAAACAATACCACAGAACTAAAAATTTAGAGGCGCGTCCCTGGTGCTAAGGAACGTTAAATAAAATTAAACGTTATTCTATAAGTAACACACTCATACACACATACACCCCCCACACACAGACATACAAACATAGACATTCAGTTTTATATAGAAGGTATATATATATATATATATATATATATATATATATATGTATGTATGTTGCAATACCCTAACCTTAACCATGTACCATCAAACAAAACACAACGATAGAGACTAGGACGTGCTGTTTCTATATTCATCCCCACCAGCTGGTGTAAGTTGGGTATACACATATATATAATTAAATATTTCTCTGTTAGCAAAAGTTCTCTTGGCAATATTGTTCTTTCACTTGTCTTACGAAGAAACCTCTTTCTTTACCTTGACGGCGGTTAATTTTCGACTCTACCCAACATAGGTTACTTTAACGTAAACCAGGCAGAGTGATTTACCTTGCAACATAGAGGGAAACACGACAATACGTTCTGTAGCAGTATGCTCCCGGAATCTAGGGAAGGCTTGTAATCCCACGCCAGTTGTTTACGACAGTTCGGCCGTGGTGAGGGTACCTCTCTTCGGGCTGACCCACAACAAGGTTTTCTCTATATCCTCCCAACTCGACCTCTGCTACTTAAGCGCTCCTTCTTCTTCCGTTTAAAACCGCCGTTGTAATTTCTGACCGTGAGCTCCGGGTGCCTTCTTTTTCTAGCCTCGTGCACCTGACTCTTTTAAAGATTATCGAAATGAACTCATCAACCCCACATACCTGGGCTCGTTCAAAAGTTACCGATTCATTTCCATTGTTCTTTTAGCCTAATTGACAATCTATCTAGTCTTCTGCTTTTCTTCATTATTGCGGGGTCATGCCCTTAGCCTTCCCGTGACATCGTATGCATTATTACTCAACATGTCTGAATCATTATTTCATATATATATATATATATATATATATATATATATATATATATATATATATATATATATATATATATAACATATAATATATATATAACATATAATATATATATATATATATATATATATATATAATCTGGGCACTGTAGTGAGTATTATTATTATTATCCCAAGCAACACCGTCTATCAGCAAATTACACACTCCTTAGCCGCCATAATAAAAAGCCCTAACAACAACAAGACCAACAACAATACTACTACTACTACTACTACTACTACTACTACTACTACTACTACTACTACTACTACTACTACTACTACTACTACTACTAATAATAATATTAATAATACAAATCTATATTACTGCAATCAGATACACTCTAATAATCAAGTAGATGAAAAAATAATTAAAAATATCATGCATAATCCGTTTCACTATTTGCTATAAATAATTTAAAACAACTAATTTATTAATAAGAAATATCCCTACGTTGGATACCAGTTTACTAAAAACTAGTAATGGTGTGTATGTATTCACATGCCCAATGGGAGAATGTGTCTCCAAAAACAATACATATATTGGTATGACTAGAACTAGCATTTCTCGCCGCGTTTGTAGCATCTCCTAACCCCATTGCCCCATTTACTATCATCTGTTAGAACACAAAACCCTAAAAAAGAATTTCAGAAATATATTAGTAAAAAACACTTCTATCCTCGCGGTCTCAAATTTTAACCTGCGCCTCTCCATAATCGAAGCCTTACTTATTCAATAAAACAAACCTACCATCAACCAAGCTCGATATGAGGGGAAGAGACGATACTAAAATGATTTTAATAAAAATAAAATATAATATAAGTTAAAATAAAAAGTTATTTTAATCGACTTTTTAAAAATAAATCTATCAATTGTAATTTGTGTAACTCCTCACGTGCCTGAAAAAGACTCATGGGAGTAGAAAACTTTGTAGTTTTGCAAGTTCTTGTTCGCACTTGAACAGAACATTAGATCGTTGGTACACAATAGATTCAATGTATTAGTATAAAACAACGCATTGTTTCAAATTGTCATAAAATTTTATATACTTTTTTATTGCTTCAGGTATTTTCTTAATGAACTTTTTATTATAAATAATTAGAGTTTTTCTTGATAGACATTATGACAAGTTCCGACATTATAATTACCATCAAGAGATATTCTCGAGTTCCGATGAACAATAAATAAATTAACAAGTGTCTTTTTTATTATCTGATTTTAATATAGACTGAAGACAAATGCAATAAAACTTTCTACGCTGAGAGAACAATTGAGAGAAGACTTGATTCTTTAGTGAATATTTATTTAAATGTTAAACACAACTATTAAGAGATTAAAGGATTAAAATTGTAAACGCCATCTTTACCCGGTTTAAGCAATTTGTTTCAAAAGTATATCAATTTATAATAAAATAAATTGTGTAGTATATTTGACAAAGACCAATGCAAATTTGACAAAGACAAATCAGATTTACTCCCAAGTCAAAACCTTCAGTTACTTATTTGATTCCTCCGTTGTTAAATTCGTATTTGATATATTTTTTCAAAACTTTTGTAGGAATTGTCTATTTGAATTTTTTAATTATCTCGTATCTTCCCATTAAAAAAACTATCAAGAAGTGTTTGTTCTATATTTGTCGATAAGGAAATACACACTAACCCACAATATATGCACTATGTTTTTTGAATACATACTGTGAATGCAAGAGTTTTCTATGTTAGCCGGGGAACTGTCTTGCCTCAACACCTACTGCTTGCTCAGAAGCGGTCTTTTTCAAATCAGGCAGCAATGGATTCGGACATCCGATGAGCTTGCGTTAGACTTTGGTCATTCTGGGACAAGTAGCTTGGTAAAATAGAGTTTTAAGGTTAGAAAAAAGGTGTTATATTCAGCGTTGGTCACGTGCGCGCATAATAAATACATTCGCCTGTACTACTCGTCTTCCGAGATTTTTTGCCCCAGATTGCTTGCTGTTACACATATTGATTTATAATATTACGACTTAAAAATATTTGAATAAGGTTGACTTTCTATGGACAACTCCATGTTATTCAAGGTTTACGCCATTTTCGTACACTCGACAATATGATTTCTAATTGATTTCTAAAAAAAATCTACATAAAATTGATTTCCGAGAAAATTGCCTATAGTTTCTTGGTAAATGAAGTAAATCTATTTCATCTGTCGTTTTCAATATGCACTGAATATTTTAATCATGTATACATTTCTTAAAACATTTTAAACAGATTTGATAAAAGACTCATTTGCTTACAAAAACGACATCACTATTTTTGTATATATTTTCCTGACATCTGACTCCGAAACAGATTCTTACATTTTTTGTTATCAATAATCAACCAATATTGATACTAATTACATTCTCTACACAAACGTTTCTAAGCAATGGACCAAACCCTCAACGTTATGAACGTTGAGACGCTTTATTAGTTTTCATGTAGTAAAATTATGTTTCGGAATTTTTTAGATGGGAATTGATCATTTGTATAATTGGACAAATGGTACATTTAAGTGTCTCTGGAAGTTGAGGGTTTAATCTCCACCACAGGCGATACTAACTCAGAGGTAAAACAACAATTACTTACTTAAGATTTTTACCCGGTCATGGCTGACGGAACGAAAATAATCTACCCTTGTGGATTAAGTAACTGATTCAGTTTGAAATTTGTACAGATTCTCTGTTCGACAAAAAGATTACTGAGATCTTCAGAAAGCACCAAAACAAAATCGGTGGTTATATCGGCAGAAACCTTTTGGAGAATAAAACATAAGATAAGAAAGGTAGCCTGAATAAACAAAATAATGCAGCCATATTTAAACGAATCTTCGAATTGACACAATACTTTAAAATTATTTCAATATTTTTAACAATTGTATTCTCCTTCTTTAATCCTGCTTCAACTTTCACTTTGTTTTTCTCCCTTTGTTTGCTCCAAGTGTGGTTCATTTACACACATGCTTCAGCCTGTAATAAGTTCGACGCTTTATCTTGTCCTTTCTTTACTGCGCCAATATAATATTGTCCAAATATATTTTCTAATGGATTACATCATCTATAAAAGTTCATTATGACCTCACGTACATTTAATTATTTTATTCGTCTTACTAGACAATCTTCTCCACTTCCGTTTTTTATTATAAAACTCGGCTCAATTCTAAACACGGGTTCTGCTTTAAGAAACACTGGTTAACTGTATTAGGAGATTTAACGATATCATTAACACAATCTATATTTAGAAAATTAAAGCTTAATTTATTTCTGGCTGTATTTTAGTTAATTTATTTTAACTTTTTATTGTGTTTTTTTCATCATATTTGAGGATAGCTATAAACATATTAAAATAAAGAATTCGTTTTGAGATTCTTTAAAAAAATCTAAACCCATCACAATAATTTAATCTACAGCGTGCCCGTAACATCTGAACACATAGGATAATTGAATATTAGCCAGTTATTATACCAACCTTGGTTCGCCTTTTAATAATCTTAACAACCTAGGAGATGACGTGAACCATCAGACCGTTTATTGTCGGTCCTACAATGGACACTATCCCAGGCATTGCCTCCTTTTTCGGGAGAGGGTTACTCCAGATCGCCCGTATCGGGAATCTATGAACCTATTAAATTCGCATTCAGACAATGGAAAGGATCTACGAAAGGATATCCAGACATAAGTTGTCTGTTATATTTAACAATACTTGCCTCTAAGAAAAGATGCTGCCTAGATATACACATTTTAAACATATTAAAATAAAGAATTCGTTTTGAGATTCCTTTTAAAAATCTAATATTTGGTCTTTCACTAGTTTCGCCTTTGCATCATTCTAAGAATCTAAGAGATGACGTGAACCATCAGACCGTTTATTGTCGGTCCTACAATGGAAATCTCTCAGGCATTGCCTCCTCTTTCGGGAGAGGACTACTCCAGATCGCCTCTATCGGGAATGTCGACAAGCCTGTTCTCGGTTACTTCTACACACGATCAGTGATCCCCTCCCCATCGGGAAGCTGTTTTTTTTCACCTTCCAGCTTTATTTAATTTCTCTTTTGTTTTTACTTATGTGGTTAGTATTTATAGATAACGCGTGCATCTATGTAAGGATCCTGTATTCCATGTAAGGAATTATATACCTAAATAACAGAGCCTCACACAAAAAGCTTATGGAACATTCTTTATGTCTTCTAATAATTTTTAAGTCTAGAGTCGAGATGTCTGTCTCTTGTAGAGTTCTGTAGACAAATGAGTTATTAGATATAATTTTGTACTTACGGGCAACAATTCTACAACATCTCACCGTCCTCTCCAAACTCTACAACTTGTCGACTCTTATTTCTCTGATAGCTGGAAAATAGCCTCTGTGGTATCAGTATTCTAGAATTTAAATAAAAGAACTGCTTCGCAGAATTATCTCCCCATCTCTCTGTCAAAATGTTTGAGTAATTAATGAATCTAGCGTTACTTTTCCACCTAGTTAATATTAAACTTTTTTCTGACCATCAGTATGGATTTATGCAAGCCCATCTCACTGCCGATATCCTAACGGTGATCGCTGAACGCATATACCATACACTTCACAAGACAGGTTAAGCTAGGGCAGTGGCGCTTGATATATCAAAAGCCTTTAACAAGGTCTGGCATGAAGGCCTTCTCACGAAAATAAATCCCTACGGTATTACTGGACGAATATTTAATATAATCAGATCCTTCTTAACAAAATGAAAAATACAGGTTGCCATCAATGCGGGTGTACCTAAGTGGTCGATCCTTGGACAATTATTATTGCTGATATTCATAAACGACCTCCCTGATGCAATTGTGTCTGAAATGGGTATATTTGCTGATGACACTACTTTCTATTATAGACATGTGGGCAAAACGAACACGAACATATCTAAGGCAATGACTGATTCCATAAAAATGATCTCCAGCCTGTAGCTGAATGGGGTCATAAATGGATGGTAACATTTAATGCTACTAAAAATGCCCATTTTATTTAACAATTACAAAACAACTTTTCAACTATCAATTGCCTTGGCTAATAACACCCTACCCAAGAGTCTTAATCTTGGCCTAACGTTCACGGGTAACATGAATTGGAATAAATACATAAAAGATACTACTAAGACTTCTGCAAGCAAAGTGGGCTTTTTTTACCGTGCTAGAAAGCTGTTCACCCCTGTCAGTTTCATATATTTCTACATAATCACCATTCGCTCATGCATGGAGTATTGTTGTTCCATCTGGACTGGTGCACCAGCCACTAGTCTCACCCTCTTAGATAGGGTCCCAAAAAGACTATTATCATTTCACAGTTATTGCTGTATTAAAAATTTCTTAATTTTAAAATATTTGATCACAAGTAATTCGCGTTAATTCATTTTGAATTATTGGAATTTATAAGACGTTCATTGATTGGTCCGTTTAGTTGTCTTCACTTGTTCGCGTTGATTGGCCAATGAATGCTTCTTTTAAGTGAGCTCATATAACCTCAAACAATTAAACTATTTTGAATACTACGATTAACGTCGGTTAAGGGTTAACGACACTGCGATAAAGTCACTGACAACTGTCGCTGACAAAGCCTTCCTCATCCGACTGAATGTATGAACAACTACAAGAGGCCCGAAACGTGCGCATCTGTTAACAAAACAACATCACATAAGATTTCAGCGGGTACACGTTCGCAAATCCTCTTTCTATATATTCAGTATTTGTCACATCTATTAGCCACTGTATAAATCTCTATATATAAAATAGAGTTAGTTTTTCTCCTTCTAATTCAGTCAGAGTAGGGAAGAAAACTAATGCATCAAACATATTGAAAATCAATATTACATATTCAACTTTAATAATACATTAAAACATAACAAAACGGCTACAAATTATTGTTATCGATATTTTAATAACTGTAGATAAATCAATGTGGCCGTGTGTCAATTATGTGGGTATCACCATGTTTAACGAATGCTTTATCCCTTAGGACAACAATTGCTATTTATCCTTATAATTAAACTGCAACATATGCACCACACGACTCAAATCTGACCGGCGATATCGAAATTGTAGTCATAAAAGCTCCCTACGGTATTGAATGGAATCTATCAGACATTTACGCGCCAAATAATTTGTAAATCTCACGCGGTTTCTAAATGAATCTTGCCATGCGTTTGACGTCTTTTACAATTAGTTTGCCGTAAATCACAGCAGTGTTTGAATAGTTTCATAATTGCGTTTAATTATTCGGTTATCATGAGAAATTCACCTCTCCTATTTCAAAGCATTTAATAGTGGCTCTAAAGAAGATGATAGTGCTCCTACTTGGTAGTCTTGTTATCTTAACGTATTTTCAACTGTTTAATTAAGGCTAACACCTAGTTATATAGAGCATAATCACGTAAACACCAAAGTTAAGCAAAGTTTAATCTAGTAAGTACCAGATGGGTGACCATTTGGGAATACTTGATGCTGCATGTCATCGCTCCTGACCCGTGATACACATGCAGATGTGGACAGCGTGTGAATTTGATATTTACTCGACACTTTCTCTTTCAGTGAAACAGGATGCCTGTTCAGAGCGAATACCACACCACGTATTACCGAATATATAGTATTCAGGTAGAAACCATGTACGCAACAGATGACTCTATCTAAATCATATGTGTTAAACCTAGGGGTGGTTGTCTGTTTTAGTACAACGGTCACGTTACGAGAAATATATATGTACTCATAAGTAATCACATTTTATTCATTCTATTCCTAATTTTACTTGGTGCTACCACATCAGACTGTCTGAAGATATCGGCTTCCTGACCCAAAATGCACCAAACATTGATGTTTTATTGTTTTTTTTTCTCTTTGCAAAACTCAATCACGTTCTGCAAAATTCAAAACAAAAAACAACAATTTCTCTAAGTCCCCTTCCCCTTTCACCCAACCAAACACTTTGAATAAATATTTGAACATATAAAGAACTTGAAGCACAAAATCTTTTACCAGAATGACCGGATTCGGCGTTAAATAACCTGAAAAGGGTTGATATGCCGTAAAACAAAACAACCAAACCAAACCTAATTTTACAATCCTCTCATAATATTATTCATCATTCAACTGTCAATTGCTTTTAAGTTAGCTTTGATAAGTGGTGACTCATTAGTATGAAAAAAAAACAAAGAAATAGTTTAACTGTTAATTGTGTTAGGATAACAATTGCTTCATATACTTGATCGCTAAACGCTCGTAAATCCCGTGAAAGAATTTACGTGTCTCTCGGTGCCACCTGGTGTATGACTTGCTATGATGCAAGACACAAACTTTCAGATACAGCGGAGGAGTGAGTCGCGGTTGAGAATAGTAGCTGCACAAGACTCCCACCGATTTCGAAACACTAGTTAGAGAAGTCACTAATGAAGTGGAGACACACCTACTCCTTTTCCACATAAACCGGACTCACGGAACTCATTGCTTATAACTTTGGATCAATTCCCTTCCTAAGTGAAGGAAGCAAGCTTTGTTTCCTTGCGAACCTTATGCAATCGGTTCAACAGTTCTATCTTTGTATCAGACACTTTTATAAACCAGGGCTTTCCCACAATTCCTCGTAGAATAATAAGCATGAGGCTATTGATATTAAACAAATTTATTGAAACTATGTTTACTCTATACAGAAATATGTTCAATTGTCGGTTGAAAATTGATTCTTTGTATCGCTATTGATATCAAACAAATTTCTTGAAACTATGTTTACTCTATACAGAAATATGTTCAATTGTCGGTTGAAAATTGATTCTTTGTATCGCTATTGATATTAAACAAATTTATTGAAACTATGTTTACTCTATACAGAAATATGTTCAATTGTCGGTTGAAAATTGATTCTTTGTATCGCTATTGATATCAAACAAATTTATTGAAACTATGTTTACTCTATACAGAAATATGTTTCTTCTGTTCAATTGTCGGTTGAAAATTGATCCGTTGTATCGCTATTGATATTAAACAAATTTATTGAAACTATGTTTACTCTATACAGAAATATGTTTCCTCTATTCAATTGTCGGTTGAAAATTGATTCTTTGTATCGCTATTGAAATTAAACAAATTTATTGAAACTATGTTTACTCTATACAGAAATGTTTCTTCTGTTCAATTGTCGGTTGAAAATTGATTCTTTGTATCGCTATTGATATTAAACAAATCAATTGAAACTATATTTACTCTATACAGAAATGTTCCTCTATTCAATTGTCGGTTGAAAATTGATTCTTTGTTTTGTCAGTTTGCAATGCTGTAGTATATTTGGCTGCGATGCTTGAAATAAAAACAACGAACAACACTTCTATATAAACACAAAAGGTTACATCGTTATTGTTCGAGTTGCGGCGATTCTGTGGAATTATTGAAAGTCGTAGATATTTAGAGTGTGCAACACGAAATTGACGCGCGACAAAACCTCGATTTCCCATGCCAGTGATTTTATACCAGATCAAGAATCGAATCGGTTAATTAACATTTTAAGACAACTACGCATCCTCAAACTGGCACGTCCGTTTCTGGTACATCACCTACGCTCACAATGTGGTCACGTTATTTTCGGCATGTCGCTTACACAACTTCCAGCAAAGTCATTTTCCCGACATATATCCAGCAACCTTAATACAGGTAATATTTTGATGTTAACCTGTTTCTTATGTGTTTAATTTATTAAATCTAGCAATTAACCTAGTTAACAGAGGAAAAGGGTAATTATTTAATACATAAATTGACAAATCATTTAGTCAATTACCGAGGAATACTTAAAAATACAGCATAGTTGAAAATATGATTTTATTGTTTATTGGTTTAGGAAACTCGTGGAAGACTATTTTATACACTCCTTTCTTTATTGTAATTCTGAAATGTATTAATCCTAATCACATTACTAACCGATGTCGCGTCTAGAAATAAATAAAGGTCATGTCTAGAAATTAATAAAGGTTACGTCTAGAAATAAATGAAGGTCACATCTAGATATAAATAAAGGTCACGTCTAGAAATAAATAAAGGTCACGTCTAGATATAAATAGATCACGTCTAGAAATAAATAAAAGTCACGTCTAGAAATAAATAAAGGTCATGTCTAGAAATAAATAAATAAAGGTCACGTCTAGATATAAATAAAGGTCACGTCTAGAAATAAATAAAGATTATGTTTAGAAATAAATAAAGATCATGTCTAGATATAAATAAAAGTCACGTCTAGAAATAATAAAGGTCACGTCTAGAAATAAATAAAGGTCATGTCTAGATATAAAAAAGTCACGTCTAGAAATAAATAAAGGTCACGTCTAGAAATAAATAAAAGTCACGTCTAGAAATAAATAAAGGTTACGTCTAGAAATTAATAAAGGTCACGTCTAGAAATAAATAACGGTCACGTCTAGAGATAACTCATCCTAATTTTTTCACTGCACTATTAATGTTTGTATCAAACGTATAATGTTTTTATATTCATACATTGTTTGAGTCAAAGAAAAAACGTATCGCATTCTGAATTTATTCTCACTGGAAATAAAATTAATGAACATTATTATATATTTGGTCTGTGCATGTATATATGATAGATATATAGACACATATATGTGAATATACTCGAATTAGAGAAATATGCAGAGTGTTGTGGATAAATTTAACACAATAATTGATATATTCACAAAATTCAAAATGCGTGTCTTAGAGAAACTGTTCCTGAAAACAGCTCACTCGAATTAGCAGAGCAAAGGCCTGATAACAACGCCCTGAGTGGACCTGCACCTTGAACACACGGCCTTCACAGTGTTCTTCGAGAGACTCCTGAACACCAGTGTCCAACACAGTAGTTCATGAGGTTGCAATCAGAAGAGTTTGGGGCCAGGTGTTGGCACTGGTAAAATCTTAGAAGTTATCAGACAGACATTTCGGACATGTGACAGGGGAATGATTACTGCTACTACACGTAGTCACTCTTTCCACCTAGCGCTTAGTAGCAACTCAATATAGCCATTTTTATGGAGCTGGAGTCCTTTTTTTCTAAGATGTTTAACGGCATGACGTGGTCTTCGCTAGAAACATACCCAAAGGCCACTACAGTTTGAGGCAACTTAGTCTTCATGGCGTGCTGGATGCCGTGTAGACTGTAGGCTAGCTACGTGTATGTCTGTGCGTCCCGGAATTATTTCTGAGAAGAACCTGATAACCCTTTGTGACTGGGTGTCTGGTTTTGTTGAAGAGTTTCTTGGAGTTCGTTCGCGATTCTCTTTTGTCTTGTCCATTAGTATTTGATTCTTGTGACTGTTGTATGGGGAGTAGCGAAGATCCACATCTAGCGCGTTCTCCATAGTCACCAATTCGACATCCCTCTCCTTCGCATTGCCTTGCCTTAGTCTTGCGGTACATTTCTTTACAGCTTATCGTTATGAATCTGTAAACGCAGTAAGAACGTCTGCGATAACCATTTCTACTTGTCACTCTCTACATCTCCGTCACAATTCTCCAGTTTAAATCTCGCTGCCTTCAAGGTATTCACAGAGCACTAATATTTCCAACCTTTTGAATCCGGCACGAATCATAATGATGCATGTCACTCTCCTCCAATATTTCGGTGTTTTTCATCCGTCTATGAACCACAGCTCTCAAATTCACACAGCTATCTATTGCACTTTACCTTAATTAAACACTTGAACACTTGAACTTGTTTTGAAATAAAAGAATATAAAACAACTATACAATTGTTCTTGAAAACCCTGTATATCTTATTTATGTATGCATGTACGTTAGATATATATACATATATGTAAATATAGTGAAATGATTTAAATTATGTATATATATATATATATATATATATATATATATATATATTTACTTGAAGTGGGGTATATGTATATGTTTATATATTTGTATGTGTAGGATTCAGTCCTAAACTAATTAACCGATCATTATACATTTTGGAAAAGGTGAGTAATGTGACCTATATTAAATTTAATCTAATTTTACGCAAAGGAGGTAAAGCGAGGGTGCTAACTCTTTGTGAATATTCAGAGATCTTTGATTTGAGTAAAATTTTAATTATCAGTATTAGATATTAATTAATAAATATTTCCCAAATTTAATTTTTTTTCAAATTAAAAAAAAAGTGTTTTAGGAGCCACGATATTGACACAACCTCCCATTTGAACATTCAAATATTTCGGATGTGCACTGAATTTGATCCATAGACACCAGTTAAGCAAGATTCTCTGAATTTCAATCACAGCTTAAGGTACTTTAAAAATAAGCCTTAATTTTTAGACATTTTCTAGAATCCAAGTCATGTAATGGATTTTGGTCTAAATTGGTATAAGGATTAGTAGCATTATATATTGATATTAATCTTCGCAACGAGGGATAAATGTGGTGTAAACGTCTGTTGGCGAAATTAACTTTACCCGTCCCAGGGCGGGTATTTTTCTGCAGAATGAAACTGTTACTAGGCTGAAGACTTGGGACAGTAGTTTGGAGTAAACTACATGAGTTTCCTTGGTTTACATTTGGTTGCTCTAGAAACATGTGCAAAACATTTTATGTTCTTAAACTGTTATAAAATTATAAAACTTTTACCGACTAAATCTATAAATTAATTCGCATTTAAGACCCAACTTAATAACAGGTAGAGTTATTCCCCTTATACTGTCTTAAATACCCGAATTTAACTAGATTCATTTAAGCCTAAACTAAATTTAAGATCCTATAATAAGTAACATATTACATTAATTCGATAAAGTAATTTAATGAAAATCACAATCAATAATACTTTTTGAATATATAATAACCAATAAATCTAATAAAAGCTATAATAATAAAAATGAGAGATTAATTACTTTATATTAAAATTTTTTGGTAGATTCTCTGCACAGACTGAGTTCTCCTTTGGTGTTCATTATTTTTGACAAAGGGAAGTTTCTTTTTTTCCCGAAATATTAAATAATGATTTTTAATAATCATCCGGACAACACACACACAAACACCACCCTTGCTGTTATGTAAGATTTAAAGAAAAAATAAATAGTAAATCCCATTTCGATTCATTATTTTTGTTCCTTCCAGCTTACATCCTACCCGGCACTTTGCATTGCCCTCAGCCTTCTAAAAACATACTATATATATATATATATATATATATATATATATATATATATATATATATATATATATATATGTATATATATATATGACGTAATAATATATAAATGTCAAATATATATATTATATGGGAGGGAAAGATCTCCTAAATAGTCCCGCTCTTATTCGTAGTTAAAAAACAAGAGTATCTTTTCTGCCACGTCGACTTGAGACTTCCTGTACGTGACGTAACTTCCCCAAACATGTGAGCTAAATTACTAGTAGAAATTTTCTATTCTTTGTAATTTAATTCTCTGAAGTTTTCGTTTTCTACGTCATCTAGCACATCTCAATTTCGCTGCACGAGATGTAAATATCTATTATATACCTGTTAAAATATTTCTCACACTACGAGTAACTACTAAATCTTACCCCAAACTGATTGACACTGAATTTCTTAATAAATGCTTACATGAATACATTAGTATTACGTACTATTTTCAAGCGCAACATTCGCTCGACTTTTCGCTTTTACTTGAAAATTTTCCAGAAATCACGAGAAGCTAGTTTCTGCGACTGAAGGGTTTTCTTGGTTATCTCTGTATGGATTCTCTTTTCTTCAGATATTACAGTCTTACGATTGTTTCTTGACTCGTAGTAGACTTATGGCGACCGTATTGTCGTGTTTATTCAGGTTATTAAGATATGAAAAGTGAAAGATCTTCTTGTATGAGTTAAAACCTGCTGACAAAGCTGAAAAAGCATCCCAGAACATCATCTGGGCATTCAGCCAAAGGACCGCCAATGTTAGTTTACGAATATTCATCATGGAGTTCGACGTCTTGAAGCTGAAGGATGTCCTAGGTTCCTGTCTGCAGGTGACAAAGGCAAACTGAAAAGTTAGTCAAAATAGATCGGCATAAAGTTGCTTGTTCGAGTATTTGCCATACATTAAGGCATACATTCACCGGAATTTCAAAACCAACTCTAAAAATTTAGGAAATCAGATAATATCGATGGATGGACACATCGTGAACTTCTCGATATTTACACACATTGATTTGAGTTGTCCTTATCTACCTGTCTCCTCACGAGGACAAAATTAGACACAAGTTCGTTTTTTTTTATGTGGTAAATATCCAGCTCCCCCAAAAGGGACGATCTGGATTCGACAAAATAAAAATTATTACAATAAAGACATATTTCTCCTCCATTAACAGATACCCGAAGATCAATAATAAATTCTTTAGCGAAACAAATGAAAAGTTTTCAACAAAATGCGACCGTAAATGCTTTTCTAGAATTTGTCGGCTTCATAACGTTGACTGTTATGTAACCGGAATATATAAACTGTATGCCAAAAATTTGGCGAGTGTAATTTATTTCGATAAATAAAGTTGGTTTAAGCTTTTTAAGTTAGAGTAAAAACGGCATTATTTTCTTACCAACTTAATAAAGGACAAAGTTCTCAGTGTGCTGAATGCCATTATTCGATATCGACAAATAACCTAGATTCGATAGCGTTCGACAAGAGAGTTGTATTACATTAAAAAAGATTCTTTAAATTACGTAGCTGTACAGCGTTTCCATTTAAACCAAGGCGAGAAAAAATAAATCAGGTCGAGAATCGTGTGGGTTTAATCGCGAGTTTAAAATCCAAATCACGACCGAGAATGTTCTTGTTCAATTATGGCCACCCCCAACCCTGACGCACACCAATTGCGTCCGTGACATTTGGAGGCCATGTTGGCACATAAAAAGTAGAGAGGCAAAAAAAAAAAATCGCCACGTTAAATGGTTTGCAATTGAGAAAATCGAAAAAGAAAAAATTTCTAACCGAAAAAACAAAAATGGACGATGAGTTAAAAAATCGTGAATGATTACCCTATAGTAATGCAGAATGCAAATCAGTATATGTGCTTAATGTGATAGACTGTAAAGGAAATTTATATTCGTGTATATATACACACATATAGATATTACTACACACATACACACAAACACACATATATATATATATATATATATATATATATATAAATATATATACATATATATATATATATATATATATATATATACATATATATATATATATACATATATATATATATATATATATATATATATAAATAAACACGCGTATATGTACAACATTTCAAGATGGCAGACGGCAATAAATTTAAAGTAGAACATTTTAGGAAATTTCCATTCTTTTATAGTATTTTTTAAAAAACTGAGATCTAGAAATAGAGAGTTTATCACGGATAGCAGTAATGTTTTATTATACAATCATTGCAGTTAAATTTATTATGCACATCGCTTTTTTTCAAACTAGCTGTACATAGCTGGCGTTATCAGGGAGTATTTTTTGTTGCATATAGTAACGGACACCAATCAATTTAGTTCCATGCCTCAATTGGACTCTGTTCTCCTCTGGCGACGTCGTCGTCAGCGGCGGTAGTGATGGTCTCCCAATCCGCCATCTTTTATTCGTGTTGGTTGATCACGCTGAAAAAATGTCCTCAAGACTAAACACGTTACCGCAGATAATATTGACTAGTAATAAACTAATTAGAGCTCCCAATAAATTCACTAGTTTATTGGAGCTCCCAATAAACCAATCGTTGCTTTAGTACCCTAGGAAGGGGGCAACCCTAGGGACCAAGACACAAGCCAGCGGACACGCCCGATGCTTACAAAATCCAGAGTGAAAAGGATAGGCAAACCGAAAAATAGAAGTCACCTTACTCATTACATAACATTCTCCGTACACAGTGGATGGTAAATAACGCTGGAAAAATGTCCTCAAAACTAAACACGTTACCGCAGATAATATTGACTAGTTTATTGGAGCTCCCAATAAACCAATCGTTGCTTTAGTACCCTAGGAAGGGGCAACCCTAGGGACCAAGACACAAGCCAGCGGACACGTCCGATGCTTACAAAATCCGGAGTGAAAAGGATAGGCACACCGAAAAATAGAAGTCAGATGATGGATGGACACATCGTGAACTTCTCGATATTTACACACATTGATTTGTGTAAATATTTCCAGAAAGGAAATTACCCTTCACAATTATAGGGTATAATTACGTACAATTGCTCTTTCTAGGGTATTTATATTTTGTTACCCTTAATAATATAATGAAACCTATTTATTTTAGGTTATTCTACAATTGATTGGTGTCCGTTACTATATGCAACAAAAAATACTCCCTGATAACGCCAGCTGTGTAAGCTAGTTTGAAAGAAATATTTTTGATATTTTTCTATGTCATTACATAACATTCTCCGTACACAGTGGATGGTAAATAACTCGCACCCTCACATCATTCAACATTTATACGTTCATTTTCGCTCTGCTTTATTAACTATGCCGTTTGTGTTTTAATCAAATTATTTTAAATATGATTTTATGTTATAAAACCATGAATAATTTTGGCACGGCAATGTTATTTTAATCACCATTTATAAATTTAATGGATGTAAATTGATTACAAAACTTTCAACCGTTTAGTACATGGCGATTTAATAAGTATTTCAGAGCCAGAGATGAGTGTGTGCATTCGACAGTTTAAATGCTTCCAAATTCCATTCAGATTTTAAAGAATCAAAAAGTAATATTTTTTCAACTATTAACAAAAGATTGAAACTGAAGACTTGTTTACAGAGAAACGGAAATGCATTCTGGTGAATTTAATTTTGTAATTAATTATTTTTAGTAGGATGTACACACTTTTTATTTTAGGTTATTGCCTTTTTGATTTCAATAAATATTGGATTAATAAAAAAAATGTGCCAGTTACGTAAATGTGAGAAACACACATACACATGAGGATTTGTCTTATTATTTTATTAATATAGAGCTAAATTAAAAAATCGCGAGTCAATGGATTCGACAATTAAGGCAAATGTCCTGGGTTATTGTCATCGATATGCATCGATTTGCATCGATCTGGATCGTGCAGATTCTTAAATAATAAACGTGAGATTTGTGCAAAGGAATAAGTATTCCATAAAAATTGTAGGAATAAGTTAATAATCGAAGAAGAAACTAAATTGAACATCACAAATTAACACGGAATTATGTTTCTTTTGATTTTATATTTCGTTTCAGTTATGAAACTTTGTCGAGAATCTTTGTTTACAAAGTTTCATGACTAACGAAATATCAAAACAAATTTGTTCTATTTTTTTCCTTGTCTATCATCTTATTCCTGTCTATATGTACACATAGTAAGAAATAGACTATAACTCATGCCCCGTTATAGTACAAAATCAACAACATTTGCTACACGTTCAAAATAAAAGGAACAAAATAAATCCTAGACTTCACACATGACACTGATAAAGATATACACAAGTTTTAATTACTATTGATTAACTTCCTTTACTCTTAGACTATCATCATCTGTTTCAGCTTGTTGAGTTGTTGAATTGCCGAGCCGTTAATTCTGGCATCGTCTTTTACTGATTCCCAACGCTCGGCTGCGACGTTATACTGCTTCTAATCTAATTTGTAGATTAGACCAGAGGTTTCAAATAGGATTAAGCTGTCTAGGCTGGAAGGCGGCAATTCTATTATTGTATTTTTCTAGTAAATGTTTCTCTTCAAAATTACTCACTAGTGACTTTGCAATGAAAAAAAAACTAGTGAAATATCGTTCAGAAAAAGAAATGTTAATTAAAAGTTATGATGTGGTGTCTTGTATTCGCTCGGAACTAGATTTATTAATATTTGTATGTTCCACATTTTTCTTTATAGTTTCCTGTCTAAGGATAAAGCTATAGTGATTTTCCTAACCCAATGGACCAGATTTTCCACCTCTTTTGAAATCACCGGTATCAATATGACTAATCGAATTACCACTATATAGTATGCCTAATCTAATATGTAAAGACAATTCAGTCGGAGTTTCGAAGTTAAACCTAAACAATATTGTATTTTATAAATCGATATTTGATTCTGCCTAGTCAGTGAAGTACGGAGATTTTAATTTTGTGTTCTTTCCATACAATAGAATTTCAATCGATTTCATAGATAACATATTCTATCCGACCCGATACCGATTTCACTTACACAGATTTAACGGTAACTTCCATTGGTTAATCATTTATGTTATTTAATTAATCAAATCAGTGCGTTTGTTTTAAATACCCAAATCTGCAAATGGCTTTAAAAATAAATTCGTTTTATTTACATGAAGATTTCGTTCAACAGTCATTTCCTCATTCATTATCCCAAAGAGATTTTTCTTTTGAACGCCTTTCATACTCTGACAGTTGATAAACTCTATTAGATTGTTACTTCCCGGAGTTGCCCGAACCGTACAAAACAAAATAGAAACGGTTAAAAAGTGTGTGTAACATCTTTATATTAACCCCCTATCTTTCTACATCTCTCAATCCGTCTTTCTATCTTTCTGTCTTCCCCCTGCCCTGTTTTTCAACATCCCTCTCACCACCTTCTGTCCTGATTGCCCAGTCATTTTATAGTTATTATTTTAATGTATTGAAAATAATAATGGAAGTTATTCACCCGAGCTTTTATTTGAAGTTATTGCTCCCGTGCAACACCGAGTTTCTTTTCCCCTTCTATTATAATATAATAACATCTATATTTGTTTTAATATATTCCCAGGCAACACTGACTCTCTCATCTTCCCCTTAATAATATAATGAAACCTATATTTATTTTAGTGTATTCCCGAGCAACGCTGAGTCTCTTGTCTTCCCTTTTCTCCATGAACCATATACCAAATAGGAAAAGTACTACTATATTATTTCACACACCTGCTCTATCTATGGTATTGAGGAGCTACCGATTCAGCAAATACCACTCATCAAGTGTAACACTGTATTATTATAAACCCTGGTTCTATAAATGGTATTGATCGTTTCGGATTCAATATATACTACTGACCAAGTGTAATAATGTAATCTGATACCCACCTGCTTTATATAGTGTATTGAACACTTTCCGATTCAGTATATATCCCTTGCTGAGTATGATATTATATTATCACACCCACATGCTCTGTCTAGTGTATTGGGCATTATTTGATTTAACATATGCAACTTACTAAGTGTAATACTGTATACCACCGTCCAAGTGGCTTACTCTATAATTACGTACAATTGCTCTTTCTAGGGTATTGATCACTATTGGGTTCAGCATATACTATTTATCAAGTGTGGTGACTTACCGCATTATTTATGACTCCCGTGCAACACCGGGTTTCTTTTCTAGTATACAAAACTACAACAAAACACATTGATCTTTCCGCTAACGTGCAACGCGGCGTTTAAGTACACCTGCTCTATCTAAAATATCAAGCACTTTGGATTAGCTGTTACCACTTACAAAATATAATATTCTAAAATTACTATGATGGGCCCAGTCAACGCAGAGTATCTCTTTTTATTCAAAATAACACAGTGAGCTTTTTTCTCTCGGTCAGTGCGCCCTGTAAACACACATGCTATATCTAATGTATTGAGTTTTTTGCTATAAGGTATAACATTTACCAAATGTAATATACTGTATTGTTACTGTTATGGCTTCAGACAACGTGGCATTTAAACACTGCAGTCTTATGTTTGATAGTGAGAACTTTCGGATTAACATATACTCCATTCCAATTGTAATACTGTATTATTACTGTTATTTCTCCCGGGAAACACCGAGTACATTTTTTTGTATACAAAACACAATGAATGTTTTTTCTCGAGCAATACGGTCTGTAAATCCAACTTCCCTATATAGTGTACTTTTGCAATAACATATACAAATTACCAAATATAATACTCTATTATTATTATTATTATTTGTCCGGGGCAACGCCGAGTACATTTTCTTGTATACATCAGTATTACACAACACAGAAAAATTCTTGCCCCCGGACAACGCGTCATTTAAACATACCAGTTCTATCTCGGATATTGAGCACTTTTTGATTAACATATACAACATGAATGAAAAAAAAAGATTGAATGAGAAAATGAATGACAAATAAATAAAAAAATAATAAATTAAAAAACTTATTGAAAAAATGAATGAAATAAACACGAATGAATAAAGTGAATTAAATAAATTGATGAATGTATTAAAGAATGCATGAAAAGAAATGAATGCAAAAATGAATGAAAATAAATGAAAAGAAACGAATGAAAAAATGAATAAAAGAAAATAAATAAAAGATAAATTATATAAATGAAAAAAAAAGCAAAAAATAAAAAATGAATAAAAAAAATTAATGTAAAGAATGAAATGAAACATGAATGAAAAAATAAATGAATAAAAAATCAAATAAAAGATGAATGAAAAAAATGAATTGAAAAATGAATGAAAAATGAACAAAAATGATAAAAAAGCAAGAATGAAAAAAAGATGAAAATATTAATGAGAATATAAATAAAAAAAGAATGAAAAAATATGAATATAAAGATTGATTGGGAAAAATAAATGAACAATAATGAATGAGAAAAAATTAATGCAAAAATTGAATTAAAATTTATTGAAAAATTAATAAAATAAAATGATGAAATTTAAAAAAAAATTCATTTTTTAGTTAGTTTTTCATAAATGATGAAATATGAATGAAAAAAAAATGAATGGAATAAATGAATGTAAATACATGATAAAAAAATGAATGAAAAAGGAATAGAGAAAATGGATGAAAAACATTAATACAAGAAGAAAATGAATGAAATAATAATCGTGTATCTTATGCACTTTCTGAGCGTGTATCTTATGTAGTTCTGATGTTTAGACGAAGACACATACACGCATATAATTACGATTTATACAACTTACCAAATATAATATTGTAATATTACTATTTTGCCTCCCGGGTAACACCGAGTACTTTTTCTTGTATACAAGAGTTAAAGAAAACACAGTTCTTCCGCTTGGCAACGTGGCGTGTCACCACACCTGTTCTATATACCCTAATAAGCACTTTTCGATTTACATATACCACTTACAAAATATACTACTATTTTATTATTTTGTTACATCATGAAGAGCCCTATGTCGGATAATGGTAATTCAACTAGTATGCATTTTGACAAGGGTCGAGCTTAGTGTGGGCTAGAGTGACACAAACCTTGGGAAATGAATCTATTCCCACGGTGAATAATCAGACAGGATGAACTAAGGGTAACATCACAAAGTAATAGGTCAAAGAACAAAAAGACGTCAGGCGATATGACGATGACGTTGTTTTCTTGACGTTGACAAAGAAACGAAGGTTTTTTAGTTCCGTGTGATAGTTTTAGCAAAGCGGGCGTGAAATAATTATGTTGTGAGACTTTGAAACGTTGAACTAGCCGCTAAGCAAAATGTAACCCAAGGTGTCTGTTTGTCGAGTTCACTCATTTATCCTCTAATCAGATAAGTTATGTACCCAACCTTTAGAAAGTGTGTAAGATAGGCAGTTCGTTAAGAGAAACGTGGTCTTTCTCTATATAAGTTAATGTTTCCTCTCCAGAAAAAATAAAATCCCTTAAATTTATAATAGAAGTCGTCAAGTCTTCCTTTTCTACGAGGAAACGTTTTATTATATATCTAAACTTAAGCCCCTAGACGAATCACGACAACGGCCACAAAAAGAAAAAAATAGAGGACAAAGAAATTAATGCAGCGACGTTAGCAACGGTGAAAGAGAATAAAGAAACGACGAAGCGAGTCTAGCATCAAGACAATTAGAGGTAAAGAGACTAATGAATGAGTGCAAATCTACATACACATGTGTAATAGAGTTTTAATATACACTTCGTAAAAGGAATTAATAGAAGAAACACACACACGCATACAGAATCTAAGGACACGTATAGTGCATACATCCTTAGAATGAACACACACACACACGTTAAAAGAATACATATACGCGAAAACTGCGTATGAGAGAAAAGAACAGAAAATAGATTTAAGAACTGTTTAGTAACGTTTTAAAAGCGACAGCGTTACAATTTCATTGCTTCCGGGAAACTTGTCTAGTATGCAACACGAAAAAAAATCGTTAAACATTGTGGATTCTTTTGCTCCCGGGCAACACACCGTTTAAACACACTTGCACTATCAAGGATATTGAGCACTCGAGCAATGCTTAGTAACTTTTCTTCTTTCCAACAGTATAAAAACACACAGTGAAGTTCTTTTTCTCTGACATCGCGACGTGTAAACACACCTGCCTTATAGAGAATACTGAGCACCCTTTCAATAAGCTATACCACTTACCAAATGTAATACTGTATTATTATTATTATTATTATTATTATTATTATTATTATTATTATTATTATTATTATTATGACGACGACGACGACGACGACTTCCAGAAAATACAGAGTACCATTTTCTTGTATACAACTGCATAAAACAGTCAATGAATATTTTCATCCCGGGCAAAGTAGTGTTTAAAACCTACCAGATCTATGTAGGATATTTAGCCTTTTTGGATTAACATATAGTAATTACCAAATATAATACTGCTTCCGGGTCACGCGGCATATAAACATACATGCTCTACATAGGATATTGAGCACTTTCAATTTAATTGATACCACTTACGATAATGTATTATTACTACTATAACTCGCAGGCAACGCCGAGTAATTTTTTTATACAATAGTAAAACAAAAGACAGTGAAGTTCTTTCTCCCGGGCAACACACAATGTAAACACACCTGTTCTATCTATGATATTGGCCACTTTTGTCATAATTGAGCACTTTGGGATTAATATATATCATTCAGCAAATATAATACTGTATTATTATTTCATTGATTCCGGGCAACATCGAGTTTCGTTTCAATATCAATGTAACAGAACACTTTAAATAAAGTGAACGCGGCATGTAAAAACATATGATATATCTATGGTATTGAGCACGTTTGCCATAAGATATACCACTTACTATAAGTAATACTGTATTATTATTATTATTATTATTATTATTATTATTATTATTATTATTATTAGTAGTAGTAGTAGTAGTAGTAGCAGTAGTAGTAGGAGTAGTATTACGATTCTCGCACAACACCAAGTACCGTTTCTTCTATACAACAGTATTAAAAAGACTGTGCATTTATTTATCCTGGGCAACGCGGCATTTAAACACACCTGATCTATGTATGATATTTAGCACTTTTGGATTAACATACGCTACTTACCAAATGTAATACTGTATTCTTATTTTATAATGCGGCGTTTAAAGACCTGCCCTGTCTAGCATATTGAGCACTTTGGATTAACATACCACTTACCAAATATAAAACTGTATTATTACTATTATAGCTACCGGGTAACACCGATTTAACAAAATACAGATAAGTTTTCTCTCTTTTAAGCACGGCTGCATTTAAACCCACTTACTGTATTAGGATATTTAGCACTTTTGAATAAACATACACCACTTACCAAATGTAATACTGTAATATCATTTCATTGTTCCCGGGAAACACCGAGTTGTTATCTAGTATACCACACTGTAATAACATATTTTAAATACATTGGAGTTATTGCTTCCGTTCGGAACGGCGTTTAAACACACCTGCTGGTTATAGGATATTGATCACTTTGTATTAACTCATACCACTCACCAAATGTAATACTCTAATATTACTATTATGACTTCCGGGCAACGCATAGTACAAAACACAGTGAGCATCTTTCTCTTGGGAAAAGCGGCGTAAAAATACCTACTTTATTTATGATTGTTCTCTTTAGGATATTAAGCACTTTGGATTAAATTATACCACTTAGCAAATATAATACCATAATATTACTATCATGACTACCGGGTAACACCTAGTTAATACACCTGTTCTCTCTCTAGGATATTGAGCACTTTGGATTGACTTATACCACTTAATAAATATAATACTGTATTATTACTATTATGGCTCCCGGGAAACACCGAGTTAACAAAAGACAGAGAAGTTGTTTCTTTCAAGCACCGCTGCGTTTGAACAACCCTGCTCTATCTAGGCTGTTGAGCACTTTTGGATTAATATAAGCCACTTACATTTATAGTATCCGTCTTTAAAGCGACGAGTGAAAGAATAAAACCGAGGAGGCGTCCAGAGCGCTGCTGAAACTAGTCTAACATTAAAGATGCCTGCAGAGCACTACTACCCCTCCCCTTTCCGAATTTCTTACCCCCTTGATAATGACAATAGTTCGAAGAGAAGCTTAAAAAACATTAGATTAAATAAAAAGTTAGCTTCTAGTAATTTTGAAAGAAAATGCCGAGTCTTTTCCGGAAGAAATGACTCGGAATTTTTTTCTAAATTGTTACATAATTACATTGAAAGTTGCTGAAAACACAACCACCCTGACAAAACTGCTCCATAGCCTACGTAGGAATACACTTAGAGATTCGGATACACTTGCATTATCTTTACCGGTTAATTTTATATAAGAATACACTTTTAGATATTATGTAGATATTATGTAGTTTCTCTAACCTTTTTTCGATAGGGCACACACAAACACACACACATACACACACATAAATTGAGTTTTATATATATTTCTAAATCTTGTGTGTTGATAAATAATTGCTTTCTGATGGTAGAAAATACTGTTCAGGGAAAGCAGTGGATTAATAAGTGTTATTCGATCTCTGCTCAGTCAGAAACAACGACTAAGAGGTGGTAACGGACTTTAAACGCGGTTGTAGAGATGATGCTAAACGTCCACCCAAATTCAGCATTTATCACGGAAAACCAAACAAAAAAAAAAAGCCCACAAAACCGTATTGGCCTCTCGTAAATTGAAGTCACGTGAGATAACAGAGGAATTGAAGATATCAGAAGGCAGCGGTGTATTCACTATTTTGCATCAACATATTTCAAAAGTCATATATAATATTTATTTGCAGGCAAATACTTTTGACTTTATTCTGTTATTTCTTCTTCTGTGATTAAGACAATAACACATTACTTTATATTCATCGCCGACAGAATCGATTCTTTTATATGAAGGTTATTGAAGCATAAATGAACATTATGAACGAAAAAGGTGTTTATATTCAAAAGTCTAATGGTTCATCTTTATTATATACGTTTCTACTTACCACCTTTTATGACGACATTTATATTAGTGTTTTCACTCATCGCAGAATATCTGTCTAACGGTTCTTGCGCCTGTGTAAGCAATAATACATATGTTTGAATATTTAAGTATCAACTACTTTGTTCGATAGTCATCGTTTCCATTATAATTAAAATTTAGAGAAAGGAAATGGAGAAATGCATAGCAAATGTCGTCCATCTTTTTTCAATTTGTATTTAAAACGGAAGACTACGAGAAAGACTCTCGGGAACGTCAGCGTTTAATATTTGTTAAAAACTAATGAATTGCTTGAATGCCACATATTTAATTATTTTGCTAATGAGTCACCGCTTATTAAGGCTAAAACACCTAGAGGATAAGGTTTTAATGAGATTGATAGATTTTCAGTTGAATGATAAAGAAATTTATGAAAAGATTGAACATTATAAATGGAAAGATCAACATTTTATTACTTATGAAGACGGGTTATGACTAGTATTTGTTAATATTTTATTTATGACGACCATGTTGTTGTCTACTGAGGAGAAGTACCGTGATAGAATTTTGATTATAAAGTGCTATTAGTTGTGAATAGCATTTTTATCGTTAAATGTGCAGATTAAAATAGGGTTAGAGTTAGGTTTGGTTTAGGTTTATGTTTAAGGTTATGGGTTAAGGTTATGGGTTAAGGTTATGGGTTAAGGTTAGGGATATGGCTAGGGTTACGGTTAGGGTTACGTCAGTGAAGGGTCAGGGTTAGGGTTAGGGTAAGGATAAGGGTAGGGTAAGGGTTAGGGTTAGAATTAGTGTTGAGGTAGTGTAAGGTTAGGTTAGGGTTAGGGTTACGCTAGGGTTAGGGTTAGAGTTAGGGTAGGATAGAGTTAGGGTTAGTGTTAGGGTTAGAGTTGGTGAGTTCAAAAGCGACAAGGATGTGCGATAAACTAGAAGTAAAATACGCTTTTATGGCACTCTTTCTTGTGCGGCTTGTCCCTTCGCCTAAATTCCTCGCTCGGCTAACTCTAACCCTAACCTTAACCTTAATCCAAACCCTACCCTAACCCTAACTCTAACCCTAACTCTAACACTAACTAACCCTTAACCCTAACTCTACTCTACCCAAACCATAACCCTTACCTTTACCCTAACCATAACCCTGACATAAACCTACCCTAACCCTTACCATAACCATAACTTTAACCTTAACCCTACCCCTACCCTACCCTACTCTAACCCTAACCCTAACCCTAACCCTAACCCTAACCCTTACCCTAACCTTAACCCTGACATAACCCTAACCCTAACCCTAACCTTAACCCTAACCCTTACTTAAAGTTACTTGAGAGTCTTTTCACAGCAGCCGTAACATTTTACACACATGAACACAGTTAAAAGCTCACAGGCCTCCTTCTAGTCTAACACAAGGCTTTTTGTTCGAAAAAAAAGGAGTACGCGGTTGATTCGGAAGAGATGGGATAGCGACTTTGCCGATCAATAGACGTGGACGTTGAGCGGCTGCCGACTGACATCAAGTTCTCTCTCGGCTGACCGGCAATAAGCATAGTTCGCTGCAACAGGATCTGGGACGGAATTGGAGGGGGCCTAAAGACAAACGATCCTGAGCCACTTCGTCATGACCTGCGCGACTGTGACACTGACCAGCGATGACAAATCGAATAAAGAAAATAAACTACAGTTAAAGCAACTGTTTATATTTCTGAGAGTAGGTGTTGCTGTAATTACCCAGAGCTTACAATTCGACTTATGAACTGACAACTTCAAATTCATATTTCGATATCTATGTTATCAACGTTCTCATATACAAGGTAATCCCTCTTATTAACACTATATCGTATAGTCGAGTTTTTTTTATTATAATAAGTATCTTCGTGTTTGTTACTATAATTCTGACTACATATAACTTAAAATCTTATATAAAAATGAATATTAACTTGTATTCAAGTAAAAAATAGCATTGGATTTCATTCAATTAAAATGATAATAATATGTTAATAACTCTAAAATTTTAATAATTGATTCAGTTACTGAGTATTTATCTACTATTACGAACTCAAACATCACGAGGAAAGGACATTTAATTGTACAGAATCCGATACAGAGGGTAAGTCTGCAAGCTGAAAGAAAATGGCTGCATATAAAATTGGCAGGATATTTTTGTCTTTAAATCAATATAATTTATTTTATATACACCAAAGCGGGGCTCGATTAAAACCAGCTAGAAAACTGATACGCTACGCAAATAGGATCTGCCGCTCCAATATCTACCCCCTTCGTCACCATCCACCGAGCTTCGACAAGCAGCTGAAGGGTGACTCGTTTTAGTTTTAAAAGTCAACCGTCTTTGGCTCGCTCCTTATATATATAACTAGCGGGGCTACCCGGCGTTGCTCGGGGTCATAAAAACATATAATTGAAGAAAAATCGCGTGTGTAACATCTTTATATTAAAACTTTTATTTCTCTCCCTCTCTCTATAGCCGTCTCCTTATCTTTCTACTTTTCTCTTTCCTGGTCGCCCCATTTCACCGCTACTTTCTAATTTTGCCTTTTGCGAAAGCTGTTTCTTCCCCACCATTTCATCCTACGTTTCCCAGGGCAATAATATGACTTATTTCTATAAAAAGTACCACCTCTGTTTGCGCCTTCTATATAGGTACGTATCTCCGCCCCGGTGTTCATACTATATATGTATCTATTGCCACCCCGGTGCGCATACTATATACGTACCTATCGCCACCCCAGTGCACATAATATATACATACCTTTCGCAACCCCGGTGCAGATACTATATAAGTACCTATCGCCGCCCTGGGTGCAGATACAATATAAGTACCTATCGCCGCCCCAGTGCGAATGCTAAATACGTACCTATCCCCGCCCCGGTGCAAATGCTAAATACGTACTTATCCCCACCCCGGTGCGAATGTTAAATATGTAGCTATTGTTGCTCTGGTGTGCATACTGCATAAGTACCTATCACTGCCCCAATGCAAATACTAAATATGTACATATCGCCGCCCTGGTGCGAATGCTAAATATGTACCTATCGCTGCCCCGGTGCGAATCCTAAATACATACCTTTCGCCGCCCCGGTGCCCGTTATATATATATATCTATCGCCGCCCCGGTGCGCGTGCTGTATACGAACCGCTCGCCGCCCCTAAGCGCATGCTAAATGCATACCTATCACCGGTCCGGTGCACATGCTATATACATACTTTTTGCCGCCCATGTGCACATGCTATATACGTACCTATCGACGACCCAGTGTACATACTACATATGTACATATCGCTGCCTCAGTGCGAATACTAAATATGTACATATCGCCGCCCCGCTGCAAATGCTAAATACGTACCTATCGCCACCCCGGTGCGAATGCTAAATACGTACCTATCGCCATCCCTATGCACTTCTATATACGTATCTATTGCCACCCCAGTGCACATACTATGTATGTACCTATCGCCGCCCTGGTGCGCCTACTATATTTTTTTTGCACCACCCAAGAAAATTTTTTTTCATCCTCCCACATACTTAGAAATATTTTTAATTTAAATGAAAAAAAAATTCCCCCCCCCCAATTTTTTTTTTCATCATCCTACATACATATAAATATTTTTGATGAAAAAAGAAAAAAGAAGTTCCCCCCCCCTCGAAAGAACATTTGTTTTTTTACCCTTCCCCATACATAGAAATAGTTTCAGTTAAAGAAAGAAAAAAAATTTCCGAGGTGCCTCGGTCATATCAAAGAACCATACTGCAGAAGCCTCCGCGTCCTATATTGTAGAAGCACCCTGGTGCTGGGTCCTATACTGTAGAAGAACCCCTGGCCGCTATACTGCAGAAGCACCCATGGTCCCTATTCTTCATAAGCCTCCGGGTCCTATATTGTAGAAGCACCCCCGGTGCTGGGTCCTATATTTTAGAAACAATCGTGGTCCCTATACTGGAGAAGTACCCCTATTCCTTATACTGGAGAAGCACCCATTGCCCCTATTCTGCAGAAGCCTCCAAGTCATAAACTTGTAGAAGCACCCCTGGTGCTGGGTCCTATACTGTAGAAGCACCTCTGGTTCCTATACTGGAGAAGCACCTATATTTCTAGGGACTGTTATACTTTAGAAGCACCAACATTCCTGGGGGGCCGTCATACTTTAGAAGCACCTATATTTCTAGGGACCGTTATACTTTAGAAGCATCAACATTCTTGGGACCATTATACTTGAGAAGCAACATTACTGTGGGACCGTTATACTTTAGAAGCACTAATATTTCTAGGGACCGTTATACTTAGAAGCACCTTTATTACTTTGAAAATCAAGTAGGCCTCCTGAGAACTACTGAAATAACTCTAACCGGCTGTCAGGTGCGGATGTGATTGAGACACCCTTGTTTCACTGCACCTAACGTAGCCTTCCTATGTTGTTATTGATGCATCCGGACAGAAGTTATGGGATTACCTGATACAACCGGACACAATTTAGGGCAAGACGGGTACATCCGGCAAGGGATTATGGAGCATGTTTAGTGAGTCAGCATTTTTATAAAGTTATTACATAAATACATTGGATAATTTCCAAATTACTACTGATTAACGTTGAAAAAATGGATATGTATCATGTATCATGTATATGTATCATGTATCATGTATATGTATATGTATCGTGTATCATGTATGTGTCTCATGTGTATGTATCATGGATATGTATCATGGATAGGTATATATATCGTGGATATGTATATGTATCATGTATCATAGATATGTATCATGTTTAATGGATATGTATCATGGATATGGATATGTATCATGGAGATGTATCATGGAGATGTATCATGGAGATGTATCATGGCTATGTATCATGGAGATGTATCATGAATATGTATCATGTATAATGGATATGTATCATGGATATGTATCATGTATCATGGATATGTATAATGTATCATGGATATATATCATGTATAATAGGTATGTATCATGTATCAGGTATCATAGATGTGTGTTATGTATCATAGATATGCATCATGTATCCTGTATCGTGTATATGTATCATGGATATCTATATGTGTCATGGATATGTATCATGGATATATATCATGGATGTGTATCATGTATCATGGATATGTATCATGGGTATGTATCATGTATATGTATCATGGATATGTATCATGTATCATGGATATGTATCATGGATATGTATATGTATCATGGATATATATATATGTTTCATGGATATGTATCATGTATATGTATCATGGATATGTATCATGTACCATAGATATTTATCATGTATCATATATAGGTGTTATGTATCATGTATCATGGATATGTATCATGGATATGTATCATTGATATGTATCATGGATATATATCATGGGTATGTATCATGTATCTTGGATATGTATCATGTATAATCGGTATCTATCATGGATATGTATCATAGATATGTATCATGTATCATGTATCATGTATATGTATCATGTATCATAGATATGTATCTTGTATCATATCATAGACATGTATCATGTATCATAGCCATGTATAATGTATCATAGATATGTATAATGTATCATTTTTCATATATATGTATAATGTATCATGGATCATGGACATGTATCATGGATATGTATCATGTATTATAAATATGTATTATGTATCACAGATATGTGTCATGTATCATGGATATGTATAGGTATCATGAATATGTATCATAGATATATATCATGGATATGTACCATGTATCACGGATATGTATCATGTATCTTTTATATGAATAATGGATATGTTTCATTATATCATGTATCACTGATATGTATATGTATCATTGATATGTATCATGGGTCATGGATATGTATCATGTATCATGAATATGTATCGTGGATTTGTATATGTATCATGTATCAGGGATAGGTATCATGGATATATATATATTATGTATCATGGATATGTATCATGTATCATGGACATTTATCATGGATATGTATCATGTATCATGAATAGGTATCATGTATCATGGATATGTATCATGGATATGTATCATGTATCATGGATATTTATCATGTATCATGGATATGTATTATGTGTCATGGATATGTATTATGAATAATTGATATGTATCATGTATCATAGATATATATCATGTATCATGGATATGTATCATGTATCATGGATATGTATCATGGATATGTATCATGGAAATGTATCATGGATATGTATCATGGATATGTATCATGTATCTGGGATATGTATCATGGATATATATTATGTATCATAGATATGTATCATTAATACTGGATATGTATCATGGATATGTATCATGCATCATGGATATGTATCATGTATCATGGATATGTATCATGGATAGGTATCATGTATCATGGATATGTATCATGGATAGATATCATGTATCATGGATATGTATCATAGGTATGTATCATGTATCATAGATATGTATCATGTATATGTATCATAGATATGTATTATGTATCATAGATACGCATCATGTATAATGTATCATAGATATTCTTAATCATTTTCAATCCCCTCATGATGTTCTTCATCATTTTCAATTCTCTCATGGTATTCTAAATCATTTTCAATCCTCTCATGATCTTCTTCATCATTTTCAATCCTCTTATGATATTCTTCAATAATTTGCAATCCTCTCATGGTATTCTTCATCATTTTCAATCCTCTCATAGGATTCTTCATCATTTTAAATCCTCTCATCGTATTCGTTTTAAAATTCAATCCTCTCATGATTTTCAATCCCCTCATGGTATTCTTCATCATTTTCAACACCTCATGATATTTCGCATCATTTTCAATCCTTTCATGGCATTCTTCATCATTTTCAATCTCCACATGATATTGTTCATCATTTTCAATCCTCTCATGATATTGTTCATCATTTCAATCCTCTCATGATGTTCTTCATCATTTTCAATCCTCTCATGATGTTCTTCATCATTTTCAATCCTCTCATGATGTTCTTCATCATTTTCAATCCTCTCATGATGTACTTCATCATTTTCAATCCTCTCATGATGTTCTTCATTATTTTCAATCCTCTCATTATGTTCTTAATCATTTTCAATCCTCTCATTATGTTCTTAATCATTTTCAATCCTCTCATTATGTTCTTCATAATATTCAATCCTTTCATGATATTCTTCATCATTTTCAACCCTCTCATGATGTTCTTCATCATTTTCAATCCTCTCATGATGTACTTCATCATTTTCAATCTTCTCATGATGTACTTCATCATTTTCAATCCTCTCATAGTATTCTTACTCATTTTCAATCCTCTCATCGTATTCTTCATCATTTTCAATCCCCTCATGGTATTCTTCAGCATTTTCAATCCTCCCATAATATTCTATATCATATTCAATCCTCTCATGGTATTCTTCAGCATTTTCAATCCTCTCATTGTATTCTTCATCATTTTCAACCCCCTCATAATATTCTTCATCATTTTCAATCCTCCGATGATGTTCTTAATCATTTTACATCCTCTCATGATGTTCTTAATCATTTTCAATCCTCTCATGATGTTCTTCATAATTTTCAATCCTCTCATGATATTCTTCATCATTTTCAATCCTCTCATGGTATTCTTCATAATGTTCAATCCTCTCATGATATTTTTCCTCAAGGAGGCCTCTAGAGCTATACTAAAATAACTCTCGCTTATTCCCCTCCCTTTTATCAGGGCAATAGTCCGAAGAAAAATGCAAATAAATCAATAATAACGTGACGATAGCATAAAATAATATCCGAACCTATCACTATGACGTCATGTACCTATCTATGTGACGTCACGTGCACAAGATAACATTAAAAATCGTGATCACATTAAACGAATAAATGGCTATTTGACCCCTTAAAAATGAATTTTTCATTTTAATTTTTCGATATTATTTTCTCGAGGTTATGCCGGTTAAAATAATACCTAATTCGGAGGTGTTTGTTTAGTATTTTAAAAGCCTTAGCGTTACATACATATCACAGATTTTTGCCTTATATATATTGAGATGAGATGAGATGATTTACATTGGTTTCGATGGGTCATTCCAAGTCTTTCTCAGCCTTCCTTTTCCTTGAGATATATGTACATCTGTTTATCCAAGCAGAGCTTTGTTCGACATGTTCATAACACCGTAGGCAGTTACAATGCAGAACCGACTCCAGTTTGGGCACCTTCAGCCTAAATACCAAGGAGTCAGAACTAACTCCATCGTCAAGGTGCACGCCACAAATCCACTGAACCATAGCGATGTCATTCTTCTGCATCGGCAGATGTTCTGTGACATCAAAATGAAGATGTTCTGGTTTTGACACTTCTTTTGCCACAAAACAACCGGTGAATAATATTTTTACAGTTTTCTTCCACTAAAATCGATAATGAGCACCACACTCCAACATTAAACAGTATAAATGGAGGGGAGCAACTTGGAGGAGTCGTCCTCCGATTTATTTCAAAACATCATGGCCGAGGTCCTTACAGCGTAATCTTTAATCTAGTTCGGAGTAAAATATTTGGGCTACATTCCAATGTAGACGTTTTAAAAGGTAGCAAATTGATTATGCTATTAATTTATCAAACATACCCATTGTGTCACACCTAGCCCCACCTATTTTATCATTTACCCCATGGACAAATGACAAATGTTATCCAAAGCAGAAGGACACATAATATAATGTCCATTTAGAAGCATTGTTCTTTTTTTCTGAAAAGAAGTAACATTTCACTTTTTTAACATATCTTCGAGGTTTATATTTTCCTAGGATTCTTCATTCTGTGATGGTTTGCACATAGTTACATTTTCGTGTCCTAGGCTTCTGATAAAGTAGATGACATTGATAGATTCTGGTCTTGCTTTTTTATGGGTCGAAGTTACTAACTAGATTCTCAGATAAGCATGGGAAATCCAGTTCTAACCTATTACGGTTAAAATGCCCGTTTGGGTTTTGTTTAATTTTACTGTAGTATACACATAAAAGCTCTCATTTGCTATACGTTTTGTTGGCTTGTTACAGCTGTAACAGTTATGGTTTTGGGTACCCTTAACAGAGTATGGCCACCTCTTTGTCTTTGACGTCAACTTACCCTGTTTGATAAACTATTATAAATAACATGTTCTTTTCTATGACTACCTTGGGGTCGCTCATAGACTATTTCACTCTCTCCGGCCGATGACAAGGCTTCCGATAATATAACCAAGTTCGATCTGGCAACATCTGGCCACAGCTCCCTAAATAAAGTGTTTAATGAAGACTTAAGTTAGTTGCACCTGAACTGCTGAACCTTCTCTCAACTCGCACGCTCTCCTATTATGCTTACGCAGCAAGTCGATTACTTCGGTTTACTAGTTCCGCTAGTACCTCTCCTCGATCTTGCTTCTTCAGAATTGTCTGATCTATTCCATGCTTCTTTTGTTCCAGCTCGTTTGACTCGTTGGTCTAGTGGTCTCCATCAATTCGCTGTTTTGATACCTCATTGTAATACAGCTTCCTATTTCAGTAGCTTATTTCTAAGAACCGTTTTCGGTTGACTGTTTTCCTCCTACCTATAATTGTGGTATTTTCAAGATTAAGGCCAATAGGCATTAACTCTCTTTGCAATAATCATATTTTGTTCTTGTTAGCTCTTTACGTCAAGTGACTTCAAGCATTGTTAAGAGCGATTTCCATAATATATATATATATATATATATATATATATATATATATATATATATATTTGTATTATTTATATATATATATATATATATATATATATATATATATATATATATATATATATATTTGTATTATTTATTTACTTATATTTATTTATATTTAAAATATAGATAAAATAGTTACTGCGGCTCATCAATGTGGCTTACTATGATGGTCGTCAAGAAATTCTCCAATCCAGTTTGATGCGGCCATACCATTCGAAAAATCATAGAATAGATGTATCAAGTCCGGATCTACCAGGTTGTAAATCTAGTATTTCTTGTTATAGTTAAATTGGACAGTTTGGTGTACTCTAAACAGAGTATGTCACCCCCGGGGTTAACTTGTTTAAGTTTTGAAAGTAAACCGTAAACATAAGAATCTCACCTCTTTGACCACTATGCCTTTTGATTGACTGACAGCCACTACTGCGTAATCTTTAATTGATTCGAAGAACAATTTCTGGCCCATATTTGAATATCGCTAATTTGAAGAGGTTGTAAATTGATTATTCTATTACTTATTGTGCCACGCTCAGTTAACCTACACATTCGACAAGTTTACCCAGTTGTAAATGATAAAGAACAACCTCCTATTTTTGCATAACCATCGGTCTAGAATTCTTCGGATCGTTACAAATATACGGTCGAGCGTCTAGTAGCAGAAGACCCTTTGACACGTCTTTTGCTAGCGGTAGTACTGGCGACATGTCGTTTGATTCTCTCTGTATTCTCTTTAGTTGAAACTCGGTAGCATATCTGCATCTCTTTCAGATATGGGTTCAATTAGTTCATCTCTCTCTATTTCAGCAGTATTTCTAATAGTTGTGTCTTTACAGTCTATAATAATATTACATATTCCACAGTTCCCCATGCGGGCGGAAAATGATATTTGCAAAAAAAAAGTTTGTCTTACAAACAAAAGCCAAAAGAGTTAGAACATTCGCTCTTTTGGTTATGTCTCACTACCCGAACTTCCGGTTCGTTAGTTCACTTTGTTGAACACGTTTGCTAAATTACTTGATTTTTATTTCTAGTGAAAATTTTTATTTACGTAATCAAATTTAAAAATAGAAAATTCATTTCTAGTTTCTACTGACTGTATTTGCAAACCTTATTTTCTGATTAGTAGCGGGATGTTTTACAAAAGATTTGATTTTAAAATAATATTTTGTCTTAAAGCGTAAACTGACGTTAATTTTAGGTGTAAGGTTTTGGAAAACAATTTTTTAAATTCATTATGATTTCAGGTTTTAAATCATCACCCGCGTATATCCGTTAATAAATTTGGATTATCTGCATTTGAAATATGCGTCAAACAGAAAAGTTTTTGGTTAGAATGCTGTTTAGAAAATCGATCCTACTTACGGGATCGATCAATTTTGGTGATGAAAGAAACGCGATCGGTCGAAAGAAAAGATCGATATTTGCAGTTACGTAAATACGTAAGTATGAAGAAATAATTTTCATTTTATGTTTCCTTCCTACTAAGCTGTATTTTGTGACTAATTCTTTTATGAATAGAAAACGAATGTCGGGATTATTTCAAGTAGCGGCCATGTTTTTTGTTTCGGTTTTTACCCTGATTTTTGTGTCATTCTTTGCCGGATAGACTCGTTGTCGTTAGAATGATTTAAGAGGATCAAGGAATCTAATCGATTTAATCTGTTGACAATCGATATTTTCTGATTGCTTTTTATCAATCAGGGATCAATGAAGTGTTTGGACAAAAAGTTTCACGTTACACGCACAGAAGCAGTGTGAATTAGATTCAGTTTTTCTTATGAAATTGCGTCATTATAAACACACACACAAGAACACAAGAGATACAGAAATGAATAGATCCGAAAGACAAGCCAATGGTAAAAGAGTAAAAAAAGAGGAAAACTTTTCAGATGTCGCGTTTGGTTCCCCTCAGACATTTATCGCTTATCGGAAAAAGCAGTGATTAAGCACTTCACATATAGTCGATAACTTTTTGCCTCTTTATATAAATGCTGAATTCTGTTTCACACAGACGGATACACACACACACACACACATACACACACACACACACACACACATATATATATATATATATATATATATATATATATATATATATATATATATATATAATGTTTGGTAACAACTAATTTCGAAAAATATACAAATCACTAATGACTTTATTTTATCAAAATTTAATTAACTTTTTCAGAGAAATATAATCCACTAATTAAACTTATAATTATAATTTAAATTGCGTTGATTTCTAAACAATTATATCTTTAATTAATACTTCTACAGATTTACCATCTCATATCATTATACACACCATAGCTTAATTTTTTGGATTATATTTGTAATCTTAAAAATACCTACTTATACACTGACAATTCTTCTCTCCACCTATCTATAATATGTGTACGTTTTTAACTGTTGATATATTTTTCTTGAAATGTATATTCTATTACATTTCGGCTAATTAGCCGTTCATTTAAATATGATTTAGATTAGAAAATATAGTCGTAATCTTTATCTTCATCTTTAAATAATTTTTATTTTATTTTTTTATAAATATTCCTTCTCAATATTGTGCTATAGATAAGCATAAATAAATATTATATCGTTAATCATTATTTTTATCTTTTTAAATTAGAGTTTGTCTTATATTAAAAATTCTATGGTCTTAATTTTAAATAATTAGTGTAACTTATATAAATTAAATTACAAGCTATATAAATTAAATTTAATTACCTATATATATATATATATATATATATATATATATATATATATATATATATATATATATATATATATATATATATATATATATTCATTCTATGGTATCAGATATTTTGGGATATATATGTGTATTTAAATTTTAAAATTTCTTATTGATTCCTTTTTATGAATTTAAAAATTAATTAATATATATATATATATATATATATATATATATATATATATATATATATATATATATGCGTGTATATGTATGTATATATATGTATGTATATTTATATATATGTATATGTATATATGTATGTGTGTATATGTGTATATATATTTCTATGTGTGAATTCGGTTATCCCCCTTTTGTTAAATTTAATCATCATAGAAGAGTTAATAAAATTAGAGTTACTTCCCGTTAATTCTAATTTATTTCTATATTTGAATTTGAATTTCATCTAAAATATCTTTTGCAGTTGGATTCTAACATATTTTGGTTTAATTAAGCACTAGTTGACTTTTGTGGACTACAATTCCATTCGATCTATTAACTTTAATATTATGAAAACGTATTAAAATGTTTAATCTTCCTCGAAACTTTATCTTATAAAATGAAGGTGCCAGATATATTTACTATTACACATAATGGAATAAAAAGAAAAATAATTGTACTCAAACTTTTGCCAAGGCAAACATCGGAAAATATTGTCAATAGACATTCAATTGTTTAATTTTTTTCGATTATTTTTTAAAGTTATGTTTTAAAGTTAAACTTCAATCATGAGTATTCCTTATGTTGGAAGAGTTCAAATTAATAATACTTATTATGGTGTGGTATACACAAAAATATTAAAGGAAGCAGTTCTTCATCGAAACATATTTTATCATTTTTTCTAGTTGAATTTACTTCATACATACATTTTACGTTTTCTTTCATTTCCTTTGATATTTGATGTAAATATTCTTAAAGAGTTTTAATTTAAGAACGAGTTGCCACTTTGTTTCATTCTTGTATTGTTCTAATATATCTATTATTATTATTATTATTATTATTATTATTATTATTATTATTATTATTATTATTATTATTATTATTATTATTATTATTATTATTATTATTATTATTATTATTATTATTATTATTATTATTATTATTATTATTTTGTTTTGATATTAAATCCATTTAGATGCGTTATTTATCTATATGTATGTTTTTTATTTATATAGATATAAAACATATTTTGAAAAAGTATTTGACTATTTTTTAAACATTATTTTTCTAGTTTTCTTTTTATGGTATTTTTTTCTGATAATTTTGATATTTATTTCGTTGTGTATATTTATATAATTATATCATAATTTATTTAGAAAATATTAAAAAAAGTAAAATGCAATAAACATAGCAAGTATTAATATTTAATTGTATATTTTAATTTTATTTTTAATTTAAGTTTTTAAATTTAAGTCTTTAATTTTAAATTTTCATTCTTTTTTAAATATTTACCTTTAATATTCAATCATTTTTAAACATAATTTAAAATTTTAATTTTGTATTTTAATATTAATGGTAATTTTAATTTTAATTCTTTTTTAAATCTTTATCTTTAATATTCAATCATTTTTATACATAATTTAAAATTTTAATTTTGTATTTTAATATTAATTTCAATTTTAATTTTCATTCTTTTTGAAATCTTTACCTTTAATATTCAATCATTTTTAAACATAATTTAAAATTTTAATTTTAATTTTTAATTTTTAGATTATGTCTATTTTTTATATATTCTTCCTAAATATTCTATTTATTTAGATTATAGATCTTTTTATCCATCTATATATAATTTCTCTAGTTCTATGCTTATAGTATTCTGTTATATTTAAATAATCATTAATGTAAATTATTGTCATTAAGGTGTACTAAGTAGATCTTTTAATATCACCCATGACGAACCAATTCCAGGTGTCATTATCTCTAAAATAAGTATTTTAAAAGAATACACTGTGTAGTTTATTTCCATATAATTTCCTTCCCCTCTTTTGCAACCTTTGATTCTTTTTCATCCAAGTTCTTAATATTTCTTCCCTTTTAACTTTATGAAGACTAATGCCATTACTTTCAGAAATATATTTGGATAGACAACCTTCTTCTATATTCACGACATCTTTAACACTAAGTAAACCTTGCCCACCTTCCTTTCTAGGTAGATACCATTAGTCTTCTTCTTCTTCTTCTTCTTCTTCTTCTTCTTCTTCTTCTTCTTCTTCTTCTTCTTCTTATTTTGTTTATATTAGTAATGCATTTTAATTTTAATTTCTAAGGACTGCTATTTATCCATTTATTCCGTACGAATATAATTAATTTTAAAGTTCATATGCGAATATAGAGTTTGATTAATAAAGTTAGTTGAATTTTCAGTCCATGGAGGCAGGATTAGATGATTTCGAATTTTAAGTTTGATAGATTATCAGTAGTTAGTTGAGATACATTACTGATATGTCTACAAAACATCTGATTGTCTTCTACACATATCTGACGTTGTTCAACTCCGACGTTCAGCACTGACTGGACATATACCCGACACGACGAACCGGCTTAAAAAAGTGATCCGGTAGTCTCCAGATGTTAAGCCTCATATTACGATCAGCACTTCTGGAGAATATCACTGGAATGTTGGGATTAAAGCTTCTCACTGTACTGAATGACCGAGTTTTGAGGCACATGAATTTCGTGAATGTTTCACCGTTTATTAATGGATGACTCAAAGAAGGCAATACTAATATATATTATATAGGGTGTTTTGAAAATACTTGGCATAAATCCAGTATTACTCTCTAATCTGTAAATAAATTATTAGGGTCATTTAAACAAATACCCTTCAGAATTCTTTATTCTAAATATCTAACCCGTACAATGTGTGTGATAGTGCACTGTTATTTCTACATAAACACTATCTCTATTACAAAATCATCAGTAACATATGCTTGGGTCTGGTGTGGCCATATACACAAACAAAATAATGAGAAAACTGACACCAAACAAATATAAAGCCGTGAGGCTCAGAGGATCGACAGTGTATTCTTTTGATAGTACACATGGTCATAACGGGCGGCATCCTGCGTACGTTGACCCATTTTATTTCAAGTAACAGAATACAAAAAAAATCAATATGATTAGCAGAAACCAAAGTGAGAATAGTAATGCGATGAATCCAAATAATACATACAATAGGTTTTTAATAATAAACATGCGTCTCTTTTTCCTGAATATATTTTTGGATGTAAATGCAAATATTGAATATATAAAAAAGAAACCAACAAGTGAACACTCCGTCTGCGATTTAGAATACAGACATTTTATAAACTAATGAATAACATGTAATAATATAAATATTAAATGAGTAAATCTGAAATAACTTCGTTCTTCTGAATTCATTCTAAACATTTTTCTTTTTACGTTTACCTTTCTTAGAGAGAAGCAACAAAGAATTACAAAAGAGAAAAAACAGTAAACGATTGAAATTATTGATTTCCTCATCTTATGGTCGAATAATGTATTTTCCAAAGACATATTTCAAACTGGCTCCTTTTTGTCTCCATTTAGTCCATCTTGAACACATATTACATACATAAAAAATGCGTAATTGAATTAATATTTAATATATGTTTATGTCTGACGTTTCTTCGTAATACGTATGCATATTAAACGGGCGATAATCACAAAAATAGAGAATTTTAAATAATCCTTTTTAAAAAGAAATCATGTTATTTAGCTTTTGCAAACTAAAAACAATCGGAATACGTATTTTCAAACAGCGCAGAAGTACATGGATATGGCCACGGAAAGGATACTTGATCGGAGAAACATAATCGCAATTAGAAACCGCACAAAACAGCGCGATCAGAACGAAAATAAAATAAAAGCCAAGATAGATAGATTCTATGGACAAACTAACAAAACAGTAAATCACACGTATACACGCAAATGCAGCAAACGTGCCTAGAAGGAATAACAAATGTATGGGAACTATGCAACTGCATTCACTTTGAACATGCAGATAAATGATACAGGCGTAAATCGGAGCCAGTGGTGAGAAATGAAATTCATAAAACCTGCGACATGGAAATAAAAATAGACAGACTCATCCAAGCAAGAATACCGTGTCGCAGCCATATTTAAAAAGATTGAAATCACTAATGGAAGGAATATTAATTTAAAAAATACGATATTTTTTTCCAAATAAATGATCAAAATGAAAGCGATCAACCGTTATTCAAAATGACGAGATACTTTAAACGGGTTGATTAGGAATCACATTAGAGATAACATCAGTGACGCCCCATGAAGTAAAACATTTTCTCTCCCTGCTAATCAGTGCGTAAATGAGGTAGCAGAATGGGTCGAAATAAGCATTGACGCACATGCTCCACGCGGAGATTCTATAGTAATCTCCACTTTCCCCAATGGTTCATCTCGAACATTGCAGCTGCTATTGTTAAAGAAACAGCAAGCATTCCGCCAATTCAGCCGCCATATGTAAACTAAAAAATAACAGAATTTATAGCATCAGGAAATCATTGCAGGCGCAGCTAAATAAAAAAGGTATACCGAGATGACAAGAAAATGCATTGAGTCACAGAAATTAAGAACCTGATATTTCTGGAAAATCTATAATAGTGTGGTGAATAATGGGCAATCTACAATTCCCTCGCCATCCAACCACAATGATGTCGATTGCACGGCTACTCAACATCAATTTGGACTCTGCAAACCACTCCATCCCATATTTCCATTGCGGACTGAAGCCAAACTTGATGACCTGATCATCACCCCTCCCATATTCAGGATATCATAAAAAATCTTGACCCCTTAAAGGTATGTGGGCATGAATTTATCGCCGTTATTGTAACAAAGAAATGCTCTGATGAGCTGCCCCTGTCCTCTCCAAACTCTATAATAAATGTCTTGCCGAATTTTAATACCCTGATAGCCAGAAAATTGCCTCAGTAGAACCAGTTTTCAAGAATTGTGATAGAACTGGCCCTTAAAATTATCGCCCACAGCTTACTTCCGATCTTAGAATCCTTAATCTATCCTTAATATATTGATAGTCCGTCACCTTTTTATGCTAAACTTCTTTCTGACCATCAGTATGGATTTAGGCAAGCACGTTCAACTGTGGATATTCTAACGGTCATCTCTGAACGAATATATCATACACTGGACAAAGCAGGTGAAGCTAGGACGTTAGCGCTTGATATATTCAAAGTCTTTGACAAGGTCTAGCATGAAAGTCTTCTCACGAAAATTTATTCGTATTGTATTACTGGACGAATATTAAATATAATAAGTTCTTTCCTATTCTAAAGAAAGATACATAAAACAACATGACATTAATTCGGGTGTACCCCAGGGATCGATCCTTGAACCTGTATTGTTCCTGATTTTCATCAACAACCTCTCTGATGACATTGTGTGCGAGATGTGTATATTTGCTGATGATAACATGCTCGTCTCTCAGCATGTGGGTAAAACGGACGCGCACAGATTCAGGGCTATGGCTGAATCCTTAGACAATGACCTTCAGTAAAGGCGGACATAAATGGATCGTAACATGTAATGCTGCTAAGACAAAGCCCTTTCCCTTAAACACTACAAGGAAATTTTTCAACTTGTCATGATTAATGACACTACTAGATAGTCCAACATTAAAACTCCCTGGCCTAACATTCACAGGTAACATGAATTATAACATATACATAAAGGAAACTGCCGCAAGGAAAGTAGGCTCCCTCTACCGTGCTAGAAAACTTTTCACATCTGCCAGTATCTTATATCTCTAAAGGCCACCATCTTCCCATGCATGGAGTATTCTTATCACATCTGAACTGGTGCACCAGCCACTAGTCTCTCCCTCTTAGACAGAGCTCTAAAAAGTTTTTAATCTAATAAGTCCCACACTGTCCACAAAGCTCCAGACCATGTTCTACCGCCACAATGTTGTATTCCTGTACTTGTTTTATAAGCACTACAACGGAATGTGCTCCGACAAACTTGCTGTTTTGGTGACCCCGTCGATGTAACTACACCTGACCAACCCGACAATCATTTAAATCCTATCCATTCACTCCGGAGGCCCCCAGATGCCGAAGGGCTGTCTACTATAATCGCCCCTTTCAGTGAACTGCTAGCCTTTGGAAGCCCCCCCTGTTCCTTATTTTCCTGACTGTACTGACATGCAGAAGTTTAAATGTAATGTGAACAAATATCTTGCAGCACAACTCCTTACTTATGATTCCCCCTATAAATCTGGCCTCTAATTCACAGTAGCCTATTACGTCTCAATGGCTATGTGCCTTGTTTGAGGGTAAATTTAAGTAACACCACTAAACAAAAGACTCCCCATCCAATGTTTACAGATGTTTCATGCTTTGTATATATATATATATATATATATATATATATATATATATATATATATATATATATATATATATATATATATATATATATATATGAAGCAATCCAACAAAAGATATAAGCGTCAACTAATATCTTATAATTAGTGAAACATCCGGATAAAAAACTGAAGCTCAATATACTGGATAGAGCATTAATATTATAATATAAAATGAAGTAATAAAATAAGGTGTCAATCAAATTTATGTGATGGGATTCAGTCTTATTTTGCTCAATTCGGATTTAACGGGTTTTCTAATTAAACAACGAATTTGGATTTGACTCGGGTTGCACTTGTCGGCATTTCGGAACTTTGATTGGACTTTTTGTATTATTTTGATTGATTTATTTATCATTAACATTGAATATGGACACATTTCGCGACTGGATAACTTTGCCGGCCCCTTCAATTTCACGTATTTGGACTGCTGTTTGTATCTTGGAGTAATGTCCTTCCGGATTATGCTTCTCAACTTGTATGACCTGGATGGACTGTATGGATTCAACAAAAGTATGTTTTTGGATTTATATGTTTGATGTTATGTATTTTTATGTATTTGTGTATATAATTTTATATATTTTCAAAGCTAAAGTGTATTACGTGTAGTGGTATAACTGCGGTAATGGTCCTCTGAAGAGAAGAATTATCTTTGAAAACTCATGAGCTAAGGACTTAAGGATGCTTTGCTTGAACTTTGAATTCTAATAAAATTTGATTGACACCTTATTTTATTACTTCATTTTATATTATAATATATATATATATATATATATATATATATATATATATATATATATATATATATGTTTATTTTTGTCTTTCTGTGTTTCTGTCCAGGCATCAGTTATCAATCTTAAAATAAGAACTAATGACATATTTTGAATTAAGCGATTCCATCGGATGTTTTGGCCTGGTCCTAAATAAATAAAACATTTCCTTCAATGATAATAATATCTAATAAATGGTTGCGTTATATTTTAATAGCATATTAATGGTTTTATGCTAGGAACCATTTTCCTTTTGTAAACGAATTTTGCTTGTAAAATCTAAGCAACCAATAGTCAAAATGCATAGGGTCCATACCTTTAACAAGTTGTATTATAAATGAGTAACATATTTGTTACCCTGTATATTTATACAACTAAACATGTTATATAAATGAGTAACATATTTGTTACCCTGTATATTTATACAACTAAACATGTTATATAAATGAGTAACATATTTGTTACCCTGTACATTTATACAACTAAACATGTTATATAAATGAGTAACATAATTGTTACCCTGTATATTTATACAACTAAACATGTTATATAAATGAGTAATATATTTGTTACCCTGTATATTTATACAACTAAACATGTTATATAAATGAGTAACATAATTGTTACCCTGTATATTTATACAACTAAACATGTTATATAAATGAGTAACATAAGTGTTACCCTGTATATTTATACAACTAAACATGTTATATAAATGAGTAACATAATTGTTACCCTGTATATTTATACAACTAAACATGTTATATAAATGAGTAACATATTTGTTACCCTGTATATTTATACAACTAAACATGTTATATAAATGAGTAACATAATTGTTACCCTGTATATTTATACAACTAAACATGTTATATAAATGAGTAACATAATTGTTACCCTGTATATTTATACAACTAAACATGTTATATAAATGAGTAACATATTTGTTACCCTGTATATTTATACAACTAAACATGTTATATAAATGAGTAACATAATTGTTACCCTGTATATTTATACAACTAAACATGTTATATACATGAGTAACATATTTGTTACCCTGTATATTTATACAACTAAACATGTTATATAAATGAGTAACATAATTGTTACTCTGTATATTTATACAACTAAACATGTTTAATCAGTTTTTGAGTTTGGCAGGCACTTCTTCGTTAGTATCTAACCCATACAGATGAAAGATGATAAAACACCAAATTCGAAAATGTTTAATTTACTTCAAACATTAATATTATAAATAATTAGATGAGATATATCGTGCCTGGACATTCATGAATTTTATATCGTCTTAATTAAATATAATTTTGATATATCTTATGTAACCAGTGGTTAGTAACAATCAGAGTTAAACATTTGTAGTGGGACATAAATGAGGTATACGATGACGTTTTGTCTTTTGTGCACTATGCTAATGAGTAAAATAAAAAAAGAAATTGTGTATGAAAAAAGGTAAAAACAAAATGAATGAAACACAGCATATTTATTGTATTTGTAAATTGTTCATTCTTATGTATAAGTTCAGCATAAAATTACTAAGAAACGTAAGCGCTTAAGGAGTAAAAACATTCGGTTTAACCCTCCATATAACAATGATGTTAAAACCAATATCCCTAAAGAACTTTTCAAAATAGTTTTTTTTTGTAGAGCTTATTTGCAGACGTAATTGCAGACAAGTTACATGATTTGCTATTTTTATCGTTTCGCCTATTTTTTGGAGAATCTGTTTGTATAAACATGTGATACACGTTTTAGATATATTTTTTGAGGCATAAATTGTTTTTATGTTCTCATATTATTAGTTTATTAGCGAATTTCCTAATTGGCCGCATCAGCCAGTATGAAATTTTTTTAGCATAAAGTAGCTGATTTTAGGCAATAATTTTCGTTATTGTTCCTTCTGCAGCAATAATGTTCGGTGTAATTTCAGCCTATATTTTCTAGTTCTATCCAAGAAGAGAAAAATGACAGTAATATACTTTTTAAAAATGTTCAAAAAAATCATTAGCTTGTATATTGATATCGCTAATCATAAGATTATCGGTAGTGAATTGTTAAACCATACGAGTTTAAAGCGGCACGTTTTATTAGGCACCGACGTGCATAATGTGTACAATTATTATTTCTTATTGTAGACCTTGCTATGTTCTCGAACCGAATATATTATTAAACATAAATGAAGAGTTTTTCGTGCTTTTGAATTACCTGTCTGTTTGGTACTTTGTTACATCATAACCCATGCTAACTTTGACCCCGTCGTTAGGGTTAGGGTAAGGTTTAGGGTGAGGGTCATGGTTAAAGTTAGCGTGCGTCCTAATGTAACAAAGTACCGTCTGTTTTATTACACTATTGTATTTTATTATCGAGTGTGTATCGCCGATTAGTATACCTTGTCTTTTGGCTGTGATGGGTTTTAGTTTAGAAGATTTATTTAAAAGACATACAGATAGATTTAGTGGCTTTCTGTACAGGAGAGAGATGGTGTGTGTGTGTGTGTGAGAGAGAGAGAGAGAGAGAGAGTGTGTGTGTGAAAGAGAGTATGAGAGAGAGAAAAAGAAAGGAATTATCAGGGAAACATATTCCGACAATCTGTGTAACTGCTCCCCCTGCATATTGGCACGATTCAGGCCTTTATATTACTGCCTCGGTAAGTCAGAAACAGAAGGCAGAAAAAGACCCATACGGAAGTGACATTATTTCCAATTTCCCTGTTACTCCCACCACCTTTAAGGGCATCTTCTTACCTTATGAGAGGCTCTTTCTTTGCCCCTTCCCCCTCACTATCAAACAAACATTCTCTTCCATTTTTAAAAATTCTTCCTAGGGAGGTATTTTTCCACGCCCCTCCCCTTTCACCACTCGTTCCGTTCGATCTCTAAAAAAACTTATTTAACATTCCTATAACAAGATGGATTAGAAAATAGTGTGCAACTGGTAAGAGACATGATGAAAGGATAGAGGACTCTAAGCCGATGAAAATGCTTATGAAATCATTATCTCGTAGCTTGTGTCTACCCAAACTGAAGTGGTGTGAAAAACGAAACAGTCCATCTGAAGATCACTACACACACAGACACACATATATCTATATATGTATGTGTATATACGCATATATATATATATATATATATATATATCAAGGGAGGCGCGATAGCGCTCTATCCCTTAATAGACTTCAAAAACGACCTATGCTAGAAATCTCATTTCTTTGATCAGTCATAACTCAAAAACCAATAAACCAAATCATTTAAAACTTTGCAAAAAAATTTTATTTGATAGGTTCTATAAGTGTGTAGAATTTCAGCATCATTAGTCAAGTCAACCCAGAGATCCAGAAAGGTCAGGAGTGATTTTGTGTTATCCGTTTACGTACGTATAGAGATAGAGGTTCTAGGGTCTAGTTGATGGCATTTTAATTTTAGTTTACCATATACCTTAGTTTTCCAGAAAAAATTACCATTGTCTTGAGGCATAGCTTTTACAAAAGTAGTGACATTCCATGATAAATGCCAGTATACTGAAATCATGTGCCCTTAATAGGGTTAAGATGAAAATTCATATACACTAAATGTACGAAAGCAAGGAAATTCCCAAATTTTTACACTTTTATTGTCATTAAGGGTATGACTACATATCAACCAACCCATTTCATTATCACATCACTACAGTATAAATCTCTATGCATGAGTCGATGAAGTGTGTGAGGTGCGCTGAAGAAACATTCCTACTAGTAAAATACATAGTCCTGTTGTGCTCGAATACCCTTAATGACAATAAAAGTGTAAAAATTTGGAAATTTCCTTACTTTTGTACATTTAGTGTATATGAATTTTCATCTTAACCCTATTAAGAGCATATGATTTCAGTATTCTGGCATTTATCATGGAATATATATATATATATATATATATATATATATATATATATATATATATATATATATATATATATATCAGCAAGCAAAGTTCAATTACTTTTCAAAATTTAAGATTTTATTTTATCTTACGAAAACATTTTCAAAATATACACTTCAATACAATTATCTTACGAGTTCGCTTCGTTCAAAAGTAAACCAACCAACATCATTATGTCAATATTGAATCTGTCCTCCTTGAGCCCACTAGAATATACAACATAATTCTTGGTTTAAAAAAAATATACACCGTAGTGTTATATGAGAGATAAACGTCCAATAAAACAACCGTGAACACACATTCGCTTTTCGGCATTGCTACATCATTTGCAGCAGTCCGCCATCTTGAAACCTCAATTCAGAGTCATCACTAATTCGCACAACTTGTTCAAGCGATCATTATTTTAGTCTTATACTTCTATTTTAGATATGTGATAATTATTATTTATCTATAACGTACTTAAACTAACACACACACACACACACACACACATATATATATATATATATATATATATATATATATATATATATATATATATATGTATTTCTATATATATTATTACATGTATCCACATAACCTGTTATAAGAAGATACCATTTTTTATGTATCAATTTTAAGTATTTACTTCAACAGTGCTCGATACGTGAGTAAAGCTAGGTAGTAAGTTATGAAAATATATTTATGCCAATTAAGCTAGACAGAGGCTTCCGCGTTTGATCCGCAGACGGAATCTTCAGGCTAAAATGCATGGATTTAGTTTTGCCGGGTGTTTTTATGTACATGTCTAGCTAGTTAACCAATCAGATTATTTGTTATTCTCTTAGCCAATCGTTGGGCTTTTTCAAACACAAAGGTTCGGTTGATTTTACTTTCAATTTCCGATTCTATTGTTCTGTTTCCTAAAGGATGACTTATCCCTGTGTCTTTGTTGTTCTCTTAGCCAATTGTTGGGCTTCTCACAAACAAAGGCTTGGTTTATTTTACTTTATATTTCTTATTCTCTTGGTTTTTTTCTATAGAGTGGCCTATCCATGTTTCTTTGTTGTTTCAATATAATCAGTGACCTTATTTTAACACGTGTTTGCTTGTATTTCTATTTTAGGTCTTAGTTTGTAAATTTTTAGGTTTTAGTTTAGGTTTATTTATTTATTTATTTATTTATTATGTATTGTTAACCTAAGGTAAATTTTATTCTGTGCAGGCAGTTGTTTGCTATTTCACTACTACAGTTTTATAGGTTTTAGAGGTCTTCAAAGTTTAGGATTTCAAATTTCTCATTCAGACATAATCTACACGGGTTGCCTTAATTTCTATATGTACTTGGCCTGTCGTATTATTTTCCATTCAATTATTGGAAAGCGTCCGTTTTCTTTGAGCTCCCAATAATGGTTTGCCAATGCTGTTTTAATTTGGCGTTCTTTCTTTTTAAATGTGCTGTTGTGGTCGTAATACCTGGTTTTAAAATCGAGAGAGGTCATACCCATGTAGTACTTGTTATTCGGTCTTTCTTTGGAAAATATTGTGGCTTGGTAAACAATACTTTTGGTTAGGCATTTATTTTGTAGTGGACAAAGTGTACGAGTTATGCTACTAGATCTTTTCTCTTCATTGCTAACTTTTTCATTTCTATTTGGATGATTACTATTAGGGTTTTCGTTATTACTATTTGTAGTGCTTATATTTTTGTCGTTCATATATATATATATATATATATATATATATATATATATATATATATATATATATATATATAGTCTCGGAAGTTTCTCAACCATTAAAACTATATTTAAAAAAAAACAAAAACAAAAAAACAACTTATAGTCCCAAGTCTTCCAGTGGAAAATCACTCATGTAAGTCAATTTATTTTTTACAGTTATTATATTAGTTTATTACTAACACTATTCTAAGGGATCATCAGTTGTTTACCATGAAAAACTGTTTAGGGAATTTAATATATGTATATATATGCTCTGTTCTTACTAGTTGACAATATTTGAGCTTAAATTGGAACAAGTTGGTAAACGAAAAGTATTGAAATTATATGCTAAAACATATATTACTCCCATACACACACATATATATTATTTTATAAATAAATATTTATTGTCCATATCCTGTTCCCTCACAATAATCAGTGTAACTATATATAACTGTAATGCCGGTCGAACGATTCGTATCGTGGATTCGAGCCACTCTAAGTTAACTCCAATCAAACATCGTGACAGTCATGTTAAACGTGAATGAAATAAACCTATATTTTATTTACGAATATAGTAAGTGTTAGAGTGTCAATCTGCCATAAAGAGATTAGAATATATTTATTTAGATAGATTGAAAAACACTTATTTTATAGATAATACCATATTCACTTATTAACTTAATAAGTGAATATGGTATTATCTATAAAACAAGTGTTTTTCAAAGTGAGAGGCTAAAGGTTATTGAGATTGTCAGTTGAATGCTGAACTATACTATCAGAGGGTTAAAAATGATGGAGGGAAAGGGCAAAATTTGTTGTCTTAAAATGATAGCTCGACAAGTATTTGTTGACGTTGTACTTGAAAACGACCATATTGTTGTCTGCAGGGAAGCAGTCCTGCTGCAATATGTTCCACAGATGCAAGGTTCTTGAAACTCCTCGGCTTAACATCCACAGGTAACATGAATTGGAACAAATACATAGAAGACATTGCTAAGGCTGCTGCAAAGAAAGTGGGATCCCTCTACCGTGCTAGAAAACTTCTCACAATTGAAAGTATCCTATATATTTACAAACCCACCATCCGCCCATGCATGGAGTATTGTTGTCACATCTGGGCTGATGCACCATCAACTAGTCTCTTCCTCTAAGACAAGGTTTAAAAAAAGAGTCGCTAATCTAATAGGCCCCTCACTATCTACCAAGCTCCAGCTCCTTTACGTATATGAATGTATGTATAAATATGTAGTATTAAAACATCTATTTATTTAATCCATTGATAAAGAACATATTGGGATATAAATAAGTATATGATCATCATGAATTTGTGATTTCACATACAGGAGAAAATAGAAACAATTTAATGTAAAAATTATTACTGACAAAATAGTGCAATTTGCGTCAACATTGCTTAGCTAAGCAGATGACTCATTCAGTTGATAGAAGATAGACAAAAGCGCTTACTTTGCGGTCATTTTCTAGGACAGATATTAATTGAGGACCAGCTTCGGGATTTATTATAGGCAACAATAATAAGATTAGCATTACGAACGTTTTTTTTTATGTCGGAGTAAAAATTACACTAATAAAAAAAAGAGGAAACACATCTAAAAACTAGATATTCGGCTTCCGTTTCAATTATCTTCTCTTGACAAGTGCCGGCTATTTTTTTTATCAGATCTTTTTTTTTTCCTTACAGAAATATTTATAAGAGCACTTATCTTCGAACATGACTTTCTGACTTTGTATCGATTTTGTTCTTCTGTGTGTCTCGATATCGAACTCTGTGACGTCTGCCTTAATAACCACGTTTAAATGCTCCACAGCGACCCTATAAGAAGATTTGTCCGTAAGTCGTTCACGCTTAAGTTTAACTGAGAATTTCCCGTCCTCTGCCAGGATTAAGTTGACAGTAGCAATTTTAGATGCACCCATGCAACACTACATGAGGCTTTGCCGTCCGTAAGTCGGTCTGTCAGAATGTCACGCTTATCCTTGCATTTTGTATCACTAAACGTGCGGATTAAATGGACGCTTCTTAATTCCGATGCGTCCAACTATCAGCCGCCCTATGATAGGTAACTACATCAATCTATAGTTGTGTATGAGTATATTATTATATATACAGTATAAATTCCTTTATTTATACAAAAACTATTCGCTACATATGTGCATACATATTTATACATGTTTTAACTGCGATCTCTTTCGAAATCCAGCTTATTTGGGATATTTGAAAAACTGTCAGTTACAGTACTCTTACAGTTTATAAAATATCCCGAGGAAGCTGCATTTAGAAAGAGATCGCAGCTGAAACATATGTAGCCATGGAGTTTCATTGGATTAACATCTAGGAAACAACAATACAATTGCTAAATATGTGTTGTTTTTTAGCACCCCCTACTTACAACCGATGAATTTGTACAATTATTATTTTGTAAATGAAAACGTCAAACCATTGGGAATAATATTAAGAAGGTTTTACTCACAGAGTGAATATGGTATTTTGGTGACTGAAATTAATTTAGAGAACAAACCAAGAGGAAGACTGCCGACATTCACCACACCGAATTTTGGCCTTGTGCCATATCTTATTTTATAAAGAAAATGTGCCATATTGTGAACTTTTTTGTAAAATTTGAAAGATAAATAAATTGCTTTATATATATATATATATATATATATATATATATATATATATATATATATATATATATATATATATATATATATATATATATGAATAAACTGTTTTCTATCTATTTTTCTGTAACCCTGTCATTGCTTTAACTTACTGTGACAAAGGTGTGTATTTTCGATTTCGCACATCGGGTCGACTGTATAACTTACGGCGTTTTAAGACTTTGTCAAGGACATTCTCTACTGTTGTTTGAGATTTGCTCTATGCAGATGATGTGTATCTCGTGGCTCGCTTGCAGAATGATATGCAGGATATTATGGATCGCTTTGCATGGACATGTAGAAGCATTGGTTTCACAATAAGCCTGGGAAAAACAAAGGCTATGTTTGCCCCAGCTCCTGCCAGCCTGTATAAGAAACCGGATATATTTGTTGAAGACAACAGATTTTCTGTGGTGGATCGTTTTACGTATTTAGGTAGTGTTTTTTTTTAGGAACGGGTCATTAGATGCTGAGATAGATGGACGTATTGAACGGGCTAGTGTGTCTTTTCGTCATTTGAAGAAGCGGGTGTGGGCACCACGTGATATCAGGCTGGAAACTAAGATCTCTGTGTATGAGGCCGGTGTGGTATCAACTTGTGAGATATAGAACCACTTACAATAAACCGGTATTGTCCTGGCCTTCGGGTCTGGATTTACGCCGGTCTATCGGTTGTCCGTCCTGTGCAGTTCTAGGTGTACCCTACCAGGCTTTGCCTTCTCACCCTTTGAGAGGGGGTTAGTTTATTGCTAATCGCCTTAGTCGCCCCTACTGGGGAATACCGACGGGGCTGCCCAGGCAATTTTAAATAGCCAGAGTGCTCAAATTCTCGAGCGCTGTTTTTTTCCCACTTTCCCGACCTTGTGTCACATCTTACCTTGTGGGAGGAAGATGAATAGAATTAGAACCACTTACAGACTCATATTCGCCTGCTAGAGCGTTTCCAGCAGGATTGCTTTAGGCACTTGTTTAACATCTGTTGGAATAGCTTTACCTCTGACACCGAGCCGTTGATCCAAGCATCGCGTCTCGTATAATGAGCTTAGTGACGACAGTCTGCCCAAGCAGGTGATCTATGGAAAACGAACTGATATCACATCGATACGTCAAAAGTTGTCACATACGAAATCGAATGGACAGCAACCATATATATATATATATATATATATATATATATATATATATATATATATATATATATATATATATATATATATATATATATATATATATATATATATATATATATATATATATATATAAGGTTAATACAACACAAGATGTCAGAGGCAACTAATATCTTTAATTAGTGAACATCCGGATAAAAATGAAGCTCAATATACTGGATAGAGCATTAATAGCATTAGATAAAATGAAAGAATAAAATAAGGTGCTAATTTGAATTGTAATAAAATTTGATTCGCACCTTATTTTATTCTTTCATTTTATCTAATGCTATATATATATATATATATATATATATATATATATATATATACAGGGTGGGCAAAAATAAGGGTCCTATTTTTAAAAATTCATAACTTTTTTATTTATTGATTTTTTTAAATTTTTTTTTTAGAATAAGTAAAGGACCCCTTCCGAAGCAAGCATGAGCCGTATTAGCTCTAAGGAACGTACCCTCATTTAGAAAACATTATTTTTGCTTAAAAAACTCAAAACAGTGTAAAAAAACAATACTTTAGTTTTTGTAAGTTTTAAGAAGTGTTTTTCGGCTAAAATTTGTTTTGTTTATTTCAAAAAATCTCGGAAGGGTCAGTCTACACACACATAAAGTTTGGTGAGTTTAACTTTTATTTTGTGGAAGTTATTCAAATTCAAGTTATTCAAATTTAAAGATAGGACCCTTATTTTGGCCCACCCTGTATATATATATATATATACATATCCTGACGATTTCCACACGGGGATGAAACGCGGAAGGCTCTGTGTAGCTTAATTTCCATAAATATATTTGTATAACTTACTATATATCCCCCCCCCTCTCTCTCTCTCTCTCTATATATATATATATATATATATATATATATATATATATATAGCTGTTTTCTTCTGAGTATGTGCGTGAAATACACTTAAATAAACAGCTACTTTAGTGTTCAGTAGACTGGAAATAAACAAATAAAACACCAAAGAGACAAATGAAACTCGTATAGAATTCGAACTTTTTTTTATCAAAAAGAGGAACCATCTGTTATGGATATCGTCTTAACCACTTGCCCCAAGAGCTAACAGTGGAATTCATTTATCTTAAATCGTTGGCCTCGTTAGTCGAGTAATTAAGAGGACACACGCAACAGGTGGTCCTTCTTTCACAGGTTCGAATTCTGCTCGAGTCTAATTTTTCTCTTTGTGTTCTACTTCGTTTATTACAATGATGCTATAGATTGATATAGATATACATAGATAAAAAAGTTAGGGGGTATTCATTAGGTGTGGGAACGCAAACGCTTGATCTTGAATATGTTCAACTAGTATATATTCTCCATAAAAAATGACGAAAACATAATTATGCTCCGCTAGTGTTCGAACTAATATTTAATATTCGTATAAAACCATAGAATTATGCAGGACCGGCGGGACAGTTATAAAAGTGGGGGCTCTCCTAAAAAGTGTGGGGGGGGCGGTTAAACACATGCATATATAACTTCATTATTGATGACCGTAAAGTGTGGGGGGGGGAAGTAAAAAAGTGTGGGGGGGGGCTTGAGCCAAGTGCCGCCGTCCATGTTATGTCAATAATTTCATTTTTTATATATAAATTATTGTTATTATTTGTATAGAAAAAACACCTATCGTTGACTATTTTTTAGAGTGGAGGATTTCTTTACCAAGTAATTTCACACCGCGTCTGACTTGCTATTAACTTTCTACTTTTCCCTAATGACTTGTAATGATTTCATCTGGAGGCGAGAAAATGTCACGCTTTTCATTCGCTAATTTTTTTGTATGACGGATATATTATATCTTTTTATATAAAAGTATACAAATACATACGCATTGGTATTTATAATATTGATTTTAATAACAATGGCGAGGTAGCCATAATTACCAAGGACGGAGAGGCCTATAATACTAAAGCGAGAAATAAATTATTCCTTCCTTACTTTAGTAAAGCGGTTAAAATATAAAAAACATTGAATGAAGGAGAAAAAAATGGTGGTGAAATCGAGACGTCTTTCGAGTCGACACATTTTCAAGATCGCACGTCGACTAAAATAGAATGTTTGAAAAGCGAATTAAAATCATGGATTATCGAATGAGTGGAAGAAGAAAAAAAAAGAAAAAAATTATTATGTACCCATCAGTTCCAAACTGTGGGTATACTCCTTCTGCTTGCACAGAGACTGTTTACGTAGGTTGATGGTGACCACTTCGAGAATCTTAAGGTGATCCTTCGAGCGAGCCCTGTGCAAGAGAGTAAATACCTCATCTGTATATCCCTCAGTATATATATATATATATATATATATATATATATATATATATATATATATATATATATATATATATATATATATATATATAGGATGGCGCAAAAGTCACGCATTAGTTTTAATCTTTAACAACTTTCACATTTAATCAAATTTTCTCCTTATTTTTCAGAATATTACAGATATAAACATTGATTATTTATTATGGAAAAATATAGCACTGAACAACGAACCAAAATTATTGAACTTTACTTCGGAAACCATCGTTCAATAACCTTAACCCAAACAATTGATCGTCTTGTGGCCCGATTTCGGCAGCAGGGTTCAGTCAGTGATCTTCCACGATCTGGCAGACCACGTTCAATACGGACAGCGGAAAATGTAGCACTCGTTGGGGATAGCATTGATGAAAATCGAGACACCTTAACTCGAAGACTACCACTCAGATTGGGATGTCCAGAAGGACACTTCAAAGAATTTTGCGTGAATTGCATCTGTTTCCATACACAATTCAATTGGTACAGGCATTACAACCCACAGATTTTCAATCACGCGTAGTTTATGCTGTTCACATTCAGCAATTAGCCAGAGAACAAAATGAGTTCATCCATAAGCTGATAATGAACGACGAAGCCCATTTTCATCTGAACGAGTTCGTAAATAAGCAAAACTGCAGAATATGGGCCATTGAAAATCCAAGAACCGTTCATCAGCGTGAATTACATCCACTAAAATGTACCATATGGTGTAGTGTTACATCGGAAAGAGTGATCGGTCCATATTTCTTTGAAGACGAAGAAGGTGTCGCGGTGACGATAACTGCACAGCGATATCAACTAATGATTTAAATTTTTTTAAGGCCAGCTGTTCAGGACAACCCAGAAATGTGGTTCCAACAAGATGGAGCTACTGCCCACACTGCCCGACAAAGTATTGCGCTCTTAAGGGGATTGTTTGGCGAGCGCTTAATTAGCAGATTTTCTGATTTTAACTGACCTTCACGTTCACCGGATTTAACAGCCCCTGACTTTTTCCTTTGTGGTTATCTTAAGGAAAGGGTATATGTGAACAAGCCTACAACGATTCAAGAGCTTAAAAACAATATCAGACATGAAATCCAAGAACTAGAGCCAGTTATTCTAAGGACTGTAATGGAAAATGCCCTAACTAGAGCCTAAATGGTGCCTATTTAAAGGATATTATTTTTAAAACCTACTGCAACAAAATTACCAAGTAAATGTATTATTTATCAGAAAAGCCTAGTAAATTACTTGAAATGTAGTTTCCATCACCTAAACAAACCAATACGCGACTTTTGCACCACCCTGTATCAGGGTGGGCAAAAATAAGGGTCCTATTTTTAAAAATTCATAACTTTTTTATTTATTGATTTAAAAAATTTTTTTTTTTAGAATAAGTAAAGGACCCCTTCCGAAGCAAGCATGAGCCGTATTAGCCCTAAGGAACGTACCCTCATTTAGAAAACATTATGTTTGCTTAAAAAACTCAAAACAGTGTAAAAAACAATACTTTAGTTTTTGTAAGTTTTAAGAAGTGTTTTTCGGCTAAAATTTGTTTTGTTTATTTCAAAAAATCTCGGAAGGGTCAGTCTACACACACATAAAGTTTGGTGAGTTTAACTTTTATTTTGTGGAAGTTATTCAAATTCAAGTTATTCAAATTTAAAGATAGGACCCTTATTTTGGCCCACCCTGTATATATAATGTGTGTGTGTGTGTATATATGAAGATAAACTAAAAAATGTTGAAGTTATTGATCCTCTGCATCATCTTGTTCATATACTAAACAAGTGTGTGAATTTAACTTGTTATCCTGCTTATATGAAATTGATTTCAATATGAAACCGTTTTTCTATTCAAATTTCCTATTAGCTTTGAAAATAAACGTCAAACTCCGATTGATTGAGGACATTCAGTGAAAAGCAATAAAACTTAGAAACTATAGGAAAGCCTGTGTGAATTTGTCGAAATGAATGGACAGCTTAATATATATATATATATATATATATATATATATATATATATATACGTGCTGATTTCAAGCAGGCGGGACTAGGACCACTACGTACAGCTAAACAACTTAATTGCTTACGACAACGTGCGCATGACAATGGCCTGGGACTAGTATGGAGGACTGATTGCAGCTACGGGATGTCATTTGACTACTGTGGCCGCAGAACACAGTTTTTAATAAAAAAATAATATATATATATTGCAAGATCCAACACAGTTTGTTGTTGTTGATCACTATTCGCTGCTCGTTGTAAATACCCGCCGACTTGGCATTTACATAGTTAAATTCCTCCTAACTTCCAAGCTAATTTGCGGTGGTCGACGGGTAAGACTTTTAACTGCGAATGAGTGGCGATTTGTGATCGGAGTTCGCGCCCGGCGACCGTCGAGAATTAACTTCCTGCACTGAAGATTGCGTAAGCATAAAACATCGATGTCCGTAGGTGATAAATAATTAATATTTATTTATAAATATTATATATATATACAGGGCGAGCCAAAAGTAGGTGGACAGTAAAAACATTTTTTGTCGAAGCGTAAGAGGCAGACTTCAAAGCTGTGTAAATCAAAAATATATATGTTTTTTACTGTCCACCTACTTTTGGCTCACCCTGAATATATAAATATATATATTATATATTGCGACCAGCGATAATAAATTTCCAACACAAATAGTCATTTCTTTATTTTCTGTGACTCATTCTTAAATTTTGTGTCTTAGTATGAACAGGTACCCTACACGATCCTTCCTGGTGACGGCACCATTGTAAAATATGGTACCCCACTCTGATCTGCACCGTGTGTATCGTCGTCGGACACTCGCGCACAGGTGTTTGATATCCCGGTCGCGGTGCCGAGTAAAACAGATACCCCACTCTGCTCCGGTGTCACTGAACCACTTGTAACATAGGTGGTCCACTCGTGTCTCTATCGCTGTGCCCACACGTCTAGTTCTTTGCGCAGAAATCTTTTTAGACTGTGAACACCCTCCTTAGCGATGATCGTCTTAGTGGCAAAATAAAAAAAGATGTGTCGAATTGCCTCCGGTCGGATGAATGACGATTTCGTGATTCTGTGAAGGCAAGGTTACACAACGGAACAATGCAACAATAGGACTAATTAAAACTTAGCAGTCTCTTTTTGCATCAAATAATTATTAACTAGATAACAACTGTTTTTAGAACGTCGAATTAAGTCTACTCTTCGATAATGTCTTTGTTTACTAAGCTAGTTCGCCGTCGTTTTGTGTATGTGTGTGTGTGTGTTAATCACTTTTACGACTGCAAAGCCTTAATTGAGACATAACTTGTCTACTCAAAACGGTGGGGAGATTGCTCGCCACTGGCCGGCGAACGTCGACACGTCTCACCCGGCCGAGTGCGTAGCTCTAACTAACTTCGTTTGTGTCTTCTCGTTCCAAAAACAAAAGTCCTTTCGCCTCCCAGAAAGGCATATTGTAACACCCTCTCTTTCTCTCTCTCTTCCCTTTTTCTGAGTCTTTCTTCATCTCTTGGTGGCCTGGGGAGAGGCGGTACAGACGATACGACACGGGTAATTACAATTCTCCGTTTGGGCTGTTTTCTTTCCTGTTATCGTAAAATACTTATTCTCTCTCTCTCTCTATGGGGGGGGGGCGTTCGTGCGCGCGACCCCCCACGAGGTGATATCCATCAGTGACTAAAGGATTCTTGACCAAAATTGTGCCGCTGCCCAAACTCATCATCGTACAGACTTAATTGCTATAGACAACTTAAGGAATCTTTCCAGGTTTTTCGGCGCCATCCTTTTGCTTCGCCTGAATGGCCGATTTGGGTTGTAAATATACTAGTGGTAACTCTCTACCTCATTTCTACGTAAGGTCCTAATTATTGCCAAGATGCATGCCCGTGCGCCCTAAAGTGCAGATCTCTGTCGGTCCTATTGGTCCTGTCACATCAGTATAACAGGAGGCTTTGTAAGTTGAACTTTTATAAAAGCCATTGTTTGAAGAATTGCATTCTTTGGTGATTTTTGTATGTCAGTACACACAGCTGCTATGAAGATTGATTTGCTTGATTGTCCAGGTTTTCTACTGAGTTCACGACCAATATTCCTAAAATTCGTGTTGTTGACAGTCTTTGATATTTGAACATCTGGTCGTTTCTTCCTTGAGGAAAGTTCTTTCAAAAATAGTTTACTGTATTTACATGACGACTTACTTTTCGGGTAATTACACCAGAGAAGGCCCCTTTAGCAGTTCCATTTATTATAATTTCGTTTTCTCCCCCAGTTAATGATTTTGAAGTCCCATTGTTGTTAAGAAGTAAAAAAGCTATTATCTCTGGCCACCGTGAGCAAAAAACGTTAATGACTGTAGAAAATATTTGCAACAATACGTAAATCAATCAAATAATGTTATCATCATGTGAAAAAATTTCCGTAAAACAATTGCTGAAATTTGTTAACAGAATTCATGAGAAAGCTATTCCGCTGGTTTCAGTGTACATATACCTTTTTTAAAATAGGTTTTAAACTTATTCCCCCCAAAAGTTCGTAGCTGATCAGTTTACAAGCGTTTCGAAATTGTTTCAGTTCAAACCAGCAATATTCATTTTCACATCAAAAAGAAATGACTGTTAGAAACAAAGAATAATGTCTTTTTACTGAAACGCGTTTACATAATGAGAAAAAACATCGCTTTAAAAATTTTGTTAAATAAAGTCTCCTTTATCTTCAATAACAGCTTCTATATAAGATCTAAATCGCCTTCACACAAAGATCATGTAGTGAACCATGTTCATATTTGATATTAATCTCAATATGGCGGCTTTTAGGGATTCTGTAGTTCCATGAGCGTGCCCATTAATCTCTTTATCAACTACGCTCTATATATCGTAGTCTGATAAATTACGATTGAAGAGACGAGGAGGCCAAATGCGAGGTGTTAAGTGATCCATAAAATTTACCTGCTGTAATTTCTGCGTCGCTTGAGCTTTGCGTGATGTTGCAAAATATTGTTAGAAAATCGTTCATTGAGTACATTGTTGATTCAGAGTTTAACTACTGATTTCACGGATTCCACAGAACCGATGGAGTTTACTTGTGAACAGTAATGAAAAGGGATTTACCTCTATTGCTGACACTCTCTCTGACAGTTGCAGGATATTTGAACTTATACTAAGTATAATACTTGTTGTTTTTCCCCAGTTGCTACAATCTTTATTTTAAATGAAGAGTAGAAAACGTATTGTGAATGAATTTTCCACAGCCCCGGAACTCTCGCTTCCCCTTATTTGTCCCTCAGTCCTCATTTAAGGTGAGCAATGTTTCTGACAAAGGGGAAGAAAATGCTGTCTACTCGGTCGGTAGTTTTGTGTGAGTAGTAGCTTGAGATGACTTCAGTAATTCTTATTCTATTTCTCTGTCAATGCCATGTCTCTAATGTAGATGATGGGAGTAAACGTCTTACCTGGACTAACCCTAACCCTACCCTTATAGCCAAGGACCCGAACATTTGAGTAACTCCCAAGTAGGCTCTACTATCAGCAGGTGCAAAATATTGGGGATGCTGTATTACCAATAAGTTAATGGAATCTGGACCATCAAGTAGTTTCCGGTGGTGCCTCTCGATGCCATATAAGTGGAAACTGCTACGGCTTTTCTTTCTTCAATGGTCTTCAAAGAAAATATTTCTTCTTTCCTCATACCGTCTCTCTGTTATTCTCTTCGCAACTCTGCTGACCTCTTCCACAAATTTTAAAACCTCAACGTGACAAGTCATAATAAACAACATAGACGTACACCCAGAGCCCGAACTTCCAACGTAGACCCCCATTACCAATTCCCCTTTTACTACATCAGGGGTCTACGTTAACACCTTCCAGAGGTTGAAATCTTATTACGGGAGACCAAACCTGCCCTTGTTGTTCATGTGCGAAATCGGCATTGGCCCGTCTGTTTCTGTATATAATTTAAGGATTAAAGGTTACTCAAGCATGAAATCAAAACCTGCCCTTAAAGATCTTTGTGGATATGGAATATGTGCCTACATTAAAGATGGCTTGCCATATGGCAGGGGCATCTCTAAAGAAGACCCTAAATTGCTCTATACGTGCTTCCAAGTAGCACTTATTCACAGCACCGCATTCATATTTGCCCTTTATCGACCCTGCAACACGGAGTAACTATATTTGAAAGTATATCTGAGAAAATTGACCATATCCTATCTGCCAAAATTCACGCATGTGGAGATTTCAAAGTTCACAATGTTAAATGTCTTGTACACTCAAACAAGACAGATGACAAAGATAGGTTTAGTCACGCATTTTCTATTACCTATGAACTAACACATATTGTTGACTAACTCACTCGCGTACCCGATCCTTAAAGTTAATTTGCAAGTATTGTTGATAATTTTCTGACAACTTGCACTCAACTGTGCTTATCTACATTTTTGTCTCCACTGGGATCTTACGATCACTCAGTTGTCTTAATTAAGATCAAAACAAAGTGAAACCCGACCTTTGATGTCCCTCTCTATCACACAGTATATCGATACTCGATGGCTGATTAAAACAGCTTTAGATCGTTCATATCAGAAATAGCCTTGCATTCCATTTTTGAAAAAAAATGTTTCCTCTATTGCAGCCGATTTAACAGATTCGTTAACCATTGGTATAGAGAGCTTCATACCCACCAAGAAATTCCAACAGAAAATAAATGGTCAGCCGCGCTACACTCCAAAATGTACCACTGCCATTGCACACAAAACCTACTATTTCAATTGCTTCTAACAAAATATATGTAGTGAAACTAAAGCCGATTTTAAGACTGCCAGAAATCAGTTCAAAAGGGTTATAGAAAACGCGAGAGAGTCATATGCCCAATCCGGTAAAGTGTTTGCTAAGAACTTTTGATCAAACTCCACCCTTTGCGACCAGGGCCATCTTACTCCTGAACTCCCCCCTAAGACTGACGATACTCCGAGCAACATCCATATATCGGTCCAGAATGCTGCCAAACTTATCAAAAACTTTGATTTCAACAAAGCAACTGGCCCCGACAACATTTCAGTCAGGTTGCTTAAAAAGCTGCAACCGGAACAAGCTCCCATTCTTAAAAACCGGTTGAAACTCTAGGAGAATAGAATATGGATCTTGGGTTTACTTTCGGCAGCCTCGTAAGTCTCCTTCCATTATTTTGTCCTTTAGTCCTCACATTTCATGAGGGGGTAATAATTGTTGTTTTCTGAGTACGAATATATGCATCTAACGCTTATCGTTGGTTAGTTTTTGACCTTGAAGTAGTTTTTTTAGCTCATTACCTCAAGTAGCTTCATGCCTTGTCTGGAGCGAATTCCATAAAAAAATGCATTGCTTAAAAAGAAATGCTTCCTAACACCTTCGTCAGTCTGACCAGTATTCGAAAATACTGGAGATAGGTTTTCTGCATCTCAGTACATACCAATTAGTCTTCTCTGCGTCATAGTAAGTTGGTTGAATCTGTGATAAAGCGAGTTTTCAATCACCCCAGCAAAAACAATATACTCAGTTACAAGCAATATGGCTTTCGTCCTGCGAGATTAACAGCTGATCTGTTGACTGTAGTATCACACAGGATCAGTGAATCTATTGACGGGGTTTTCGTTTCTAGAGCAATATCTCTTGACATATCAAAGGTCTTTGATAAGGTTTAGCATAAAGGTCTACTTCACAAGATTTCTAGCTATAGAGTATCAGAAAATTTCTTCTCAATCATCAAATCTTTTCCTTCTGATAGTTTCATATAAATAATCGTTAATGAGAAGAAGTTCAAAGCTCAGAGTGTCAACGCTGGTGTGCCTCAAGTATCCATTCTAGGCTCAACCTTCTTACCGATTCTAATCAACGATCTCCCGAGTCACATTTTAAGATCATTTGTCGACATTTATGTAGACGACACAATAATATATAGCAACACTACGAAGAGCTGCTATGACCAAGATCTTTCTGATTCTCTCTCTTGCGACAAGCACGTAGCGCAACGAGGAAAGGGGTAACTGGTTACTTTTAATGCGTCCAAAACCAAGCTTCTCTCTTTTAACGCTCTGATTCCCACTTGGCCCCAATTGAAATGAATGTCTTTGGTCTGTAAAAAACTCCTGTTTTGACAATCTTCTGGGTGACTTTCACTTCTGACCTGAAATGGAAGATTAAAATCAAATCCGTTGCCAAGGTCGCTGGGAAAATGGTTGGATCATTCTACCGCCCCAAAAGGTATCTCACTCCTAAAACAATTCTCTACCAGTATAAGAGCCAAATACGCCCCAAGCTGGAGTACTGTTGTCACATCTGGGGAGGTGCTGCTAAGAGTACTCTTTCCTGCCTTAACAGAGTACAAAACCGACTTCGAAATCTAGTGGACGATGTCTGCTTCTCCTCCCTACTACCTCTTTCTCACAGAAGAGAAGTTGCTAGTCTTTCTCTACTTTATCGTTATCTTCATTGCAGGTACTCAACAGAGTTTCAATCTATGCTTCTCCCACTGTAAAACATTCACAACAAAAACTCGTTTAGCTACAACCACTGTCAATAATTTCCCTTTCTCCCCTCTGTGCCTACAACTAAACTAAGCTTCCATGAGCAAAGTTTATTTCACAAAACTTCCGATCCGTGGAATCCATACCGCGGGGCTGTTCCCCAGTTGACTACAACAATGTAAACAAATTCTTGTTAAGCCGTCCTCGTAAATAATCAAATTCTGCCAAATTTCCACCATCATTATAAACAATCATGGCGTTGCCTTACAGTCCACCTGGCACTCATTAACCCTTATCCTCGAGTGGTATTTTGACTTTATAAGTGGCGACTCTTACGTATAAAAAAGACTAAGGCAAATTCAATTTACTACTTTAGCGTAACAGACCAAAGCAAATGAAATTTACAACTTTAATGTAACAAATCAAGACAAATGCAATTTGAAACTTTTGTGTAACAGACCAACGCAAATGTTATTTCAAACTTTAGCGTAACAGACAAACACAAATGCAATTTAAAACTTTAATGTAACATACAACCGCAAATGAAATTTGAAACTTTAGCGTAACAGACTAACACAAATGCAATTTTAAACTTTAGCGTAAAAAAACAATACAAATGCACTTTAAAACTTTAGCGTATCAAACAAACACGAATGCAATTTGAAACTTTAGCGTAACAGACTTACGCAAATACAATTTTAAACGTTAGCGTAACAGACCAACAATAATGTAATTTGAAACTAGCGTAATATACTTAAACAAATGCAATTTAAAACTTTAGTGTTACTAACAAACACAAATGCAATTTGAAACTTTAGCGTAACAGATCAACGCAAATGCAATTTAAACTTAGCGTAACAGATCAACGCAAATGCAATTTAAACTTTAGCGTAACAGATCAACCCAAATGCAATTTGAAACTTTAGCGTAACAGATCAACGCAAATGCAATTTCAAACTTTAGCGTAACAGATCAACGCAAATGCAATTTAAACTTTAGCGTAACAGATCAACCCAAATGCAATTTGAAACTTTAGCGTAACAGATCAACGCAAATGCAATTTAAACTTTAGCGTAACAGATCAACCCAAATGCAATTTAAACTTTAGCGTAACAGATCAACCCAAATGCAATTTAAACTTTAGCGTAACAGATCAACGCAAATGCAATTTAAACTTTAGCGTAACAGATCAACCCAAATGCAATTTCAAAATTTAGTGTAATAGACCATCGAAAATGTAATTTCAAACTTAAGCGTGACCAATACAGTTTCAAACTTTTGCGTGAAAGACCAATGTAAATGCTATTTAAAACTTTAGTATGTCAGACCAACAAAAATGTTATTAAAATAACTTAGGCGTGCCGGCCCAACGCAAATGCAATTTCAAACCTAAACTTGACAGACAAACTAACTGACGGTAGCAGACAAATATAGGAATAGTTTGACCGATCTGGAATTATATTTATTCATACAATCCGCACCTTTAACACTAAAAATCTAATTTCAACTGAAACGTGACAGAGTGTCAGACCGAAGCACTGGCGGACAACGCTCACTAAAGAAATACATGGACGCATTTACAAATCGATAAAGCTCTATTCAAGAGAAATAGAATATAAAACTAAAAGTTCGTTTTTGCTAATTGGTATATTTTGACAAAATCTGATCAAGAAAAAAAGTTTGCAATTTCGTATAGTTTTTATTTTTATATTTCCAAATTGTAACCGAAAACGTATTTTATGTCAATATTTTTTTTCTGAATTTCGGTTGAACGTTACTCACTTGCAACAAAGCCATTACATAGAACTTTCACGAGCGAAACAAAAATGTTGTTTGCAACTCGATCGATTTTTTCATATATTTTCAGATATTTCTTTTTATAGGTATATTAAAAAATCCAAACTTAAATAAGCTGAAAACAGAATTTTATATCGTAGTTACTAATACATATATATATATATATATATATATATATATATATATATATATATATATATATATATATATTCCATGATAAATACCAGTATACTTAAATCATATGCCCTTAATAGAGTTAAAGCAAGGAAATTCCAAAATTTTTACACTTTTATTGTCATTAATTAAGGTATGACTACATATCAACCAAACCATTTCATTATCACATCACTGCAGTATAAATCTCTATGCATGAATGAATGAAGTGTGTGAGGTGCGCTGAAGAAAAATTCCTACCAGTAAAATACATAGCCCTGTAGTGCTCGCATACCCTTAATGACAATAAAAGTGTAAACATTTGGGAATTTCCTTGCTTTTGTACATTTAGTGTATATGAATTTTCATCTTAGCCCTATTAAGGGCATATGATTTCAGTATACTGGCATTTATCATGGAATGTCACTACTTTTGTAAAGGCTATGCCTCAATACAATGGTCATTTTAAAGGTTTTTTGGAATTTTCTGGAAAACTAAGGTATATAGTACACTGAAATTAAAATGCCATCAACTAGACCCTAGAACCTCTATCTCTGCCAAAAATCAGCTGAATCTATCAAATAGTTGATGAGATACAGGGTGGCACACACGTACGTACGTACACACGAATAACACAAAATCATACCTGACCTTTCTGGATCTCTGGGTTGCCTTGACTAATGATGCTGAAATTCTACACACTTATAGAAACTATCAAAAATAATTTTGTACAAAGTTTTAACTTATTTGGTTTATTGGTTTTTGAGTTATGATTGATCAAAGATATGAGATTTCTAGCATAGGCTGTTTTGAAGTCTATTAAGAGATAGAGCGCTCTCGCGCCTCCCTTGATATATATATATATATATATATATATATATATATATATATATATATATATATATATATATATATATATATTGTAGTGATATCACTATAACATTCAATAAGGAAACTTTAATTAACTTACTTTCTGGTATAACAATAATTAAAACATTCTCGGCTCAGTATACAACTAAGATCCTATCATAATCGTAATTGGTTCCCCGATTTTATAAATCGGGGAACCTATGTTTTGAGGCATTTCCGTCCGTCCGTCTGTCCGTCCGTCCGGATTTTTCTCCGCAACCATCCATTGAATTTCACTGAAATTTTGCATGAAGTAGTAACTTTTGTCAGGTTAGAAAGTGACATTCTCCGATTTTTGAAAAAAAATCTGGTTAGCCCCCCCGGGTTCAAAAGGCCCCAAAATGTCAAAAAATGACATTTTTTGCCCCATAACTTTTCATCCATCAATTCAATTTCTTTGAAACTTGGCCAGAATATGGAGGCAATTGTTCCTAATAGAAAATAAGTATCACTGACCTTGGAAAAAATCTGGTTCGCGCGCCCAGGGCCCCAAAATGGCGAAAATGACTCTTTTCTCACATAACGTTTGATCCATCCATTCAATTTTTCTTAAACTTGGCCAGAATGTAGAGGCAATTGTTCTGGATATAAAATGAACATCCTTGTCCTCAGAAAAATTCTGGTTCGCGCCTCGAGGGAGTACAATGGGGGTCAAAAATGCCCCTAATTGCCCAAATTTATTGCATTTAACACTCGCCACATTGGGGGACCACGCATGCGCGGCTTGTTAAATTAGGAATAAGACTAACAAGTTAATATGTCATTTTATATTTATAAACCACAATGAAAGGTAGTGTGGACTGTAGAATTTAGTTAATCAAACGAACTAGACAATAGTTAAAGTAATAATTGAATTGCTGTTAATTAATAATATCTAATAATATCTGTTTGGTTGTTTGGGTGTTTTTTACGGCATATAAACCCTTTTCGGGTTATTTAATGCTGCATACGGTTATTTTGATAAAGGTTTTATGCTTCAAGTTCTATATATTTTCAAATATTTATTCATGGTGTTTGGTTATTTTGTAGAGTTTTTGTGTTGGCTTTGCAGAACATGATAGAGTTCGAAAGGGAAATGGGAGAATCAATGTATCTTTTTTGCCAGGAAACCAGTAATGATATCTGTTATCCACTATTTTAATACGATAGTAAGGATGAATTGATTATTAAAAAATTCCGACACCGCTTTATCACATCGTTGGAGTTTAACGTTAATTTACATTTAACTTGTATAATCGTGATATGTTTTTGTGGTTATACTCCTTCAGGCACGTAAGTGTTATACATTATTTTTACAGAATTTGATTGCTAAGATTATGATTTTATGATTTTATAATTTCTTTAAATAAGAGTTTAAAAAAAATGTACTTATTTATTTATTTTTTTAGTATATAATTAATAGATTTAGTAAACACCGATTATATCTTCTAATGAACGGGTCTGAGTGTGAATTTATTTATTAAACCCCAGTTAAATATCGTCGAAAATTCAATTTGAGATAGATTTTTCCTTAAACCTGCATGTAATTTCATTAATTCAGAAGTTTATTTTATTTTAATTTTACTTTAGTGAAAGTTCTCAGAAATCAAGGGGCCCCTTATTAGGGATAATACTTGATCTCTATATGAGATATATAGATATCCGAGTGCTACATTACAGTTTGCTTGTACCTGTCAAAAGTTGAGTTATAAAAGAAGTGAAGAACACTAATTTCCCTCTTTCCAGTTAACCTTTTCACCAAGTTATAGTATATCTTTTTTGTGGTCTCTTTGTCTTACCGGATTCAAGGACAATAATTCATCTAGTCTGGTGGAGTATCCAGCTAAGTGTTGTTACTTGAGGTAACATTACTTGGAGAAATGCACCATTCATCGTATGAGTCAGTGCATAGCCGTGTGGAGGATAGTCTATTTGTGTCTAGAATACTATGTTATTTTGAATATTTAGTCAGGGTTTAGTTGTAGGATGAAGTATCCTCATGTCAGGTTGTCCTGACACACCCTTGTACAGAGAGACCGAATACACTCAAGAATAGTGTCTAGTAGGTAATTCAAATTTCCCCAGTAGGTAATTCAAACTCCCCAGTAGGTAATTCAAGCTACCCTAGGTAATTCACACTCTCCGGTAGGTAATTTAAACTCCCTGGTGGGTAATTAAAACTCCCCTCCTTATTTTAAAAAAAATTCTTATCTTTTTGTTTATACTGGGGATAAGGTATCTTACCGGATGACAGACATTCACCGGCTATTTCAGACACTCCAGCCGAGAGATCTTTTTAAGATTCTAATCGTCCCTTTAAATGCAATTGTTTGTATCTCTCTTGCACTCGGTTCAACGGGTATATTCGCCAAATAGTTATTGAAATACTTTTTCATTAGTCCTGTTGCTCTTATAATAACTGGAATGATTGAGATCTTCTTAAGATTCCAGTTTCTTTCCATGTCGTACATAAGACCTTGGTATTTAGTAATATTTTCCCTTTCAGCTCCGTTTAATTGTGCATCATTAGGGCCACTGACTTCAACTAGGATTGCTACTTTTTCCCTTTTTGTCCCATATTACGATGTCAGGTTTAACAGATCCGTTTTCTAGATATGCAGCTGTAGGGATTCATAGTCATAGTGGATAGTGTATAAATTATATCCAACTGTTCTTTCTGATACATGCTTCCAGGACTTGCTGCTACACTGGATATACAACTTTTAACATATAGTCCTGTGAAGATGTTTACACACTCCGTTGTGTCGCATTATATAATAGCCATCCCCCAGGAGAACCTTACAACTGGATGTAAGGTGGCTCACACTCTCCACTTCTGTGTGACAGAACCTGCGCTTGTTATTGTTGCTGAGACCACTCATCTTTTTAAAGGCATTAGTCATCAAGTTTTGATCTTGGGCAGCCATTATCATTCTTTCCTGATCACAGTGGAGCGATCCTCTTTTCAGTTAGTCTATATTTCTGGGATAATTTACCTAGGAAATACTTAGCACGTTGTTGGTTGGCCCATTCTTCTAGTTTTCTGTAATGGAAGGTCTTGATGTATTACTGGCGGATCTTGCTGACTATTTCCGTGGCAGGATTGTTGTCCGTTTCTGCCTCATTTGTAAGACAGTCCTGTCCAAAATGTTTGGCCAGTTTTGTGATAGAGGCTTTTCTGCTTGCTCTGGTTTCTTGATGTTGGCATACTATCATATGGTTTGAGTTCTGAGAGCTCATCAGATATTCGCCGGTGCTCACAATAGTGGCTCGATGTTGATGGTCAATTTCTGAGAGACCCATACCCTCTGCTTCTCTTGGCCAATACATACTTGGTAGACTCTGGTTCCTGTACATTACTCTTTACATTGTCAACATTTTTCTCGTTTTAGTTGATGTCCTTTTTGTGGCCAATCAATAATTCCAAAGCTGTATGTTATCACTGGCATAGATAATTGGTTAATGCAGTTACTTTGTTTTTGTTTGTAAGCTGTGTTTTGCAAATTTTTCTAACACGGCGTATATATTCTCTGCCAATTTTTTCTCTCATCTTGGCAAGTTGAATTGAATCGTTTTCTTCTATGCCAATGTATTTGTGTTGTTCCTGTTCTTCAAGGTCTTTAATGTCAGTATCTTCATCAAGCTGTATGTTTTCCGTTTGGATCTTCTTCCCAGCTCTGAGGAAGCACTTTGCGCATTTGTCCAGCCCGAACTTCATTCCAATATCTTTGGAGAAGTTATGGAAAACCTGAAAAAGTCGGCTTAAGTCAGCATCTGAACTAGCATACAGCTTGAGGTCATCGATGAAGAGCAGGTGGTTGACTCTTATGTTTGGGTCTTGTTGGCGGCCTTGGCTCAGATTGTAGTGTCGCATAGCCCCTTAATAATTCATACCTTCGTTTCTTCTCGGTTTGCTCTGTCGTCTAGTGGTTGAGTACTTTCTTCGCCTCTGCATTGTAGTGGCCATCTCCGTGAGTTGTCTGTAACAAAATACCTTTCTCACCCGCTTCATAAGACAACGATCTTTTCATTTTAATTACTTTTTATTCGGCGTCAGTTTCTATTGCCCGTGGAGATGTTTTGTTATCGTTGAGAGAGAAGAGAGAGAGAGAGAGAGAGAGAGAGAGAGAGAGAGAGAGAGAGAGAGAGAGAGAGAGAGACTTACAAATATCGTGGTTAATTCTAAGCTAGCTTATTGTCTAATCAGTCATTTGTTATTTGAGGAGACAGGGGGGAGAAGGACATCTTGTACGCCAGTATTCTTTCTTAGGGAAAAACATTTCTCGTTCTGACTTGGCTGCATTGTAATTCCTTCGTTCGACTTCTCCGCCTCCTAAGTCCGAACCAGTTTAAAAACTCTAATTTTCTCACATATCAAAACTGTGACGTAATATCACGTGATGACCACACAGGTGCAGGATGACCTTTTGAACTAGGGTCATCCATTGTCTCGTCACTTGTCACGTTTCGATTCCCGGAAACAGCATCGCACTCTATGCACTCGGCGGCACGCACTAAATCGCACAAGCCAAACCAACGACCCCACACCCGTTATCCACCACATACGTCCATTATCATATAACATTCTCATAAAAGTTTTTATAATCCCACAAGTTACGTCCATCATTATATAACAGTAGGCACTCCGGCTTTTGTTTAGTAATTTACTTAGCGAATCAATAGCCAGGCAATAGAGTAGAGGAGCTAAGCTATGTCCTTGGACGATTCCTCTTCGGATCTTGACGTCAGGGATTTTTATTATATATGTGTGTGCTATTGCAAATTGTTACCCTATAATCTGTTTATGTAAATATGTAATATACGGTGAAATGTATGTGGAAACGATGTTTTTTAAATCCATGTCTAGCCGATGGGAGTGCATGTATTTTAACCGTGATTTAGTTTTTTGCGTACTCTGTGGCGTGTGTGTGTTTATGCGTGTAACTGATTGACACATATGTCTTTCAAATGTATAGGGTATGTGATGAGGGGGTGAATTCTGCTGGTCGGCGAAAATTAAAGTGAAAATACATGACACGCTTAAAAAGTCTTTACCCCGCCACCTCGACAGCTACGTTCTTGGAAGGAAGTTATTTTTTTTCTGTTTTATTATGACGGTTTTAGGGTTAATTTGATATTTAGTTGATTTTACATTAATGTTTATATAATTGTATTTATTTATAAAGTAAAAATCTACTTGTATTGCGCAATTTTGGTTTTAAGTTCATTTTATCAATATATTTGAAGTTAATTAATTTTATATATATATATATATATATATATATATATATATATATATATATATATATAAAATTTTATATATATATAATTTTAATTAATTTTATATATATATATATATATATATATATATATATATATATATATATATATATATATATATATAGTTCGTACAGATGCCGAGAGGATCTTATTTGGACTTCGAATACTATATTAGTTTGAATATTTGGTTAGGGTCAGCCACGCTTAAACCTATCCTGCGGTTAACATTAACTTCCTCCTAGCCCCCTTTCAGTCAGTGGTTTGGCTGCCATGTTTAGGTCGCTCCAGTCCGCATAGCAACTCTGAAACGGTCATATTGTCGATCGTATTTCGAGTTGTCATGTAGTGGTCAATGCAGAAAGATTAGGCCTAGAAGTCTACCATTGCTTTCAAGATATCCCTTTACCCGTCCTTAAATTGAAGATGTCATGTTGTACAATATCGCGGCACTAAACGGTTTTACTGAATACGTTAATTTTTTGTGTTCTATCGAAACCAGAGAAACTTTTATAGCATGAGTTGTACTAAAAGTTACTTTGGTTTTGGTTTCACATTTTTCTTGTACCGTTTATTGTTTTACAAAAGTATTTAAAAAATAAGACTTTTTAAATCAAATTTAATTATTACGCATAGTTAGTTTATCAAATTATTAATTGAACAACATTGTTATAAAACTGTAACTAATTTTGTTAAAGTAATCTCGTTTTAATAAAAAATATTAAATGTAAATAGGTCCCAAAACTTTAAATCTTTTAATGAATGACGATCTGCGAAGAAGTTTAAAGCCAGAAATGCATTTCTAGTCGATAGTTAAAATGCTTCTAAATTTATATTAAAATTTCGAATAGCAATAACGTAATTATGTTTTTAAAAACTATTACAAAAAGATTAAAATCGATTATTTGTTTACAAAAACGTCATGTTAGTGGATTTAATTTCGTAATAAAATTATGTTTTGTAAATGAATTTTAAAAACGTTCATTTTAGTAGTTTACCCGAATGCATTTTTGATTTCAAATTAAGAATAAATGATACAAATAATAATATGTAAGTCACACAGAGACAAGAAACATACACAGACACACGAGACGTGGTCACACAATTTTATTAATATACATATAACAAGAAGGAGGGGACATTCAAGCAAAAGGACGCGAACGAAACAAAATAAAATATCTTTTTGTGGAAAGAGCTTTTCAAATTGTTTCATTTGCAATTTGATTTTCTCTCACATTTTTTTAACAATCGATGAAATCACAAAAGAAATGTCTCTGCAATCAACGAAATTGTCGTGTGAAATATTTTTTGTATCGAACCAATCGTCATGGATTGAGTTATTCAATGCGCTTCTGATTTGAGGTAATTTAATTGACATACAGAGAATCTGACAAGATAACATAATCAAATCGTATTTTGTAGAAAATAGAAATATTCGGCTTTTATTATAAATGTCAATACAGGTTACTGTTCACATTTAGGTATCTATTGAGAAACGATCAATTCTTTACATGCGTAAAATTTATATGGTGAAATGAATTATGTAGACAATTTTCGGAAATGATTTGCAGCCGTTCGGAATTTATGTTGTTTGACGACATTATATATAAACTATGTCTGTTCGCCAGACACAGATGGTACAATGGAAACAAATGTACAAATAAAAAAACGATGATTTACTTTATATAAAAGCAGAATTGGCAAAACAAAATGTTAGAAAATATTTCACTTGTTATTCTGTATTTTTATGGATTACGTTGATAATATTTTCTGCATCTTTTGCACGGGATATTTTTTATTTGTCCGGGACAAGTTCACAATAGGCATATATGATTTCTTAATAACTTTTACACTCTGTTCGAATTTGTTATCTTCTTTTTTTGCAAGATTTATGACATCTGAAGTGTGAAAGGCCGAACGGACAAAACCGATGACGTATTATCCATACGGACGAAGGGTGAAAGGACAGTTAAATGGTGGAAGGACGGACAACGTACAGAGTCTCTGATTCAGATGCAAAAACTCTACAAACAGAATCTTAGGTAAACAGCAAACATTTTTCGAACCATTCTGCAGTGCAAAAATCTATTTTAAAGGCTTGCCAAATCATGTCATCAAGATATAAATATGTAGAGATGCCTCGCAGATTGCGTATCCAAAGTTTTATCACACGCAATATTTGCAAAGTAAATATATGAATCATTCTGCAGTGCTAAAATCTATTTTCAAAGCTTGCCAAGTCATGTCATCAAGATATAAATATGTAGAGATGCCTCGCAGATTACGTATGCAAAGTTTTATCACACGCAATATTTGCAAAGTAAATATATGAATCATTCTGCAGTGCTAAAATCTATTTTCAAAGCTTGCCAAGTCATGTCATCAAGATATAAATATGTAGAGATGCCTCGCAGATTACGTATGCAAAGTTTTATCACACGCAATATTTGGAAAGTAAATATATGAACCATTCTGCAGTGCTAAAATCTATTTTCAAAGCTTGCCAATTCATGTCATCAAGATATAAATATGTAGAGATGCCTCGCAGATTACGTATGCAAAGTTTTATCACATGCAATATTTGCAAAGTAAATATATGAACCATTCTGCAGTGCTAAAATCTATTTTCAAAGCTTGCCAATTCATGTCATCAAGATATAAATATGTAGAGATGCCTCGCAGATTACGTATGCAAAGTTTTATCACATGCAATATTTGCAAAGTAAATATATGAACCATTCTGCAGTGCTAAAATCTATTTTCAAAGCTTGCCAATTCATGTCATCAAGATATAAATATGTAGAGATGCCTCGCAGATTACGTATGCAAAGTTTTATCACATGCAATATTTGCAAAGTAAATATATGAACCATTCTGCAGTGCTAAAATCTATTTTCAAAGCTTGCCAATTCATGTCATCAAGATATAAATATGTAGAGATGCCTCGCAGATTACGTATGCAAAGTTTTATCACATGCAATATTTGCAAAGTAAATATATGAACCATTCTGCAGTGCTAAAATCTATTTTCAAAGCTTGCCAATTCATGTCATCAAGATATAAATATGTAGAGATGCCTCGCAGATTGCGTATGCAAAGTTTTATCACATGCAATATTTGCAAAGTAAATATATGAACCATTCTGCAGTGCTAAAATCTATTTTCAAAGCTTGCCAATTCATGTCATCAAGATATAAATATGTAGAGATGCCTCGCAGATTACGTATGCAAAGTTTTATCACACGCAATATTTGCAAAGTAAATATATGAACCATTCTGCAGTGCTAAAATCTATTTTCAAAGCTTGCCAAGTCATGTCATCAAGATATAAATATGTAGAGATGCCTCGCAGATTGCGTATGCAAAGTTTTATCACATGCAATATTTGCAAAGTAAATATATGAACCATTCTGCAGTGCTAAAATCTATTTTCAAAGCTTGCCAATTCATGTCATCAAGATATAAATATGTAGAGATGCCTCGCGGATTGGGTATCCAAAGTTTTATCACACGCAATATTTGCAATGTAAATATATGAACCATTCTGCAGTGCTAAAATCTATTTTCAAAGCTTGCCAAGTCATGCCATCAAGATATAAATATGTAGAGATGCCTCGCAGATTACGTATGCAAAGTTTTATCACACGCAATATTTGCAAAGTAAATATATGAACCATTCTGCAGTGCTAAAATCTATTTTCAAAGCTTGCCAAGTCATGTCATCAAGATATAAATATGTAGAGATGCCTGGAGATTGCGTATCCAAAGTTTTATCACACGCAATATTTGCAAAGTAAATATATGAACCATTCTGCAGTGCTAAAATCTATTTTCAAAGCTTGCCAATTCATGTCATCAAGATATAAATATGTAGAGATGCCTCGCAGATTGCCTATCCAAAGTTTTATCACATGCAATATTTGCAAAGTAAATATATGAACCATTCTGCAGTGCTAAAATCTATTTTCAAAGCTTGCCAATTCATGTCATCAAGATATAAATATGTAGAGATGCCTCGCAGATTGCCTATCCAAAGTTTTATCACATGCAATATTTGCAAAGTAAATATATGAACCATTCTGCAGTGCTAAAATCTATTTTCAAAGCTTGCCAATTCATGTCATCAAGATATAAATATGTAGAGATGCCTCGCAGATTGCCTATCCAAAGTTTTATCACATGCAATATTTGCAAAGTAAATATATGAACCATTCTGCAGTGCTAAAATCTATTTTCAAAGCTTGCCAATTCATGTCATCAAGATATAAATATGTAGAGATGCCTCGCAGATTACGTATGCAAAGTTTTATCACATGCAATATTTGCAAAGTAAATATATGAACCATTCTGCAGTGCTAAAATCTATTTTCAAAGCTTGCCAAGTCATGCCATCAAGATATAAATATGTAGAGATGCCTCGCAGATTGCGTATGCAAAGTTTTATCACATGCAATATTTGCAAAGTAAATATATGAACCATTCTGCAGTGCTAAAATCTATTTTCAAAGCTTGCCAAGTCATGTCATCAAGATATAAATATGTAGAGATGCCTCGCAGATTACGTATGCAAAGTTTTATCACATGCAATATTTGCAAAGTAAATATATGAACCATTCTGCAGTGCTAAAATCTATTTTCAAAGCTTGCCAAGTCATGCCATCAAGATATAAATATGTAGAGATGCCTCGCAGATTGCGTATGCAAAGTTTTATCACATGCAATATTTGCAAAGTAAATATATGAACCATTCTGCAGTGCTAAAATCTATTTTCAAAGCTTGCCAAGTCATGTCATCAAGATATAAATATGTAGAGATGCCTCGCAGATTACGTATGCAAAGTTTTATCACATGCAATATTTGCAAAGTAAATATATGAACCATTCTGCAGTGCTAAAATCTATTTTCAAAGCTTGCCAAGTCATGCCATCAAGATATAAATATGTAGAGATGCCTCGCAGATTGCGTATGCAAAGTTTTATCACATGCAATATTTGCAAAGTAAATATATGAACCATTCTGCAGTGCTAAAATCTATTTTCAAAGCTTGCCAAGTCATGTCATCAAGATATAAATATGTAGAGATGCCTCGCAGATTACGTATGCAAAGTTTTATCACATGCAATATTTGCAAAGTAAATATATGAACCATTCTGCAGTGCTAAAATCTATTTTCAAAGCTTGCCAAGTCATGCCATCAAGATATAAATATGTAGAGATGCCTCGCAGATTGCGTATGCAAAGTTTTATCACATGCAATATTTGCAAAGTAAATATATGAACCATTCTGCAGTGCTAAAATCTATTTTCAAAGCTTGCCAAGTCATGCCATCAAGATATAAATATGTAGAGATGCCTCGCAGATTGCGTATGCAAAGTTTTATCACATGCAATATTTGCAAAGTAAATATATGAACCATTCTGCAGTGCTAAAATCTATTTTCAAAGCTTGCCAAGTCATGCCATCAAGATATAAATATGTAGAGATGCCTCGCAGATTACGTATGCAAAGTTTTATCACACGCAATATTTGCAAAGTAAATATATGAACCATTCTGCAGTGCTAAAATCTATTTTCAAAGCTTGCCAAGTCATGTCATCAAGATATAAATATGTAGAGATGCCTCGCAGATTGCGTATGCAAAGTTTTATCACATCAAAGTAAACATATAAACGAGGAGACTTGTCTTAAAAATGCGCTGGAATCAAAAACATTTCTGATTTTCCAGATGTTAAGCAGTGACTTTTCCAGACTAAAAGTACCGTCTGAAATCGCACGAAGCCAATAAAAAGGAATAGACAATTTGCAACCATTTATAGAAAACATTTTGAAATTAAATGAATGAAACGGAAATGTAACACATTTTGATTGTATGGTTTGATGCAATATTCAATCTAGTACACACCTTTCTCACTTTTTCTAAACGATATCGTTCATTAATAGAACAAAAATAAAAAAAGTAAAAATATTTTGTAATTATTAGATTCGATCATTATTTTTCATGTACTATTATTATTTGAATAGTAATTGATATTACAAATGGTTTAGAGCTAAAAAATAAAAAATAATATAAAAATGTTGCGTAGTAATGTCGAATTGTAGTAATTAAAACAACACCAATACACTTTGACTTCCGTCCAGGATAATAATTCTTTTTTAGTATCTTTCTCTATACACGATGCAGTAATATAACATTATCAATACAAAATGCAGTACTATAACATTCCTGATACATTATGTAGTAATATAACATGCTCAATACAGTATACAGTAATATTACATTCTAGATAAAGTATAATGTAATATTATATTCTTGATACATTATGGAGTAAGATTACACGCCCGATACAGTATGCAGTAATATTACATTCTCGATTCAATATGAAGTACAATTCACTTCTCAACACAGTATGCAGTACTATTACATGCTCGATACTCTATGCTTTAATATTCTATTCTCGATACATTATGCAGTTTTATTCTATTCTCGATACAGTATGCAGTACTAATACATGCTCGATACTGTACGCATTAATAATCGATTCTCGATACATTATGCAGTAATATTCTATTCTCGATACAGTATGCAGTAATATTTTATTCTCGATACGGTATGCAGTACTATTACATGCTCGATACTGTATGGAAGGCCTGTGGACGAGTGGTTATAGCACTTGTCTTTGGGCTGGACGACCCGGGTTCGATCCCACTCACGGCATGCGAATTTTCGGGTCTGAAAACTCCCTCTGTCCACCCTGCAATAAATGGGTACCTGACTAAAACCCAGGGAAGGTTCAAGGCAGCGGAAGGAGAGGGATGGGCTCTGCATTCCGTATGCTGTGCCCTAGACACGGTGATTCTTTACAAATCACCGCCGCTACGGCCATGGGCAGTGTGTGATGTCGGCAACGACACTCGTGCGCGTCCAGGCTATGCGACCTTTACCTTTACCTTTTTTACTGTATACTGTAATATTTTATTCTCGATTCAGTATGCATTAATATTCTATTCTCGATACATTATGCAGTAATATTCTATTATCGATACAGTATGCAGTACTATTACATTCTTGATACAGTATTCAGTAATAGTACATTTCTGATACAGTATTCAGTAATAGTACATTTCTGATACAGTATTCAGTACTATTACATTCTTGATACAGTATTCAGTAATAGAACATTCTCGATACAGTATTCAGTAATAGTACATTTCTGATACAGTATTCAGTACTATTACATTCTCGATTCAGTATGCAGTAATATTACATTCTCGATACAGTATGCAGTAATATAACATTCTCGTTTGTAATATAAAACATTTCACGTATCATCTTGCTACAAAAATATGTAATTTCGTAAATATTAACCAATAGGCAACAGCAATGCATGTTTTTTGGCAAATATAGAAAAAGACAGAAAATGGCAGAAATCATCTTATGCAATATTCAAATATGTATCTTTTTCTTTGAAAGTAATGTTTCAACAGTAAATTATTCAATCTTCTTTTGTCCAGTTAAATCCCTTTCTTCAATGGAAAAAGTGCTTCCCCTTATTTAATAATTAGTGAATTCACCTTAAATTTTTCATGGCTAATTGTATATGTAAGTATCGAGCTATTCTGATTCCGGACAGATAGTCTTATAGAGCTGATGAAACGCAGCAAGAATAAAATGCATCCTTTTTATCTGTCCGTTATGTTATTTGGAACGACTGACGAACTACTGACGAACAGCGCCCATCATTGTGACGTGTGGATGCATCTAAAACAGACTCAAAATTTTAGAATATATGTAGCAATCTGTGGGGGATGTCTCGATCCCCATAAATTACTCGTCATCCTTTACGTCGACAGAAACAGTTGCTATCCGGTTGACAAGTAAGTAGTTGCTCAGTAGAAAGTGACGTCTCTCGCCGGGGTGTTTTAACAGCAGAATTAGAGTTGTTCTCTTTCTTCTTTTCTTGTTATTATAAGAGCAGCAGTATTTCTCCCCTTCCCCGGTGGGTCTAATAATGTATGAGAAACAAACGCTCAAATATTCTTGTTTAATGGTCACATGCTATTAGATTGGTTTTATTTTTTTTAAAGCACTACAAAATTACATACTCGCATCGCCCGCTTCAGGATAGGCGGACAAAAACAGACTCTGAAAAATGAATCTCTCTTCTTTGTCACGCCACATTTTGGAGTACCTTTTCATGACGCCATTTTTACATGTAGCTCTAACTCAATTTTTAAAATCTAATAAATTCTCCATTT
>OY744521.1:22468082-22813082 GCA_963556195.1 Sepiola atlantica | reverse complement strand
GCCGAACGTGGCGAAAGCAGACCATCGAGGTCGTTACTATTGGCAGGAGAACGTATACATGTGAAGTTTGGTACGTTAACCCTTGACTAGAGAGTGACGTGCAGTTGTAATTGAGGTGCTGGTAATGGTGAGGGTTCCGCTTGGGTTCGACATCTTGATGGGGGATAGACGTCATAAAAGCTCTAGGCTGAGTATCCCTTTTGACGTCAGGAGAGGTCCAATTTATTGACGAACCAGTATCTGTTTGTGCGGTTGTCAACCCTTATCATTAAATAACCCGATTTTCGAGCAGAATCTGAACAACACCAAATGAATGCACTAAGACGTGGAAAAGAGCCGGAGATAATGCTCCCGACAAGCTGAAAAACCGTGTCACTGAGTAATGAATGCCGGCAACAGTTAGAAAACTATTTGAGGAAGAAGTACAGCGATGGATCAAGTAAGGTTGGCTTGTTTCCTATGACGAACAAAAGCTGGGACCCCTAGACGGCTCCTTTCGTTGATGACTGTCGTCCAGCAGAAAAATAAATAAAAAGTGCGCCTTGTAATGGACTACCGGGAACTAAACCTCCATATAGATGTATATACTAAAAACGATAGGATCAAATGTAGCATTGGTGAATCTCCGATCTGCTTATCTTCAAGTGTGAATTGGTGAATCACTTTGACTCTACCATACCGTCGTTTTACAAGGTAGAATGTACTGTTTAAAGAGGTTGGAATTTGTACTGAATGTGGCTCCGCAAATCATGAAGTCCATTGTGGACGCAGTCTCATCATAAGACAACATTAAGAAGACAACCTCAACTTACATCGATGATATGTTTGTGGATGAAAATGTCGCAGACGCAACCAGTGTTGCTGAACATTTGTCGCGCTTTGAACTGACCAGCAAAACTATGGAGGAACCGGATGATTGGCTTAACTGTCTAGGAAGTAAACGATGCCCTGTTTTTAGAAAAGTGAGAATGACCTGCTGGACATCACAGACATTATTACCAGAAGAAAGGTGTTCTCTCTCTGTGGAAAGTTTGTTGGGCATCTCCCAGTCCGCGGCTTGCTGTGAGTTGTGACAAGTGTCATTAAGCGAAGGTCAAGCGCGGAGACAAAAGGATGGGACAACTAAACCGAGGATGTCCCATCAAGAAGTATGCGAACTGAGACTGTTAATAGAGTGAGTCAGGCCGACCTATGCATAGGTAAATTGTGCGTCAATGGCGAGGAGCTTAACGTGTGGGTTGACGCAAGTTCTTTGGCCACAGGCGTCTTGCTCGAATCACATAGGACCGCGATTGAAGATGCGTGTTAGATGCGTTTTATTATTTTTAACTTCATATAGAAGAATGATTTTGTAATAGTTATAGCAATTGAAAAATTATTATACCTTATTTTTTATTTTTGAAGTTTATAAAAAAATTAAAAAAATTAATTAATTTAAGTACCCCTATTTTGGTTATAATAAAAAGGAAATGCTTATTTAATTTAAATATTTTTGAATGTACATAATGAATATTTTATTTATTTTTGTCCAAAAAGATTCATATGAAATTTGGTATTAGTTTAAAATTCAGTAATATTCTGAAATTATTGATGACGCCGTGTGCAATTACAGTCTGTTTATATTTACACCAATATGTTTCCGTAATATTTGGAATAAAACTTTTGAAAAAATATTTAAAAAATTTTCTTCGGAAAAAACTTCCTAATGCGTCAGTTTTATAATTTCTTTTAGTTTAAATGATGATTAAATGATGATTAAAAACTTAAACAATTACATCAAACGTGTTGTAACGATAATTTAAATTAATCCCTTTTAATTAAAATTTAAAAAAAGTATTATGAGTGTGAAAAAGTAAATAACTACACTGATAATTGTATTATTCATTGAGAAAAAGAGCTAAACAACTATTTATTAATAGTTAAATCGAATTCAAATTTGAAAGAAAACGATTATTTATTAATTAGAAAATTACAAAAAATACAAACTTTTATTTTTCCAAATGATGTATATTGAAAGTAATTAGAGAAACTGAAGTTGTTTATTCTCTGTAAATTAAATTTGGATGACGGCGCGTGGTGGATGGCGGTGCAACTCCTGTTTGTTTATTAAAGCACTATTCATCAATAGATTTTGAAGTTAATCGTTTGTTCGTCATTTTTTGGTGTACGCCTTCGTTGATCATTAGAATTTTCCTGTATTGCTTTTAATGCAACTATTAGCCCGTTGACCAATGAGAAAACACATTTATTACCAACTTTGAACACATTGTATTAGATGGCAAATTAATTTATCGCCGTATTGTATCGTCTATAAATTAATAATGCTCTCACAAACGTAATTGAGCATTTTTACTCCTAAACGAAAGACACACATAGCAACAAGCACACACACGCATGTCGAAGATATATGGCCAAGTTTACAAAATTTTGTTTTTTTGTAAACCGAGCGTGATATATTCGTATCAAATCTTGTATATTGGTAAATAAATCGTATGCTATTAATCAAATAATCGTGCAGACTAGAATCGGAAAATATATATACATATAATATATATATATAATATATATATAACATATATATATATATATATATATATATATATATATATATATATATATATATATATTGACCTTTTTCTTAATATATATATATATATATATATATATATATATATATGTATATGTCATATACATCTTATGTAAACTTTATTACATGATCATTTATATGCGATCCGAGAATTCAACATAACAACAGTATGTGTACGATCGTTTCTGAGACGATATATCTTTTTTTTATTAATATCGGATCTTAATCAGCACAGGTAATAAACACCAATTTAAAAGCACTAAGGTATAGAGTTCAACCCTCCCAATTATACAGCAAATTAGAAACAATCAGGGGAGTAGTAGGATGGATATAAACCAAATCAGTACAGACAGTAAAAACAATATTTAGGGATGTACAGTGGGAATTAAAGTAGAATAAACTGATGTAATATAGCACGCAAGTAGAAACACATACAAGGAAGAAGAGACAAATTATTTTTTTATAAACACTCATGAAATCCATTATAAGGTCAGTGGAGAATCATCCACATATATTATCATATAAAGTGAAAAATGTTACGATGGTTCAAATGGCCTATAATCATTGGTAGAGTAATTGATAGTTATAGCTTTCGTAAGAAGCCCTATCAAAAACTATTTCTAATAGAAGTTATAGTTGAAAAATTGAGGAAATTACTATCTTCAGTATTTGTTTAGATTGGGACTCAAACCTTAAAAATTGTAATTAAGATTTACAGTGACACTTTGAAGAACTATTAGAATTTAAAGATAAGATATCTTAAACAGTTTGCATATATGTTGATACCCTAGGTCTTGCTTTCCTGATAGCTGGAAAATTACCTCTGTGGTACAAGTGTTCAAGAATTCTGGTGATAAAACTGACCCGCAAAATTATCACCTACCGTTATTCTCTAAAATCTTTGATAATTAATCAATCTAGCGCCTAAAATATATTCTGACAGTATAGATTTAGGCAAGTCGGTTCTACTGCGGATATCCTAACAGTCATCACGGAACGCGTTTACCATACACTGGATAAAGCTGGTGAAGCTAGGACGGTAGCGCTTGATATATCTAAGGCTTTTTATAGGGTCTGGCATGAAGGTCTTCTCGTGAAAATTAATTCGTACGGTATTACTGGACAAATATTTAATAAAATCAGATCTTTTGTAGCCAAAAGAAAGATACAGGTTGTTCTTGATGGTCGTTCACCGAAACAACATGGCATTAATGCGATTAGACCGTTATTATTTCTGATAGTTATAAACGACCTCCCTGATGCAATTGTGTCCGAGAGGAGTATATTTGCAGAGGAGACGATGTTTAATTCCCGATATGCGGGAAAAACGAACACACGCATATCTAAGACAATGGCTGAACTTTTAGAAAATGACCTCCAGTATGTAGTAGAATAGGGACATAAATAGAATAAATAGACATAAGTAGAATAGGGACATACATATAATAAATAGACATAAGTAGAATAGGGACATACATATAATAAATAGACATAAGTAGAATAGGGACATAAATAGAATAAATAGACATAAGTAGAATAGGGACATACATATAATAAATAGACATGAGTAGAATAGGGACATAAATAGAATAAATAGACATAAGTAGAATAGGGACATACATATAATAAATAGACATAAGTAGAATAGGGACATAAATAGAATAAATAGACATAAGTAGAATAGGGACATACATATAATAAATAGACATAAGTAGAATAGGGACATAAATAGAATAAATAGACATAAGTAGAATAGGGACATACATATAATAAATAGACATAAGTAGAATAGGGACATAAATAGAATAAATAGACATAAGTAGAATAGGGACATACATATAATAAATAGACATAAGTAGAATAGGGACATAAATAGAATAAATAGACATAAGTAGAATAGGGACATACATATAATAAATAGACATAAGTAGAATAGGGACATAAATAGAATAAATAGACATAAGTAGAATAGGGACATACATATAATAAATAGACATAAGTAGAATAGAGACATACATATATGGTAACATTCCATACTATTTAGACAAAGCTCGCTTTCCTCAAGAATTATCAGAAACTTTTTAACCTCCGATTGCCATGGCTAATAGCACTTTACCTGAAAGTTCATCATTCAAACAATTCGGTCTAAAATTCACAGATAACATGAACTGAAACAAATACACAGTAGATATTACCAAAGCTGCCACAAGGAAGACGAGCTTTATCTCGTACCGTGCTAGAAAACGTCTCACACCTGCCAGTATCCTATATCTCTACAAAACTACAATTGCCAATGCATGGAGTATTTTAACATTTAGGCTGGTGTACCAATCACAACACTCTCCCTCTTTGACAGGGTCCAAAAAAGAGCCTATAAGCTAATATGTCATACACTATCTAACAAGCACAAGCTCCAGCATCTTTTTAATCGCAGCAATGTTGCATCCTGTGCTTATTCTACAAGTACTTTAATGGAATATACTCCAACACCTCTACGTAAATACCCCCATCAACCCATCAGTAAGCAACATCCCACCCCATTCACTGTTAAGTTCCATAGATGTCGGATGGGTTTTCTACTGTAATAGCTTCTTTCCTTGAACGGCTAGCTTTTGGAATTCCCTTCCTGCTTCTTGTTTCCCTGACAGTCCTAACATACAAACGTTTAAATGTAATGTGAACAAGGCTCTTGTCGCACCCCCACTTAAGACATACCTAATAAACAGTAGTTCCTTACGTCTCAGTGTCATTGTGCCTTGTTTGGAGGGAAATATATATATATATATATATATATATATATATATATATATATATATATATATGTATATATATATATATATATATATATATATATATATATATATATATATATATATATATATATATATACTGTGGGGAAGCAAATTTGTCATATTGACAAATTTGGATATACCGTCCAAACGATTTGGCTAATCAAATCTATAAATTAAATAGACATTCTTTATTTATTCACAAACGACGTCATATGTAGGTAAAATATTAAAATATAATTTAATATTATAAGTAGCCCCTTTAAGTAAAATTAAAATCGAGCACTGTGGAGGGATTAAAAAATAGACATTTACCTAATGTTTCAGTGCGATACCCCGACTCTGACGTTGACTCCTATCTGAATCTCTTGATGATACGCTCGCCGCTTTCAGCGTAAATATAACTTAATTTCTCCGTTATCATGTGAAAACAGCTCTTGATCAAGGGGATTAGGCGAATGCTTGCAGATTCAAGGTGTCTCTGTGGACCGGATTCGCGCCCCGTGATCGCCTGAGATTGTTATTTCCCTACACCGAGGAGAGCCAAAAGCTCGAAACGACGCCGTATGTAGTTAAAATATTAAAATAAAATTTAATATATATATATATATATATATATATACAATATTACATAAACAATATTATAGTCTTACGTCAATCAACCAACGTTACGATGCTATGGCATTTTATCAAAGAACTTAATCAATGTATATATATATATATATATATATATATATATATATATATATATATATATATATTTCTTCACTTTCTACAATTTCACCGGACTTTTTTCAACGGAAATTTACCACCCGGACATTTTTGCTTATCTTCTTCACGGAACTTTTCTTTTCATTCAATACGTTTTTTTAATAACAATTCTCATATTTTTCAAATATTTGAACTTTGGTTTTTTCGAAAGCCAACTTATCCATCTGTATTTCTCCTCTGATGATAAGATTTCGATCTTTGAAAAGCCTTGGCTTAAGGAAAGAAAAATAAACACTAGTTTATTACTGATTACACTTTGCATTGAACAATTGAAATTTGAAATAAATTTAGACAATCGTCGCATATTTATCACTCTTTTTTCTTCTCTCTCTCTCTCTCTCTCTCTCTCTCTCTCTCTCTCTATATATATATATATATATATATATATATATATAATTATTCAAGTTCAAATATAATGACATAATGAACACTAAACCAATATTTTTGACAAAAGTGCTCAATACAGAGTAAAGCTTATATATAATTAAATAAACATTATTGGGGCACATGCATCTTCTTACTATTACGTTGTGTAGTTTCTAATTACCTAATTTCAGAATAAAATAAAATAAACTTTATGTTAATTCAAATTACTAAGACATATTTTTATATAAAAACAATTTAAAGAGTATGCCTATAAAATTATGATCAGAATATTCAACTATATAAAATCTGAACATGATATTCGCATTAGAAGATTTCACTTCGAAATTATAAAAACCTTATATTTTATATCACTGGCAATCGGGAGGTGGTACGACCCCTAAACCGTATTATAATTATACTGGCGTGTACAATATTTTTACTACTTGAAATAAACTACTTTTCTTCATCTTCGCAATAAAATAAGTAGATACCATTTATAAAATCCTAACGGTATTATTAATTAATAATTTTATTTTAAACCCTGATTAACCCAACACATTTTATAACTAATTTACTAGTTCACTTAAAATTTACTTCGCATTAAGAACGTGGAGGTAACACCGATAAACCTAACTGTATTGTTAGTTTGTAAACCTCCAAATTTATTAGTTAACTTGAAACCTACTACACTGCAATTATTAGTTTTGAGATTAGTTTTGTACTTATCAAGAGATGTTTCAATTTTTATGTTATATTTTAAGGTTTATTATGGTAGATTTACTAGGTTATTATCATACTTATCCAGGTAAACTTTTTGAAGTGCCTACAATTAAATCCTAACTCATCTTTCTAATTCAACAACCCATTCGTATCAGGGCACATGACAATAACACGCTTTTAACTAAGACAAAGAAAACAGATAGAGTTGTGCGGTGTAGGTGTTTAAGTCTTTTTCAGAATGATCCATTTTAGTACAGGTACTATATTCTTTACTTTTAGAGATAGTATGTAGTTACATAATGACGTAACTGTTTTATTATCTGGGATATTAAATGATCTTTTGTGGTTTTTGTATCTAGAATTAAAATCAGTACTTGTACTCCGTATGTAATTTTTTAAAAGTTGGGATTGTTTTCTGTTCCCAGATATACTATACTTTTAGTTAAGCACTTTTCCTACAACTGTCATTCGCTCTTATTTCTACAGCTACATCCATTATTGTTTTCATTATTATCTTGTATGTTGTTAATTTTATTGTTATAATTTTTTTAAATGTCTGCCTATATGACTCTTGATTATTTTTTCTAAGTTATCTGTACAACTATAACTAAGTTCAATGTTGTTTTTATTAAATATTTTATGTAACGTGTTATCTTTTGTGAAATGTCGATTTAAAAGATTAAGATACGACTGTCTAATTTTGGATTTGACAAGCAGATTGAACGAGAGTATACCAGATCATTTTCCAGTGTGAATTTTTCCTTCTTAGGGTCCTATTCTTTCTGTCGTGGTATTCAATGTTAGTGTTAACATAACCACTATTTCGTAAACCGTTGTTGTAGGTATAACTATTAATATTAAACATTTCCTCATTAGAGTAATTATTTCTATTTCTATGACTAATTGATATTGGGATATGCTTGATGACGCAATGTTGATGATTCGACTTGGGTTTAACATATATTCGGTCGTATTTTCTTTCATATATAGTTTATAATTACTCTAGTTAAGGTTAAATATTACAGCTTAATTGTAAACTCTCCTTGATATACTGTTGCGTATCATGCTACCCATATTCGGACCCGAGAAACGCTGGATAACTACAATAGTATATATGTAGAGAGATAGAAAGAGAGAGAGAGAGAGAAATAGAAAAGAGAGAAAGAGCGAGAGAGAAAACAGAGAGGCATAGATATACACTACCGCTATTAAACTTAGTAGAATAGCAGTAGTAGAGACGATGAGGTTCAAAATCCTCGACTCTACCAGCTCTAGTATAAAGCACTTTTGAGACGGATATATACCAAACATCACCTCATAAGAAGTCTAACATTATATATATATATATATATATATATATATATATATATATATATATATATATATATATATATATAGGCAGCATCTTCTCTTGCAGGCAAGTATTGTTGAATATACGAGACATCTCATGTCTAAATATCCTTTGGTAGATCCTTTCAATAGTACAAATTATAATCTTAGTTTCGGAGGGGAATTGGCTGATGAATTTGCCATAATTTAAATTTGTTTCCCAAGTATCTCTCTCTCTTTCTCTCTCTCTCTATATATTTCTCTCTCTCTCCCTCTCTCTCCCCCTCTCTCTCTCTCTCTCTCTCTATATATATATATATATATATATATAGTACTGAGGTTTTTACCGGTTCAATGAAACTGATAGGAAATTCATTGGGTGATTTATTTTCCATTAACTATCGATATTTATTTCCTGCATAATCAAGTGGTATTTTCAATAAATAAGCTCTCTTTGATCAATGGACGATATTTAATATTAAATCCTCACCAAAATGGTTTAATCTGCATAATGATATTTATACGAAACGACAACAAACTTCTTTTATCTTTCTTTTAAGATTTTATTCATCCCAAACTAGACATATTGCCATTGAGACGTAAGTGGCTACTGTAATTAGGGGGCCACGTTTTACAGGAGGCATCTCAAGTTGAGAGTTGTGCAGCAAGATATTTGTTCACATTACATTTACATTCGTGCAGGCTGGTATGGTCGAGAAAACAGGGAGCAGACAGTGAATTCCAAAGGCAAGCGGTCTGAGGAAAAGTAGAAAGCTTTCTGGCATCTAGGAATCTTTATAGTGAAGGGGTGGGATTTTGCTGCTAGTCGGCTTGATCTGGTGTATTTATCTTGAAGGTGTATAAGTAAAGTAAGTTCTTCAGAGTACATTCTGTGGACGTACTTGTAAAACAAGCAACATAGCGGCAATAGAATAGGGGCTGAAACTTAGTTTAACCAACCTATATGTGGCAACAATACTCCGTGCACGGACGAATAGTGGCTTTATAGAGATATGAGATACTGGTAGATGTTAGAAGGTTTAATATTCCGGTAGAAGGATGCCACCTTCTTTGTTTATAAAGACACCTGTATTCATGGTCTAAAATATTGGTTCCCGGGAGATGAAGGGAGACTATCATTAATACAATTCTATCATTTAGTTCTTAAAATGACTAAATAAAACTTTCAAAAACTATATCAGTAAAAACAAAAAGATGTAAGTCGATTTTTTCCATTTCTAAGAAAGTATATATAAAGTATATATAAATTATATATAAAGCTGTCTACTTCATTAAGATCATTCGTTTATGTGAATCTGTAAATAATTGTTTCTGAATATAATTCATCTTTGCAATTGATAGCAATATGTATGATTCCAGGTCCTTAATAGACAGCAACATTCTTGATCTTATTTTAACGATCTGCAGCCTTGAAAATGTCCTCTCACATTATAAAGTTCATGAAGATTATCACATGGTTTGTTATGAAATATGTTCCATGTCAGTATTTTAAATACAAACAATGGACAAGTGCTGTCAATTTTACAATCTTTGCAACTAGATTCTGTATTTTCCCCATCATTAAAATCAGCTTAAAAACAGTAAAATCCGTAAGAAAAAAGAAGCCAATTCCAATTTTGCTGATTCATGAAAACAGATTAATAATTTCTTCTAATGCTTTATCTTCAAGGTTCTTCTGCACAATAGTTTTAAACGTTGGTTCAAACAGAATAACTATTTATACAACTGCTTATCTTGTGTGATTTTAAGTACCGGATAATGCAATCCATTATTAGGAAAAACACGTTTATCCGAAAATCAGTTTGAGAATCAGAGGAATTTCTTTCACCATCAGTACGCTTATCTGCCATCCTTATCTTCTTTTTCTGCCTCTTAATTTACAATGCTGTTCTCAAAAGATGTATTTCCAATCTTTGATTTGCATCCATGTTCATCTTACATTCTTATTTCTCAGTGAAATCTGGTTATCACATATATTTATAAATTTGAAAGCCTTGCTGTGAATGTTATCAAGTGTTCTTTCTGTTTCTGCAGCTTTGGTGTTACTAAATCTACCTAACCTCATGCGGTAAACATATCCAGACAACTTGTCTGTAGATAGCTTGACAACAAGGATGTAGCTTTAAAAAAATTCAAGTATATAAATCAAGTGAATATTGTTTCAAATTTGAAAGATATTCATCTAAAACATAGGTTTCATGTTTTGTATTTGCATAAAAATTGCGTCTAAATCTTGTATGATCATTGATAAGCATGTCAAGAGATCAATAAAGTAGTAGTACATATAATTGCTGTATCGTTTATTAGTTTTTAATTGTTTTATTGTTTCTTGTCATAATGTTTTCTAACAACTTATATTCTCTTTTACAAACATTTAGACATGAGCATAGCATAATATATGAATAAGTTGATCAGCTAAATCAGCAATTATTATTGGTAAACCATTATACTAAACATGACAGATTTTCTGTTTCTTTTACCTAATTATAATAATGTCTGTTATGCTGTTTCTTCTTCAAACAGACTTAACATTATTTTGGTATCTTTTACGTGTGTTTTTATGTTTTATAGCAAATCTATTCAGTCAAATTTTAGTTGAATCGATATTTTATATGTTTCTAATAATCGTTGTAAGTATCCTCTGTTGGTTTGTTCAGGACCTCGTCTTAGAGTCTTGGAGATAGACTCCAATAATTGATATTTCTATCGATCCTGACCCAATTTCCGTGAGCTTCGCGTCGGAACCGTTCGGGCATGCTACGCAAATGCCCGAGAGATGACGAGCCGGATGGTGGCAGAGATACCGAGCGATTAGTCAATCAGTGATCAGCAACCAGCCGACAAGTTTTTGAAAAGCAGTATTCAGATCGATTAAAGATTAGCGCAGATAGCAGATGCCTACCCGGTTGACCAGCATCCTTCCACTTCCTCAACGAACCCCTCCTCTTCTGCCTGAAACGTAAAAAAAACCTTCCACAAACTTTTTTTTTTACCAGTTGTTTTTCGCATTGTTTGTTTACGTAAAATAAAAAAAAATGTATTTATTTGATAACAGTAATTTCGCTATGCTTTGCTAGTTTGTTTAATTTAATTTTTTTTAATTGTTCTGGAAAATATAACTAAAAATCTTAGGACTCAGCAACGTATCGAAATTGTCGACTGCCACCATTCGACTCGTCATCTCTCGGGCGTTTATGTAGCATGCCCGAACGCTTCCGACGTGAAGCTCACGTAAAATTGGGTCAGGATCGATAAAACTACCAAATAATTTTATATATTCTGATACTACATCACCTAGTTTACTTGGATAAGTGTATTTCATTTTGATTAAAGCAGATACAAGATTATCGTTAGATCATCGTTCACGCTTCAAATCTATAAAAAGGAAATACAGCATTTTATTTTACTTGAAAATTATAAAAATTGAAAAATAAGATTAGGAATGTTAATAATGAGTTCAGGATTTGGAGCCGGGCTCATAGGGGTCATCTTACGTTCTCGGAAAATGCCAAGAGTGTCTCCAGGCAACTAAATTCACTGGAATTATTTAAATGAATGTCAATTTACCATCACCTCTATTTTACACAAGGCTGAGTGCATTTTATGGCTTCCACCTAATCAGTTGAATATCAACATAAACACCAAAAAAGGTTAATATGGTGTTATGAGCTGGGCGAAAATGAGCGTAGGTCTCCAATCCGGGGAATGTCGGCTCTTCCTACGAGTATATGATAAAATAAAAGCAGTTAATAAAACGAAGAATGTTTCGAAAAGTACAGCTTCCAGTTTCATGATAAAAGAAACACAAACTTTTACTTATAGCACCTCTCATTTTAACTTTGCTCTCATTGATTGATGGTCACTTTCTGTTGGGTAAAGTGGCCTTATTCAGTTTGTAGCTACTCAAAATACTATTTATTTGTATTACTTGTTAGATTATTTTAGTCAGTCTTTCTTGATATGCCGCCCTTCCCATGAATAGAACTTAAATTCCCTTGTTAAATGTGGTAATGTTTCGTGGCCTAATGGTTACAGCGCTTGCTTACAGAGTTTACGTTGACACTATGGCAGGGGTGCGACCCCTGCATTGAATATATATGCATATATATAAGAATATTATTTCAAGTGTACAGGAATTTTTAATTATAGATCCCTATTGTTTTAATTAGGTGCTTGCTATAATTCGAATTTATTTTGTATTTTGTTTATAAATGCATGTAAACTGATTACAGGGTGTTCTTCGGATGGTTGGTCAGTAAGTATTGTATTATTATGAAAACATGGTTGGTCAGTAAGTATTGTATTATTATGAAAACACCGTTGGTCAGTAAGTATTGTATTATTATGAAAAAATAGTTGTTCAGTAAGTATTGTATTATTATGAAAACATGGTTGGTCAGTAAGTATTGTATTATTATGAAAACATGGATGGTCAGAAGGTATTGTATTTATATGAAAAAATGGTTGTTCAGTAAGTATTGTATTATTATGAAAACATGGTTGGTCAGTAAGTATTGTATTATTATAAAAAAATGGTTAATCAGTAAGTATTGTATTATTATGAAAAAATTGTTGGTCAGTAAGTATTGAATTATTATGAAAAAATTGTTGGTCAGTAAGTATTGAATTATTATAAAAAAATGGTTGTTCAGTAAGTATTGTATTATTATGAAAACATGGTTGGTCAGTAAGTATTGTATTATCATAAATAATGGTTGGTCAGTAAGTATTGTATTATTATGAAAAAATTGTTGGTCAGTAAGTATTGTATTATTATGAAAAAATTGTTGGTCAGTAAGTATTGTATTATTATGAAAACATGGTTGGTCAGTAAGTATTGTATTATTATGAAAACATGGTTGGTCAGTAAGTATTGTATTATCATAAATAATGGTTGGTCAGTAAGTATTGTATTATTATGAAAAAATTGTTGGTCAGTAAGTATTGTATTATTATGAAAAAATTGTTGGTCAGTAAGTATTGTATTATTATGAAAACATGGTTGGTCAGTAAGTATTGTATTATTATGAAAACATGGTTGGTCAGTAAGTATTGTATTATTATGAAAACATGGTTGGTCAGTAAGTATTGTATTATTATGAAAACATGGTTGGTCAGTAAGTATTGTATTATTATGAAAACATGGTTGGTCAGTAAGTATTGTATTATTATGAAAACATGGTTGGTCAGTAAGTATTGTATTATTATGAAAACATGGTTGGTCAGTAAGTATTGTATTATTATGAAAACATGGTTGGTCAGTAAGTATTGTATTATCATAAATAATGGTTGGTCAGTAAGTATTGTATTATTATGAAAACATGGTTGGTCAGTAAGTATTGTATTATTATGAAAACATGGTTGGTCAGTAAGTATTGTATTATTATGAAAACATGGTTGGTCAGTAAGTATTGTATTATTATGAAAACATGGTTGGTCAGTAAGTATTGTATTATTATGAAAACATGGTTGGTCAGTAAGTATTGTATTATTATGAAAAAATTGTTGGTCAGTAAGTATTGTATTATTATGAAAAAATTGTTGGTCAGTAAGTATTGTATTATTATGAAAACATGGTTGGTCAGTAAGTATTGTATTATTATGAAAACATGGTTGGTCAGTAAGTATTGTATTATTATGAAAACATGGTTGGTCAGTAAGTATTGTATTATTATGAAAACATGGTTGGTCAGTAAGTATTGTATTATCATAAATAATGGTTGGTCAGTAAGTATTGTATTATTATGAAAACATGGTTGGTCAGTAAGTATTGTATTATTATGAAAACATGGTTGATCAGTAAGTATTGTATTATTATGAAAACATGGTTGGTCAGTAAGTATTGTATTATTATGAAAACATGGTTGGTCAGTAAGTATTGTATTATTATGAAAACATGGTTGGTCAGTAAGTATTGTATTATCATAAATAATGGTTGGTCAGTAAGTATTGTATTATTATGAAAACATGGTTGGTCAGTAAGTATTGTATTATTATGAAAACATGGTTGGTCAGTAAGTATTGTATTATTATGAAAACATGGTTGGTCAGTAAGTATTGTATTATCATAAATAATGGTTGGTCAGTAAGTATTGTATTATTATGAAAACATGGTTGGTCAGTAAGTATTGTATTATTATGAAAACATGGTTGGTCAGTAAGTATTGTATTATTATGAAAACATGGTTGGTCAGTAAGTATTGTATTATTATGAAAACATGGTTGGTCAGTAAGTATTGTATTATTATGAAAACATGGTTGGTCAGTAAGTATTGTATTATCATAAATAATGGTTGGTCAGTAAGTATTGTATTATTATGAAAACATGGTTGGTCAGTAAGTATTGTATTATTATGAAAACATGGTTGGTCAGTAAGTATTGTATTATTATGAAAACATGGTTGGTCAGTAAGTATTGTATTATTATGAAAACATGGTTGGTCAGTAAGTATTGTATTATTATGAAAACATGGTTGGTCAGTAAGTATTGTATTATTATGAAAACATGGTTGGTCAGTAAGTATTGTATTATTATGAAAACATGGTTGGTCAGTAAGTATTGTATTATCATAAATAATGGTTGGTCAGTAAGTATTGTATTATTATGAAAACATGGTTGGTCAGTAAGTATTGTATTATTATGAAAACATGGTTGGTCAGTAAGTATTGTATTATTATGAAAACATGGTTGGTCAGTAAGTATTGTATTATTATGAAAACATGGTTGGTCAGTAAGTATTGTATTATCATAAATAATGGTTGGTCAGTAAGTATTGTATTATTATGAAAACATGGTTGGTCAGTAAGTATTGTATTATTATGAAAACATGGTTGGTCAGTAAGTATTGTATTATTATGAAAACATGGTTGGTCAGTAAGTATTGTATTATTATAAAAACATGGTTGGTCAGTAAGTATTGTATTATTATGAAAACATTGTTGGTCAGTAAGTATTGTATTATTATGAAAACATGGTTGGTCAGTAAGTATTGTATTATTATGAAAACATGGTTGGTCAGTAAGTATTGTATTATTATAAAAAAATGGTTAATCAGTAAGTATTGTATTATCATTAAAAAGTGATTAGTCAGCAACTATTGTATTATCATAAAAAATGGTTAGTCAGTAAGTATTGTATTATTATGAAAAATGGTTGTTCAGTAAGTATTGTATTATTATAAAAAATGGTTGGTAAGTAAGTATTGTATTATTATGAAAAAATGGTTGGTCAGTAAGTATTGTATTATTATGAAAAAATGGTTGGTCAGTAAGTATTGTATTATTATGAAAAAATGGTTGGTCAGTAAGTATTGTATTATTATGAAAAAATGGTTGGTCAGTATGTATTGTATTATTATGAAAAATGGTTGGTCAGTAAGTATTGTATTATTATGAAAAAAAATGGTTGTTCAGTAGGTATTGTAGTATTATGAAAAAATGGTTAGTCAGTAAGTATTGTATTATTATCAAAAAATGGTTAGTCAGTAAGTATTGTATTATTATGAAAAAATGGTTTGTCAGTAAGTATTGTATTATTATGAAAAAATGGTTGGTCAGTAAGTATTGAATTATTATAGACAAATGGTTGGTCAGTATGTATTGTATCATTATAAAAAATGGTTGATAAGTAAGTATTGTATTATTATAAAAAAATGGTTGATCAGTAAGTATTGTATTATTATGAAAAAATGGTTGATCAGTAAGTATTGTATCATTATTAAAAAATGGTTGATCAGTAAGTATTGTATTATTATTAAAAAATGGTTGATAAGTAAGTATTGTATTATTATAAAAAATAGTTGATAAGTTAGTATTGTATTATTATGAAAAAATGGTTGGTCAGTAAGTATTGTATTATTATCGAAAATTGGTTGTTCAGTAAGTATTGTATTATTATTAAAAAATAGTTGGTCAGTAAGTATAGTATTATTATGAAAAAATGGTTGGTCAGTAAGTATTGTATTATTATGAAAAAATTGTTGGTCAGTAATATTGTATTATTATGAAAAATGGTTGGTCAGTAAGTATTGTATTATTATTAAAAATGGTTGGTCAGTAAGTATTGTATTATTATGAAAAAATGGTTGGTCAGTAAGTATTGTATTATTATGAAAAAATGGTTGGTCAGTAAGTATTGTATTATTATGAAAAATGGTTTGTCAGTAAGTATTGTATTATTATGAAAAATGGTTGGTCAGTAAGTATTGTATTATTATGAAAAAATGGTTGGTCAGTAAGTATTGTATTATTATGAAAAAATGGTTGGTCAGACAGTATTGTATTATTATGAAAACATGGTTGGTCAGTAAGTATTGTATTATTATAAAATAGTTGTCGGTCAGTAAGTATTGTGGTATTATGAAAAAATGGTTGATAAGTAAGTATTGTATTATTATGAAAAAATGGTTGATCAGTAAGTATTGTATCATTATAAAAAATGGTTGATTAGTAAGTATTGTATTATTATGAAAAATGGTTGGTCAGTAAGTATTGTATCATAATAAAAATATGGTTGATCAGCAAGTATTGTATTATTATGAAAAAAATGTTTATCAGTAAGTATTGTATTATTATAAAAAAATGGTTGATCAGTAAGTATTGTATTATTATGAAAAAATGGTTGTTCAGTATTATTGTATTATTATGAAAAAATGGTTGGTCAGTATATATTGTATTATTATAAAAACATGGTTGATGAGTAAGTATTGTATTATTATGAAAAAATGGTTGATCAGTAAGTATTGTATCATTATAAAAAATGGTTGATAAGTAAGTATTGTATTATTATGAAAAAATGGTTGATCAGTAAGTATTGTATTATTATGAAAAAATGGTTGATCAGTAAGTATTGTATTATTATTAAAAAATGGTTGATCAGTAAGTATTGTATTATTATTAAAAAATGGTTGATCAGTAAGTATTGTATTATTATGAAAAAATGGTTGTTCAGTATATATTGTATTTTTATAAAATATGGTTGATAAGTAAATATTGTATTATTATGAAAAAATGGTTGATCAGTAAGTATTGTATTATTTTTAAAAATGGTTGATAAGTAAGTATTGTATTATTATAAAAAATGGTTGATAAGTATTGTATTATTATGAAAAAATGGTTGATCAGTAAGTATTGTATCATTATAAAAAATGGTTGATAAGTAAGTATTGTATTATTATGAAAAAATAGTTGATCAGTTAGTATTGCATCATTATAAAAAATGGTTGATAAGTAAGTATTGTATTATTATGAAAAAATGGTTGATCAGTAAGTATTGTATTATAATAAGAAATGGTGTTCAGTAAGTATTATATTATTATAAAAAAGTGGTTCGTCAGTAAGTATTGTATTATTATAAAAAAACATGGTTGTTCAGTAAGTATTGTATTATTATAAAAAATGGTTTGTCAGTAAGCATTGTATTATTATGAAAAGATGGTTGGTCAGTAAGTATTGTATTATTATAAAAAATGGTTGGTCAGTAGGTATTGTATGTTTATAAAAAAATAGTTTGTAAGTAAGTATTGTATTATTATAAAAAAATGGTTAATCAGTAAGTATTGTATTATCATTAAAAAGTGGTTGGTCAACAACTATTGTAGTATCATAAAAAATGGTTGGTCAGTAAGTATTGTATTATTATAAAAAAATGGTTAGTCAGTAAGTGTTGTATTATTATACAAAATGGTTGGTCATTAAGTATTGTATTGTTATAAAAAAATACGAAACTCTAATGATCTTATTATCTTGCTTGCCACAATACACATCTTTCATTTTTAAACAAACAATGTAAATATATATATTCAAACATTCTCACTCACACAAACAAAGATAATGTAGTATAGTCGTCTTCTTCCTCCTCATTGCTCTTCTTTGCAAAGTTTCAACTGAAAAAACATCCGGAAAAAAGAAGCATAATAAACTTTTCTTCCTTTAATATAACATCTGTTTTACGTCTGTGAATATTTCCATTGATGTTGTACATTTGAAAAAAAAAACGGAGAAAAAAGAAGCCTAATAAATTTTTCTTCTTTTAATATAACATCTGTTTTACGTCTGCGAATATTTCAATGACTGTTGTACATTAAAAAAAAGGAGGAAGAAGAAGCATAATAAACATTTCTTCTTTATAATATGACATCTGTTTTACGTCTGCGAATATTTCCATTGCTGTTGTACATTTGAAAAAAAACGGAGAAAAAAGAAGCCTAATAAACTTTTCTTCTTTTAATATAAAATCTGTTTTACGTCTGCGAATATTTCAATGACTGTTGTACATTAAAAAAAACGGAGGAAGAAGAAGCATAATAAACTTTTCTTCCTTTAATATGACATCTGTTTTACGTCTGTGAATATTTCCATTGCTGTTGTACATTTGAATAAAAACGGAGAAAAAAGAAGCATAATAAACTTTTCTTCTTTATAATATGACATCTGTTTTACGTCTGCGAATATTTCTATTGCTGTTGTACATTAAAAAAAACGGAGGAAGAAGAAGCATAATAAACCTTTCTTCCTTTAATATGACATCTGTTTTACGTCTGTGAATATTTCCATTGCTGTTGTACATTTGAATAAAAACGGAGAAAAAAGAAGCATAATAAACTTTTCTTCTTTATAATATGACATCTGTTTTACGTCTGCGAATATTTCCATCGCTGTTGTACATTTGAAAGAAAAAACGGAGAAAAAAGAAGTATAATAAACTTTTCTTCCTTTAATATGACATCTGTTTTACGTCTGTGAATATTTCCATTGCTGTTGTACATTTGAATAAAAACGGAGAAAAAAGAAGCATAATAAACTTTTCTTCTTTATAATATGACATCTGTTTTACGTCTGCGAATATTTCCATTGCTGTTGTACATTTGAAAGAAAAAACGGAGAAAAAAGAAGCATAATAAACTTTTCTTCTTGTAATTAGAACATCTGTTTTACGTCTGCGAATATTTCAATGACTGTTGTACATTAAAAAAAAACGGAGGAAGAAGAAGCATAATAAACTTTTCTTCCTTTAATATGACATCTGTTCTACGTCTGTGAATATTTCACTTGCTGTTGTACATTTGAATAAAAACGGAGAAAAAAGAAGCATAATAAACTTTTCTTCTTTATAATATGACATCTGTTTTACGTCTGCGAATATTTCCGTTGCTGTTGTACATTTGAAAGAAAAAACGGAGAAAAAAGAAGCATAATAAACTTTTCTTCCTTTAATATGACATCTGTTTTACGTCTGTGAATATTTCCATTGCTGTTGTATATTTCAAATCCAAATCGTTTTTCATTCGAGAGGAAAGAAAATTTCCGAAAACTTATATTTTCCCCAAACATACATTAATTCGACTTGTCTTTTTAAACATTAGATTTTTACGACTTTTCATTAATCAACTCATGCTATAAGAATGCAACACCTGCTCATAAATTAAAACGTCTCATGATTTGTATAATTAAATTTAATACACACACACACACACTGGGAGCATATACTAGAACGAACAGTTGGAAATAATTTATACACCATCTACTATGACTATGCAATCCCTAGAGCTACATATCTAGAAAACTGAGCTGTTAAACCTGACATTAGGATATAGGACAAACGGGAGAAAGTAGTAACCCTAGTTGAAGTCAGTGTCTCTAGTGATGCAGGATTAAACAGAGCTGAAAGGGAAAAGATTACGAAATACCAAGGTCTTATGTACGACATGAAAAGAAACTGGAATGGTAGGAAAATCTCCATCATCCCAGTAATTATAGGTGCAACAGGACTAATGAAAAAGAATTTCAAGAACTATCTGACGAGTATACCCGGTGAACCGTGTGCAAGAGAAATACAAACAATTGCACTTAAAAGGGACGGTTAGAATCTTAAAAGATCTATAGGCTGCATTGTCTGAAATAGCTGGTGAATGTCTGGCTTCCAGCAAGATGCCCCTATCCCCAGCAGAAATTTAAGGATAAGAAAAATTTAAAAAGGCGATAAGCAAAATATATACATATAAGAGAGAGAGAGAGAGAGAGAGAGAGAGAGAGAGAGAGAGAGAGAGAGAGAAATGAATGTGTCTGACAGTACAAAAGTTTACAGTCAGCTTCATCAAAATGCAATATACATTTCCTGTTCTCTGATAATACAACAATAAATAAACGTTGCGGATACATACGCGCATGAAACATTGCTGGAAGACTTCAATGGACACTTAAAATTACGGTTTTCGTTTTGGACTGTTTGTCTGCTTTACGCTATGAATCTTTACATACTATTTAATTAAAAAAAAGTATTTTAAGAAATGTTAAATAATGTGTGGTTGGGACGGGGTCACAAGGGCAAGAGCTGACGTACAGGAATAAAATGTGTTCAGTCTCGTTTGTTCTACGACTACGTCCGATACAGGCCAAAAATTTGGAGTTTCAATCACCCCCGCTCCTTCACCTAAAGAAAAAGACAGCTTTTGAGGTTTGTTAATAAGTAATGACTGCTAATCAGTCAACACGGCTTTACGAAGTTTCTGGCCGCACATTCATAAAAGAAATAAACTTGTGAACCGTAAGACGAGTCTTGTTGTTTTCTCGATAATATTTTGTTGCAGGTTTACGCATGTGCGTTCCTAATTAAAAAAAAAAGCGGCGGCCCTATAAAAGAAAGTTTATGTAGTGGCTCTGATTTAATATTGGTGCTTCTAAATGTGGATGCCTCGCATTTACGACCACGCACAGTTTAATGACGACGAGGCGGAGACACGGGAGAAAGAAGCAACATCCAACTACACAGTAGAAACAAGATAGTGTTAGATGAAGCCACGAGGAGAAATTCAGACATCAGACGACACGTTTATCCTCTCTACGTAAGTTTAATATAATTGATATTTTTTCGTGTGAATGTACTTAAAATCATTTAAGGATGCCGAGGCATGAGATCTGTCTAGCGAGGTTAGAAGGTAATATTATTCAAAAACGTGGGAACGAAAATGAAGGAAATGGGAACCAAATGAACAATAAGTAAGTAAAAAGAGAATTGCTGCGCAAGGAAATAACGACTAAGAAGCGAGTTGAGAAAAAGTACGAAGATGGGCTCTTAAAATGTTTAAGCAAAAGCCTCTTTTTATTCTCCACTCACCGTGTCGACTGGTGTAAGACCGAATAAAGCAACACAATGCTAAGTTGAAATCATTTTAGAGTCTTGTTTAAAAGAAGACGAGGTTTTCATGTGTTTTAATGTTAAACCCTAGAGAAATCCCAGTTTAAGGGTTTCGCCACAGACACTTCAACTGTTGGATTTAGCGTCGAAAACTACAGTTTCATTTGATGAAATACTTATTTGACACCATAAAATTCGCTGTTCTACTTTTCCCCAGGTAACCTACCTCTTCTCTTGTTTTCAACTTATCTTCTTATATATACAGTTAAGTGAGATATTATCCTACTACACTTTAATGTATTTAGAACCCAAATTTACAGTTTTGTTTCTTCTCTTCCGTTCTGCTTTTGATGACATGAAAATCGAATTTTCACTTACAAAATATTAGAATTTCAGACTTCTAATATACTGAACATGTCTAGTTGTGTTAACGGCCTATATAGGCATATTGCCTAAAAAATAACATCTCAGTAATTAACTATTCGCTATTATTGTTTTCTAAATTCAATGAATATTTTAATTTTATAATTACACAAAGTTAATATTACGCATATTTATTTATTTTTATTGTGGATGGAAAATCAGCGTTTGTAGTGAAAAGTGCTTTTCGACTATTTTCACGTCTAATTACTCCTGGGGCTTGCAATCCAGGTGAACAAATCATCCCCAACAAAAAGCAATAGACGCATTAACTGTAGCCAAGAAAATAAGTCAGTGAGTATCCTTCGTTTCCCTTTCCACATTATTTTTTTTACGGAATTAATTCCTCCATATAGCAAGTCAGTTCATTCTTAAACAAATTAACCATTTTATTCTTTGTCTACTGCAAAAATACACAACTCGCATCAAAGTAAACAAATTAGTGAATATCTCACACACCTTATTTTTACCCCCCTCCTCCGCATTTTCGTTCAAAAAATACAATTTTCTAGAGATTCTATTTACAAGGATGAAATTTATTTTAAAGTTGAACCATTTATCGTAATATAAGCGATATTTTTTTATTTCGAACAAAATAAGGAATATTTTAACGTATATTATCTGATATATATATATATATAAATATATATATATATATATATATATATATATATATATATATATATATCTCAGATTGGTTGCTACCACCACTATCTCTGGTTGTGTTTGAATTGTCGTAGGGAAATTCAATTTTCTATCAGTCTCAAAAATGTAATTGTCAGACTGATGCTTGAAAAAACCGCACGGTTGAAATAAATTATTGCATCGACAATTATGTGATTTCGTGTTATTATATTTTATGTTATTCTTGCTCTGTTTACTACATTGAGCTCTCATACCCAGATTTCCTCCTGGAATTATCCCATTATAACACAAATATGTATATATATATATATATATATATATATATATATATATATATATATATATATATATATAACGTAAAATCTTACGTTATTATTGCTCTGTTTACCACATTGAGCTCTCTTACCCGGATTTCTTCCTGGAATTATTCCATTATAACACTATATATATATATATATATATATATATATATATATATATATATATATATATATATATATATATATACTAATATTAGGAAACGAACGTTTATTAACTTATATTTAATATTTGATTCACCTCTCTCCAGGAGAATAGACACAAGGTCAGTGGGTTTTGATCAGTGTTTCTTTGAAACGAACTGGATTTGAACCCGCCACATCCAAGTCCTCAATCTGCGTCGTAAACACCTTAGCCATCATTGGTTTACAAAATAAATTAAGTTTTACTTAAATTTATATTGGATTTTTGTTTTTTATGTATGAATTACGAATAATTATTCTAAAACGATTATTTACTAAAAATGAGTTTTCTTTGCCCAATTACACAACAAGGTTATGCGATTTGCAAAGTTCATACTAAAACTTTGTTCTTTGCTTCTCTGGTTGCTGTTTTAAATTAATGTCGTGGGGTCTGAGCCGGACAACCATAAGCAGCAAATTATTCAATAGTTAAATGTTGGGGGCAGGAGTTTCTTGGGTTACTATACTTGATTGAAAAATGCGGGAACACAGATCCGCTTATTGAAATATTTGAACATTCTATTGCTTATGCTGGTTTTGATACTTCCCTATTGTTCAGTAGAGATTAGCAAAAGTGCATACTTGAAGATTATTAGGGATTTCTGTGTTAAACATGAACTAAATACAACAGATATTTGTTCTGCAAGAAACGTTATTGGTAAAAAAGCCAAATAAAATTAAACAATCAAATATGATAATTGTTGACTTTTACGGCATGTCAACATTGATTGTTTGATTTTATGCTGAAACTGTACACATGTTTTGTGTACGATTGGTTTTTAGATTAATATGTTTTGTAGATTTATACTTTTTTATTTAACATATTGAATAGTGTAATAGTAACTAAATAATGACTCCATACTCCGCAAAGTACCTAAATTGGTCAGTCATCACGCAATACAATCTTTTGTCATATACAGGATAGTTGGGGAGGGGGAGAACTTGAATTCTTTATAGGGTTGGGAAATAGGATAGGCAGAAAATTGTAGAAATGCCTGGGAATGATAAATTAGGGAATGGTGAGATGCATGAAGCAGTTTAGTGATAAATTCATTAATCCAAAGATTGGTATTACCACTGCGAGTCAGAATGGACCTGGGAAGTATGGGAACTACACGCCTCATCACCGGGTGCGCTTTAAGGTCATATCTACGACCCAAATAAAATAAAGTGACCCCTAACGATTGTTATAAGTTACCAAGAATCATTTTCCCAAAGAAAAACATTATTGTTTCCTCTGTTATTGGAATAAATACTAGAAATTTTATGAGATTCATAAAAAGTCCTAAACAGACGTTATTGATTAAATTGTTCGGCTCAAAAGATAAAAATAAGAACGTTGTCGTTGGACAGCCATGAATATATATCGATTTTCTGACTTCTCAGTATTTGGAGGATGAAAATAATAGAAATCGATTAAAAATGTATATTTAGAAATGAAGTATTTTCTTCATCTTGTTTGTTTACTTTCTTTTAAGTGTGACATTGGAAAATTCACATTTTTATTTTTTTGTCATATTTCTATTGCAATGTCATTCATTATAGAAAGTCTACAAATTGTCTGTGCATTCCTTTATATAATTTGACGGCTTCTCGTTTGTTTTTTCATTCAAGTATTTATACATTTTATGCAGAAATGAAATATATTAACATCCACATTAAAATATGTGTAACCATAACTTTATATATAGTCATTCTTCAACGAACTGCTTCGCTGTATCATAGCTCTTCTAAGGGGCTAGTACACTAAGTTTATATCGTAACTCGACTGATTTGATAACAGGCTGACATCTTACTCGTTCGCTATCAGTACATGCTTACTACATTAAGTGGAATCTACATTTATATTAAGCATTTTGTCAGCATCAGGAGTACTCTATTCTTTTGACAAGGAGGATGCATTATATATATATATATATATATATATATATATATATATATATATATATATATATATATAGGCAGCATCTTTGCTTGAAGGCAAGTATTGTTAAATATAACAGACAACTTATGTCTGGATATCCTTTCGTAGATCCTTTTCATTGTCCGAATCAGAATCTTAGTTTCGGTGAGAGGGGGGCAATTAGCCGATAAATCTTCCATAGTTTTCATTTGTGTCCCAAGTACTTTTAGACCCATCTAGGTCCATCTTGAGGTGAATCAGGTAAAGACCATGTGTTCGTATTATAGATGGTTTCGGCGGGAATTATATAATAAGTACGAAACTATAGTTAGCATTATAGACATTTTAGTATATTATTGCTGGTATTGAAATTAATTCTGTTTGTTACGTTTTTTTTTGCCTTTATATATAGAACTTCTAATATATGGAGTTTTTGTTTATTAGTACTATATTCTCAGATTTTGGTATTTTCTAATAAGAGTTTTCTGAATTAATAATATTTCTTAGAACTTGTTCATCTATTAAGAATGGAGTTTATGTATCTGTCTGTCTGTCTGTCTGAAGCCGAAACTCCAGTATGACTATTTAACTGAAATTAATCTTTTTGAAATTCTTTATATACTGTCATTAAAAGCCGTTAAGACACCAGATGGGTTTTCCTATTTATATAAGTCATTCCTTTAAACCTTCAATTAAATTTATATTTACAAATATACACTTACAACTGCTATTATCAAATTTACATATGTATTCACAATATTTTCCGATGAGGTTATATTAATAAAAATTATTCATACAATTAATTACAGCCATTTTCATCATAACCGGCGTGTTTTCTAAATCATTTCAACGCGAGTACTGTTAAAATGGCAAAGTCATTGGCTGTTTATTAAGTGGTGTCCTCCCTCCCTCCGGTAAAATGGCGATCTGATTAAACAGCTGTTGTTAGCTGTCGTTAATGTGAACGTTAAATATGTAAACAACACGCTGTCATTCACCGTGTCAGTTTCCCATTTTAAAAACCGTCCTAACTTTGTTTATTTTCTTAATCTTATTGTTTTAAAACACAAATTTATTAAATCAAATTGTTTATTTAAAATAATAATTGACTTGAAAATTACTATATAAAAACACGCGCGCACACACGCACACACACATACACACACTATAATGAATTCAGTTCAGGTAACCTTCTTCTTTCCGAGAATTAAAAACCTATTCGTGTTTACTGTATTTGATTTCTTAATACTTTCATATCCAATATTATCATTTTTACAAGACCTCAACTGAATTTATAATTCCATGTTTTATTTATTAAAAAAAAAGATATGATTTTTTTTCTTTAATGTCAACAAAATAAACTAACACATTGTACTGGAAAACTATACAACTGATTGTACAATCAAATTGTTTAATTAAAAAAAGGTCATTAAACAAACACACACACACACACTGTGTTCACTGTATTTGATTTTTTGGTGCTTTCACATTTTAGGACCCACGCTAACTATTTATATGTATGGGGGGGGGGGATAAAAAAAATTGGTGGAAAGCGGTCAAAATAATTTCTTTTTTTCTTTTTAACTAAAAGATATTTCTATGCATGGTAATATAAAAAAAATTGAGGGGGGGTACAAAACAATTTTTTTCTTTCTTTTTAAACTAAAGGTATTTCTATTCATGGGCGAGGGTACAACAAAAATCGGGGTAGGGTCGAATTTTTTTTCTTCTTTATTTTCAACTAAAAATATTCTTGGTCATAAACACAGAAAATCAATGTCTAACCACCACAGAAAAATGACTGGGGCTCTATCGGTTTACGCGTGAGCGTTCATTTCTGATGCGGCAGCCTAGCAAAAATATGCGACCGGAGGGAGCATATATTTGCTAGTATATTTAATAATTGTGATGGAACTTGTTCGATAAAATAGTTTAATAATTGTGTTAAGTGGAGAATTGGATTTATTATTATTATTATTATTATTATTATTATTATTATTATTATTATTATTATTATTATTATTGTTATTGTTATTGTTATTGTTTTTGTTGTTGTTGTTGTTGTATATATATATATATATATATATATATATATATATATATATATATATATATATATATATATATATATTTAATAATTGTGATGGAACTTGTTCGATAAAATAGTTTTATATATATATATATATATATATATATATATATATATATATACAGGGTGGGCAAAAATAAGGGTCCTATTTTTAAAAATTCATAACTTTTTTATTTATTGATTTTTTTTTTTTTTTAAGAATAAGTAAAGGACCCCTTCCGAAGTAAGCATGAGCCGTATTAGCCCTAAGGAACGTACCCTCATTTAGAAAACATTATTTTTGCTTAAAAAACTCAAAACAGTGTTAAAAACAATACTTTAGTTTTTGTAAGTTTTAAGAAGTGTTTTTCGGCTAAAATTTGTTTTGTTTATTTCAAAAAATCTCGGAAGGGCCAGTCTACACACACATACAGTTTGGTGAGTTTAACTTTTATTTTGTGGAAGTTATTCAAATTCAAGTTATTCAAATTTAAAGATAGGACCCTTATTTTGGCCCACCCTGCGAACAAGTTCCATAACAATTAATAAATATATATATATATATATATATATATATATATATATATATAAATAATTTATTAAAAAAACTATACGTCACAAATTTCAGAGACGTACCGCGGGTTCATCCAGATGGGCTGACTTTTTAAATTAAAAAAAATGTATATAGCTTAAGAAGACTCGTCAGCGTACTAAAATGAGATAAAAAATAAGGAGAAATAGTGTTTGGGTTCACCGTTAAAAAGCGGTGCATTACGGAAGTATCCTTTTTGAAGGAGGTACCGGGGTCAGAGTTATATATTGGTTGGGATTTATAGTGTTTTATTTTATTTATTATTTATTTATTTATTTATTTATTCATAGTTTAGTGCTAGAAAAAAGGTTTTTATTTCATTCCATTAGGTGTTTCATCTAATTATTTATTTATTAGCGGTTTTGTATTTTTATTTCAAACTGGTTGTATTTTGAAGATCGTCTTCAGACTGTAGGAGGTTTTCGGCGTCCCGAAAAAAACGAAAACAAGGGGGGATGGTGTTTTAATTGATCGTTTTAAACGGTGCATTGTTGACGCGTCACTTTTGAAGGAAGTAGTGAGTCAAGATTAAATATAATATATCGGTTTTAATCGTAATCAATTTTTCTTAAAATTAATTTGATTATTTATGATGGGTGTTGTCTGTTTTTCTGCTTCAAAAGTGTGTTTATTTATAGGGATAGTTGTGTTTATTAATTAGGCTCTGAGTGGGATTTATGATTTTTATTTTTTATTTTTCATTTTTTATTTGTTTATTTATTTATAGTTTGGTATTTTTTAATTAAAAATTTTTTTTTTATAGAATATTTTCATGTGGGGTCTGTATTTGAGTGGATTAATTGCTATGTACTGGCTGGATGTTGATGGAGGGTATATTTTTGTTAGTGAAAAAGTTAATCTTAGAGATATTTCATTTTCTAATTATCATTGCCATATGCATTCGTGCTGAGTTTATACATTTAGTTAATTCTGTTGACTTTATCTAATAACGTTTATGAGTCTATTATGGGGTATGTGTGAGACGGAGTGGCGGTTAGGTTTTAGACATCTATAATTTCTTTAATTCGATGGGGTTTGGGTTAGGGTTAGGTTCGGGTTATTTCTACGCGTTTAATTAGAGGGGTTCATGTATTAGTCATGCTGCTTTGACATTTCGAAAAAGGAATGCCAACTCAATTCATATGACTATATTGAGTTGCTGTCCACTATTTTGAAGGTGTATGTGATGAAAATGGCTACAGGCGGCCAATGGTGTGGAAGCAAGACTCAGGTTTGTGTCACACATCCGAGAAAACCCAGAAGTGGCTGTCTGAGAATTTCCACGACTTCCTCTTCCAAAACTCACCTAATTGCAATCCCATGGACTATTGTGTGGAAGGGGGAGTTTACAAAGACACAAATCGTACCGTCTGCAACACCAAGACCCAGCTGCTGCTAGGATGAAACTAGGGTTCAGTCGTGTGTCGATGGACACCGTGAAAGCCACGTTCAGGTCCTATCAGAAAGCCGTGGTGGATGCTCAGACTTGTTTTTTCTAGTATTCGACAAAAGATCCCTTTTCAATTTTGAGAACACATAAGTTATTGGCCTAACTATGACTTTTTTTTTCTTTTCAAAAGTTTAAAACTTGTCTCGAACACGCTGTCTAGATTTGGGTGTGTTATATCTTTATATAACAAATAAATGTTACCTAACGACTGTCTGTCGTTTGACGAATTCTATTTAATACGAAGTTCATCGGAAATCGATTACCTTAAAAAGCAAATGCATGGCACAAAGGGTTGGATATTAGAACAGAAGCCAATCAGATGAATAAATGTTGGCACTAAAACCTCGAAACATAAGTACAATTCGGTTTTCCACTGGATATTTCTCATATGTGTCGACCTCTACTTGAAGTTCTTGTTTGTCTAGCCACACTGAAGCGTTGTAATAAAACTATAAGACTATATATAAGACTATATATCTATATATATATATATATATACAGGGTGGGCAAAAATAAGGGTCATATTTTTAAAAATTCATAACTTTTTTATTTATTGATTTTTTAAATTTTTTTTTTTTAGAATAAGTAAAGGACCCCTTCCGAAGCAAGCATGAGCCGTATTAGCCATAAGGAACGTACCCTCATTTAGAAAACATTATTTTTGCTTAAAAAAACTCAAAACAGTGTAAAAAACAATACTTTAGTTTTTGTAAGTTTTAAGAAGTGTTTTTCGGCTAAAATTTGTTTTGTTTATTTCAAAAAATCTCGGAAGGGTCAGTCTACACACACATAAAGTTTGGTTAGTTTAACTTTTATTTTGTGGAAGTTATTCAAATTCAAGTTATTCAAATTTAAAGATAGGACCCTTATTTTGGCCCACCCTGTATGTATAAGTAAGCTATGGAAATATATTTACGGCAATTAAGCTACATAGAGCCCCCCACATTTCATCCCCGGGGGAATCTTCAGGATGATGAAACGCGGGAGCCTCTGTGTAGCTTAATTGCCATAAATATATTTCCATACCTACTACCTAGCTCTACTTGCGTATCGAGCACTGTTGAAGTAAATACTGAAAATTAATACATAAAAAATGATATCTCGTTATCAAATTTTATGTGGATATATGAAATATATATATATATATATATATATATATATATAATTATTGGTTTCGTTTGAGAGAAAGAAATTCAACATAGTGCCTGTTAATTTAATAATACAGAAAATAAGATCAAATAAACATGGTACTATAGGTTTCAAGCCGAGAGAGTGAACCTACACTAAAAACACTGTACTCCTCTGGGTTTTATTTATATTTATAAATCGCTCACCAGCTATCTTCAACCATATTTCGCATAAGAATAATGGTAGGACATTATGAGGTAAATTTTAATTAATTATTTTTTCACTTTCGGTAATTAACTAGTGGAGATCCTTTTGCAAAAGATAAAAAAGGCATGTAAAATTAATAATTAGTGAAAGAAAAAAAGGGAAGGAGGAAAGGGAATGACTAAAGAAAAATAATGGTCCTTTCCATAAAGTAAATATGTCTAGTGCATCCTCGAAGTTGAATTAGAAATCATATATTTCAAAATTTAATTTTTCTCTTAATATAATTAATTAGTATCCCTTATGTTTTTCTCCAATGAAAGCGTTGAGCAGGTCTTCTCATAAAATCAAAGAAAAATGAATAAATAAACTTTGTCCAAAATCCGTGGCCCGATTTAATTTGAAAATCATAATCCGCGTTTTGTTTAAAGGGAGGTCATTTTCAAATTTGCTTCTCTCTCTTACATAAGAAACTTATCTTTATTGAACCAGACAAAATTTTTTGTTATATGTATATTGAGCTAAAAATAAAGGTTTTTATGTCAATAATAAAATGTAGGAATTGATATATATATATATATATATATATATATATATATATATATATAATTGGTTACTTCATCTTATTAAAGTGTTGAATAAATGCTTATGTGTATAACTATCTTAGAATATTTTAAAATATATATCAAATTTAATTGCTTTATTTCAAAAAAATCTTGTCTACCTTCTAAGAGAATTCTTTGTGGGTCTCAAAAACAAAGGGAGTGTCTATTGGGACTAGATGTGATCAGCCTCTAAGATTCATTGTACATATACCATAATGCTATTTCAATTTTTTTCTTTACTCTCTCTTTTCACCCCTTTTTAAAATTCTTCGTTTTCTTAAAAAAAATCTCTCGATACATCCTTTGTTAAGAAAGGGCGAAACCGATCGGCTGGCTTTTTTTCTTGATTAACATATAATCATGAACGATAAAATTCGGCTTCTCTTCATGCTTCCGATAATATATATATATATATATATATATATATATATATATATAATTTATTTAGATATTGTATATTACATAATTCAGCAATGTACCGCGGTTTCATCCAAAAGGGCAGATTTAGACATCTTTAGTAAATCTCCGTACCCAGTGAAATCATCGGCAAGCTAGAACGATTGTAGTCACGCCCGACAGGGAATGGCGTCAACAATGGCAGAAAACGGCGTATCTCTGAGGTGGTCCCCGAAAAAAACCGGTGTGGGATAGTGATTAACTAAGACTTAAGGAAGATCGATGTTATTTCGTGTATGAAAAGCCGTCATTTTATTCCCTAGCAAGTTTTATTTATTTATTTATCTGTTAGCAAAAATACGAAAGGGGCGGCTATATAGTTCGCCGTTTGGGTTTGTGAGATTAGGGCGCTTTTTTGTTGTCGTTTTGGGGAATAAAATTATGTATCAATTGTTCGATATAGAGCTGAAAGAAATGATTCAAATATGTTTTTATGGACTTAACGTGTTTGTTTATTTTTGTTTATTGAATTGTTGTTTTCGTATTTTCTGTTCTTTTTGTAATGTTATTGTTATATCTAGTCTGAGAAAATACGAAAGGGGTGGTCATATAGTTGCCGTTTGGGGTTGTGAGATTAGGGTGTTTTTGTTGTTGTCGTTTTTGGGAATAAATTTATGTATCGGATTAATTGTTCGATATAGTATTGAAAAGGATGATGCAATAATGTTTTTATGGACTTAACGTGTTTGTTTATTTTTGTTTATTGAATTGGTATTAGTAAGATTTTCAGTTGGATGATGAAACAGTATTATGAAAAAAATGAAAAGTCATGATTAATTCATAGGGCCACTCGGCAAAATTTTTTGTTGACATTAGACTTGTAAATGACTATGTTGTAGTCTTTAGGGAAACATTCCTACGGTAACGTGTTCCACAGGTGGAAAGTTCTTGGAAAGAAACTCTGTGGATTAAAATTCCGTTTTATTTTAGCTACAGTGGGGAAGAAAGGGGAGTTCTTTACAATGTTTGTAGAAATACGGCTTCTTGATGAGAAGGCTTTACAGAGAGGGGTCACAAAGATTGGAAATACCGGTAGACTAGGGAAAGGGTAGCAACGTCTCTTATGTGGGGAAACGACCGGAAAGAACTGAAGAGATCATCCTCGCACTAGATTGCGAAGCCAATTTTGACAAAGTACAAAACCGACTTCACAATCTAGTGGGGAATGATCTCTTCTCTTCCTTACAGCCTCTTCCGGATAGAAGAGATGTTGCTAGCCACACTTTACTGCATCATTATGTTCATGGTAGGTGCTCGACAGAGCTCCATTCCCTGGTCCCCACCCCCTCCCGTAAAACATTCACAGCAAGATTTCACGTAGCTACAACCACATAATGCACTTTCCTCCCCCTCTCTCTATCAAATCAAGAAAGAGTGCTCTTAGCGGGCCGAATCTGATTCTGATATAGGTCGAAGATTGCATCAGCAATCACGTACTTTCTGGAGCGGTAGAATGATCCAACCATTTTTCCAGCGACTTTAGATGTAAGTCTTCCATTCTAGGTCTGTGATGAAAGTCAGTCGCATGAGCTTGTCAAAGCAGGGGGCTTCCTCAAGGAATGAGCCGTTCATTTACAACTGAGAAAAACGAGGATTCAAGCGTTGGTGGTGAAAGGAGAGAAGCTTGCTATTGGAGGTGTTAAAAGTAACAAGCTACTTTTTGCCCATTCCACTACTTGCTCCAGACAGGTGAAGAGATTATCGGTTCTGATAACCAGTGATCTTCGACGTGATGCCGTAAACAGTTGTATCGTCAGCATAGATCTCAATTAATCATATGATTTGTATAAAAGAGTTTTATTTCATATTTTAATCGCTAAACGAAAAGCTTGAATTGCCGCATATTATGTTAAATTCACCTAAGGATCTTCTTTATTCGACTCTACAAGCGTGTTCCGATCAGTTTGTCGGTTTGTTTACGCTTACGGTTTTAATTTGTAGATGAGTCAAGGTTAATATTGATTAGCATTTTCATCGCTAGACGAGAAGATTGAATGCAGTTTATTGTTATCTTCATGGACATTTTATGATTGTTGTGAGGATGTTCACTGCGTTTATTATGTATTAATGTGTCTTTGAATATTTTGTTATTAAAAATGGTTTAATGTTTCGTTAATGTCTTTCGACGTCGTTCACGTCAGCAGATAATGGCGTCCAAGAAATGAAACTTATTGGACACTGGTCAGGTTCACAATTCGTTTTAAAAAACGGCGCCATTAATCTATTATTGCCTGAATATTTATGAGGCAAAAATAATTCGAAGATATTTGGGGGCGCATATTTAAAGTCGACATTTGTGTTGGTCTGGAAACGAATGCTTTTTTTTGTTTTCTTTGATTTCTGAGACAGGAATATATCATGAAAACAGACATTTACATATTTTACCTACGAACCAGTTATTTAAATAGCGGTAGTTTAGTAATGAATGTGACCATTTAAAATATATGACAAAAATAAGTTTAGTGGTTCTGAATAGTTCGGTTGGGTATTGGGTTTTACAGCATATCAACCACCGTTGGTTAATTTTGTGATATGTTTTGTATAGGATTAGTCTGTAGATTATTTTTCTTTGTATGCGAATATTTTGTAAACAAATAGTCTGATAACGATAGATGCTATGTAACCCATAGATGTGACCTTGGCTGGTACTATCACCACGGTGAAGAGTAGACCTGAGAGCAGTGGTAATTAAGGGGTGACTCTACACTCACCAAACCTCCAAAAATTCTTGCCTCGCCATTGGATACAGTTTTGTGTCATACTTTAGGATGATTGGACAGTTTTTCTTGTTTTTTTTTGATAACTGAGTTCACCCCAAGCAAGGCAAGTTGCGACTGGAGACGTAAGGGACTACTGAGAATTAGGGTGAAAGTCTTAAGGGTCATCCTCAATTGTGAGCTGTGCACCTAGATGTTTGTTGACATTAGTTTTTAATTTCTGCATGTTGGTACAGTTGGGGGAACGGAGCAGGGAGGGGGTTCCAATGGCCGGCAGCTCGAGGAAAGAAGCTATTAAAGTAGAAAGCTCTCCGGCATTTGAGGACATCCATAATGAATGGATGGAATTTAGCTGATTGTCGGGGTTGTCTAGTGTATTTACGTCGAAGGGGCATTAGAGAAGCAAGTTCATCGGAGCACATTCCATTTAAGTACTTGTGAAACAAGCACAAGGATGCCACATTGTGGCGATAGGACATGGGCTAGAGCTTTGTGGATAGTAAGGGATCTATCAGATTAGAGTCTCTTTTTTACCTTGTCTAAGAGGGAGAGACTAGTGCATGGTGCATCAGCTCAGATGTGGCAACAATACTCCATGCATGGGCGGATGGTCGTTTTGTAAAGATATAGGATACTGTCAGGTGTGAGAAGTTTTCTAGCACGGTAGTGGGAGCCCATCTTATTCGCAGCAGCCTTGGCAATGTCTTCTATGTATTCGCTCTAATTCATGTAACCTGTGAATGTAAGGTCGAGGAGTTTGAACGTTGGACTCTCATGTAGGGTGTTATTTTCCATGGCAATCGGTGGTTGAAGAGGTTTCTTATAGTTGTTGAAGATCAAGAAGTTGAACGGATTCGGAAATAAGGTTGGCCGAAAAAGTGTACCAAGGACCAGGATAGATGAATTTCGAGGTTGAGGCGAATACCTTGCGTCAGCGTGTTCGAGGAAGTTAGTATTGTTCCCGGGACAAATTCTATTCAGCCAGGAGATTGGGACTACCTTTCCGGGTCAGAGTAAACCTGGGAGTAATCTTAATTAAAGGGTTACCACCACAAAACTCCTAAACTTGTGCTTCACAACTGGATGCACTTAAAAGTCATACCCTAGACAAACTAGGGAAATACATATAGCATGTAAGATAAGCAACTACTATTTACTTCTGTCACTCAATTGGTATAGATTCCTCGAATGTGTAATTTAAAGTGTATAAGTATATAGTATTAGTAAGCAATGCGAAAATAAAAATGGAATAGTGAAAGCAAATAATTGAAGACGATATATTTGATATCTTTCTTCAAAAAATATCTGTTTATTTTTCATCAACTATTTCAGATACTGTTTCAGTAAATCTTTCACTTAATGTTAATAAAATCCGGGAAGATTGAAATATTTGATATTTCGGGAGAATCTCTCCTCTTCCCAAATAACAAAAACAAACTTTATTTCCATTAACAATAAAAAAGCTCCCAAGATTGCTGTTCCTTAAAAGATTCTAGGTTTGTAGAAAATAGAAGTTCAGCAAAATATATAAGATATTATATTTGTTTATTAATTCATATTTTTTCTTATAATTTATTTATTTATGCTATTTATTACTGACTTGTAAGAATATATTTAGTATTAATTAAAACATATTTGTTTTTAATTCAAAACAGGGTGAAATATCAAAGTTTTTTTAGTCAATAGCTAGGTATTATTGTTATAATAATATTTTTTAATATATTTTTAAAATTGATTTAAAGTTTATGTTTTCATGTATGATTCGACGAGTAAATATTTATTCAGTTTTAGACAAAACTTCTTTAATCTGCGTTGAAATTTGTTGAGACTAAACAATAATGGAGAAGAGAACAAACACCGAAAATCTCTAAAAACATCAACCACTTATTAATGTGTGAAGGAAAGGTACTCATATAAGTTAATAAGAAAGTCTACGAGATGCGGGGCGACGATTTCTTAGACCGATGCTTGTGTTGTGAATAGTTATAGATTTTAAGACGCAGTTGCTATCGGCAAAATGTATCTGGTTTTCATTTTAATAGGTATTTTCTCAAATATCTAAAACTTTATATTTTATTTCTATTATTAAATTATTCGGACTACTATTCTCCGCATGCTTGTTGTATTCACAAGGTTTCAGCCGATAAACGCCCAAACTTCTTTAGGTGTATCTTTTTGATATCGGAAAACTTCTAAGCAAACCTGGGAATCTTTATGTCGGACCCGGGAACTTGGTTGGAATTTTGAACTTCTTTAGATGTATCTTTTTGAATTTGGGAACCTTCTAGGCAAACTTGGAAATCTTTATGTCGGACCCGGGAACTTAGTTGGAATTTTGAACTTCTTTAGATGTATCTTTTTGAATTCGGGAACCTTCTAGGCAAACTTGGAAATCTTTATGTCGGACCCGGGAACTTGGATGGAATTTTGAACTTCTTTAGATGTATCTTTTTGAATTTGGGAACCATCTAGACATACTTGGAAATCTTTATGTCGGACCCGGCAACTTGGTTGGAATTTTGAACTTCTTTAGATGTATCTTTTTGAATTTGGGAACCTTCTAGGCAAACTTGGAAATCTTTATGTCGGACCCGGAAACTTGGTTGGAATTTTGAACTTCTTTAGATGTATCTTTTTGAATTTGAGAACCTTCTAGGCAAACTTAGAAATCTTTATGTCGGACCCGGGAACTTGGATGGAATTTTGAACTTCTTTCGATGTATCTTTTTGAATTTGGGAACCTTCTAGGCAAACTTGGAAATCTTTATGTCGGACCCGGGAACTTGGATGGAATTTTGAACAGAATCATAATTCCGCCAGCCACGCCGGGGAAAAGTATGGATTTGTGTTATTCTTAGTTATTGTCGCCATCAATAAGGATTGAACTTTAGATCCTCAGAAGACTATTACTTAAAACCAATCGTTAAAAACGCTTATAAACACTCCAATTTACATCGGCCTAAACGCTTATCCTGAGTATTTCGAAGCGACAGACCGTAATCGTTGTCTTTTACTGTAATGTTTACAACACGTTTGCACATTTATCAAAAAATACATGATCACTGTATATTTCATTTTAAAATCAATTAATTTTCTTCAATTTGCTTATAACCAAATCTCAACATTTCTTTTATTTGAAGTTGGAATTTACTCTATTCATTCTTTGCACAACATTTTATCCCATTAAAACGTTATCCTATTACAATGTTATCCCATTAAAATTATACACCATTAAAATATATACATTTTTAAAATTAGCTTTATATTAGTGTATTTACTGTTGTAAGATATTAAGTTTACAGAATGTGGGCCAGGAATTTAAGAGTATGATTGGATCTCGATATCTGAGAGCAGATATACCCGGTATAGTGAGGGTGTAACTATTGCAATTCATTTTGCAACAAATATGCAGGTTCAATGATTATGATAATACTGTTTTTGCTACAGAACTAAATAAAATGCCTTTACATCCCACCGCCAGCGAGCAGAAACTCCGGAACAATACTGCACTCAATATGCCATAACTACAATACCTCACACGTAAAATACAGATGTGGACAACACATGACACAAAATCCAACTGTTTGGCAATCGAAAACTGTTTTCTTTTACGCCTCCTTCCAAGACCTGACGCTTGCGAAAGAAATGTCAATCTCTTGCCTGTTTTGGCTGAGGACATATGAGTCGTGTTATTCCAATATGGCTGCGAACAGATTTGTTTCACACAATCCTGTCGTCAATAGTAATCCTCTTACCCTGTCTACCCTGATAGGTCTTCATTAGTAAAACATTGGAATCATTCAACTTTTATACATTTAGCATGCTATAAAATTGAATTAATTTAAAAGACTTTATTACAAGATACAATTCTGTAACAAATATGATGTTTAACAATAAATATTTAGAAATATTACTTTAAACGAACTCCTATGCGTGTGTAAAATATATGTGAAGAAATATATGTGTTTTTATCTTAATAATGTGTCATTACACATCAAGGCTAAACACCACTCAAGGATAAGAGTTAATAAGATGGATAGATTACAATAATATTATAAATTTATTTATCTCAACTTACTCTACAATTGCTCTGTTTGATCTGAAAGTTCAATTATTGAACTGATTGGAATACCTGAACACCTTGTGTCACATCTTACCGCTGTAAAAGGAAGATTAAAAAAAAACTATTACCTTGCATGTGTGGGAATTCGATTTGTAATCATTCCAGGAATAGAACGTGGTTTCGGGAAGATGTTACTATAACCCTAACCCTGACCTAACCCTAACCCTAATTCTTTCTTTCTCATAAAATCTTTCTTGGAGTTTATATATTAGATCCATGGCCTTTTCTGTGTATCGTAAAACGCTTTTACTGACTCAACGGGGAAATTGAATGGAATATTCGAACATTTATAGATCTGATATAGAGATCAAGCAGGAATGGAACCCCTAGATTTCTGAAAAATTCGAATGGATATAAATATATATATATATATATATATATATATATATATATATATATATATATATAAGCTTATTACCCGTGATTCATCAGATAATAATCGTCAGGTAAACTGCCAACCCTTAAAACTTAAGAAATGATGCGAAACATTTAGACAAGTTTGAGAGACAATGACATGCCAACAGGAAGACACATGTCATTATTGAAAATATTGCCTATCAATCTTTTTTATTTCTCTCTCTCTCTCTCTCTCTCTCTCCCTCTCTCTCTCTCTCTTTAAGATTAAGAATTTAATAATGATGAATGTTATGAGAAGATTTAAAATCATCCTATACCACTCACTGAAGAGTTGGAGAAAAAAAAAATTCTTTTCTTTTTTTGAGAAACACTGTACAAGAAATGTGGATATTCGAGAGCAAAACAAAAGGGAGACGATAGTAACGAGACAGAGGGAAGTAAATTCAAGATCCACTATCTACTGTCCATATGTATTTATATACGGATGTGTCCGTGTGCTTAATGGTTTGAAACAAAAAGCCAAAGTTTAAAGACAAAAGAGCGCAACTTTCAAACCAAATAAAAATGGCGGCATTTTTATTTTCTTTTTCGTTCATCCTTTCAAGATGGCTCAGAGCAAATAACAAAGACAGTTCTCTCCGCTTCAAATCGTTTAACTAAAAGCATTTGTTTATCGTCGGATTTGTTTGTACTCGACTTCGCTTTGCGCCAAAGAGTCTTGCCTTCGGTAGAATAGAAAATAAAATTTCAAAGACTGCGGCAATAGAATTGTTTTTCCTTTGTAAAATATTTATGTCTCGCTTATTTAAACAGAATCGGGAATTTGTCTCTCGCTTCTGTTTACTAATCTGACAGTAAAAGAAACATTTGAATATAAGGGTGCCCCCCAAAATTAGAAAAGTATCACAATTATTTTACAAGTATATATATATATATATATATATATATATATATATATATATATATATATATATATCGTACATGTATTGTATTAGTTTCTGTAAATGTAAATCCGTAGAAACTCAAGGGTTTATAAAAAGTGCTCAATAACAAGTAGAGCTGTTTATAAGTATAACTTTTTATTTAAACAAACATTACTGGTTACATATGTGCATACATGTTTCGGTTGCACTTTGCCCAGAAAGTCAACCTCATCAGACCAAGAATTTCTCTGAAATATATATATATATATATATATATATATATATATATATATATATATATATATATATATATATATATATATGCGTGTGTTTATATATATATAAAAATAATAAGATCACGAAACAAAAGTCAATTTCATAATACTAGGTGACTTTAAGTTACACAATAACGTGTATTTCTTCTCTATTTGTTCAAACAAACCACATTTATAATCCTATCTTAGACTGGCAGAAAATCGAACTCTCCTTGTTTAGGCTTGTGCGTTTATGTTTAGTAGAGGGTAGTGCAGCATCAATGCAGTTCGAACGAGAGAAAAATGTATATTCATAAAAGTGAGGCTACCAACATTTGTAAATTTGAAAAAAATATTTTTCAAAAGTTGTTTATTATTTCAAAATCTTATTATTTTATAATTTTATAATTTTATAATTATAAAATAATAAAATTATAAAATAATAAAATAATAAAATAATAAAATTATAAAATAATAAGCAATTTTTGAAAAAAGTTTTTTTCTAAATGTTGGTAGCCTCACTTTTATATATATATATATATATATATATATATATATATATATATATATATATATATATATATATATATATATATGTTTTCTCCAGTAGTGACCATTATTTCCTTTTTCCCAATATGTCAACCCTATATTTGTTTGTGCTTGCATGACATTTTTCTTTATATTATCATCCTGATGAAGTGTTATAAATAAAGACGAAGCGTTGATGTACACATAAAAAAACATCCATTTTTTGGTTTTCCTTTTTCATTTTCCCATTACGTCGGATTACCTTCATCTTTCTTTTCCCATATATATATATATATATATATATATATATATATATATATATATATATATATATATATATATATATATATATGTGTGTGTGTGTGTGATTTTGTCCGTCCGTCCGTCTGTCTGTCAGTCACAATTTTTTAACCTGATAAATAAATTGCGAAATTCGTCTAATTACTAAATATTTTAGATCTTAACTACTTTTAGAAATGGAAAATATTTCGTTAATAGTAAATAATAAAGTCCCAACAAATAAAGCGGATGCCATGGCCGGAAATAAAAACCAAAACCTTGAGATCTGAAGCCAGACATTCTACCAACTGAGCTATTTGCAGATCGTTATAAATATAGCTTTAAAAAATTCCGTTCAAAATAATTATAACTTTGGCGTAACGTCATGGATTCATGTTTTACGTTGATTTTTTTTTCACAATTATATAATTCTAGATACCCTCTCGAGCGAGAGTAAGAGAGAGAAGGAGGTGACGCCTAGCAAAATTATGTGACTGGAGGGAGCATATTTTTTCTAGTTATTAAAATTGAATAAATCAGAAATGTTAGATCCAATGTCCTTTATCGAGCAGCTGCAAAACGACGTATACGGTCTAGCCAGCTTTCACTCATTTTTGGATGACTTCAAGCGGGTTATTCTTTCAAGCTTCCAACAAAATAATTAAACTTTATGTTAGAGTAAACCTGAAACGTTAACGTTTTTTACGTTCAGATATGGACATCCTAGGGCGTCATTCGTTTGGTTCAATTTACTCAAGAGGTAGGCAACAGTGTATTTGGATGTATCGGTCACATCATGTCGCAATGTTCATTCGTCCTATTTCGTGATAAAAATCATACCCGCGGTAAACTACATTTATACATTGTAAAGTCCCCTGTGTATTTACGGGACAGTAGATCATACAAATTCTTATTACAAGATTATACATTAAATGTATATTTATTGTTTGAACTAGTAGTAACATAGACTTATACTTAGTCAGTCTAAATGAGGTAACACCGCCGACACGTTTAGAATGTGTTAACAAACTGTTGCGCAACGTTTTTCAACGACCATGGAACCATTTAGAAAGATGATATTTTAACAAACGAGAGCGAAAAACTATTTGACTACACGATTCTTGGCACTTCGAATGAGACTCAAATCGCAGTAAATAACTGTTTTTTTATGTTTACGTAGATAATAACGCATCTCTATCGACAAACAGAATTTCCTTCCTTCGAGTAGCGATAAATAATCACGGATCTTCCTTTTGTCGGTTCGTACACTCCAGACAGCAAGGTTAAAAATTCATTTCCTGATCGCACTGTCGTCTATTGCCAGACGTTTTCGCAATTTCCGCCATTGCTTTGCCTTCATAAAATATTTCAACAATGTTCTGTCTTCTCATCGTTGCCCAAATGTTTTACGGTCATTGCACATATATTTTAAAGCGTTGAAAAGTAAGCAAAAAAAAAACAACAAAAAAACAAAATGGCTTCTTCGTCTTCTTTGATGCACAGCACCACATGACACACATATCCTCTACTCTATAATAAAGACCAACGTGTATTTATTTGTATATTTTTATATATAAAATATATGTACTTTTTTCTCATCACGAAAAAGTAAAAGTAAAAACGTGCCTTTTTCTAGATGGACAAAATGAATTATAAGTTACCAAAAAGCATGTAGTTTAGTAACAGCCTAGTCGCATCGTGTGACCGTTTAGTCGCAAGTAGCACATCGAACTTGCGACTAGTTTACTCGCCGCGACTAAAGCTGGATATGTTCAACTTTAGTAGCAAGTAGCGCGTGATTCGTGATCACGTGACCTGGTATCGCGAGATTTTATGATACGGTGACCTGGTTTCGCGAGATTTTATGATTGTTTCAAGACCTAATAGCGGCTGCTGCGAATCAATATTCGCTTCATTCAACTTCACAGTCATGCAGTTTGTTGCCATGACAGAAAAATAAAGTTTAAAGTGGTCAGCTAATGAAATCAGTAGATTTCCAGATATTTAATGAAACTACAAAAGTTTTGGGGATACAGACAATCTACAGTATATGAAGAAAAATGCGAAAGAGTACAATTTTAAATATTTAATGGATGAACTAATTGAAGCTGGTTTTGAGATTCATTGAAAAGATGATTTGACAAAGAAAATAAAGAACTTGAAAGATGCATATAGGAATGAGATTAATAAAGTGAAGTAATCTATGAAAAGTAGAGAATGAAATTAATAAAGTGGACCAGGAATTAATGAGGTTTATAAGCCAAAGCTCGTTTGGTTTAAAATAAATTATGGCGCCTGACCCATAGAACTGCTAGACAGGTAGTCGACTCGATGATACAAGTAGCGGTGAGTGAACTCGTCTCGTGTGACAAGCTCAGCCGTTGCTACAAGTGGCAACGAGTGAAATCGTCTCGTGTGACCAGCTCAGTCGCTGCTACAAGTAGCGGCGCATGAAATCGTTTCGTGTGACCAGTTCAGTCGCTGCTACAAATAACGGCGAGCGAAATCGTCTCGTGTGACCAGATCAGTCGCTGCTACAAGTAGCAGCGAGTGAAATCGTCTCGTGTGACCAGCTCAGTCGCTGCTACAAATTGCGACAAGTAAAATCGTCTCGTGTAATCAGCTCAGTCGCTGCTACAAGTAACGGCGAGATAAATCGTATAGTATGACTAGTTTAGTCGCTGCTACAAGTAACGGCGAGTAAAATCGTATAGTGTGACTAGCTTAGTCGCTGTTACAAGTAGTGGCGTATGAAATCGTCTCGTGTGACCAGCTCAGTCGCGGCTACAAGTAGCGGCGAGTGAAATCGTCTCGTGTGATAAGCTCAGTCGCTGCTACAAGTAACGGCGAGTTAAATCGTATAGTACGACTAGTTTAGTACTGCTACAAGTAACGGCGAGTAAAATCGTATAGTGTGACTAGCTTAGTCGCTGTTACAAGTAGTGGCGAGTAATATCGTCTCGTGTGACAAGTTCAGTCGCTTCTACAAGTAGCGGCGAGTTAAATCGTCTTGTGTGACCAGCTCAGTCGCTGCTACAAGTAGCAGCGAGTGAAATAGTCTCGTGTGACCAGCTAAGTCACTGTTACAAGTAGTGGCGTATGAAATCGTCTCGTGTGACCAGCTTAGTCGCTGCTACAAATAGCGACAAGTGAAATCATCCCGTGTGACCAGCTCAGTCGCTGCTACAAGTAACGGCGAGCGAAATCGTCTCGTGTGGCCAGCTCAGTCGCTGCTACAAGTAGCGGCGAGTGAAATCGTCCGCTGTAACCAGCTTAGTCGCTGCTACAAATAGCGTCGAGTGAAATCGTCTCGTGTGACCAGCTTAATCGCTTATACAAGTAGCGGTGAGTGAAATCGTCTAGTGTGACCAGCTTAGTCGCTGCTACAAGTAGCAGCGAGTGAAATCGTCTCGTGTGACCAGCTCAGTCGCTGCTACAAATTGCGACAAGTAAAATCGTCTCGTGTTATCAACTCAGTCGCTGCTACAAGTAACGGAGTGATAAATCGTATAGTATGACTAGTTTAGTCGCTGCTACAAGTAACGGCGAGTTAAATCGTATAGTATGACTAGTTTAGTTGCTGCTACAAGCAACGGCGAGTAAAATCGTATAGTGTGACTAGCTTAGTCGCTGTTACAAGTAGTGGCGTATGAAATCGTCTCGTGTGACCAGCTCAGTCGCTGCTACAAGTGGCGACGAGTGAAATTGTCTCGTGTGACCAGCTCAGTCGCTGCTACAAGTAGCGGCGAGTGAAATCGTCTCGTATGACTAGCTCAGTCGCTGCTACAAATAACGGTGAGCGCAATCGTCTCGTGTGACCAGATCAGTCGCTGCTACAAGTAGCAGCGAGTGAAATCGTCTCGTGTAAACAGCTTAGTCGCTGCTACAAGTAACGGCGAGTGAAATCGTCTAGTGTGACTAGCTCAGTCGCTGTTACAAGTAGCGGCGAGTAATATCGTCTCGTGTGACAAGTTCAGTCGCTTCTACAAGTAGCGGCGAGTTAAATCGTCTTGTGTGACCAGCTCAGTCGCTGCTACAAGTAGCAGCGAGTGAAATAGTCTCGCGTGACCAGCTCAGTCGCTGTTACAAGTAGTGGCGTATGAAATCGTCTCGTGTGACCAGCTTAGTCGCTGCTACAAATAGCGACAAGTGAAATCATCCCGTGTGACCAGCTCAGTCGTAGCTACAAGTAACGGCGAGCGAAATCGTCTCGTGTGGCCAGCTCAGTCGCTGCTACAAGTAGCGGCGAGTGAAATCGTCCGCTGTAACCAGCTTAGTCGCTGCTACAAATAGCGGTGAGTGAAATCGTCTAGTGTGACCAGCTTAGTCGCTGCTACAAGTAGCGGCGAGTGAAATCGTTACCAGCTCAGTCGCTGCTACAAGAATCGGCGAGTTAAATCGTCTCGTATGACCAGCTCAGTCGCTGCTACAAGTAGCGGCGAGTGAAATCATCTCGTGCGACCAGCTTAATCGCTTATACAAGTAGCGGTGAGTGAAATCGTCTAGTGTGACCAGCTTAGTCGCTTCTACAAGTAGCGGCGAGTGAAATCGTTTCGTGTGACTGACGCTTTAGTAAGATTTATCGCGCTTTAAAAAAATTCGGAAATTAATCTATAGTAAATAGTGAAATGTGGATGTTTTTTATTCTTTAGATCATCAAAAATGATAAAAAGTTTAATTTATGTATGAAAAATTAAATTACTGATGCAATTCTATAATTTTATAATATTTTAATAATAAATCTAGATTTATCGCCTTTGCGAACACGAGCAAAGCATATTTTTTCTACCATTGTTCTCTCTGTTTCGTTTTCTCTTTTTTTCTCCAACTGACTGTATTTATATCCCCTTTTTGTTTCTAATGGAATATTCCAATCTTTTGTTCTCTCCATTATTTATCACCTGCGAGGGTTAATGAACAGAAAAAGAGAAAGAATGATAGATGTGAGAGTTATAGATATCGTATAGAATGAGAGCCCGTGATCAAAAATGCAATGAGAGAGAGGGTGAAAGTGATAGATTTGAAGTTAGTAAGACATGAGTGCCTTGATTGTTTATCTTCGCCAATTACGGCTAATTAGAACAATTACAATGGAAGTTTTTACAAGCATAACTCAATCCGAAAACCGAGGAATATTTTAGCCTGCATTTTGTGTGATTAAAATACGTAGGAAAAAGCCACGAGGAAACAAACGTTGAATAAATCAGTTTCATTATAATAACAGATATGAAATACGGTCTCTAATTTGAATCCAAATTGATGAGAATAATAAGAAGGAATCATCATCATTTGTTTCGTTTCAGAAAAAATCTTTTTAACCATTTCTTTTTTAACTTCCTTCAAAAGATTCCTTTCTGTTTTCAATCGTCCGTTAGAATATCAAAGATTCACTTGTCACTAATCACTGGTTATCGTTTAATCTTAGCAAATTATTAATTTTAGTATGGTCACTTTTAAAACACTACTACTACTACTACTACTACTACTACTACTACTACTACTACTACTACTACAACTTCTACTACTATTATTAATACTACTAATACTACTAATAATACTAATAATATTGAAAACTGAAAATCACAAAATCCCCAGGGACATAGAGGTGCACACATATAAACTCATCTAAGCCAGGAGACCGAGCATCATAATAATATACAAGAAAAAAAAAACACTGCTAAATTGAAGATTTTGTCGTCTCAGCGAACCATAGGGGAACTATCTAGGAAATACACGGAATTGCCAGAGAACTGAAAGGAATAGAGAACATGGAGAAAGTCAATATAATACCAATAATCGTAGGAGCACTAGGAGCAGTCCTCCCCCAAAACTGGAAAAAGACTAGGAAAAATTGGAATCAAAGGGAAGACTGAGACTATACAAAGGACGGCAATGATGAAAACAGCTGAAATCTTAAGGAAAATCTGCGAATACAGAAAGAAACCTACATAAAGAACGTACACTAACCAGCCACATGGAAGTTGCAACAGAAATAAAACAAACACATGAACGGAAAACCGAGGGAACTGAAACTGCCAACAAATCTCATGAACTGCCCTGCCTACAAAAAATGGTATCAGCCTCGTGTAATACCACACCAAATAGTCGTGAAGAGTCAAGAAGAATGGGAAGACCGAGGAAGGAGAGCACGAACCAGAGTACGAAGAGTAGCGAAGAGTACGAAGAGTAGCGGAACGTTGTGGAAGCTTATTGCTACCCTAATCCCAGAGAAGAACAGTGGTTGTTACCAGCGAGAACTGAATGGTAAATGGCTGGTGTGATAACGCAAAGTCATTTGGTTATCGAAATCTGAGGAGACTTGTTGTCACTCAGACTCTAGGGAACACAAGCGGTAATTATCAGTGAGCAATCACTGATGATGAATTGTGTGAGAACTTTTAGTGTGTACGTAATAATAATCATTGAAGTACAAACGGACAAACTTATACAAACACAGAAAAACCGGACCTGATAATCGACAACAAGAAGAGGAAAACTAGTCAAATCATAGATATAACCGTCCCAGCTTATTATCAGGTAAACATCAAGGAGAAAGAATTGGTTAGTAAATACATGGATACCGACAATTGTCGGAGCGTTAGAAACATTGCTGAAATAACGGGGAAAAATACTAGTTACATTGGAATCAAAGAGGTGGTTGCCACCATAGAACGGACGGTGCTTATGAAAAAAGTTGAAATCCTCGAGTGCGGAAACCAACCACAGATAAGTTAAAATAATAATTATAGAAAGAACAGTACATGAAGCTAAAGGAACTGAAAATATCTGAGATCCTGTAATCTGATAACACCCTCCCCAAAATCGTCACACTAGCATCGGCTGTTACAACACATAATAGTCGTAAAGGCTCAAGAGGGCGGAAAAACTGAGGAGGGAGAGTACCAGCTAACATTGCAATGGTAGGCTGCGGATGACATTGGAATCTTGGAGAGGCTTTTTGACACTCAAATTCCAGAGAAAATCAACCGTAGACGGCTGTTGAGATAACGCAAAATTATTTGAAACGGTTGTCGAAAAAGGCGGAGATTGTTGAATATCTGGAGAGGCTTGTCATTAAAATTCCAGGAGACACCACTTGACGTCACGAATCACTGAAAAATGAGGTAGCAATGATAAAAATAAAATTCATAACCTAACAAACGTCGCCCGTCCAACGGAAAAAAAACCCCGGTGGTACCAGCAGAGATAAAAATGCGCATGAAGGGTCTGTGAGGATGGAAGGTGGGAAGAGGTAGAGCAACATCCAAACTTCCATTGTAAGAGCACGAAGAATACTAAAATCACGAGGAGACCTATTGTAACTCAAATTGCAGAGAAAGTTACCGGCTTTTTCCAGGGAAAATTTAATGGTAAACAGCTGTTGCGAAAACGAAATGTCTGTTGCAACAATGATCGAAAGATGCGGAAGTGTTGGAAATCTGAGGAGACCTGTTGCCATTCAGACTCATGGGAACACCATTTGTTTTACCAGTGAGAGATCACTGACAATATCTGTTGAGTGAGTAAATAACAATAAGAAACTTTCCTAAATCGGAACGGGGACGAATCAAGACAGTCGCGCTTACATAAAAGAGCTCGATATCCTTCTAAATAGAGCTTTATAAGTGTAATACATATTAAACTAGATTATAATAACACATTGCTGCAGTTTCACGGAACTTCCGATAGTCAGTAGTGTATTACTAAACTCTTTAACATCTTTATGCATGTCAATCTTCTGAAAGCGCTTCTTATAATCTGAAAAGATGCATGGGTTTCTTTTTATTAAAGATTATCCAACACAAGTAATTTCTATTGGATGACAATAACAAAATGATGTACTAAGCTGTCGACATAATTTGATTTTAGAATCTTTAAATATTTTTCAATGATGTAGTAGTTGTATTTTTAAATGTGTTATTAACTATAGTAGTTGTATTTTTAAATGTATTTTTTTAAACTATAGTAGTTGTATTCTTAAATACAACTGATTTATGCCAAATAGTTACTAAAAGCAAGGGTAACATTGCAGATCGAAGCAGAAACCTGCATGATTGACTTCCTCTGAATAAATGTATCGTCTGTGATTTTATTTTCTGTCACTCCTTTGCACAATCGATGAAATTACGAAAAATATGCCCGCAATAAAAACATAGAATCAATCATTCAGGATTTGAGTTAATTATACAGGGTGGGCCAAAATAAGGGTCCTATCTTTAAATTTGAATAACTTGAATTTGAATAACTTCCACAAAATAAAAGTTAAACTCACCAAACTTTATGTGTGTGTAGACTGACCCTTCCGAGATTTTTTGAAATAAACAAAACAAATTTTAGCCGAAAAACACTTCTTAAAACTTACAAAAACTAAAGTATTGTTTTTTACACTGTTTTGAGTTTTTTAAGCAAAAATAATGTTTTCTAAATGAGGGTCCGTTCCTTAGGGCTAATACGGCTCATGCTTGCTTCGGAAGAGGTCCTTTACTTATTCTAAAAAAAAAAAAATCAATAAATAAAAAAGTTATGAATTTTTAAAAATAGGACCCTTATTTTTGCCCACCCTGTATATAGACACACTGAAAAATCAAAGTGGATCATATATAATATTCTGCTTTTATAACAACTGGCAATAATACTTATTGTTTATAGATTTTAAGGCAACCAATTCTTTACATTTAGATAAATACTTATAATTATATAAATGATGGAGAAATATCTCAAAATTATTTCCATCACTTTAGAATTATTTCTGAATTTGTATTTCCTACCTGTGTTATATAGATAATTATTTAATGAAGATCGAAAAAATTATAATACAAATGTACATATAACACGGTTGGAAATTCCGTACAGATTGCCGAGTCCGATATAAAGTTTGAGTAGATGCACTCGAAGAAGGTCAGAGGTTACATTGGTCGAAACATTGGGAATATAACAAGCTACTTCTAAGAGAAGTGAAGCTGATCTCATACCATTGCTTATTGCGACCATAACCCTAACCCTAACCCTAACCTTAACCTCCGCTTCTTGCGACCATAACACTAACCCTAACCCTAACCTTAACCTCCGCTTCTTGCGACCATAACCCTAACCGTAACTTAACACACACATAGGAAACGCTTCGAGAGTCAACTCTGAGGAAGTTCACAAGGCAGTGTAGAATAACTTTCTGGCAGCTCATTCGACGCCACTGGGATCATGTTTAACGGCGTTTGTTTTTCCAAATAAACTATTCTAGCGACATGGAAAGGTGGGTCTGTTGCAAGGTTCACAACTTTGCCTCCATAAACTGAAGAGCAAGCCGCACTCAACACTGTACCAAAATAAACACATAGAACTGGCACTATACTCATCCGAAACTGAAGGATGCTTATCATAGACAATGCCCAATAAAGATGTGTTATATTTTTTATAGCCAACTTCTTCCGGGAGAAATGCCAACATTTCTATAATGTATGTTGGATTACTAAACGCTAAGTTCTTCTATCCCAATTTATTTATCTTCCTCCCACAAGGTAAGATGTGACACAAGGTCGGGGAAGTGGGATTTGAAAAGCCAGCGCCCGAGAAGGTGAGCACTCTGGCCTACAAAGAATGTCTGGGAAGCCCTGTCAGCATTCCCCGGTAGTGGCGCCTCAGGCAGTAAGCTATAAACTTACTCCTCCCCAAAGAGGGGAGGCAAAGCCTGGGAGGGTGGACCTCCTAGAACTGCACAGGACAGACCCATAGACCGGCGTAAATCAAGCCGTGAAGGCCAAGACAATACCAGTCTATGGGGTGCAGTATCCATCGGAACAGATACTACACTTTGATCTTAGAATATATTTCACATCGGTGTAAAAATTGTTAATATATAAATACGTTTTGTTTGTTAACTCTGGTTTTTCTTCTTTAATTCCCCACAACACTTAATCGTTGAATTTATCACTTGTTAAAATGGTGACCCCTTCATTCTCAATCATTCATGTAAAGAATGATAATGTGAAATAATCTTCTCACAATGACGTCACTAAAGAGGGGGGGGCGAAGCCTGGAAGGGTGGACCTCCTAGAACTGCACAGGACAGACCCATAGACCGGCGTAAATCAAGCCGTGAAGGCCAAGACAATACTAGTCTATGGGGTGTAGTATCCATCGAAACAGATACTACACTTTGATCTTCTATCCCAATAGTTGAACGATTATTATCGTTCATCACTCAAACGGTTAAACACTTATTTAGACGATGTTAATGTGTTTCCACACCCATACTAGACTCTTTTTAACGAAATGTATAAATGTATAGTAAAAAAGAATAAGGTAAACAACTATTCCAAATCTCTTTTTAAAAAACTTTATTTTCTCTTCAAACGATGAAAAACAACAGAAAACCTGCGCAGAAATCAGTTATTTATAGGTGGACGAAAATTCTCTCGAATATCTTCGTCTGTTTTTCTGTAAAAAAAAAATCATAATTTCTGTATTTGTTTACGAATAGCATTCAATAATGAAAACAGATTTCACACGATTTCAAATGAAAAATGGTCGATGACCTTTTCTTTACAGACTCATATGAAGCAAAAGTATTTTTGAAGAAAGACATTTTCAGATATATGATTAAAATAATGACGTGACGAGACTCATTTGACACTTTTTGAATAGCGAAGGAAAACGTCATATCTTGGTTAATAATTGATTTATTCGCTAAATTCAAAGTGAATGTCTTAAAGGAATCATTTGAGAGTACAGTTCAACCTGAAGAAGCCGTCCTGAGCCTCAACCACTTTTTTTCAGGCGAGACCTTAATGTCGAATAGGAGGCTTACACTGTGTCCTTTCGAGGGGCGATTGAACATAAGTTTGATACAGATAACGGTCCTTGGTATTGCAGGCGGTACGGTTAGTGTCTTACCCAACTGCGCCCCACACATAAAAGTTCATTGGCTTGGAGTCAGACGAGTTAGGGTCGAGATGTTTGGACTGGTGAAATATCTATCTATCTATCTATCTATCTATCTATCTATCTATCTATCTATCTATCTATCTATCCCCCCACCTCTCTCTCTCTCTCTCTCTCTCTCTCTCTCTCTCTCTCTCTATATATATATATATATATATATATATATATATATATATATATATATATATCACTGAAGTTAAGCGACGTCGAGCCTGGCCAGTACTGATTGGGTGACCATTTGGGAATACTAGGTGCTGTATGTTTCTCAGCATTGTTTCCAGTCGCCTTGAACTGCTTGCCATTGGAATCAAGCAGTGCCGACTCAGGAGAGATGTTGCTTCACAATTACACGCGCGGCCAGCCCCTTGCGGGGAACTTATACGTCGAAATCGACGGGAGAGGATATGCATCCGGGGACGGGTATAGGCACTTTGTAGAGAATTAGAGTTTAAATCTATTGAACATTTTCTTTTTGATGGGGTACGCTTTAAGGAGCACGCGACCTAAATAATAAAGTTTGCCCACATTACTCAACGCGTTTCCGAGATTACGTATCTGATAATTCATAATGATAAGTTCATAAGGAGTGTACATTTTACGTAGATATTATTGACACTCACGCGCATACACACGCACTGAACCAGTTAAACATACTATAACTCAAAATTTGATGTAGAGCAATTCTTTTCTGTATGAAATTTTCTTGGAGGGCGCGAGTTTTGGCCAAACTCCCGTTTACTGTACAGTTTTTATTGAAAAGTAATAATGTTCCTACGTTATTAACCATGTGGCATATATATTCTATAATTCATGATCAGTTCAGTAGTTTAGAAGTGAATCCTTTACATAATATATATATATATATATATATATATATATATATATATATATATATATGTATATATATATTGTTCGTTCTTTTTTTAAAGCATTGAATGAAAATGTAATAAATGACGTAAGAAGCACTTTTAACAATGCGTGAAAGATTTATTTCTTTTTTTCTTTTTTTTCAATTAATTTCGAAGGATACAACCTTCATCATCAGAGATATATATATTTTTTTTATAAAATAAACAAACTTTACTTTTGTTTATAAGTAAAACGTCGTGTTGGTGTGACGCTCTCCGCCAAGATGGAATGGGCGGAAGTGAAAATAAGAACGAGGAAGCCAGGGCACGCCGGGAGTTATAATTTTTTTTAGATATTGTTCGTTCTTTTTTTTTTTTAAGCATTGAATGAAAATGTAATAAATATCTCTGATGATGAAGGTTGTATCCTTCGAAATTAATTGGAAAAAAAGAAAAAAATCTTTCACGCATTGTTAAAAGGGCTTCTTACGTCATTTATATATATATATATATATATATATATATATATATATATATATATATACATATATATATATATATATATATATATATATATATATATATATATATATATATATATATATACGTTTTGATGGTTGAAATAGACTAGATATACATTCGGATTGAACACATTATAACTTATTTCGACCGTAACTAGGTCTCCTCGGATGTGTTTCCAACCGTCATAAAGATAAGAAATCTATTTCAACCTCAAAACATATTCATGCTCTGTTTGAACGGACATAGAGCTCTCTGATTCGAATTCCTATCGAAACTATTCGAACCTGAAAACTTTGAATAAATAATATTTGTAAGAAAAAATATCTTTAATGGTGATCATTGGTGTCCTGAAAGGAATGCTTTGGTAAGCCTTCATAAAATCACACACATATATATATATATATATATATATATATATATATATATATATATATATATATATATATATATATATATATATATATATATATATAGTTTTATAGTGAAATAAATTCCAAAAGAAAATCCGGGTATGAGAGCTCAATGTAATAAACAGAGCAAGAATCAAATAAAATAAAGTAACACGGAATCACATAATCACCGGTGCAATAATTTATTTCAACCTTCTGGCATTGTCAAGCATCTAGTCACCTCACTTGTATGCAATGTTGTCAATGAGTCACCTCAATGTAGTCACCTCACTTGGATGCTTGACAATGCCAGAAGGTTGAAATAAATTATTGCACCGGTGATTATGCGATTCCGTGTTACTTTATTTTATTTTGTATATATATATATATGCTGTTTGGTGAACACAATAGTTTATGAATGAAGCTTCTACATATAAATATATAAATATATAAACATATGCATATACTGGAGGGTCGAATACACAATATATGTACAATTTTGCCTTCATTTAAAAGATCTGATAAAAGTTATGGTTGTCTCTCAAAAAAAGAAACTTTAAGATATTGTTTTTTACCACATTTTATATAAATTATCAACTGAAACACTGGAGTGCGAGTGATTTAATCGACATCGACTATGTGGTCGGATCAATCGTATCTGTTTAAATTGAAATCGCGCCAGACACGGCATTAAGCCCCTTGATGTAAGGAGCTAACAATACCGAAATATGATAATCGCAAAGTCAGGAGATGCCTATTGGCCTTAGTCTTAAAAAGAGCAATGCTATAGGTAAGAGGAAACAGTGGACAGGAAGAGATTTCCACAAGCCTGCAGTTCTTGGAAAGAAGATACTTAGAAAAAAAGCTGTATTACAATGAGGTATCAAAACAGGCAGCAGGAAGAGAGTTCCGTATTACAATCAGGTATAAAAACAGGGAATTGATGGATGGAGACCACTAGATCAACAGGTCAAACGAGCTGGTCAAAAGAAGCAGGGAGCAGATCACATATTTCTGAAGAACACATGCCATAATAGTATTTATAGGAAAGACTGAGACTAGCAACATCACGTCTGTGAGAGAGAGGGTGTAGAGAAGAAGAAAGGGTAAGCCAATCAGAGTATATATATATGTTTCTGCACCTTCTCAAGAACCCTCAAATGGGACAGAGATTTACCAAATATAACAACAGTACTCATACATGGTCTGATTGTGGATTTGTAGAGATAGAGAATATTTGCTTACATTTAAAAGCATTGAGTAAGTTATCCAATAGTAACCACATTTCAACATTAAATAACTAAAACATGGTTGATCTGTTATAAAAAGAACAGTTAAAACTGTATGTGGGCGTTCATAAGAACTAAAGGATGATTCCATGCTATCATTTTGATACCAGCCAAAGAACAGTTAAAACTGTATGTGGGCGTTCATAAGAACTAAAGGATGATTCCATGCTATCACTTTGATACCAGCCTTGGATCCATCCTTTCACTATTCTGACAACCTAGCGACTGACGTGAATCACCAGACCCTTCTCTGTTGAAATAAGGTATGATCCGGATCGGTGCAACCTCCCAGGCAATACTTATTTCTTCGTGAGGGGTTGTGGTTTATTGCTGATTTTCTGAAGTGTCCCAACCGGTGAATGTTTACAGGTATGCTCTCGTTATTTTTCTACCCTGCCGGAATATTTCCCCGGGGGAGCTGGCCTCCTCCCCCCTCGGGTCTTGCTGCAGTGGATAGGAAGTTTATACAGAATGTAAAAAAAATAAAACAATTAGAATATGCGAGTGTTTGAGGTAGCCGTTAACGTTCGGAGGAAATCCCGTAGAAAATCGGGGGATGGACTTGATGACGTCGATCACGACACGAATTGACGATCCTCGCGTTCCAAGTTCAAATCGCTTCGCTTCCATAGTACTTCTTTCATTTATGGATGTTGGCAACCTTCACGTGGTCCATTCTGTAAGTACTAAATTCTAGAAAAAATCGGAGAAACGAATCCCAACAACAAGTATCAAGTGGCTTCAAAAAGTCGTATCGTGCTGATTTGTAGGAATGTAATGATGTCTAAGACATTATTTAATTTCAATCATTTAAACACAACAAACACAACCTCTTAATTATTAAAGCTTGTTTTATCATGCAAGAAGCACACACACGAAAACGAATGGTGTTAAGAGTGAGACATTAGCTGTTCAGACGCTATTGTATGAATTAAATATGACCGCAACGATTTGGTGAAATTATCGCGCATTTAGAAGCAAAATAAATTGTTTTCTGATTAATTCAAGTAATTTCAAACGGTTTTATTCAACAACCAGTAATCACTTCCGCCGATATTCTTTATAGAAAAAAAAATTCGCTGATGAAAGATATTGAGCGGATGTGTCGTGTCAATCAATGACAACTGTAGAACTTGTCTTTATCTGTAGAGCACGTCACCACAGAATAGCCCTCCTGCGGGCTACAATATGGTCGTCTTCAAATTCGATATCAACAAATGCTTCTTATAAAGCGTCTTTATAAGAAATCACATTTTACTAATTTCTATTCATTTTTTTCAACGCTCTCGTAATATTTATCATCATTAAACTGACAATACATCCATATATGAACCGTTATCCTCGAGTGGCTTTTAACCTTGATAAACGGTGACACATTAGTAAAAAAGGAAGAGAGATAAATAGATATTCAAAACAGGGAAATGTCTGCTTTAGAAAACGTCTAACATTATTGTTACTTATATTTCTTTGCGTATCTTTGAACAATTTGTCATAAGACAATTTCCAACATTTTAATGCATTTCTCTGCATTATTGTTGTATTCTGCAAGATACTTCAAGTTGCAATGGTTGGATAGTAGAAAGTAGATAAGGCAGTGTAGCATTGCATGGTCCTCCTCTCCACGTTCACAGATGGTTGAGTCAGTTTTGTAGCCCCATCTAGCCATAGTAACTTTTGATCGCCCTATTTTCGTTCTCCGGCGGTTAAGTGTTTTCCACTGGTCTCTGGGCACTTCTGAGTCAGGAGTGACTGTCTCAGAAAGAGGAATCAAATGCCAATAGGAGGGGATCATTCTCTGACCCTCTGGTAAACAGTTGTATTCTGGTCTCTTCCTGAAATGTTGTTTGGGTCTCGACATGGCTGAGGACGCTTCTCATTGACCTCGGCCGTTGGTTCGTTGGTTCACGTCGATGAAGGAGATGGCGTTAATTACGTATAGCCTTTGTGTTCTCCACTAGGCTGATAACTTACCGTCGCACAGTAGCAGGGGCAATGCCAGTGAGGAAATGCAGGTTGTTCAGGTTGGTAAGCTTCAGGCAACCAGTGGTCAAGCGGTATGTATTGTTCAACGTTGAATCTAATTTTATAGCATTCGCTGATCTCTCCAAAACAGGACACGCATACCCCGCAGAGGAATAAATCAGAGCCAAGGCAGTAAAGGACACCAGTGTTTAATGATGATCTGTCCTCCCACAAAACATCAATTCACAGTCCCACAAGTCATTAATAATTTGATGAGTGTCTGAAAATGCATAGACTGTCTGTATTATTTTCTTATTTTGCTTTAAGGTGACGATCAGATAGATGAATAATGAATGTAGGAATCTTTCTTCTCAATATTTATAGTATGTGACAACACCCTCTTTGCGAGTGAGCATATCCAACTGTAAAATCTAATTAGTACGGATTATTTCTTAAAAATAAACATAATAATATTGATCGCATTTTATTATGCAGTATTCCTGCAAATATCTATGTAATTAAATCAGTATAATTGAATACAAAAAAAAACATTAATAATTTGAACAAGTTTCGTATACGTTAAATAAACTAAGTGTAGATATTCCTACATGCCTTTATTTAAGAAAGTGCTTAAAAATAAATGAGTAAATAAACATTCAATGCACCTTTTTTAAAGCAAAGAAATGAAAATATGAAAAGAAGAAGAAAATTTATTAAGGAAAAAAATATCGGGATAAATTCAACGACGAAAGAAAGGAGAAATTGATCGAGAGAGAAAGAAAAAAAAGGAAAAAATTCGATGTATTAAGAAAGAAGGAAAGAAAGAAAAAAGTAAAGGAAATAAACTATAAAGAAAAGAGAAAAAAGAAAAAAAAGTTAAGAAAAAATTAATAAAATCGAAATGTTAAAAGAAACGCGCGTTTTCTGCATTCACTCTTCCATCTGCATTGGCGGCACAATTAAAATCAAATTTACTTCAAACAGGACTTGTGACTTTTTCTGGAATAAGAACAAGCCCAAAATTTTCTTAATTCGATTATTCCTAGTAAGACAAAACACTGGTGTCACGAACGCATACAGTAATGTATAGTATTTTAATAAATAACTTAATATATATATATATTCTATCAAAATTATTTTTATAAAAATTAAAGTCATTTCCACAGTATTGTATAGTGTACATGATTTACAACCTTTTACTGTAATTAGCTCCATCCTCGCCGAGTAAATGTGCAATAAAGCAATAATTATATTAGTTGTTTGAGACAAATTAATTTTTAGCCCAAACAATTTTTCTAAAAATGCAAATAAAGTTCATTATACTCAAGTCAGATTGTCGATCGGTTTAAAAACTGAGATAATCCTTCTCCAGGCCGGTTATAAAAACGTATTTCAAGTAATCCAGTAAAACATATTGAAAAAACTCCCCAAAGTTTAAAAGTTATTTTTCAATTAATCGATTAAACGGATTTTTTCGACCTTCATCTATTCGACCCGGGAATATTATGCTTATTATTAACACCTATTTATATCATAGCAAATAAAAACTCAAGCTGAAATATAATAATGGCTGATAAACAAGGACAGACGTGTTATAGGATATGGACGAAAAAGCTGTTTGAAAAGAACAATAAAATATTGTAAACAAAAATGAGGACTTTATTCTGTTATTATATATATATATATATATATATATATATATATATATATATATATATATATATATATATATATATATATATATATATGTGTGTGTGATTTTATGAAGGCTTACCAAAGCATTCCTTTCAGGACACCAATGATCACGATTAAAGATATTTTTCTTACAAATATTATTTATTCAAATTAAATGTTTTTTCCTACACGTGTTTCACTACCAAGCAAGTACTTGCTTGGCAGATCATCAGGGAAATTAAATGTCTGGAATAAGGGCTTCAACTGCCGACAATACACATTGTGGCGTTGCAATAGTTGAGGTCACTTAATAATAGAATTTTTAGAAACATTATTTTGAATAAATAGTTTCTATCTAATTAAGATTTTTTCTTAAAATAAAGGATAGTTTCTGCGAGATTGACGTTCAACTCGTCGTGTGTTTATTTCGAAGGGGAACAAGTCAGCCCTTGAAATAAGGCTCGTCTGACCGCTGGCATTCCGGACGAACATTTATGTTCCTTGTGATGAATTAGATTTAGAATAACCATACTACCATTGGATTGGAATGGTAACTTGTGAGCGGTCCTTGAATGGTTTAGTTTTTTTTTGGGGGGGGGGGGGATTTTTCATCATTGTGCCGCCCGACGTGAAAGTGTATTATCGCACATTGTTCCATTTTTTTGTTGTTTTTTTTAATGCATTTGGGACCGATTATTTGCTTGTTGGCTTGGTGGCAGAAATAATGCACGAGCTAATTTTCTAAGACATTTTCTAGAACTTTCTTTTTTTATCGTTGTTCTTTCTTGTTTTTTAATTTTAACTTTTATTTTTATTTTTTCCTCTTCTCTTCTTATTGCAACGCCACATTGTGTATTGTCGGCAGTTGAAGCCCTTATTCCAGACATTTAATTTCCCTGATGATCTGCCAAGCAAGTACCTGCTTGGTAGTGAAACACGTGTAGGAAAAAGCATTTAATTTGAATAAATACTATTTGTAAGAAAAATATCTTTAATCGTGATCATTGGTATCCTGAAAAAAAATGCTTTGGTAAGCCTTCATAAAATCACATATAAATGCTCTGTACTCTGTAATCGAGTATCATCGAGCTTGTTTTTATTAGAACAACCCCGGCCTTCACTGAATGATCTATTTTATAAGTGAAAAATCTCTCTCTCTCTCTCTCTCTCTCTCTCTCTCTCTATATATATATATATATATATATATATATTAAATTCATATATATATATATATGTTTTCATCATCGGTGACTTAACAGTAATATATATATATATATTACTGTTAAGTCACCGCTTATCAAGGCACAGGAGCAACTCGAGCATAAGGGTATACATATATATATATCATAAATTATTAGAAAATTAAACAATAAAGGTATCGATCGTAGTTTCTACAAGAGCTAATATACAGTATTTTTTCGTGGTAATCGCTTCAGACAAAGCATGAAGCCACTTGACATAAGGAGCTATCAAGAACGAAATATGATTATCGCAAAGACAGAATATGCCTATTGGCCTTAGTCTTGAAAAGACAAAGGCTATAAGTAGGAGGAAAACAGTCAGCAGGAAGAGATTTCCACAGCGAATTTATGGAGACAACTAGACCAAGAGTCAAACGACATGAAACAATGGAAGCAGAGAATAAATGAGACAATTCTGAAAAAAACTTATGCCATAATAGGATTTATAGAAAAGACTGAGACTAGCAACATCACGTCTGTAAGAAGGAGGGTGCAGAGAAAAAGAAAGGTGTGGCCAATCAAGTTACAGATACGTTAATGGGACAGAGATTAACCAGGCCAAATATGAAAACAGTACTCTATACATGGACTTTTTATGGTCTTTTATGTAAACACTATCTATTATCGTGTCTGATTGGTGTACCCAGGTTTCATCGGTCTGAGCATAGGGTTTATGGAGTAGAAACCGTCTTATATTGTCCGACTCAATCTTAAGCATCGTTCAGCGGTCGGAGACTTCGAGACAAATAAGGAATAAACATAATGTACCGAATCAGAGGCAGCAGTGCCCGCTTTTTGTGTTTCTCCATAATAGATAATCTGCTCTAGTAAATAACTGTCTGATGTTATTGTTTGTTCAATGGGATTAAAATGATGTTATTAAATTTTATTTTATTTTATTTAAGGGGCGTCTTTTTAATTTGTATATAGTTTGTTTAGGTGTATTTGTTTTAATTTCTTATACGTATTGTTTTTCTATATCTCACGATATCCGATAATCTGCGTTCGTGAAGGGCTGTCTGATTTGATTGTATATTTAAGGATATTGAAAAAAATATTTTAATTTGATTTAGGGGCCGTTTATATTAGTTTTTATAGTTTGTTTTAGCTGTATTTGTTTACCGCTGCCACGGTGAATTGTGTTTCCTTCATCTGTTTATTCAATATTTTTGTCGAAGTATCTTACCGCTGAACGGTGCTGAAGATTGGATCGGACAATAGTTAAACATTTTCTTGCGATCTAACCGGAGCTCAATGGATGGTCAAACGGGTTACATGTTTCTAGTACATTCACAGCAAGAACTGCTATCCTTACTACATCTGTAAATCATTTTCCTTTTATTCCCTGTGTATCTAAAACCAACCAGATTTTCTATGAACAGAGTTACTTTCCAAGAACTTTCCACCATTGGAACACATTACCATATGACTGCTTCCCTGAAGACTACAACATAGTCGTCTTCAAGTCCAATGTCAACAAATATTTGTCGAGCCATCATCTTAAAGAATCAAATTTTGTATATTCTATTCATTGTTTAGAAGCCTCTCATAGTAATCTGATTAATTCTTATCCTCAATTGGCTTTTGGTCTTGCTAAGTGGTGAGTCATTCGTATAAAAACACTATATACAGTATGTATCTGTTGCAGTGAGATAGTTATAATTCCAATCAAACCGTTTTGAATTTCACTGATGGATTTGGGTTGATTTATTTACCATCAATCATCGATGTTTATTCTCTGTCTGATTAAAATCGCATTTTCTTGATTGATTGATCTATCGACCAGTTGTCCACTTAATAAAATCTTTTAGATTGACAGACGATATTTAATATTGGAAGATGAGATGTCTATCTTCTCGTAAATGATTTAATTTGCATAATTTCATTTCCGCCAAACGACAACAATAATTATTCAATTAATTTATAATTAAAAATAATGATCGATAATTGTGAATGGCGGATGGATTTGCCTGTCAGCAAAGAATCATAAAAATGTCTGCGAGAAAACAAAAGTAAAAAAAACAAGAATAAAAAGTCGAATTGAAATTTTTTATTATACTAAAGCTGAGTTAATCAACGTTTGTTTTCACGGAACTTCTAACTATATATTTTAATCGCACAAAATACATGCTAACATATGACTTATTTCTGGAATTGAGTTATCTTTGAACATTTTAATACTTCTAGCCGTAAATTGTAATTAACTGTACAAGTAAATCACCTCTCACTTCGCAATATATGTATTCCTCACACTCTGTCTTATTCTGATTCAACCACTCTCTAATATTTCTTCTTCTTCTTTTCTTCTTCTTTTTTTCCCTTCTTCTTCTTCTTCTTCTTCTTCTTCTTCTTCTTCGCCTACTCCTCCCTCTTGTTATTCTTGCTGCTGTTGTTGTTGTTTTTGTTGTTGTTGTTGTTGTTGTTGTTCTTCTTCTTCTTCTTCTTCAGCTTCATCTTCGCCTACTCCTTCTCCTCATCCTCTTCTTCTTCTTCTTCTTTTTCTTCTTCTTCGCCTACAACTTCTCCTCATCCTCTTTCTTCTTCTTCTTCTTCTTCTTCTTCTTCTTCTTCTTCTTCTTCTCTCTATTTATTAGCAGTCTAAGGTAATAAAATAAGGAAATAATAAACAAATTGGAATATTATAAGCAAAAGGGAACATTACCAACAGTAATGTTGTGTAACCCGTAGCTGAAGAAAGAGAGAGAGAGAGAGAGAGAGAGAGAGAGAGAGAGAGAGAGAGAGAGAGAGAGAGAGAAAGAGTTAACGAGAGAGATGGGGAGACATGAGAATAAGGCTAATTCTGGGTATTTTATTATTATTTTTAATATTAAACGGGATTTTCAAACTCATCTTTCCCTTATTCTAACAATTAAGCTCGAGTTTAATCGGTGACCTAACGGATAATAATTTTGCGATTGAGTATTGGTTGACTGAGAATCAGGGGTTCTTATCTCAGAACAAGTTCATAATACTGAGTACTGAACACTTTAATATATGACCAAACAATCATCGCAAGCCGTGTCCATGAGCCGTGTCACCTTTTCGCTGAGTGAGCCTTACCGTTGCTAGTGCCACATACTTGACATTTTCCCCACATAGATCGTCGTCACATTTCCCCTCATTTAAATCAAGAAAGAATTGGATACATGACATATTCACACAGTCGCAGAACAAAGTGTACAGAAGATATATAGATAACGTGTGTATGCGTGTGATTGGTCGGGAAGTATAGAGAGAAATTGATCCTAGAAGTTTTCGCATTTTTTCTATTTTCAATTAACTAATATCATTTTTTGGTTTCTATATATTACTACCGTGCCGCAGTTAACATCACATATATATTGTTTCACAACACATAGGTTAATCATGAATATTTTATTTACTGTTGGGTCTGAACATACTCTCTATTAGTGTTTAATACTTCGTTCTACGTTTCAGTGGTGTTTCAGTTTCACTACATTATCACAATAACTACAACAGATATATGATTGCTGAAACAAATACAAATATTGTAATCACTATTCAGGATATCAAATAAAATATCCATGTTGACCAGTGGCGTAACGATTAAAGGCGTTGATTAACAATAAGTTATAGGTGACAGTGTTCTGGGAGTTGAAGGTTCAACCCTTAATAAAGGCGATAATAATTAATAATGACATAAAATTAACGCTTCTACCAGACCATGGCTGACGGAACAAGAACAATCTACCTATTGAGTACATAACTGGTTATGTTCGAAATTCTGTACAGATTTCTGAGTTCGAAACAATGATTCCCATGTTCGCAAAGATGCACAGTCGGACGTTACATCGGCCGAAACGTTATAAAATGATAACTGATATGAGAACAGTAGTCCGAAAAATAAAAAAATAATACAAATTATCAATCATCATTCTGACACTGTAATAACTGTTAATAATATCAAATAAAATCACGCTCCTTTAATAAACTTAATGACATAATGACACTTGCGATTTATAATGATTACCCCCGTTTGCACGTCTAATCATTGCTTTTTCCGTGTATTATCTCCTTAAATACACCTCCTTACTCTTTGAATTTAGTTGTGTTACTGCCATTATCCTTAGCAACCAGAAAAAAGCAATAACATTATTAGTAGAAACAGCTGTTTTATTATTTGTACTCACTAGGAGTTCTCACACAAGTCATCGTCAGTGATTGCTCACTGATAATAATCGGTGGTGAAAACAATCCTTTCAAGATTTTCAGTACTCTCGACCTCTTTTCGATAACAATTTTAAATGACTTTGCAGTATCGCAACAGTCGCTTACCATTGATTTCTGGTAACGACCATTACTCTCCTCTGGATTCTGGTAGCAATAAGCCTCCCCAAGGTCCCTGCACTCTCTGCACTCTTCCAGTTGAGGTCTGGTTAGTGCTCTACCTCCTCAGTTTCCCACCCTCTTTCACCCATCACGACTATTTTGTGAGGTATCAGCTGAGACTGGTGCCATCACTTTTTTTTTTGGGGGGGGGGGGAAGAGGAGTAGTTTATGAAGCTTCTTGCAGTTTCTGTTCCTTGGTTTCATGTGCTGGTGTTTCCTGTGGTTTTGTCTTCTTCCTGTTGTAACGTCTATGTGACTGGTTACCATTCATAGCATATGTGGGTTCGTTACCGCAATCAAGGATTTCCTTAAGATTGCAGTTGTTTTTATCATTGCCGTACTTTGTATGGTCTCAGTGATCCCTTCGATTCCAATTTTTCTCAGTATTTTTCCATGTATTTTGGGACTGTGTCTAGTGCTTCTCCAATTATTGGTATTATATGGACTTCTGTCATGCTCCATGCTCACTTTCATTTCTCTGGCAAGTTCCGTGTATTTGCTTGGATTTTCCGTTGCCTTGATCTTTACTCTGTGGTCTGCTGGAACGGCAAAATCTACAACATGGCAGGATTTTTACTTCTTTTTGACTATTATGACATCCGGTCTCCTTGTTTGTATGAGTCTATCTGTTTGTACCTCCATGTCCCAGAGAATTTTGTGATTTTCGTTTTCCATTACTTTCTCTGGTTTATGTTTTCCGCGTGTTCGAAATGCAGCCGTTTGCATAGTACTTCAGTGTACCGCTTTTCCCACTCTGCTGTGTCTGTTCTTCTTCTTCTTCTTCTTCTTCTTCTTCTTCTTCTTCTTCTTCTTCTTCTTCTTCTTCTTCTTCTTCTTCTTATTATTATTATTATTATTATTATTATTATTATTATTAGTAGTAGTAGTAGTAATAGTCGAGGTCTTTCTTTCTCTTCGCCCAATTATTCCCTGTGACTAGCTGACACTAAGCATTGCCTATCCGCACTTTCGTTACCGATACCGATGACCTCTGTTCTTCTGCCGGCGCAACTATCTTAATTGCAAATGGATCCATATTCCTATGTAAATGTGTACCTCCAAACGAAGCCGGGCACAATAGCAAAATGTTTCCTAATGAAATCAAATTTACATTCTGAATGAACTTGGGTCATTTTAGCTTCAAACAATAAGATGCTCACTAACCAAGCAACTCAGAATGGATCAACACTACGTATGTATGTGTGTTTGTATTTGTGTGCGTCTGTTATGTAAGTTTCCAATCAGAAGTATGCGTTTACCTTTGTATGCATCTACATATATAAACGCATAAATGTTATTCTATTTTAGCGTCTTTAGCTGGTGACGCTTTCGGTGAAAACACGTACATTTATAGGATTTATCATGGTATGAGTTTTGACCGGTTCGATTCTGTTGTTTGAATTGGTATTTCTAGTTTTTGTTAGAATCAATTTGCGATCTTATACAAGTTAACGACGATCACCGATCAATTAGATAAGTATTGTAATTTCTGGGATTAAATATGATCTGCGTAAAATATTGACTTTATTTCTCGCAAGGTTACATTAATGGAAAAATCGATTTTTTTTGTAGATAAAATGAAGAAAACATATCTAATAATTTGTTAATAATGATATTTTTTTAAAGAGAAGATTCCAATAACTTTTTTTTTGTTTAAGAAATAAAACATAGTCAACTGGTATACAATCTATTTTTATTTTTATTTTTTTATATACAAAGAAAACTAGTAGCAATCAATTTTTATATACACAAATCGAAATATAGCTAAATAAGTGTTTTTCAAAAAAAAAAATTAAATAAATGACTTTTTTTTGTACTGTTGCCATTTTGTGGGACCACATTTATATTCATTTCAGTACTTTAGCCAGCTCCATTTTTCATTGAGACAAGAACGTGTCCTTCCTTACAAGTATTCACGCACTGCAGTTAGTATTTTCCATCTCCATTCACATTTGTACGTCAGCTTACTTCTCGGGCTTAACCGGCACATATATTCGCAGTTTCTATATTTTTCTAAGCTATTAGACGTCGTGCTTGGAAGAAGGAGATGACTCTTTCGGGAGATTGAATTCGCTCAGTTAGATCGCTAAAATTCATTTTCTGATCCGATACATTTTTCTTGATTTACAAAATATCGAGATTTCTTGAAAATTTGTCGTCTGTTGATATCTGACAGCTGATTGGCTAATCTTGGCTTGTCAGTCTTCGCGTCGGCTTTTCACGGCGGCTTAAGTAAACTGCCGGAAGATGTTGACACAAAGTTGGCGGAAATTGGGTCCCATTCTATATCAGTACCTAATGAACTGTGTTTTTAATATAATAGTTCATGAAACATAATATTGCGATTTCATTAGACACAACAAATATATCGGAATGCGAAACAGCTATCAGCCGTGTCTTGTTGACACGTAGTAGTAATAAGCTTAATTAGTTGTGACGTCTCTCCCTTTCTGTAATAATGACAGTGGGGTGATTCTCTATCTTCGTCTCTTTGTTGTTAGTATGACTGTTGTTGATGAAGCAATTGAAAAAACACCAAAAATTATATTTAATCTGAGCTTCCATATGTCTTGGTGATTGATTTATTCTTTTTACAAATATATTAATACTCACAACAAAGAAACTTATTAGTATACTATGGTAATATAACATAGTATTCGACTTCCTCTCATAAATCCCGCCGGTCACCAACCAAAAAGTATCATTTAACTATCTTCGCTGTATGTTACTCCGGACTTCCTATCCATGATGTCATACCCTGAACACGTCAGCTAAAAAGCTACTACTATATTTCTAGTGGCTGCTTTACTAGGATAATCTCACTTTACGTGGAAAATTCCATTTCTATGTCATTTTAACACACTCACGTTCAAATATTGTTACACAGAGGCAAAATAAAGTTAGATGATTGATGTAGCTATCTTCTCAGAATAAAAGAATGCTATTTGTCCTAAACTAGTCCAGTTTGTTCTACTATTTCACACATATGCACCCGATAGTATGCGGTTAGAACTGCATAAAACTTCCACTAATGGACACAAAACAAATAACTGACGTTGATTGTATAATTACGATATTAAACAATTAAAAAACAAGTAATACAATTTCACACCCCTAGGCAATTCACGTTGGAGAAAATTCTCTTCAACTCTCGACTATAAATGCCGACTTTAAATAGGGTTCATTTCACTATTAACTCTCTATTGTCCAAATTTCAAAGTTTTCAAATGATAATTTTTAGAATATTGTACGTCCATTCTTTTTTCTAAAAGGGTGATTAATAATACCTTATAATTAAATACAATACGGATCATTTCTGTCCTCTAACTACTACCAGAAGGTGGTTGACCTTTACTTTGAATCTCCGCTCTTTATCATGCTTTCTATAATAGTTATTTTTTTTAGGCTATCTATCTTATAAAGTACATTGTTTTCTTTTTTCAGGATGTTTGACTGATTAATGAACCCCGTCGAATATTATATAACTGGTTATAACTTTACCAGATCTGTCATGCATATTAAGGCTATGTGTAAAAGAGTGACTTGTATTCAACAAATTGTAATGTGTAAAAGAGTGACTTGTATTCAACAAATTGTAATGTGTAAAAGAGTGACTTGTATTCAACAAATTGTAATGTGTAAAAGAGTGACTTGTATTCAACAAATTGTAATGTGTAAAAGAGTGACTTGTATTCAACAAATTGTAATGTGTAAAAGAGTGACTTGTATTCAACAAATTGTAATGTGTAAAAGAGTGACTTGTATTCAACAAATTGTAATGTGTAAAAGAGTGACTTGTATTCAACAAATTGTAATGTGTAAAAGAGTGACTTGTATTCAACAAATTGTAATGTGTAAAAGAGTGACTTGTATTCAACAAATTGTAATGTGTAAAAGAGTGACTTGTATTCAACAAATTGTAATGTGTAAAAGAGTGACTTGTATTCAACAAATTGTAATGTGTAAAAGAGTGACTTGTATTCAACAAATTGTAATGTGTAAAAGAGTGACTTGTATTCAACAAATTGTAATGTGTAAAAGAGTGACTTGTATTCAACAAATTGTAATGTGTAAAAGAGTGACTTGTATTCAACAAATTGTAATGTGTAAAAGAGTGACTTGTATTCAACAAATTGTAATGTGTAAAAGAGTGACTTGTATTCAACAAATTGTAATGTGTAAAAGAGTGACTTGTATTCAACAAATTGTAATGTGTAAAAGAGTGACTTGTATTCAACAAATTGTAATGTGTAAAAGAGTGACTTGTATTCAACAAATTGTAATGTGTAAAAGAGTGACTTGTATTCAACAAATTGTAATGTGTAAAAGAGTGACTTGTATTCAACAATTAATCGTTGAAATGTGCATTATATTTCGGAACCAAGTGATCGAAATAAGTTAATAAAGACCCTCAAGACGAAACCAAATTATCTTTCCTCATATCATTATTCTAACTAATCACTCCTGCTTCTGACCAAGTCAATTATTTTTGTAGTGTCCATTGCTTTATACTGTGACATTACTGAAAAAAAAACTCGATGATTATCAAATTTTTCTAATAGGAAAAGACGAACATAAGAAAACGCACAAATGATATAATCTAATTATTTTCCTCACGAAATCCTTCAACCGGACGCTGCCGAATGTAACCCGAGGGTTAGGCAGACATTTGAGGGCCAAGGAATGTTTATGGTTGGATCTGTTAGCCTTGTTGTGAGGTGAGAGAATGAAAGAGGGTAAAAGCAATAGCTGTGCGAATCTGTCAACATTAAATTAATTTCAAACCAAATGAGGAACATTTATTCAGAAATATACAAGGTCGACAAAAGTTGCACTTTAAATCTTTATTGAAATTTTCTTCCTTGAGCGTTTGATGAACAGTTTTATGTTTTTTTAAATATTACGGCTTATTGAGTAAACACCGAATATTGAAACCATTTACATGTTAAAACTGTTTTACTGATATTTGCTGTTGCGAGATTGGATGCAGGTGTGTGAAATATTGTTAAAACGGTATTTTCAACGTAAGGTTAGATTAAGCAGAATAGAAAGTTCCATTAGATGTTAAAGATTAGAATTAGAGCTACGTGTGAGACTATTACGCTAAAGGCAAGAATTTATCCGAAACACGTGGCGATAAACTGATAAAATCTTTCCATTTTCTTCTGAAAAGAGACATATATATATATATATATATATATATATATATATATATATATATATATATATATTAGTACTTCATGTATCCACATAAAATATTATAAGGAGATATAATTTTTTATGTATCAGTTTTCAGTATTTACTTCAACAGTGCTCGATACGTAAGTAGAGCTAGGTAGTAAGCAATGAAAATATATATGGCAATCAAGCTACACCGAGGCTCCCGTGTTTCATCCCCGGGGGAATCGTCATATATGTATATATATGTATGGTACTTCTGCGGTTTATGCAGCATGTTCAAATAATAACGTTATATTTAGAACCCCATTCTTAACAGGATAAAAACAGATAGCGAAATCTATCTTTTATTATTATACTAAAGCTGGGTTAGTCAACTCTCGCGGCTAATTCTTAACATAAGTAGTAAGCTATGTTAACTATTCTGTACTTTCATCTAACAATTTAATACACAAAAGATACCAGAAAAACTGTATTTAACTTAAAAAAATATTATTAAGTCCGTAAACTAAAGAAGTAATATAAATATAAATAGCAAGCAAGTGCCTAAGAGCCGGGATCGAAACTCAACCGTCGAGCTGACAGTCAGCGCTTTTACCTCTACACTATCATGCGACATCGGCTTAATATAAGTTAAATCTCAATCTAAACATTTTCAAGTGCCGAGAGCTCAAATTGGTTTTATCCAATGAGCTATGCCTTAAAGCTAATGGCAGTTGACGATTTCCTTACGAAAAGCTCTACCCAAGAAAGGGAGCTTATATAGTCATCCCCATACAGATTGTTTCGCTGTATCACAGCTCTTCAGTGCGGCTAGACAAGTAAGTGCCTCAAGCCGGGATCAAAACTCAACCATCGAGAGAGATAGGGCGACCATAAGTTTGAGGCATCTGCATTCTACTCCTCTGCATAATAGATGGTCTGAGGTATCATGTAAGTATACTAGAAAATAAAAATAAAATATCCAAAATCATGTGTACACCTCAAATGTTCTTATTCTTGGTAACTTTTACAACTGATGTTATTAAAAATAAAGGACGACAACAACGAAAAACATTCTTGCATAACCACAGACCCTACGTAAATTAGATAGCAGTTCTGAAAAAAGAGAGTTACTATTCATCAAAATGCTTACAGAGACAAATTAGTGAGAGAAATACAAAAATAGCTAAGTTAGAGGTGGATGACATGTTCAGTTAATTATACATTACAGGTAATTTGAACAATTAAAGACAACTTTTCTTTCAAACCCAGAACTAAGATATATTCTAGCATGCCCGCTGTGTTATTAAAGTATTTAAAAAAATTAAGTAAATAAAGTTTGATTAACTCAGCTTTAGTATAATAATAAAAGATAGATTTCGTTGTGCCTTGATCGTCTATTCAATTCGCCAATCTTTATAATGTATAATACGCACATTTATAGTTTTCGTCTACTTAGACACAAAATTCACGAGGAAAAATAATATCAAGTCAGAGTATAATACTAATAGATACACATTATGATCTTATCTCGATCACTTGAAATACATTCATTCAAAAAAAATCCTGAAAATTCTGTATCTTAAATCTCCATTCATTAAAATCGAATTATATTTCAGAATAAGAGTAGGATAAGATACTGTGTGTCCGATTAGCCAAACTGAGTTAAGATGGCGCTACAACGACGATGCACGCATTTCAATCTGTTTATTTATGACTGAATCGCATTCAACGCGGCTGTCTAGCATTTAATGAACCCCAAGCATCAATTCACGTATTCCCCGCTTTAAACCGTGTCCTCCAATCAACAATCGTCGTGATCCGTCTTTACTTATAATATGAACAAAGATGTATCCCTTCAAAACTGAATATGTCAGCTGTTAATAGGAGCTTAATACATTGGACACCAGCCAGTCTTTTCCCAATTTGATCAAGGTAGCGAAAGGCGACTGATTTTGAACTAGAACGAATTCCATCTTTTAAATTAAGAACTTTAAATACGCGTGTCTTTCTTTACAAAACAATGTCTCTTTTAATTTAGCTGGCAAAATTTGATAATACATTTTTAAGCTAGCTAGATGAAATTACATTGGACGACGAACCGACTTATAGATTTTTAATATTAAAATTAAGACAAGAATAATGTTAGTATTTCGATGTAAGCTATCGTTTTTCATACTGATAAATCAAAAATAAATCTATCTAAATATAATAGCATCCTCGCGAGTACGTTTTAGGTAATATATACATATATTAATGTTAATCATTCCCTAAAATCCTATCAACATGTTCAGTTTTTTAAAAATTGATGTGCTTAGAAGACTTGCAGTGATCTCAGTTGATACGTTTATATATTTCCAGTAGTTTTCATGTGATATCTGACAAGCAGACGGGCGTAGTTTAGGCTTATTGTTATATAATGACCAATCCATTAATACTATGACTCATGTTATTAAGAGGTAAAACGCCAATGATTTCAGTGATGACAATAACTGATATTCACAAAACCAATATTTAGTTTCATCGAGTCTATTGAGAAATATTTAAATCGGCTGCCAAGACAATAAAACCAAAGGATTCATAAACAAGAAATGCTATTGCCTGTTTTTCATTTAAAAAAAAACTTAGTTCACCCTAAACAAGACGTAAAGGCTACTGAAAATTAGGGTTAAAGTGTAGGGGACGGTCCTCCAAAATTGGGAGCTGTGCAGCGGGATGCTTGTTCACATTAGTTTTAAATTTATGCATGTCGGTACAGTCTGGGAAAAAAGAGGCAGGGATGGAGTTCTAAAGGCTGGCATCTCGAGGAAAGACACTATTTGAGTAGAAAGCTCTAAGGACCTCATCAGTGAATAGATCGCTTTAGCTGATTGTCGGGTTGGTCGAGTGTATTTACGTCGAAGGGTACCAGAGCAGCAAGTTCATCGGAGCAGATTCCATTGAAATATTTGTAAAACAAGCACAAAGATGCAACATTGCGGCGATGGGACAGGGGCTGGAGCTTGGTGGATAGTGATGGACCGATTAGATTAGATACTCTTTTTGGACCTTGTCTAAGAGGGAGAGAGCGACTGATGGATTGTGCAGCAGCTTAGATGTGACAACAATACTCCATGCATGGGCGAGTGCTGGCCTTGTAGAGATATAGGATACTGTCAGGTGTGAGAAGTTTTTCGAGCACACGACATAATCGATTATCGATAATCCAGATAGCCTCTCTTCGGTTTTTGATCAGCTAACCATATTCATCCAAATCTGTTTTTCATTTTCATATAATCAACTCTAAACATAAAACACACAAATGTTTATTTTAAAAATCCATCTATCGACTTTATTAAATAACAACCAGTCATAAAAACCTTGCCTTTAATTCCAGATGCAAGCAAATCTCACAGAACACATTCTATTCGCTTACCTATATTTTGCAATATCACAAAATATTACAATTATGATATGATAATTGAGCATTAGTTTTTTAAAACTTTTTTTGCGAAACTGGTCAACTTATTATTTTCCAAATAAATTCAAAACACTATTTTAAATGCGAGGGAAGTTAGAATGGACATTTTAATTTATAGATTATTTTTGCGTTAAATTTTGTTAAACTAAATTCGGTGAAAAAACTCGGTCTACGAGATTTAGGGTTTTAAGACATTAGTTTGTTCAAACTTTGGGAATATTTAATTCAGTGTTATGTTTAAATGTCATAAGATGAAATATTTTAATGGATGTGTGTGTGTGAGAGCTGTGCTCCCTTTTTGATCACTGTAAAAAAGAAATTATATGAAGTATCTAATACATAAAAATACGCATACGTAGAATAACATTCTGACAATATCTGATGTTCCAATGTCTTATAAACTAAAAGCAGTTCCGACAAACACACAAGGTTCGTCTTTTATATATTAAGAAGGTATGTGTTGTTAGATATTAAGAAGGTATGTGTTGTTAGATATTAAGAAGGTATGTGTTGTTAGATATTAAGAAGGTATGTGTTGTTAGATATTAAGAAGGTATGTGTTGTTAGATATTAAGAAGGTATGTGTTGTTAGATATTAAGAAGGTATGTGTTGTTAGATATTAAGAAGATATGTGTTGTTAGATATTAAGAAGGTATGTGTTGTTAGATATTAAGAAGGTATGTGTTGTTAGATATTAAGAAGGTATGTGTTGTTAGATATTAAGAAGGTATGTGTTGTTAGATATTAAGAAGGTATGTGTTGTTAGATATTAAGAAGGTATGTGTTGTTAGATATTAAGAAGATATGTGTTGTTAGATATTAAGAAGATATGTGTTGTTAGATATTAAGAAGATATGTGTTGTTAGATATTAAGAAAGTATGTGTTGTTAGATATTAAGAAGGTATGTGTTGTTAGATATTAAGAAGATATGTGTTGTTAGATATTAAGAAGGTATGTGTTGTTAGATATTAAGAAGGTATGTGTTGTTAGATATTAAGAAGATATGTGTTGTTAGATATTAAGAAGGTATGTGTTGTTAGATATTAAGAAGATATGTGTTGTTAGATATTAAGAAGATATGTGTTGTTAGATATTAAGAAGGTATGTGTTGTTAGATATTAAGAAGGTATGTGTTGTTAGATATTAAGAAGATATGTGTTGTTAGATATTAAGAAGGTATGTGTTGTTAGATATTAAGAAGGTATGTGTTGTTAGATATTAAGAAGATATGTGTTGTTAGATATTAAGAAGATATGTGTTGTTAGATATTAAGAAGGTATGTGTTGTTAGATATTAAGAAGGTATGTGTTGTTAGATATTAAGAAGATATGTGTTGTTAGATATTAAGAAGATATGTGTTGTTTGATTCCTGAGGCGGAGAAACCAAAAGCCACAAAGAAAAACACACATGCAGTTATGTCACACTAATAAAGAAAATGTATACAAAAAGTTAGGCTTACTGCAATTAGTAAACATATATTTCTATTTCTGATTAAACAACTGCATGGTTTTGTGAAGCTTTACTTACACGTGCAAGATTATTTTTTGATAATGAACAACTTGACATTATCGATATTTCTTGTTTTTTTTGTTGGGGGGAAATTGTTTAGATTCTCGGGAGGATACGTTTCTAAAAGTAATGCTAACATTATTGTCTGCTCAACGGCTGCTCTCACAATAAACAATAAACAAACAAACGAAAAAACACCTCGAAACTTCAGAAAAACTTTCTAATTATAAACAAAATAAGAAGCACAATGTTAATTTTACACATGCCTATCAACTCATTCTGTAACCATTTCATTTTCGTCGAAGATTTTAATTTCCTATATCAAAACTTCCTTACATATATATAATTATTTCTTATTTATTCAGAAATTTACGAAAAGTCGCTACACTGGCATGTCGATGTTATCGATCATTAGCTATTAGTAACTAAGATCTCATCAGGTGGAAAAGTCTGATCTTTCACTTACAGATTTATGTTGCATTTTTTTACAACATGAACATCTAAATTAAAATTCAGACTCCCCCCCCCCCCGATGAGATCTTAGTTACTAATGATTAATGATTGATAACATCGACATGCCAGTGTAGCGAAATTTTGTACATTTCTGTATGAATAGAAATAATTATATAAATAGCTCTATTAACTATTAAGCACTATTATATAAGCCCGGTTGAAATACTTTGGATTTTTATTGTGTGGGTGTTAATTTTACCTGGATTACTCTCTCTCTCTCTCTCTCTCTCTCTCTCTCTCTCTCTCTCTATATATATATATATATATATTAATTGACCAAGTTAAAATATGTTTATAAAATGAACATAAAACCAATTTTTTCAAGAGTGTCAATACAAAATAGAGCATTTATAAAATTATATAAACAATCTATATACTACTAAAAGTCTATGGGTCTTGTATGTTTGCAATCAGCTTTCAGCTTTCCGGTTTTCAACATCCGGTTGCGCATGCGTAAATAGCATCGTCTTCCAATCTGTTATTCCAATTCCGTTGAACTCCTTTTATTAACGAACGCATGAAATTTTTCATTCTGGAAATGTTTATATCGCTTTAAATATAAAACAATTACATTTAATTTCATCAAATAGTTTTTTTGTTTTCTCCACGGCTAAAAACATTCAACGGCAGGACTTTGTAAAGTCTGTCGCAGTTTCAAAAAAGCTCCACCCTTTTAAAAAACAAAAACAAACAAACAAAACAACAACAATCATTATTAATATCAATAGCGGCGGTGACGAAACCACCTCCCACTTTTCCTCTCACAGATTTCACCACTCCTACTCCCTCTGTTTTCGTTACGTACGCGAGACAGCCGGTTGTACCCCCTTCCTTTCTCACCTGTTCAGTGCATATTTACCTATAAGTATGGCCAACCACTTATAATTCAGTAACTATAATTAAAAAAAAAACAATTATAATAAACAGAACGACGCATAGAAATCTATCTATATTCTTTTTTAAACAATTACATTTAATTTCATCAAATAGTTTTTTTGTTTTCTCCACAAGTGTCACGCACATACATGAATTCCATAGCTAATATAACAAACTGACCCAACGGGTCACGGGTGGTCTAGTATTATATAAAGTTCAAATATGTTAATAAAATGAACATAACACCAATTTTTCAAGAGTGCTCAATACCAAGTAGAGCATTAATATATATATATATATATATATATATATATATATATATATATATATATATATATATATATACAAGGGGATTGGAAGATTGATGGCGTAACTTCGAAATTATTTTTTATATGTGTATATAGGTTCAAAAATGCTTGTTTTCCCAGTTATAGACTGTAGAATCAAATACCTATCAACATTATTTATTGTAAACATCTCACACTTACAATGTGTATGATAGTGCACTGTTATTCCTATGTGGAATAGTTAGACGCTCTGCTTCTGACAGGACTATAGGTAAAATAATCCTGGGCCTTGTGTTGCCGTATACACCAGTAAATAAAACCATGAAAAATAACCACACACAAATATATAAGATCTGAGGAGTCTCTTGGATATCCAAGAGACTCGCTCGGCATCCTGCGAATGTTGTCCCTTCTTATTTTAAGTAACAGAATACAACAGTTCAAATACAGGAAAATACATAAGAAAAGCCAAAACCGAAACTATACAGAGGAAGAAATGGAGCCCAAAGGAAATCAGACGTGTACTGAAATTACAAACGGACCCCTCACACACAGAGATGCTCTTTAATACCTATAGAACATCATCCCGAAGTTATGCCATCGATTTTTCAAAACAGCCTGCATTGTTACAGTGACGAACGAAATTAGGAAAAGAATCGCTTAGAAACCTTAGTAAAGAACCCGAGGCTTAATCGAAACTTAACATTTCGTCTATTGTCTTTCTTCGTTTTTGGCTTTTATCACGTTGAACATAAACTTTCCTGTCTATAATTATCCGCTCAATTAATGTCCCATGAGTTGCATCTTTCGTCTTTTTTTTTTGGTTATTTGGCTCAACATCTGATATTTTGCAGACATTCATTCATTTAAGATTTGTTTGGTTTTTATGTTTCGTTCTTTCGACGTTGGAATTTCAAATTTTGAATCCTCGAAAATCGATAAAACAGTGTAATAGAAAACTCAAGGAAGGAATTCTTGTTCTTTGCCTAGTCGGAATATTTAGTTCTTCAATGTTTCTGATGCGGCATCGCACCTTTATGTGAGGATCTGTTTGTCATTCGAAAGTCCGTCTGTCTGTCTGTCTGTCATGCTTCAGTTATACATATCATTTGTATGGCGAGACGCGTAGGTCGAAATCGACATATTTGATTTTCTGTGTGTCCAATAATCCCTGTAGGATTCTCTGCCACTCTGTTGGTGTACCAGGCTGAAGATTTCATTTTCGTCACACTTCGATTTAAAATATCATTTTCATCACGCGTTGTTACGCTTAAGGTTACAAAGCATGTTCGTCAGCATCTAAGATTGACATGTTTTTCAATTCCATATATTTATTAGCCAAAACTCACAAGCCATGCTCCCCCCCCAAAAAAAATAATATATAAAAAAGCAATCATATTTTAAATACAAAATGAAGCCCCAGGCGTGAAAAATACAAAATTGCGAAAATAGCGGTCCCATGATCTGCCTTTAATTATTTCCGCACGCAAAATTATTTATTCGCGCTCGAAAACAAATTAATTCCTGGAATATGGCCGCTGGTTTATAAAATGCAGAAATTTAATATCCACATGGGTAAACAATACACAGTGAGTCAATGGAATTCACAGCGAGAACACTTACGTTCTGTTCCCCTTGCCTGGGGAGCAAATGACTACTTTCAACTAACACATATCCATACATATGAACTCACACACAAGTTCACACATATAATCTCACACTAATAAAATAAAGACAAGCAAATATAGACACGCTGTCCACAATCACCACTGAACTTAAACACTGACAAAACGCCAACATGTATAGACACAACTTCTTAAACAGACCAATTCAGTTTTCTCACTTCAAGCCTTCTAATAACGAAAGAACAATTTACTTTTGAAACTTACAGATACGATCATCTGACAAAATATTTTTAATACCTTTCACTAGCTGGTCTAGCCGTATCGAAGAGCTTTTATACAGCGAAACAGTCCGTATGTAGATGACTATACAAGCTCCCTTTTTTAGGTAGAGCTTTTCGTAACGAAAATCGCCACCTGCCATTAGCTTTAAGACATTGCTCATTTGATAAAAATCAATTTGAGCTCCCGGCACTTGACAATGTTTACATTGAGATTTCACTTACATTCAGCCAGTGTAGCGTGATAGCGTAGGGGTAGAAGCGATGACTGTCAGCTCAACGGTTGAGCTTCGATACAGGCTTGAGGTTCTAGCTGGTCTAGCCGCGCTGTAGAGCAGTTATACAACGAAACAGTCTGTACCTCGATGACTATATATATATATATATATATATATATATATATATATATATATATATATATATATATATATATAGTCAGCTATGAAAATATATTTATGGCAATTAAGCTACACAGAGGTTCCCGCGTTTCATACCCGTATCATAGCCTCTGTGTAGCTTAATTGCCATAACTATATTTTCATGACTTACTACCTAGCTCTACATACGTACCGAGCACTGTTGAAGTAAATACTGAAAATTGATACATAAAAAAATATATCTCCTTATAAAATTTTCTGTGGATACATGAAATAGTAATATATATATATATATATATATATATATATATATATATATATATATATATATATATATATATATATATAAATATATATATATATATATATATATGTATTTCTATTAAAAAAATTTATATTCAAATATAACTTTCATAACATAAAGCAATTGTAATATCTCAATAGTGTAAGGCTTGAGCGATGTTGTATACAATATTTTCTATTAAATTTTATAGCAAATCAAATGTTTTACAAAACTTGCTTTTTTATTTAGCATACAATTGTTCCTAGAATATGTAAAATGCATTTATTTCTTGGTGTAACTATCCTCAGTGATGAGCATATAAAACAAAGCAAAAACAATTCATAAAAAAGCAAGCAAAGCCTTATTTACAATCACTACTCATTATCAACATCGTATCTTTTGTTTCCAAATGTACCTATGATTTCTATGCGTTCTGGCCGCAACATATACACATCTTATGCTTATATATATATATATATATATATATATATATATATATATATATATATATATATATATTTGATGAATAAATATTAATTATTTCTTACCTATAGACATCGATGTTTGATGCTTACGCAATCTTCAGTGTAGGAAATTAATTCCCGACGGTCGGCGGGCGCGAACTCCGATAACAAATTGAAACTGATTTACAGTCAAGAGTCTTATCCGTTGGCCACCACAAATTAGCTTGGTAGTTAGGTAGGAATTTAACTTTGTAAATCCCAAGTCGGCGGGTATTTACAACGAGCAGTGAAGAGTGATCAACAACAACAAACCGTGTTGGATCTCGCTATATTCATGTGGATACATAAATCATAATATATATATATATATATATAAATATATATGTATAAATATATATATATATATATATATATATATATATATATATATATATATATATATATATATATATATATATATATATATATATATATATATATATATATATATATATATATATATATATATATATATATATATATATATATATATATGTGTGATTTTATGAAGGAACAACCCCGGTCTTCACTGAATGATCTATTTTATAAGTGAAAAATCTAAATCTATATATATATATATATATATATATATATATTATGCTCTATGTATCCACATAAAATGTTATAAGTAAACAGCATATTTTTAATAATATAAACATTTCACATATTCATATACATATATTGTATTGAACATACATAAGTTAAGAAGAGTTAGTCTGTTTGTTTGTCTGTCATGACTATGGTTTAAATAGTATTTACATTCGTAATTTTAGTATATTCGCCCCGGCCTGAAAGAAGACTTTAAAAATGTCATAGTAGTTACATTTATGCATATATGTCGCCATAAACTTTTGTATGAATATAAAATTATACGATATATATATATATATATATATATATATATATATATATATATATATATATATATATATATATTATGCTTCATGTATCCACATGTATATGTATAGAAGGAGATATAATCTTTTATGTAGCAGTTCTCAGTATTTACTTGAACAGTACATTTTAGCCTGACGATTCCCTACGGGGATGAAACGCGGAAGCCTCTGTGTAGCTCAATTGCCATGAATATGTTTTGATAACTTATATATATATATATATATATACATATATATATAGAGAGAGAGAGTGAGAGAGAAAGAGACAGAGTCAGAAAGAGAAATAGATACAGACAAAGAGAGACACAGAGAGAGAGAGAGATTCAGAGAGAGAGAGAGAGATACAGAGAGAGAGAGAGATAGAGAGGGATAGAGAGAGAGGTATATATAGAGAGATACAGAGAGAGTAAAAATTCCGTCCAGATTCCCGAGTTCGACAAAAAGATTTCCGAGTTCGACAAGGTACACTTGAAGCAGGCCGGAGGTTACATCGACCGAAACATCCAATATGAGAACAGTAGTCCGAATATACCAAATTCTACAAATTATCAACCCTCATCTAAAAAATTCCGAAACAAAATATTTGTTAAGTCATGTTTTATTATACTCCACTATTAACGAAAAAGGTGAAAAGCTTGTATTAAGACAGACATATGAACATTAAGACGTACAGAAATGACGAAAAGAATTCAGCAAGAGGATCCCTTGTCAGCTATTCGTTTCTGTGTTTCATTTTTCTTGGAGTATGAAATAAATATAAATCAGGTTTTTCGATTGGTGGACAAAATATGAAACCTGAGTTGTTCTGATGCCAATGCGGCCGTTAACGACTTCAGAAAGTACTTATAATAATTTCCTTTATCTCCTAAGTTTAAAAGCAGCAGAAATAGTTTTGGAAATAAACTGCTGGAAGACGAAATAACGGAGTGCAGACAAAACCAACAGAATTATGCAAACTAACGATAAAGAAAATATGTTACAGTTTAATGCATTTTATTACTTAGAACGTTTGATTTTTGCTAGAAAAGACCTCGATGACAAATTATAAAACTGCAGTGATTTTGGATAAGCAGTTTCAAGAAAACGATCTAGTTACCACTTTAGACCGCATATGAAATCAAAATGGCGGGCACGGAGAAAAATGTTCTAGAAGGTGGTATTGCATGGCGGAGGGGAGGGGTTATGGGAAACGAAAATACAGAAAGAAGGGAGAGAAAAATTAAAGAAGGGGAGAAAACTACAGAAGACAGAAAAGTGATAAAAGTAAGTAAGTAAGAAAGAAGAAATGAAAAGAAGAAATGAAAGGAAATCAATGATGAAAGAAGAATTGAAAGAAAAGAGAGAAAGGGAAACGAAAGAAAGAAAGAAAGAAAGACAGAAGTGAATAACGAATAATGATGAGCACAAAACAGATAAGATTTAAAAGTAGTAAAAAAAGGAGAAAGGTGAAACAAGGTAAAATAGAAAAAAAAGGAAATAGAGAAATAAAAGAAAGGAATGAATGAAGAAGAAAGTAAAAAGAAAGACAGAAAGGAAAAAAGAAAGGAAATAGAGAAGATTAATAAAGGGAAATCAGTGAAGACAGAAAAATAAAACCGATGAAAAAAGAAAAAAAGACAGAGAAAAAGAGAAAAAGAAAGAAAGAAAGAAGGAAAGAAAGAAAGAAGAGAAAAAGATAACGAATAACGATAAGAAAAAAACTGAGAAGAGTAAAAAAAGAGGACAAAATTAACAAGAGTAAACGAGAAAGAAAGGAAAAAAGAAAATAAAGAAAAAAAAGAATAAAAGAAAAGAATTAAAAAAAATTATCAACCCATACGTTGTGTTATTTGGTCTTCAATATGCAGAGTTAATTAAGCAGATCAGATTAGAATAAGCGAATATTTTAGTAAAGACATTTGCGCTTATATCTTATGTATGTACATTAAATGTGTTAGCGCTATTTGTGGGCAATATATGTTTATAAGAAATAGTGGAAGAAGTAGAGAAAGAGTTAAACCACCGAGAAGATTGCGTGATAATATATGTTCCTGGGCTTCTAGCTCAATCAGTCAGTGAAAAGAAGTAGTGAGTGACTTAGAAACCGCTGTTACATAATATAGTAGTTAAATGGAACAATGTAACATTTTAGTCATGTACGGGCGCACAAAATAACGAATGGTTAGAGTGTTGAATTTATGTTCAGAGTTTGACGTGTAACTCTACGTTCCTCTTTTCTGCTGTAAGTTGTCAAAAGAAAACTCCTCCATTCCTAATAAAATACTGGAAGCATTTAGGCTTCTCGCAATTGGATTGAACTCAAGTAAACACTGGCAGTCAGGACTGATATACCACTTCTCTTGTTCTCTGTACATATCTTTTCTTCAATATATATTGTTCACCTAACCCCGTGTTCCGTGTTTTCATTTCGGCCCCTAAACAGGGTCACAACAAAAAACATTTGTAAATAGGAAGTACCTACAATAAATATAAAAGGAGCACTGTGGCCTATAAAAAATGCCTGGGCAGCCCCGTCGGCATTCCACGGTCACGGCGCCTTAGGCAGAAAGCAATAAACTAAATTCACTTGAAAGAGGGGAGGCAAGGCCTAATATATCAGCCCGATAGTCAAGCCAACGCCCCTCAAAGCGTCTTTTTCCCCCAGAATCTTACATGGCGCTAAGATTCTAACAGCAACTCATTATGACTTCACCTCTTATACATATGAAGCGTAGTTATCACTTACGTAATACCCTGTCAACCATACTCAATCATACTGTATAACTGATTGTACCTTATAATTATACATATGTATATATATATATACATATATATATATATATATATATATATATACACTTATCTTCGAAAATCTATGAACACGAAGTTATCACTTACGTAATACCCTGTCAACCATACTCAATCATACTGTATAACTGATTGTACCTTATAATTATATATATATATATACATATGTATATATATATATACATATATATATATATATATATATATACACTTATCTTCGAAAATCTATGAACACGAAGTAATATTCAATTCCTACATATGTATTAACGCCATCATCATCATGACCTACCCTTCATTGTAAGTTGGCACAAACTAATCAAATGCTTTAAATATTATCCCATAAAATCTAATCGAATTTTTAAGTTTATAATTGAAACTAAAATATATAAAAACAATAAATGCGTACCTATCTCCGTCGATAATTACGTTAGTGTTGTGGGCCTGTAAATGGTCAGGAAGGAAAACACGAACACGAAGTTTAGAGAAAAACAAGTATATTGAAAAAGTATAATACAACAGAGAACGAGAGTGGTTGTAGCCCAGTCTTGACTAACAGTATAGACTGGTGTGGTTCACGGTATTTGGTTCCTTCCTACCGCAGGGGGGTGTGGCACAAGGCCGGAAAGTGTGGAGAGTCAAACCACCGCCCCTAGAGAAGGAGCACTTATATTGACCAGCAACTGACGTTACAAAAAGACCGCACGGGCTGATGTCGGTCCAAGTGTTTAATTCCTTCATACCGCAGGAATATTTAGCACAAAGCTAGAAGGTGGGTGATAGTAAAGCCAACGCCCCTGAAAGAGGAGCACTCTGGCCTATAAAAAATTGCCCGGGCAGCCCCGTCGTATTCCACGGTCAGTGCGCCTCAGGGTGTAAGCAATAAAGTTACTTCACACCAAGGAGGGGAGGCAAGGCCTGGGAGAGTCGACCACTTAGGACTACCCATGACCTTATACCTCAGGCCGACAGATAAAATCCCACCGAAATGGCCTAGTTCTTGCCAGACTGATTGTTGAGAACGAATATTCGACTGGTATAGACAAGTTCGCTGTCTCTCAGCAACTGACGTAACTGAAATACCACACGGGCTTGTGTCGGCCCAACACTGAGAAGCATGCGCTCCCAGTGCTTATGGTTAGCTGAATATTTCAACTAGTCCGTATAGGTAAGGTACCATGACATATAGTTATAATCATCTCTTACATTCGTGAAGTTTCAAGACGTGTACCTAGTTAACCCCGGATTAGTATTAGTATAAAAGATCAATGTATATTTTGGAGTAGCCTTACTTGATTATGTCTGATATTTGCGTTGATACAGATCGATAACACCGAACGAATCTTCTGTTTTCTTTTCTGACCTAAATCATCTCATTTTTACTTTTACTAATTAAATGATTTGATTATATTTTCTATTTGAAGACATCTATAATCTGAAATTTTGTATTTGCAAAATCTAATTATTTTTGTTTCCTCTTGAACTTTTGAGATTCTCCGCTGATTCCTCATTTTGGAATCATGTTTACACATTTGATTAGTTTCAACTTTAACACACAAACATAAGAACATAGTCCACTGATAATTGCATAGATGGACAACGACATTTCTTTTTAAAACATGTTTACTAAGAGACTGAAAAGCAGACAATTGACGCCACTATTATTCTCAGCTGGATGCAAAACAGAAAACACTTGTCATTTGACCATGTACCACATCGTCAACAAGTAAAAAAAACACAGGGAGGAAGATGGAGAAAGATGGACAAAGAGAGAGAGAGAGAGATAGAGAGAGAGAGAGAGAGATAGATAGAGAGAGATAGATAGATAGATAGAGAGAGAGAGAAATAGAGAGAAATAGAGAGAGAGAAATATATATAGAGGGAGAAGGAGAGAAATAGAGAGAGAAATATATATAGAGAGAAAGAGGGGACAATATAGAAAGATAATGGAATGTCAACATCCCCCTTGCTTGCAGCGTTTTCTAAAACCGAAATGAAACAGAAACTCCCAAATGAATTATTTGTAATTTCATTGTTGTTGATTCAGCAAATACATGAAACGAATACAATTATTCGAAACTAAATAACATGAAGTATATTCATTAATTGATAGAAAACCTCGCTGATGTAACCGTCAACTCCGGGGTTCTCAAATATTTATCTTCTGCACGTCAGTTCAAACGAAACAAATTTTAAAAACATTTTTAATCACATTAAAATGATTTCAAAAAGTGCATTATTGAGTGTTATGATGATGATCGCTATCGGCTAGAAAATAACGGAAACGATATGGCAAAAACTAACGAACAATTATCTAGTGAGTGGAGTCGAATCCTGGAAGAGGGCATGAAATATATGTATTGAAGGCGAACGTTTTATACACACGGCCACGAAACGAAAATATTTTGTCTTTTTAACCTACTTTTTGTTCGATTGGCTAATTATAGATACTAGTTATCTAAAAAATAGAACGCTAAAACTAGATGCACATTTGTTTCTAATGTTATTTTTACGTAATTTGATTTTGAATGATGAGTTTTAAAAGGTTCAATAATTTCTGACATCAAGGACATCGGATCGATGGTGTTAATTCTAAATGTGTGGTTAGTTTGACTCTTAGATCAACTGTTAAACTATGATACTGCGAAATATACATATATAGAAAACTTTGTGTTATATATATATATATATATATATATATATATGACGTCATTAGCTATAAATGCATCGTTCCTTTCAAGCCGCCGGATAAAGTGTTAAGATTATCACTGTTAATTCGCGATTCAGCGTTGGCCGAGTGGTTCTAGATGTCGGGATTTGAGTTGTAAAATACTCGGGATCCGGGGTTTCGAATCGCATGACCAGTAGTGAATAGTCATATCTCTATACTATATATATAGCCTAAAAAAAACTTTGAGTCATTTTAAACAAAAGAAAAAAAAGGAAAATGCGGTCTTAATTCCCAGAGAAAATAACTAAATTCAAGATATTTCAGACTTAACATTCGTTGGAAAATTCATAAATAAAAAAAATAATAATAAGTAAATAAAATTAAAAGGGGGGGTTAAGTATCTAACAGTGAAAGAAAAACAGGAGACCTTAACTTAAGCGTCTAATATTAACGCGGGATCATCAGCTGTTTACCATGTAACTGTTTCGGAGATTTAAAAACAGGACTGTATAATATTCATGGCTCTCCAATGGTACTGATCAAACTACCAATTTCCTCAATAATCAAATGTAGAAATAATTCAGCTTAAATTTCACACATAAATAAATAATAAAATAATAATTATAATATATTACCCTTAAGACTACCGTGTGATATTGTAATTTGCATATCAATTGTTGTTGTTGTTGTTGTTGATGATGATGATGATGATGATGATAATGATAATAATAATAATAATAATATCATCTAAACACTACACCCAAGAACCATTCTGCAATATGGCAACTAGCAATAAAATTATATAGGAATTAAAGTTGCATAAAAAAGAAAAAAAAAACTTAGGTACCAGATAGGCAAGTAGATAAGAGGAAGGACACCTAGCCATACAGATCTAAATACCCAATATATATTAATTGATCAAGTTCAAATGTGTTAATAAAGTGACCATAAACCAAGTTTTTCAAGACTGCTCAATACCAAGTAGTGCATTTATATAATTACATATACAATATTATAGCCTTACGTCAATCAACCAACGTTTCAATGCGTATTACCGCATCTTATAAAAGGCAGAGCTAAAATAAATTCAAAATCATTTGATTATATACAATATTCAGATGATAATTTTCATATTGGTTATTATATTTACAACAATGTTTAGATTGATGCAATATACAACATTATTCAAGTGCATCTGTTTGAACTTGGGAAACTTTAAGTCTGGACGGATTTTTTAATTGAACTCTTTATCTAATCCGCGATGATAGGTTGTTCTCATTCCGTCAGACATGACCGAGTAAATGTGTTAATGTAATGTTACTCTTAGTTATTATCGCTTTTTGTAAGAATTGAGCATTCAATTCCCCTACTACTACTACTACTACTACTACTACTACTACTACTACTAATGATAATAATAATAGTGATAATAATAATAACAACATTAAAATTAGTAACAGTATACATCTGGATAAGATTGGTTTGATGACTCCCAAATTTAATACTAAGCTTATATATATATATATATATATATATATATATATATATATATATATATATATATATATATATATATATATAGTAAGCAATGAAAATATATATGGCAATCAAGCTACACAGAGGCTCCCATGTTTCATCCCCGGGAGGAATCGTCAGGCTAAATGCATGGAGTTATTTTTGTCAGGTGTTTTTATATACATGGCTTGCTAGTTAACCAATCAGATTCTTTGTTGTTCCATCAGTCAATCGTTGGGCTTCCCTCGAACAAAGGCTTTGTTGCTGACGTTCTTATGCCTATCCTATTTTTTGTTAACAATGGAGTTTCCTAAATTCTGTTTCCTTTGTTTTGTCAATACAGTGGGCGAATTTATTTTAACACGTGGTTTCTTGTATTTCTATTTTAGGTTTTAAATTTAAACTTGTTCAGTTTTTTATTTATTTATTTATTTATTCATTTATTTATTTTTATTTATTTATTTTTTATTTTTTTATTTTTTATTTTTTTAAATTTATTTATTATATATCATCCTAAGGTAAATTTATTTCTGTGTAAAAAGCTGTTTGCTATTTCACTTCTAGAGTTTAATAGGTTTCGGGGATCTTTAAAATTTATGATTTCATATTTTTCATTCAGGCATAATCTACACAGGTTGTCTAAGTTTCTACATGTACTGGTCTGTCTTACTATTTTCCATTCAATTATTGGTGAGTGTCCATTTTTTTTGAGCTCCCAATAATGGTTAGCTAGTGCTGTTTTAGTTCGACGTTCTTTGTTTTTAAATGTGCTTTTGTGGTCATAGTATCTGGTCTTAAAGTCTAGGGATGTCATACCCACGTAGTATTTCTTGTTATTTGGTCTTTCGTTGGCAAATATCGTTGCTTGGTATACAACACTTTTAGTTAGGCATTTATTTTGTAGTGGACAAAGTTTACGATTTATGCAGTTACATCTTTTTTCTTCATTGCTAACTTTTTCGTTTCTATTCGGGTGGTTATTATTAGTGTTTGTTTATTTCTATTAGTATTGTTTATATTTTTGTTCTTCGTAGTGTTATTTTTGTTATATTTTCCACTTTGTTTATTTTTTTCTTCTCTATTGTTGTTTTTTAGTATTTTGTTGTTGTGTGCCTTAATTATCATTTCTAGGTTTTCACAGCAGCTGTAGGATAGTTTTAGATTATTTTTATTGAATATTTTATGTAGAGGGTTGGATACGGGGAAGTGTTTTTCAATCAGATTTAGGAATTTTTTGCCTAGTTTAGTTTTTAGCATCTGGTTATAGGGAGGGGTATAGTAGATTATATTTCTTTTTCTTTTGTTTTTATTTTTAATTTTGTTGTAATTATTGGTGTTCTGTTTTTTATATTTAATTTCGGTATTATGGTAACCACTATTTTTTAGAGCTGTATTGTAAATGTTGATTGATTTTTTAAAAACGCTTTCGTTGCTAGAATTGTTGATAATCCTACTTTCGATCGAATTCGAGATATGTTTTATGATTGAAGGGGGGTGATTAGACTTTGGGTGTACGTATATTGGGCATCTGATCTTGTGGGCTTATTCATTTTATATACACTCACAAATATATTCGATAATACGGATATCGGCCTTTATAGAGATGATGGATTAGCGATAATAAGAGACTCCAACAAAGTCAAGGTAGTAAACTTCAAGAAAATTATACATATGGAAATGAAAAAAAAGTAGAAGTAATGGCTAACATAAAAACAACAAACTTTCTAGACATCACATTAAACTTAAGTAAAAACACCTACGAACCATACCTAAAAGATAATGCCAACCCAATATACGTACACCCGTATATATATATATATATATGTATATATATAAATTCTTATTTCCTCTACATTTCGAAACAAACTAGTTTTTTTTCGCTAATCTCTTTGATGTTCAAAGTGGTTTTCTTTCTATTCCTGTCAAATCTGCATGTGATAAAAATACACAAGAGACGGACATGTTGAATATGCATCTATTCAATGCGCACATTTTGCCAGAAAAAGAATATTTCGAATATAAACGTGACAAACCATGCAAATGTTATTGCGTACTCAAGAGTTACAGACCGACTTACCTACACTTTCTTATAGAAATGACTAGATTAATCTAAAATTAGATGTGCCTGTTCGACCTGCACATTTACGTGTGACAATGCTATTTAAACCTTAAGCGTGACAACCCGACCAACCAATCAACAGACAGACAAATTTTACTTCACAAATGTTTGGACGCATCTTAAGCAACTTTGTTCATAAATAACCACCTTTTCCAAATACAAATACAAAACATCTAAGAAACGAACACGTTCTGAAAATATCGGAGTATAACTGATATGTCAGTAACGAACTTCATTTAACAAAGAGACTCTCAACTCCTTACCGTTAATCATTAAAGAATCCGCATAACTCTGGTGTGTATGCGACTAAGTCGGCAACCCACCAAAAAAATAATTAGCTCTAACAAAAACGAATATTTATTGGAACACATATTTTTAACAATAATAACAATGCAAACTTCCGCTTCTCTTACTGAGTTAAAAAAACTTAAACTTAAAAGAAATTGACTAAGGAATTTGGAAATTCAATTTGTGCTTTTGTCACTTAGAAGAGGTCGAATTTGAAAAAAATCATCTTCTTCGTTTCTTATTTCTGTTTTCTATCGGTCTATTACAGATGCTTCTGTAGCAGTCACCAATAGGGACTACTTTTGAATGCGTAATCACTGTCCCTGTGAACTTGCTTGTCCAATCAAATCACAGGACGCAATAATATTGTTAGTTCCCTAAGGGACTACTTATGTCCCTTAGGGTTCGAGGAAAAAGATCAGACGACCTCCTGGCACCAGCTTGGACACATTGCAGAGAGCCCCAGCGAGGAACGAGGAAACGCTCTCTCTCCTGCCACCGTCGCCCAACTCGACGACTACTACCAACGGGTAGCCCTAAGAACTCTTATATTCTTCCTTATCCTCAGACGGACACCGCCCCACTCTCATCTACCTATACTAAACGGTATAGGTAACCTTGAGTTAATAAAACCCCTTTTTGTTATAGTTACAAAAATACTTTTCGTTGTTCCGTTTCTTTACGAGAAGATAAAAGGATAACCCATTTCATCCACTCACATCATCCCCTTTACACTTCTACTGAAAACGAACGATAGATCAACTCTATAGATTAAACTTTTTATGCAGTTGCTACACTCTGCACATATAGTTTTCTACTGCTACTAGACGCGCTAATACGACAAATAAACAATAACTATAAACAATTCCAACATTAATAAAAGTTTATCATTTCCACGGAAATATAATGCTTCATATTATGCTTCAGACTTTTCCCAAGAAAAGATAGAAATTGACAAGCTAAACCATCGAAAAGCCTACGAAAACTCGTGTAAGTACATTTACTTTGGCAATCTATCAAAAAAGTCAAATGAAACTGGAGTATGTTTCACTAATTTCAAGAGGCCGGTAATATATTTTCGACTCAAACGATTCGTGTGTAGCTTTAGTTGTATATATAGCTGTGAGCAATTGTTTCACTCTTTTTTTTCTTTTTTTTTCATTCATTTGCTGGGGACGGGGCATTCTTCCAAATGTCATACGATCACCCGCTATTTACAGACTCCAACCGAGAGCTCTTTTCAGTATTCTGGCTGTTCCCTTGAGTGTAGTTGTTTGGATTTCTTTTGCACTTGGTTCACCAGGTATACTTGCTAAATACTTTCAAGTTCTTCTTCATGAGTCCAGTTGCTCCTATGAAAACTGGAATGATGGAGATCTCTGAGGTTCCAGTTTTTTTTTCATATCATACATTGTGAGTTTGTATAGTGAAACTATTGCTTTAATCTCTCTTTGATAATTGTGTTAGATTATGTCCATTATTATCTCCTGGCGTAAGATTTAACCTCAACCTTTAGGTCCTTTCTTTGTCAGCACAATTAAACAATGACTACCAGTTTGATTTGTATGGCAACTGATAGCAAAGTGGCTCTTGATCTAGATCAAGAGCCACTTTGCTATCAAATAAGATTTTGATGTGGATCAAAATAAAGATGTCAATTCAGGATTAATTTCAGTTACTCTAATATTTGGTTCATAATTGAGTAAGGTTCTCTCGTATGATAACATACCTTTATCTTAAGAAAAGTATATTGTATTAGTATGCATATTTCAGGATCGCCATTCTAACACACAACTATTGAAGTCTTAAAATATGAACTGCTAACTTAATTATACAATTTAATAATGAAATATCAAGTATTAATATTGATATATTTGACCATTAACCAAAGTTCGCTCATTTCTCAGAATAAAAATAAGACATGTATATTTAGGATGCGTTTAATATCGATCTTATAAATATATTTTATGTAACGTATTTACATATGCTTTTAATAAGAGTTAATTACTTTCTTTGATCGGTAAGTAATATATTTTAAGACGCAGAATAACGTAAACAGTTAAAAAAAATGAATCGCTCGCCGTCAAAATCAAAACGAGGCAACGTTCCAACAGAAAAAAAATAATGAAACCATATTTAAAGCAAAGAACAACTTTAACCGTTTATTTATATTTTATTAAAAAATATTTATTAAAAAAAAGAATTTATGAAACCACTTTTAAAAATTTTTTTTACGAGAAAGTTTAATTAATTTTTTTCCGGTACTGCTTTTAAACCAAACAAAAACCGAACTGATTTTTTTTACCTTAACTTAACCACCCCCTAACCATAACCTACTTGTTTTACCTTTGGTAACAGTTAAAACAATTCTTTTAATATTTGTTGTTTTTTTTTCACCCCGTGTTTTTTTTTGGGGGGAGGGGGGGGAAATTCTTGACAATCACATATTCATGATTTAATCAATTCACAATTTAACTTGTCTGCTTTTCTCACCTTCTGATTGGGTAAGCTCTTCGGCATCTTCCGGCTGTTTACATACAGTCGGAAAAAAGCCGAACGAAAAGTCGGTTTTGCCTGGTTCAAAAGCTGTACAAGTACGGGAAAAAAAAACTAAACATTTATTTGTTCTTTTGTACGTTATGATTCAAAATATTAGAGTTTTCTTTATGTTCATATTTTAATATGTGTATTCTTGTTTGTTTTCGAAAAAAGTTTCATTTGACAATTTCGAATTTTCTATCGTGTATATAATTATTACCCTAGTATTTGAAATTCGTCCCTTTGGAAATCATGTGCAAACAATGTAGGATTTTGCTATGTAGATCAGTTGATAAGGAAAGAGTTTGATAAAACTGTAAAATGTCTCCGAGTCTTCTGCAGATACATATGCGCTTTAAATCTGCAACATTTTTAACAACAATTAAGAGATGCAAAAGTTACCAAAAAATAAAAAGTCACCAATCACAAGTTTGTCATTTAATTTTGATCGCAAGTTGAAAGATTGCAGATACCATTGCTGACTGATAAATGACGTCATCAACACGTGATTCCCAAATCGAAAATCGGATCATGGTATAGAGATTATCTTTCGAAATGCGAAAACATATTGATCGTTGAATCGAGTGTTAAATCGTCGATGTTACACACGTATATTAAAGTACGAATAAATCACCAAATAGACAAACGCACGCGCACGAATACACATATATACACTAGCGGGAGCCAAACTACTTCAAATCTCTTACGCGTGAAAGACTGCAGAAAATCGAATGTTTTACTAACCCTCTTGAGTCAATCCAACAAAAGTCGTATGCATATTTTTAAGGCTATAGTAACGTTGTATAAACTAATTTCCATAAGGCTTGACAGTATAGTGTTTTTAATATATTTATTGAAGTAAAAGCTTAAGCGTAGCAGACTAAACATAAACATGAGTGACCGACCTACCGACCGACGAATCTACTTGTAAATATGCGAGGACACATCTTAAAATGACAATCATAGAAAGGTTTGCCTGTAATTACGTTTTCTCTGCGGAGAGACAATGCCGGGATAAGCGAAAAAAGAGTCTTTCGCCAAGTATAACCCTTTAGACCACCGCGACCTGGTTTCTCGTCCATGATTAGTCCTTATGTGCACGAATAAGGTCGCGATTAAAAAACAACAACCTTATTCTTATATGTAAACCGACCACAAACTGAAGTGGGGGTCGGCAGGGCCTGGACTTTTAGTCTTTAGCCTTTTTGTCGGTTTCCTCTTCCTTATCTCATTAATTACCGTTTCTCACAACTTTGCTAACCCCGACCGACACCAACAATTCTGCTTGGTCAAGGTTTTCGTCCTATTGCTTCTTTTTAGCATCGCTTTTCTCCATTTTCAAAGGACATAGGCTACCCCACCCCCGCTGTCATCGATATGTTCTTTCGTTCTATCGAATTCCTCCACTGTTAGCGTAAACTTCACATCAAAAAAGAATATATTTCTTTATCAGCTTTTTACTTCCAAATTTCTATCAGCTTATGAATCGAGAATGATTTCTTTAGAAAAAACCAACGTGGCCATTTTTATATTTTGATTACATCTTTTCAGATAAAGATTACGTCTGCGCTCATAAATGGGATCTCCAAGATATTAAAGCAAAATGGATCTGATTTTGAAGACATGTTTTCAATCTAAGTTGGTCAGTTTTTTTTGCTTGCCGAAACTACTCAAATGAATTCTTCTTAAATTTCATAAACAACAAATATATTCAAACTATAATTCCCATCGATATCTCCCCCCCCCTTTCTGGCACTCAATATACTGACATTTTGAACCAGTTTCTTTGTTTTCAGTTTATATAATAACGATCTGATCTTACTAGACCTTCTATCTGAATAACGCCAGATTTGATTCTCATATTCAACACAAGATAATGTTATGAACTTTTTTCATCTATAGCATAGAGATCAGATGCCTTTCTATTCGAAAATTGTTTTGAACCTCTGATATTTACCATCATCATTAAAAAGGTTGCGTTCCAAAGCTGTGTCATTATGTTGCAATCTTTGGTTATTTTGATAGCAATGTGTCGATGACATGATTGATAGTGTTCTTCATAGGAATTGGTAAATTGGTTGAAATTCATTAAATGACAGGCAACGTATTAGACCATGATCCATTGAATATTTGAGAAAAGGGTTTTATCACATTTAGCCTTTGTACCAATATTTGTTAGTAAATATTCAATTTTTCTAATATTCTAGGAACTTTTTCAGCTACAAGATCATTGATTGAAGCCAGCGAAGGAATATTTCCTATTTTCTAATACGAATGGCAATTCATAATACACGACAAAGTATGATTTTCTTTTATGACTTCACGAACCTTTTCATCCTATTCAGTCAATTATTATTCAAATCACTGTCACATTCTCTTTGTTTGCAAATGCCACAAGAATTGCTTTTCATTTTTTGTATTTTGTTATTAAAATTTTAAATTTATTGACAATGTTTGGTTCAAAATGGTCAACTTCATTTACTCTCTCAAGCAAATTTCTAATAATTTAAGAACTGGTTTGATTAATTGTATTTTTTCCACTAATGTTTTGAACAAAGGCCAGTTTCTTTCCAAAATTACAATACCGTACAAATACAAAAAAAAACATACAGCTCTTAATTTGTTAACATGATTCACAAATGTTCGAGGTCTGGGGTGGGGGGGTGGGGGGTGGGGGTCATTCTTCTAATGCGTTCGAGTTTATCGGTGCAGTCAGATTGACCACAATAATACACATAATCACTATGAATATCATTGCATTCTTCAAAGTTTTTTTATTTTTTACGAATTTTTGTTACAGTTAAATCACTGAAAATCAAAACTTTTCTGAAACGCGTGAGAAATTTCACTTCACAGGATTAGAGATAATCTAAGGTTTTCTATTTATTTTTTCTTGTAAAACTTACACAAAGCAGATAGTGTTAATCTATGTTTTATAATTTCTTGAATTGCTTCATATATTTTTCATATTTTCTAAAAGTTGAGTAATCAGTACATCTTACATTAATGTGACAAAGATGAGCAAAGCAGCCATCCATCACAAATTCATCATCAATGTCTTGATCAATTTTATCTTGATTAATTTCTTTATAATTACTTTGATCAGGTAGGCTAGGATTTTTGCATTCATCCTGTTTTATAAGTTCAGTAGTTTCTCAATCATGACATCCCAAAGCATGTTTGAGCATGAAATTTCTAATGCCCAAAGCAAAATTTTATGCTTGAGTAACTTTGGTAAGTCATTTCTTGTAATTTCTTATGCTATGGTGTTTTTATAAACTAAATAAGATTTTGTCAATTTGTGACAAATAATTAGAAAATTTGTTCAATCTATTTTTTAAGTCAAAAGAATTTTCTTGTAAGTTTGAATTAAATTTTTTAGTATATCTTTAAATTTCTTTTCTTTAATATTTTTTTACTATTTCTATAATTTGTTTGATAATTTGTTATTGTTTTAATATATTTATCATATATTTTATTTTTTTCTTATTTCTTTTGCAGTTTAATATAATTTGACTTTGAATTTTTAACATTTTTTTCTTGATTCTTTTTTGATAGTCAGTATGCCGTTTTTTAAATTCACTTGCATTTTAATTTTTTCTCTATATTTTTCTTGTCGTTTACCATTATTTGTTTTATTATTCTCTATTTTTCTTTTTTCTTTATAATTTTTAAAATATAGTTTTTGATATTATTCATATTTATTTGCAATTCACTATTTTTATTATATTTTCCTTTACTTTTCTTGGGCTTTAGCGTGTTTATTTTTCTTCAATTTATCTTCATCAAATTAACTGCTTTTCATATTAATTTTTCTAATTTTTTTATTTTTAGTCGAAATAAAAAAAATTGGGATCAAAATGGAACAGAAACACTGTAGTTAATTTGATTCTAATTGTTGCCTCAAGTTTGGGAGACAAATTGATGTTTCGAATTTGGGGGACTAATTTTTGTTCCGAATTTAGGGGACAAATAGTTGTTACAGAATTTGGGGTACAAATTATTGTTTCGAATTCATAGGACTAATTGTTGTTTCGAATTTGGAGGACTAATTGTTGTTCCGAATTAGGGTGATAAATTCTTGTCTCGAATTTGGGAAACTAATTGTTTTTAATGTATTTAAATTAAAGCGACCATTGGCTATTGGCGCAAAGTGGTCGTGTTTTAGAAAATAAAGCTAGATTATCACTTTTTAATTATTTCTTCTAAACGTCAAACAACTTGGTTTCTTAATACATAAATATTTCGAATCAGCTCACCGAGTTCAATCTTTCTATTTCTCTATCATGTAATTATATTTATAATTTAAAAAGTTATGTCTAGTTCAAGGGCATGAGGAGTATTATTAATATACATTTTTTCATTTTAAGCTGCTCAACGCTTCCATATTCTTAAACTCATTTCGACATATCTATTAGATTCCTTGTGCTGTTTGCTACATCTTTGGTATGAAAAATAAACATTTATTTCAAATAAAAAAGTTATGATGATTCAAAGTAAATGTAGTGCGTTGTCCTACACATTCATGACCACACATATTTTGACATAACTTATTTTATACTAGACCAAATTTTAATTTCTTTATGTTCAAAAAGGCTTGTGACAAGTCAGTTCTAATGCAAAAAAACATTAAGTTTAGATGAAAAGAATTGATCACGATTGGGTAAATGCTGACCTTAAGATATTCACACACTACCGTGTGTAGAATAATATGCAATATGTATGCACGAAATATTTTTATGCTCCGAACTTCAACTCGGATATTAGCATCGGCGTGTCTTTAAAAAGTAAAAAATCATGCCCAAGTGAAGGATCGAATTCACGACCTTCAGAAAGCTCACGCTAAAATACATAATTATATTATTATATATATTAATCTCCCCCTGATATACCGAGTTGTTGACAACGGTCGTGAGGGCAAATAGGTTGAAATTTGAGTTGGAAATATAACTCGTGTTTTGGGGTGCGAGTCCGGTGACCAATGTGAATAGTTCTTCTCTACACTGACGATTCCCGTAAGGATAAAACATATACGTATGCAGATTAAAAAAATATTATATATATATTTTCATAACTAACTACTTACTACCTAACTCTACTCACGTATCGAGCACTGTTTAAGTAAATACTGAAAATTGATACATAAAACATTATATCTCCTTATAACATTTTATGTGGATAGATGAAATATATATATATATATATATATATATATATATATATATATATATATATATATATATATATATATATATATATAATAGAACCATAGTTTTTACAATGGGCATGTGGAGGATGAAGATCAAATTATTAGGACAGGATACAAACTATAGATATATAGAGATTGATAGATCCAAAGAGAGAGCGATAGAGAGATGAGGATTTCGAAATAGAGGTTAATAACCTGTGATATATATTTACACTAGAAGATGCATTTGTTTATTAATGGAATAAAAATAGTAAAAAATAATCATCGTTATCCCCAAATAGACTCAGAAGCTGAAATGCAATCTATAGAATTACCGCGAATTGTCTAGAATGTATGCACGAAACTAAATATTTGTATGCATTAGGGCGTATATAATCACGCAAACCGACATTATTCTAACGTATTTCTTTTAAAGTAACATGCAACGATCATCACATGTAAATCAAAACTTTTCTGAAACGCGTGAGAAATTTCACTTCACAGGATTAGAGATAATCTAAGGTTTTCTATTTATTTTTTCTTGTAAAACTTACACAAAGCAGATAGTGTTAATCTATGTTTTATAACTAACACGCTATACATACTCGCCGCTGCTCGGGAATATTTCTACTTTTGGATCCCTTTTGTTTCTGAATGTCAAACAGAGCTTATATATTTTAATTCAGTAGAATACAATATTTCTGACATCATTAATATTCATAATCATTCAACACACAACAATATCTTTCATGTGTACACGCGTTTCCGAAAATTCAATTTTATTATACCTTTTACTACAGAGTAAATACTTGACAATTTAATGACTTTCCTCGTCAGCATATATGATTTATCAACTTCAATTTGAGTGATTTACAATAATTTCAATAACTAAATAACACAAAGTCTGGAAGGATGGAATTGATGCAATTGTTTTTCTTTGATGGCGGACTACATACGTGAAGTTAGTTTTGAAGAAGTGTTTTTCGATGATATTTAGGAATGTTTTGCTAATTTAAGATTTTAGCATAAAAAGAAAGATATTTCTCTTTCTTTTATATTTAAAAATAATTATTGGTATCCTGTTGCTCATATTTAATATCGATATTATTTTTTTATACCTATTTTACAGATTTGTTGAAAATGTCGCATGGCATTTTTAATACATTTTCGTTGCTAGAGTTATTGCAAAGCCTAACTTCGGTAGAACTAGCAATAAGCTTTATGATTGATTAACTGATGATTTGAAGTTTGGGTTGACGTATATTGGATTGACGTCACACACACACACATACACACACACACACACACACACATATATATATATATATATATATATATATATAAAGTGGAGAACTAAAGCGAACTTTTAGGAAAGGTAAAACCTATTGTGAAAAGTGCACAGCTCAACATACAGGATAGAGCAGATAGAAAGGTAGAAGGATAAAAAGGTATTAGAAAAACGAAAGGACTTTTGGACACCGGATTTTTTTACAATCGGACATTTGCTCGCATTTTGGCAGCGTTATGCCATATTTTTTCTTCCCCACAATCTATGTTCTACTTTTTCACGTTTTAAATCTTGGCCTTATCTATCCCAGCCATTTTCTTCTGATGATAAGATTTTGATCTTTGAAAAGCCTGGCTTAAAGAAAAAATAACTGAATAAATTGCCCTTTTGCGGAATATACCTTGCATTGAGCAACTGAATTGAAAAAAGATCTGCCTTTTGCTTTTCTAATTCCTTTTCATCCTTCTACCTTTATATATATATATATATATATATATATATATATATATATATATATATATATATATATATATATATATATAGCCAACATATTGACACTCTTTACGTCAGCCTACACCAAACCACAATCAAGCAACCAACAAGGTAATTTTCCATGCAATAAACCTCACTACCAGATCTGCCAGAATATAGTGCAATATACCGTCATCACTCTACCAAATTCACATGGCAAACTACAGCTACCAGTGAGAATGTCATTTAAGTCTTGCCCTGCGGATATTAGAGTGATAGCGGCTATGTCGGGGAGACTGGCACTCCGTTCCGTTTAAAATTCAATAACCACAAGAAAGCGATCAGGGAGAACAATCCCCACTCATATTCGGTCATATGTCTTTTTAGTAAAACTATTCCTGCACCCATATCTGGTTTTAAGAATTTCACAGTCTTAAAATGGGTCTGTCTTCAAATAAAATCATAGGAGTAAAATTGCGAAGGCTTCTATTTGCAAGCAGAAAGACTTCATAAAATCTTTGATTCTCGTTGGGAGAAACTAGTTGAAAATCTTGGAATCCGTCGCTATCGCCTTGCAAAAGCCTTCTCTTTGCAAGCAGAAAGATTTCGTAAGATCTGCGCAAGTCAAGTATTTATCAAAAACTAAAACAAGTCAACTTTTTATCGACCTAACCAATAATTGCCACTTGTGATCCCAGATTGAATCGAATAAAAAAATTCTATAGTGTTCTTACATTATTTAAAAAAATGAAACTCTTATTGAAACTTATTTGAATGTTCTAACTGTTAACATATCAACATCTATAACACAAAAAAACATTGCGTTATATATATATATATATATATATATATATATATATATATATATATAAGATATATATGTAAGATATATATATATATATATATATATATATATATATTATGAATTATTTAGATAATTCAGACTACTATTCTCATTTTGAATGTTATTCTCGAAAGGTTTTGGCCTATGTAACCTCCGAAATTATTCATGTATGTTTTGTCGAACTCGGAAATCTTTGTGTCAAACTCGGAAATCTTTATGTCAAACTCGGAAATCAGCACGAAATGTTGAACTTCACACTTTATTGGTACTGGTGCAAATGAAGATCCAATATAACCCTTACCCTAACTCTAACCGTAACGCTAACGCTAACACTAACATTACACTAACCCTAATCCTAACGCTAACACTAACAGTACACTAACCCTCACCCTCACCCTAACCCAAACGCTAACACTAATTGTACACTAACCCTTACCTTAACCCTAACACTAACCCTAACTTTAACGCTGGTAGATCTTTAATATAGTTTACATTGGAATTTATTTGTATATGTAATTGATGTACCATGAACCCGCCTTTTCATCTGCCACACAGCAAACTTTGTGGCTCAGTCAGCTTTTAAACAATCTTTATGGAATGTTCAAACTTTCACTATTTAAAAATTTGAATCACCTCAATTATTCATTCCAATTGACCAAGCGACACAACCGTCCAATCAATGGTAAATCGCCTCCACAATCCGGCATTATCAGCAAAAGAAGAGTCAATACTTCACATTAGTCAACACAACGCAACTGTCTATATTTCTGAATGCAAACTCATTTATTATTGTCACAAACCAACCCAACACCACATCATCGCACACACATATTTTCACATGCTTTATCCCCACTTTCGTATAAACTTTGGCAGGCAAAACACGTAGAACCACTGTTAACGACCACATTTAAATTATAATCAATGACAGTGGCAGTAAAATGATTATAATGTAATAAGATTTGGAACATTACAGGAAGGAACCACATGTCAGTGTGAAACATCTTACTTCAGGCCAAATCGACGAGAGAAAGACAGTGCCGGGTCTTAATTAAGATAAATAGTCGATCTCATTTAGCGCTAACGTTACGCAATATAACTGATGAGATTGGACAGACACCAATGTTTTCGCAGACCGGGCATGGGCAACATCTGAAGAGAAGTCTCCAACTTATTGTATTCTGTATACCGAACTTTGGAACGTAGAAAACTGGTATTAACTAAAGTGCATTGACTAAGGCCGGACATGCCTTGTGATGCCTATTGGGACCGCGTGTCGTGTGTAACTGCGGCACGCGTTCATTTTTATCCTCTTAAAATAGCAATTTGTAAAGTGGTTCACAACTCGACAGGCATCCAGGTGAAATTGCTCGAAGATAAAATTTAAGCGAATATATAATACGCCCGAGAAAAAACAACAACACATCCCGTGTCTATAGATAACACACAGCGATCGTTAATAATGTGTATTGTTATCATCGCCTAAAAATAAACGCGTATTTATAAGACAACATAAAAATGCAAGGATGAACAAACGCTGTTTTGTTAATTCTCTGTTCAGTGGCAAACGCTGCTGATGATGGTTGATGGGTGATAAGGTCAGGATATCGCACGTTCTATCAGATGTTTTATGAAAAAAAAAGTAAATCGGAGTTGTCAAAAAGATTTTACTGGTCAAACAACATCACCCGTTTAGAAAAAAAGTATTTAGAAAATTCGGTTAATCAATCATCGAGAAACATAGACTCCGTGTGGGAATCACCTATCCCATTCAAATCCTTTGAACAGGAGCGAATATTCTTAGAAATATAAATGTCGAACCCAAACTCGACCGGGAATTCTTGATGTGTATTTAATAAAGAGAATATATTCAGGAATGCGTCTTTAGTCATTAATGAATCAATTCAGCACATCAACTTTACAAGTACGACTAAGTGGCCCAAGCTAACGCGTCGGTGGCCACGTTGCGTCGTCAGATAGTGATCAATAAATTAATTCATTAATGACGAGAAAACATAAAAACTCACCAATCTCCTCATTAGCATGGAAAATGTGACAGATACTAAGTGGTTTTAGTTACGGATATTAAATGTCTAACATGATAATATTTTAACATGTAATATCTATGCAAATACCATTATCATCAACCACCATAACTCCCATAAAACATGAAAATAACAAAAAAAGTTGTAGAAAAGGCTCTTTATTTAACATTTCATCCCAACGTAGTTACAATCTGTGACGACTCAATTACAAATGTCGTATAATCTACACGTTGGAATACAAATGTAGACACTAAGACAAGAATATATCAAATACCTGCAGGGTTTCTGTCGATCAATTAGTTAGACACTTATTATAATCTGAGGGCTGTAAACACAAAAATGTGTTCAAAACTATTTGTAAGTATATCTATTTTATAGTGTATCTATTTTAGTGTACAATATCCAGCCTATCTATTTGATACTGATGGAAACGGAAAGTAGTAAATGCGTCGTGAATGTAACGTGGTCACCTTCCAAGAGCGATGTTTCTGACAAAGGTTGAAGAAAATGCTTTTCCTAATGTCGGCTGCTGTTTCGTGTTCGTCGTAATGAAGATCACTTCAGTTAAATGTTATTTCCTCTATCTTTCTTGCTACGTAAGTAATAAGCGTGATAGAAGTAAACATTTTATCTGGGCTGGCGTTATCCGACTGATAGTCCAAGAACCCAAACTTTGAAGTTACTTCCAAGACGGCTGTCCTATTAGTAGGTGCAAAATACCAGAGATTGCATTGCTATTTAGTGAATAGAGTCTGGTGGGGTCTTTGAATGCCATATTGGGGCGAACTGATGCCGCCGTTCTTTCGTCAATGGCTTACAAAGATAATCTGCTTATTCATTCTCTCTCAACCCAACTTACTGAACTTTTCAACTATTTTTTCCAATCCAAACACGAAAAGTTCTAAAACAAAAAATAAGTTCCCCAACTTCTAACGTGAATCTCTACTATCAGGTTTTCTTTAAAAAATATTAGGAGTCTTCATTCAAACCTTCTAGACCAAACCGGACCTATTTTTCATGTGTTAAACTGGCATTAACCCGTCAGTTTCTATCGATGATTTCATGATAAAAGGTTACTCGAACATGACATCAAATTCCGACTCTCAAGATCGTCACATGTAATTCGTACATCACTAAACGGAACTTTCCCGAACAAAGTTTATTACTCAGAACTGAACCTTTGTGAACACAATATAACGGGCCTGCTTTCCATCTGACTAAAAGGTGTTTATTTTCAAGTCCAATGTTTACAAGTTCTTGTTGAGCCGTCCTCTTAAACATTAAAAGTCTGCCCAATTTTAACCATCGTTACCAATTCTCACGAAGTTGTCTCACTGTTCATCTGACAAACTCATTAAACCTTATCCTTGAGTTGCTTTGGTCTTTGATTAGCGATAACTCGTTAATACAATCTCTCTCTCTCTCTCTCTCTCTCTCTCTCTCTCTCTCTCTCTCTCTCTATATATATATATATATATATATATATATAAGACAATATAACATAAATAAATTGCAATAAATAATAAACAAATAAATATAGAATGTAAGAAACTCCCAATGTAAATATAATAGTAAGAAAATATATTAGAATGAAAGTAAAGGAAAAATAAGTAAAAGCTCATGTTTATATATATATATATATATATATATATATATATATATATATATATATATATATATATGTGTGTGTGTATGTTGTAATATGTGTGTATGTATGTATGTATGTATGTAGTGTATCAGTGTGTATATATACGTGAATGTATTTATATGCGTATGTATATGAGTGTATGTGTATACATGAATTTTCATTTATATATATATATATATATATAATATTAAATACGTCCTAAATAAGATATAACATGTATAAGGTATATATAACATAAATAATACTGAAATAAATAAATTAAGAAGTCATATAAAAACACAATAACAAAATAAAAATAAGTAGTATAAACATTGGATTTTATAATGTAAGATAATATAATTGTAATAGTATTTAAATACTGAGCCTAAAGATACAAAATAGGGTTTAGATAGAACACTACTACTTACTTAAGTAGCAACTAAAATCTATAAAACATTATATTTCACTACAATAATGTGTTATCATGGGATGAGTTGTCATTATGATAGCATTAGCCGAGATGTTTATTTACTGATGAGCAGATTAAATAATACGAACGATTATGATCCATATATACTAATAAAAATAAGTTATTGAAATTATAATAGCGATTATGATCCATATATACTAATAAAAATAAGTTATTGAAATTATAATAGCGATTATGATCCATATATACTAATAAAAATAAGTTATTGAAATTATAATAGCGATTATGATCCATATATACTAATAAAAATAAGTTATTGAAATTATAATAGCGATTATGATTCATATATACTAATAAAAATAAGTTATTGAAATTATAATAGCGATTATGATCCATATATACTAATAAAAATAAGTTATTGAAATTATAATAGCGATTATGATCCATATATACTAATAAAAATAGGTTATTGAAATTATAATTGCGATTATGATCTATATTTACTAATAAAAATAAGTTATTGAAATTATAATAGCGATTATGATCCATATATACTAATAAAAATAAGTTATTGAAATTATAATAGCGATTATGATCTATATATACCAATAAAAGTAAGTTATTGAAATTATAATAGCGATTATGATCCATATATAGAAATAAAAATAAGTTATTGAAATTATAATAGCGATTATGATCCATATATACTAATAAAAATAAGTTATTGAAATGATAATAGCGATTATCATCCATATATACTAATAAGAATAAGTTATTGAAATTATAATAGCGATTATGATCTATATATACCAATAAAAGTAAGTTATTAAAATTATAATAGCGATTATGATCCATATATAGAAATAAAAATAAGTTATTGAAATTATAATAGAGATTATGATCCATATATACTAATAAAAATAAGTTATTGAAATTACAATAGCGATTATGATCCATATATACTAATAAAAATAAGTTATTGAAATTATAATAGCGATTATGATCCATATATACTAATAAAAATCAGTTATTGAAATTATAATAGCGATTATGATCTATATATACCAATAAAAGTAAGTTATTGAAATTATAATAGCGATTATGATCCATATATACTAATAAAAATAAGTTATTGAAATTATAATAGCGATTATGATCTATATATACCAATAAAAGTAAGTTATTGAAATTATAATAGCGATTATGATCCATATATACTAATAAAAATATGTTATTGAAATTATAATAGCGATTATGATCCATATATACCAATAAAAGTAAGTTATTGAAATTATAATAGCGATTATGATCCATATATAGAAATAAAAATAAGTTATTGAAATTATAATAGCGATTATGATCCATATATAGAAATAAAAATAAGTTATTAAAATTATAATAGCGATTATGATCCATATATACTAATAAAAAAAAATTATTGAAATTATAATAGCGATTATGATCCATATATACTAATAAAAATAAGTTATTGAAATTATAATAGCGATTATGATCTATATATACCAATAAAAGTAAGTTATTGAAATTATAATAGCGATTATGATCCATATATAGAAATAAAAATAAGTTATTGAAATTATAATAGCGATAATGATCCATATATACTAATAAAAATAAGTTATTGAAATTATAATAGCGATTATGATCCATATATCCTAATAACAATAAGTTATTTAAATTATAATAGCGATTATGATCTATATATACCAATAAAAGTAAGTTATTGAAATTATAATAGCGATTATGATCCATATATAGAAATAAAAATAAGTTATTGAAATTATAATAGCGATTATGATCCATATATAGAAATAAAAATGAGTTATTGAAATTATAATAGCGATTATGATCCATATATACTAATAAAAATAAGTTATTGAAATTATAATAGCGATTATGATCCATATATACTAATAAAAATAAGTTATTGAAATTATAATAGCGATTATGATCTATATATACCAATAAAAGTAAGTTATTGAAATTATAATAGCGATTATGATCCATATATACTAATAAAAATAAGTTATTGAAATTATAATAGCGATTATGATCCATATATACTAATAAAAATAAGTTATTGAAATTATAATAGCGATTATGATCCATATATACTAATAAAAATAAGTTATTGAAATTATAATAGCGATTATGATCTATATATACCAATAAAAGTAAGTTATTGAAATTATAATAGCGATTATGATCTATATATACCAATAAAAGTAAGTTATTGAAATTATAATAGCGATAATGATCCATATATACTAATAAAAATAAGTTATTGAAATTATAATAGCGATTATGATCCATATATCCTAATAACAATAAGTTATTTAAATTATAATAGCGATTATGATCTATATATACCAATAAAAGTAAGTTATTGAAATTATAATAGCGATTATGATCCATATATAGAAATAAAAATAAGTTATTGAAATTATAATAGCGATTATGATCCATATATAGAAATAAAAATGAGTTATTGAAATTATAATAGCGATTATGATCCATATATACTAATAAAAATAAGTTATTGAAATTATAATAGCGATTATGATCCATATATAGAAATAAAAATAAGTTATTGAAATTATAATAGCGATTATGATCCATATATACTAATAAAAATCAGTTATTGAAATTATAATAGCGATTATGATCTATATATACCAATAAAAGTAAGTTATTGAAATTATAATAGCGATTATGATCCATATATACTAATAAAAATAAGTTATTGAAATTATAATAGCGATTATGATCTATATATACCAATAAAAGTAAGTTATTGAAATTATAATAGCGATTATGATCCATATATACTAATAAAAATATGTTATTGAAATTATAATAGCGATTATGATCCATATATACCAATAAAAGTAAGTTATTGAAATTATAATAGCGATTATGATCCATATATAGAAATAAAAATAAGTTATTGAAATTATAATAGCGATTATGATCCATATATAGAAATAAAAATAAGTTATTAAAATTACAATAGCGATTATGATCCATATATACTAATAAAAAAAAATTATTGAAATTATAATAGCGATTATGATCCATATATACTAATAAAAATAAGTTATTGAAATTATAATAGCGATTATGATCTATATATACCAATAAAAGTAAGTTATTGAAATTATAATAGCGATTATGATCCATATATAGAAATAAAAATAAGTTATTGAAATTATAATAGCGATAATGATCCATATATACTAATAAAAATAAGTTATTGAAATTATAATAGCGATTATGATCCATATATCCTAATAACAATAAGTTATTTAAATTATAATAGCGATTATGATCTATATATACCAATAAAAGTAAGTTATTGAAATTATAATAGCGATTATGATCCATATATAGAAATAAAAATAAGTTATTGAAATTATAATAGCGATTATGATCCATATATAGAAATAAAAATGAGTTATTGAAATTATAATAGCGATTATGATCCATATATACTAATAAAAATAAGTTATTGAAATTATAATAGCGATTATGATCCATATATACTAATAAAAATAAGTTATTGAAATTATAATAGCGATTATGATCTATATATACCAATAAAAGTAAGTTATTGAAATTATAATAGCGATTATGATCCATATATACTAATAAAAATAAGTTATTGAAATTATAATAGCGATTATGATCCATATATACTAATAAAAATAAGTTATTGAAATTATAATAGCGATTATGATCCATATATACTAATAAAAATAAGTTATTGAAATTATAATAGCGATTATGATCTATATATACCAATAAAAGTAAGTTATTGAAATTATAATAGCGATTATGATCTATATATACCAATAAAAGTAAGTTATTGAAATTATAATAGCGATAATGATCCATATATACTAATAAAAATAAGTTATTGAAATTATAATAGCGATTATGATCCATATATCCTAATAACAATAAGTTATTTAAATTATAATAGCGATTATGATCTATATATACCAATAAAAGTAAGTTATTGAAATTATAATAGCGATTATGATCCATATATAGAAATAAAAATAAGTTATTGAAATTATAATAGCGATTATGATCCATATATAGAAATAAAAATGAGTTATTTAAATTATAATAGCGATTATGATCCATATATACTAATAAAAATAAGTTATTGAAATTATAATAGCGATTATGATCCATATATACTAATAAAAATAAGTTATTGAAATTATAATAGCGATTATGATCTATATATACCAATAAAAGTAAGTTATTGAAATTATAATAGCGATTATGATCCATATATACTAATAAAAATAAGTTATTGAAATTATAATAGCGATTATGATCCATATATACTAATAAAAATAAGTTATTGAAATTATAATAGCGATTATGATCCATATATACTAATAAAAATAAGTTATTGAAATTATAATAGCGATTATGATCTATATATACCAATAAAAGTAAGTTATTGAAATTATAATAGCGATTATGATCTATATATACCAATAAAAGTAAGTTATTGAAATTATAATAGCGATTATGATCCATATATAGAAATAAAAATTAGTTATTGAAATTATAATAGCGATTATGATCCATATATACTAATAAAAATAAGTTATTGAAATTATAATAGCGATTATGATCCATATATACTAATAACAATAAGTTATTTAAATTATAATAGCGATTATGATCTATATATACCAATAAAAGTAAGTTATTGAAATTATAATAGCGATTATGATCCATATATAGAAATAAAAATAAGTTATTGAAATTATAATAGCGATTATGATCCATATATAGAAATAAAAATAAGTTATTGAAATTATAATAGCGATTATGATCCATATATACTTATAAAAATAAGTTATTGAAATTATAATAGCGATTATGATCCATATATACTAATAAAAATAAGTTATTTAAATTATAATAGCGATTATGATCTATATATACCAATAAAAGTAAGTTATTGAAATTATAATAGCGATTATGATCCATATATACTAATAAAAATAAGTTATTGAAATTATAATAGCGATTATGATCCATATATACTAATAAAAATAAGTTATTGAAATTATAATAGCGATTATGATCCATATATACTAATAAAAATAAGTTATTGAAATTATAATAGCGATTATGATCCATATATACTAATAAAAATAAGTTATTGAAATTATAATAGCGATTATGATCTATATATACCAATAAAAGTAAGTTATTGAAATCATAATAGCGATTATGATCTATATATACCAATAAAAGTAAGTTATTGAAATTATAATAGCGATTATGATTCATATATAGAAATAAAAATAAGTTATTGAAATTATAATAGCGATTATGATCCATATATACTAATAAAAATAAGTTATTGAAATTATAATAGCGATTATGATCCATATATACTAATAAAAATAAGTAATTGAAATTATAATAGCGATTATGATCTATATATACCAATAAAAGTAAGTTATTGAAATTATAATAGCGATTATGATCCATATATACTAATAAAAATAAGTTATTGAAATTATAATAGCGATTATGATCCATATATACTAATAAAAATAAGTTATTGAAATTATAATAGCGATTATGATCCATATATACTAATAAAAATAAGTTATTGAAATTATAATAGCGATTATGATCTATATATACCAATAAAAGTAAGTTATTGAAATTATAATAGCGATTATGATCCATATATAGAAATAAAAATAAGTTATTGAAATTATAATAGCGATTATGATCCATATATACTAATAAAAATAAGTTATTGAAATGATAATAGCGATTATCATCCATATATACTAATAAGAATAAGTTATTGAAATTATAATAGCGATTATGATCTATATATACCAATAAAAGTAAGTTATTAAAATTATAATAGCGATTATGATCCATATATAGAAATAAAAATAAGTTATTGAAATTATAATAGAGATTATGATCCATATATACTAATAAAAATAAGTTATTGAAATTACAATAGCGATTATGATCCATATATACTAATAAAAATAAGTTATTGAAATTATAATAGCGATTATGATCCATATATACTAATAAAAATCAGTTATTGAAATTATAATAGCGATTATGATCTATATATACCAATAAAAGTAAGTTATTGAAATTATAATAGCGATTATGATCCATATATACTAATAAAAATAAGTTATTGAAATTATAATAGCGATTATGATCTATATATACCAATAAAAGTAAGTTATTGAAATTATAATAGCGATTATGATCCATATATACTAATAAAAATAAGTTATTGAAATTATAATAGCGATTATGATCTATATATACCAATAAAAGTAAGTTATTGAAATTATAATAGCGATTATGATCCATATATAGAAATAAAAATAAGTTATTGAAATTATAATAGCGATAATGATCCATATATACTAATAAAAATAAGTTATTGAAATTATAATAGCGATTATGATCCATATATCCTAATAACAATAAGTTATTTAAATTATAATAGCGATTATGATCTATATATACCAATAAAAGTAAGTTATTGAAATTATAATAGCGATTATGATCCATATATAGAAATAAAAATAAGTTATTGAAATTATAATAGCGATTATGATCCATATATAGAAATAAAAATGAGTTATTGAAATTATAATAGCGATTATGATCCATATATACTAATAAAAATAAGTTATTGAAATTATAATAGCGATTATGATCCATATATACTAATAAAAATAAGTTATTGAAATTATAATAGCGATTATGATCTATATATACCAATAAAAGTAAGTTATTGAAATTATAATAGCGATTATGATCCATATATACTAATAAAAATAAGTTATTGAAATTATAATAGCGATTATGATCCATATATACTAATAAAAATAAGTTATTGAAATTATAATAGCGATTATGATCCATATATACTAATAAAAATAAGTTATTGAAATTATAATAGCGATTATGATCTATATATACCAATAAAAGTAAGTTATTGAAATTATAATAGCGATTATGATCTATATATACCAATAAAAGTAAGTTATTGAAATTATAATAGCGATAATGATCCATATATACTAATAAAAATAAGTTATTGAAATTATAATAGCGATTATGATCCATATATCCTAATAACAATAAGTTATTTAAATTATAATAGCGATTATGATCTATATATACCAATAAAAGTAAGTTATTGAAATTATAATAGCGATTATGATCCATATATAGAAATAAAAATAAGTTATTGAAATTATAATAGCGATTATGATCCATATATAGAAATAAAAATGAGTTATTGAAATTATAATAGCGATTATGATCCATATATACTAATAAAAATAAGTTATTGAAATTATAATAGCGATTATGATCCATATATAGAAATAAAAATAAGTTATTGAAATTATAATAGCGATTATGATCCATATATACTAATAAAAATCAGTTATTGAAATTATAATAGCGATTATGATCTATATATACCAATAAAAGTAAGTTATTGAAATTATAATAGCGATTATGATCCATATATACTAATAAAAATAAGTTATTGAAATTATAATAGCGATTATGATCTATATATACCAATAAAAGTAAGTTATTGAAATTATAATAGCGATTATGATCCATATATACTAATAAAAATATGTTATTGAAATTATAATAGCGATTATGATCCATATATACCAATAAAAGTAAGTTATTGAAATTATAATAGCGATTATGATCCATATATAGAAATAAAAATAAGTTATTGAAATTATAATAGCGATTATGATCCATATATAGAAATAAAAATAAGTTATTAAAATTACAATAGCGATTATGATCCATATATACTAATAAAAAAAAATTATTGAAATTATAATAGCGATTATGATCCATATATACTAATAAAAATAAGTTATTGAAATTATAATAGCGATTATGATCTATATATACCAATAAAAGTAAGTTATTGAAATTATAATAGCGATTATGATCCATATATAGAAATAAAAATAAGTTATTGAAATTATAATAGCGATAATGATCCATATATACTAATAAAAATAAGTTATTGAAATTATAATAGCGATTATGATCCATATATCCTAATAACAATAAGTTATTTAAATTATAATAGCGATTATGATCTATATATACCAATAAAAGTAAGTTATTGAAATTATAATAGCGATTATGATCCATATATAGAAATAAAAATAAGTTATTGAAATTATAATAGCGATTATGATCCATATATAGAAATAAAAATGAGTTATTGAAATTATAATAGCGATTATGATCCATATATACTAATAAAAATAAGTTATTGAAATTATAATAGCGATTATGATCCATATATACTAATAAAAATAAGTTATTGAAATTATAATAGCGATTATGATCTATATATACCAATAAAAGTAAGTTATTGAAATTATAATAGCGATTATGATCCATATATACTAATAAAAATAAGTTATTGAAATTATAATAGCGATTATGATCCATATATACTAATAAAAATAAGTTATTGAAATTATAATAGCGATTATGATCCATATATACTAATAAAAATAAGTTATTGAAATTATAATAGCGATTATGATCTATATATACCAATAAAAGTAAGTTATTGAAATTATAATAGCGATTATGATCTATATATACCAATAAAAGTAAGTTATTGAAATTATAATAGCGATAATGATCCATATATACTAATAAAAATAAGTTATTGAAATTATAATAGCGATTATGATCCATATATCCTAATAACAATAAGTTATTTAAATTATAATAGCGATTATGATCTATATATACCAATAAAAGTAAGTTATTGAAATTATAATAGCGATTATGATCCATATATAGAAATAAAAATAAGTTATTGAAATTATAATAGCGATTATGATCCATATATAGAAATAAAAATGAGTTATTTAAATTATAATAGCGATTATGATCCATATATACTAATAAAAATAAGTTATTGAAATTATAATAGCGATTATGATCCATATATACTAATAAAAATAAGTTATTGAAATTATAATAGCGATTATGATCTATATATACCAATAAAAGTAAGTTATTGAAATTATAATAGCGATTATGATCCATATATACTAATAAAAATAAGTTATTGAAATTATAATAGCGATTATGATCCATATATACTAATAAAAATAAGTTATTGAAATTATAATAGCGATTATGATCCATATATACTAATAAAAATAAGTTATTGAAATTATAATAGCGATTATGATCTATATATACCAATAAAAGTAAGTTATTGAAATTATAATAGCGATTATGATCTATATATACCAATAAAAGTAAGTTATTGAAATTATAATAGCGATTATGATCCATATATAGAAATAAAAATTAGTTATTGAAATTATAATAGCGATTATGATCCATATATACTAATAAAAATAAGTTATTGAAATTATAATAGCGATTATGATCCATATATACTAATAACAATAAGTTATTTAAATTATAATAGCGATTATGATCTATATATACCAATAAAAGTAAGTTATTGAAATTATAATAGCGATTATGATCCATATATAGAAATAAAAATAAGTTATTGAAATTATAATAGCGATTATGATCCATATATAGAAATAAAAATAAGTTATTGAAATTATAATAGCGATTATGATCCATATATACTTATAAAAATAAGTTATTGAAATTATAATAGCGATTATGATCCATATATACTAATAAAAATAAGTTATTTAAATTATAATAGCGATTATGATCTATATATACCAATAAAAGTAAGTTATTGAAATTATAATAGCGATTATGATCCATATATACTAATAAAAATAAGTTATTGAAATTATAATAGCGATTATGATCCATATATACTAATAAAAATAAGTTATTGAAATTATAATAGCGATTATGATCCATATATACTAATAAAAATAAGTTATTGAAATTATAATAGCGATTATGATCCATATATACTAATAAAAATAAGTTATTGAAATTATAATAGCGATTATGATCTATATATACCAATAAAAGTAAGTTATTGAAATCATAATAGCGATTATGATCTATATATACCAATAAAAGTAAGTTATTGAAATTATAATAGCGATTATGATTCATATATAGAAATAAAAATAAGTTATTGAAATTATAATAGCGATTATGATCCATATATACTAATAAAAATAAGTTATTGAAATTATAATAGCGATTATGATCCATATATACTAATAAAAATAAGTAATTGAAATTATAATAGCGATTATGATCTATATATACCAATAAAAGTAAGTTATTGAAATTATAATAGCGATTATGATCCATATATACTAATAAAAATAAGTTATTGAAATTATAATAGCGATTATGATCCATATATACTAATAAAAATAAGTTATTGAAATTATAATAGCGATTATGATCCATATATACTAATAAAAATAAGTTATTGAAATTATAATAACGATTATGATCCATATATACTAATAAAAATAAGTAATTGAAATTATAATAGCGATTATGATTTATATATACCAATAAAAGTAAGTTATTGAAATTATAATAGCGATTATGATCTATATATACCAATAAAAGTAAGTTATTGAAATTATAATAGCGATTATGATCCACATATAGAAATAAAAATAAGTTATTGAAATTATAATAGCGATTATGATCCATATATACTAATAAAAATAAGTTATTGAAATTATAATAGCGATTATGATCTATATATACCAATACAAGTAAGTTATTGAAATTATAATAGCGATTAGGATCCATATATAGAAATAAAAATAAGTTATTGAAATTATAATAGCGATTATGATCCATATATACTAATAAAAATAAGTTATTGAAATTATAATAGCGATTATGATCTATATATACTAATAACAATAAGTTATTGAAATTATAATAGCGATTATGATCTATATATACCAATAAAAATAAGTTATTGAAATTATAATAGCGATTATGATCCATATATACTAATAAAAATAAGTTATTGAAATTATAATAGCGATTATGATCTATATATACCACTAAAAGTAAGTTATTGAAATTATAATAGCGATTATGATCCATATATAGAAATAAAAATAAGTTATTGAAATTATAATAGCGATTATGATCCATATATACTAATAACAATAAGTTATTGAAATTATAATAGCGATTATGATCCATATATACTAATAACAATAAGTTATTGAAATTATAATAGCGATTATGATCCATATATACTAATAAAAATAAGTTATTGAAATTATAATAGCGATTATGATCCATATATACTAATAAAAATAAGTTATTGAAATTATAATAGCGATTATGATCCATATATACTAATAAAAATAAGTTATTGAAATTATAATAGCGATTATGATCCATATATACTAATAAAAATAAGTTATTGAAATTATAATAGCGATTATGATCCCCATATTCTAATAAAAATAAGTTATTGAAATTATAATAGCGATTATGATCCATATATACTAATAAAAGTAAGTTATTGAAATTATAATAGCGATTATGATCCATATCTATATAATACTAAAAGTCTATTGATCTTGTATGTTTGCAATCAGCTTTCAGCTTTCCGGTTTTCAACATCCGGTTGCGCATGCGTAAATAGCATCGTCTTCAATCTGTTATTCCAATTCCGTTATTCTCTATTATGATTAACGAACGCATGAAATTTTTCATTCTGGAAATTTTTATATCGCTTTTAATATAAACAATTTCATTTAATTTCATAAAATATTTTTTTTGTTTTCTTCACGGCTAAAAACATTCAACGGGAGGACTTCGTAAAGTCTGTCGCAGTTTCAAAAAAACTCCTCCCTTTTAAAGAACAAAAACAAACAAACAAAAAAACAACACTCATTATTAATATCAGCCATACTAGCGGTCGGTGAACGAAACCACCTCCCACTTTCCCTCTCATAGATTTCACCACTCCTACCCCCTCTGTTTTCGTTACGTACGCGAGAAAGCCTGCTGTACCCCCTTCCTTTCTTTTTTCATTTTAATACACTTTCATAGAAATGCTTCTGTTATGTAAAAAAAAACTATTTTCTTTATGCCACAAGTGTCACGCTCATACATGAATTCCATAGCTAATATAACAAACTGACCCAACGGGTCACGGGTAGTCTAGTATACTAATAAAAGTAAGTTATTGAAATTATAATAGCGATTATGATCCATATATACTAATAAAATAAGTTATTGAAATTATATTAGCGATTATGATCCATATATACTAATAAAATAAGTTATTGAAATTATATTAGCGATTATGATCCATATATACTAATAAAATAAGTTATTGAAATTATAATAGCGATTATGATCCATATATACTAATAAAATAAGTTATTGAAATTATATTAGCGATTATGATCCATATATACTAATAAAATAAGTTATTGAAATTATATTAGCGATTATGATCCATATATACTAATAAAATAAGTTATTGAAATTATATTAGCGATTATGATCCATATATACTAATAAAATAAGTTATTGAAATTATAATAGCGATTATGATCCATATATACTTATAAAAATAAACCACTACATTAAATGTACGTATGAAGAACTTAATAGATAGATTAAATAAATACAAATTAGAATGTGTTATATTATTTTAGGGAAATAATATAATAGGGTTGATCGGTACCATTGTCAAAGGTTATACTACGATATCTAATGGGATAATAACTAGCAGTATATTCAATTGATGAAAACATATCTATTTTAATATAGTAATATCATTTAAAATAAAATAAGGGATATAGAATAAAAAATTTGCATATCACATAATTATATACTTTATTTTCAATTAAGACAATAGTATTATGACCCTGACAGAGAGGTTTGTTTACATAGGTAATAAAACCCGTCACTATTAAAATAAATAAGCAGTCGTTGTAAGCGAAAAATGATATACGTAAAATTTTTATTTCCTTATTGGAAATAAAGTTAAAAAAAAAATAGCAACGAAAATCTATAAAACATTATATCGCACTATGCCAAAATAACGTGCTACCATGTGTGAACAAAAACGGATTGTGTGCTCAGCGTTTGGGGGATATGTGACCAACATGAGTGACAATGAAGGAATGACTTTTATAGTCAGGAATGAGTGGCTAATAGTGGGAGTAATTGCACCTTTAAATACGGGTGCAATTCTCCTGTTGTTGTGTGGTTAGCAAAGTATGACTTACCCTAGCCAGGAATGGATTCATAAAGAAACAGAACCTGAGTGAAATTGCTAGTTATAGCTAAGCCCTCCCATTACTTCCTGCTCTCTCTGGAAGAAGAGCTCACTGCTCATTTGCATGCTCATTTGCATGAGTGTAATGTCACTGGCAATAAAAGGAAGAATGTTTTGAAGGAAGTGGGCGACTATGAGTTGGTGATTTGAGTTGGTGACTACGTTGGTGTGTGCGCTGGATGAACGACTGTTCGGAGAGATATCATTTGGCAGAGCAAGACCGTGGTAACATTTTGTTTCGATAAGGAGTACGGACACGAGGAAATCAGGAGAAAGAAAAATATAATTACAAGATATATCGGCGAGAACTATGGCAGGAAAGACGATCAGCAGTGAAATGCTGACGATGTTCTCTGGAGAGGGGGATGTTGTAGCCTGGCTGAGCAAGGTAAAACTTGTCGCTAAGTTGCAGGACATCGCGGATGTGGCCAGCTTGATACCGCTGTATCTTGATTGTGTTGCTCTTGCCCTATATTTGGAGATGCGGGAGGAGGATCGGTTGTCTGCAGACGCCATTGAGGAGAAGTTGAAGGAAGCCTTTACTGAAGGATCATTTGTGGCATATGGTAAACTAAGCCGTATGGTGTGGACCGGAGAGTCTGTCGATGTTTTCGCCAACAACATCCAGAGGTTGGCGGGACTAGCAGGATTCAATGGAGGAGGCCTTCGACGCATGGGTAAGATGGCCTTCATCAATGCTTTTGCCTTATATTTTTCCCAACACATGCGATGAGTTCTAATTATTATTGAATCGGCTGATATGTTTATTTACTAATTACAGATAAAAAAAATACGAACATTACAATAACGATTATGATCTATATATATAATAATAATGAAAAAGTTATTGTAACCACAAAAGTATGTATAAAGAATTTAATAGATAGATTTAAAAAATCAAAATCATAATAAGAGTTATATCACTTTAAGGGGAAAATGCAACTGGGTTGACCGGTACTATTGATGAGTTAATAGTATGATATCTAACAGCAAAAATTACTAGTAGTATATTGAATTGATGAAAACATATTTTAATATTGTAATATAATTTAAAATTCGAAAAGAGGATATAGAACAAAAATCTTCATATCACATTATTTTTAATTAGAATTGAATACGAACACGACTTAGAAAAAGATGATTGTTTACATAGAAAGTAAAACCCGAGACTATTAAAACAGAATAAGACAATCGTGGTAAATAGAAAACAAGATACGTAAAATTTCTATTTCCTTATAAGAAAAGAAATGTGAATTAGTATATATAAAATAAAATTAAAATAAAAAAAAAATTGCATAAATATTATACTTTCATACAGTTAAAAAGCACCTGGAGATACTCACGTGAGAGATATTTTAGTGATTGACTGCGAAAATAAAAATAAGGAAGAAGCGTATTAGTGTCAAATGAAATAGCAAATCTATTAATAATACAAATTATGTATTTTTCTGTCTGTCTGAAGCCGAAACTATATTATTAGTTTTGATCGCTCTCTTTCTATATCTACTTATCAGCTCCTATATATACCCATTCCAAAACTTCCCTAAACATCACGCGTGTTTCAAATTTACATAATTCATTTATTTTAAAGCTTCTAATAAATTAATATTCGCAAATATACACTCATGATATCTACTTGTCAGCTGCTTTATATACCTATTCCAAAACTTCCCCAAACATCACGCGTCCTTCAAATTTACATACTTTGTTTTAAAGCTTCTAATAAATAAATATTCGCAAATATACATTCATGATTGTTTTTTTGAGATTTTCAGATGTATTTAAAATATTTTCCTCAATAATAATAATCTTAATAAAATTTACAGATAGAATTAATTAAATACATTTTAAAAAAATCTATATAATTGCGTTATGTAATACAATTAGATTTTAATGGAATATGATCGAACAGCCGGCGTCCATTCAAACATTTGGTTACCCGCCCTCGGATTATTAAGTATAACGTACAGAAAGGTCTATTTCAAGAAAGTAAGAGAGAGAAAAAGAGAGAGAAAAAGAGAAAGAGAGAGATGGACACAAGACAGGGACGTGTTATTTGATTAATAACATGTAAACAACACATTTTTTGCCATTTATCATACGAGTCACTCAAAAATGATATATTTACTTTTATTTCTTTTATTAAAACGTTTTGGATTTGTATTTTCAATCTTAAAAATTGTTAAAGCACAAATTTATGTAATCGAATTGTTTAATTAAAAAAAATAATTGATTTAAAAATTACTATTGTTTTTTGTAAAAAAACAAACACATTTTACTGAGCAATTAAATAACTGAATTTAGAATCGTGTACACTGTATTTTATGTTTTTAATTGTTGATTTTATTTTAGGTACACCTTTTTTTCGATTTAAAAAACTTCAAATATTATTATCTTTTTAACACCTTAAGTGAGTTAAGGATATTTTGTTTTACATTTTACGATATTTTTTTATTATTCCGTGTTTTATTTATTTAAATAAAGAATTGGGGTGATTTTCTTTCTTTTTTGTAAAAACAAACAAACACATTTTACTGAGTAGTAAAAATATGCGACATGAGGGAGCATATTTTTGCTAATTTTATTAATTATATGAACAATATTTATGATTTAATATAAAAATATTTTAAAAATATTTTGAATAATACCTATAATCTTCTAAATATTATAAAAGGAATAGAAATAGATAAGTTGGTGTACTTCCGGTAACTTTGTAAAACGGAAGTCACCTAATTTTACGAATGTAAAAAGTATGATGTAAGAAAGAAAATATAAAATAAGGAAACATCGATGGTTAAAAGTCGAAGAAAAAGGAAATAAGTAGACGAAATATGTATCTTTATTTTAGAGTATTTAGGTCACTATTAAAACTGGTGATGAATGATTAAAATACAAGAAGTGAAAAGCGTAAGATGCGTATGTGTGGCGACGAGGACACATTGAGATCATAGTTCTGTTTGGAAAAAAGTAACAATAAAGGATACGATGCTGATAATGTAAGCCGAAACTATTGTATGCTGAATAAAAAACAAGTTTCGTGAAATGATGTGAATCTGTCCTTCATAACATTGAATATGGTATAAAATTAAATAAAAAATATTCTATACTACATAGCTCAAGCCTTACATTATTGACCTATTACAATTACTTTTTGTTATAAAATTCATATTTGAACATAAAATTTAAAAATATAAATATAAATACACACACACACACACACACACATATATATATATATATGTATAACTATAACAAAACTATTAATTTATATATCTTCCGTCCACCTATGGATTAAATAGTAGGGTAGACGGATCTTCCATAAGCAAAGTTTATTTCCTAGAACTACCCGTCTGTGGAACACTATAACGTGGGGCTGCTTTTCAGCTGCCTACAACATAGTCGTTTTGAAGTCCAATATTAATCAAATTGTTCCCAATTTCAACCATCGTTACCAATCATGACAGTGCTGTCTCACCGTCCATCTGACAAACTCATTAGCGCTTATCCTCGAGTTACCTTTGGGCCTTGATAAGCGCTGACTCATTAGTACATAAAATATAATGACTTGTAAATAAATTAACAAGAACCAGAATATTACTACCATCCTAGCGACTTAATAGTGGTATGTACCAAACCGTTTAACGAGGATCGGATGCGACACAAGGTCGAACTTAATGTATGGTTGGCATGAGGACTATACGACAACGTGTTCCGAAATGACTAAGATGATTTTCGTCAATTATGCTTCTTGCGATTAACTCATGTTTCATTAAGACAAGTAATGAAGTAAATAAAACGATTGTTATTTAAGAAGAAGTGGGTAATACCTGAAAGGATTGCACCCTGTCGTGGCCTTCGTAAAAAGAAGGCCTTTATATTGAGTCCCGTTTTCCTGCTGACGTCACAGTAGTTGGTGCTAGCTGTCGCCCAACGAGACTTCGAAATACCTGAAATTAACTGCTATTTTCAGGGGATTAATGGAGGTTCTCTAATGTTTTTTCATGTCGAACCGTGATCACAATCACAGTATTGAAAAAATGCTTGTCATTATTAAATAATTTTTGTGGTTAGAAAAATGATAATAATACTAAGATGAAATTAAGCAGTAAAAGAAAATTTCAAACATTGAAGTAAATTATTTAACAGATTTATTAAAAAATTTATTTCTGCACCCGTAACTTTATTGTTTGTTTGTATTGCAATTATTTGTTTAAATTTCATTTGTTCTATTTATACATTTTTCGTCTGTTTCATTTGAAAATAATTTATTTATCATTTGTTTTTATTTTAAACGGCTACTTTTAAAATGTTAGCTCTCCAAATAGCTACCACCATCTTATAGACTAGTTTTGTCTGATATACCAAGCGGTTGTGGCAAATTCATCCACCGTTTTAATTAGTTTTATTTTTGCGGATGTCTTTTTTTACTTACATTTTTATTTGGCAAATATTAATAACTAAATAATAAAATCAAACTTTGTATCAAGAATGTTGCTACTCGGACTTAAGGTTATTGGAAAGGTTAAAGGAGGGTATGATCTTTTTGTTAGAAACAAATAATAAAATACAACAATATTTATTAAAATTGAAATTGAAATATATTTCAAATTAAACATTATAATAATGACGTATCCAATATAGAATATTGGCAAAAAAATTGTCTTTGAAAATACAATTTAATCTGCAAAACTTAGAAAACAAATTCATATATAAAATATTAAAGAAAATAAATCCACAAAGATCAGACAGCAAATTAATAAAGTGCATTAATTTACCCTGTCGCCGCTTAGTAAATCAGAAAAAAAACCTTGTCGATAAAATTTTTGCAGATAATTTTGGGAGCTAATTGCTTCAATATAAACTTTTAAACTAACATTATTTGTTTTCATTTTTTGTAATTAATCATCGTTTTGTTTTCATTTTTTAATTATTTATTGTTTGTTTTGAATTTGTTTTTTTAATTATTGTTTGTTTGTTCCTTAAATTCATAATTGCAGTATTTAATTGTATTCTGTTTAAAAAGTTAAAAAATCATCGTAATCAACAATATTTTCTATAAAACAAATAAGTTAATATTGTAACTTAAAAATTATAATCGACACTGCTTAGTTTTGCATGTTTTTATTTTAATATGTTCTATAAAGAAATTATTTTCAGATTGCGAACAATCAAAATAAACGCATTTAGTCTTTAAAATTCATGAAACAACGTTATGTTTATTTACTTTAACAAAGCAACAACTCCCAACGTAACTATTCATTTTGAATTAATTCTTGCTTGTAGATGTTTTTTTTAAAGTTCGGTTTCAGTATAAAATGGATCGTGTTCCTTTTTTACTTTTTCGCGTGCATTTAAAAAAAGTGTTAGGATACTTTTAAAAAAGTGTTAGGATACTTTTAAAAAAGCTATCATTTATCCTGGCTTTTCAGCATGTTTCGCTCACCTAATCAAAATGTGTGATGTCATTTTCGATCGAACAAGCCTTCTTAACGGACGTCGTGCCGCTGTGCACTAAGCAGAAGTATCACAATGTCAAAAGTCAAATAATAGCCAAAAAAGAGTCTCACGTCTGATATGTAAATGAGAAAACCGTCCGCATAAAAACATATCAGCAAACCGAGTTATTATATTCTGCATTTATTTATTATGATAATGTTCTGATATTTCCAATTTTAATATATGTTTTCATTTGACCTATTGCGACATGCATTCAATATAATCCATCAATCTCTCTATTACTATTACTATTAGTGCTGTGTTATTGCTTTTTAAAAATACAATTTTAAACGGTAGAATTGGTTCTGATGTATTCTCTCTGGGTTGCAAATAAATATTTATTGTTCATCGTATATATGAATGTATCACTATACACACGAAAAATAGTAATAGTCAGTATAAATATAACATGAGTAATACATTGTTTGAAATATATTAGAGACTAATCCCTAAGTTAAGGTTGGGGTTAGGGTTTATTAATCCCTAGGCCACAGTACATGTAGCATTATTCATTTCCGAAAAATAGATTAAAGTAATCTCATAGATGATTTGAAATATGATTTTATTGCTTGAATTAAATGAGTTATCAAACAGCAAATAAGTTTAAATCAAAATGAAAATATCATGTACAGTATGAAACTTGCAGAAACATATTGTTATATTGTTTCATACTTCGACAATAGGTTGTTCATTAGTGACCTATGTTGTTTTGTGAAATGTTAGTTAAGGATTGTTTACTAGCGTTAATGGACTCTACATATGACTGTGTAGTCATCTTGGATTTCATACTTCAACAATAGGTCGTTCATTAGTGAGCTATGCTGTTTTGTGAAATGTTAGTTTAGGTGTATACTGGCGTTAATGGACTCTACATATGACTGCGTAGTCATCTTAGATTTCATACTTCGACAATAGGTCGTTCATTAGTGACCTATGCTGTTTTGTGAAATGTTAGTTTAGGATTGTATACTGGCGTTAATGGACTCTACATATGACTGCGTAGTCATCTTGGATTTCATACTTCGACAATAGGTCGTTCATTAGTGCTCTATGTTGTTTTGTGAAATGTTAGTTAAGGATTGTTTACTAGCGTTAATTGACTCTACATATGACTGTGTAGTCATCTTGGATTTCATACTTCAACAATAGGTCGTTCATTAGTGAGCTATGCTGTTTTGTGAAATGTTAGTTAAGGATTGTATACTGGCGTTAAGTGACTCTACATATGACTGCGTAGTCATCTTGGAGTTCATACTTCTCAAGCTGGAACATATATTGAGACTAATAAAAGGGCATGTTTAGCGTAGCGGTTAACATGAAAAGTTTGTATAGGTTGCAGTAAAAAAATAACGGTTTGATTATTTGTAAAGTTGTCTTGATACTGATGCTGTTGTGTTGAGCAAGTTGGAATTGAATGTAGTGTCAAACATGAAACTGTCGATATTGTCTGCTTTTGCTCGATGTCTTTCCCGCAGATTTGGAACACTTCCTGTTCCTGGAGGATTTCGGGTTACCTCTAACACCGAAGTAGCAGCAGTTGATTCAAGGCTGGTATTTGGTCTCTTTTTCTCGATGAACTGTCATTCTTACTGTAGCTCTGTTCGTGTTTTTAAGACAAACGTTTGCGTCATCACTACGTCATCGTTTCTCTATTTTTAATTTCGATATGATATTTTTAATTTAAATTACTTGCCAACATTAGAAAACTATTTGATTATCGGCTTATGAGACATTGTCCGATGACTGACGTCATACAAGTCGAATTCTAACGCAAACAATGTGTTTAAAAAATTATCCAACCAACTGCCTGCGTTTCAAATAACCTTTCGCATTATTATTATTATTATTATTATTATTATTATTATTATTATTATTATTATTATTATTATTATTATTATTATTATTATTACATTGCTTCGAGTTTAGTCTTTAACCCTGTTATATCCTTAACTATCCGACTTATCGTTCTACACAAAGTACGCAATGTTCACATTTTTTAGAAAACTACCAGTAAGCGTTATACAGACGGCATTTAGGAAATAAATCAATTTAATGGGTCAACATTAATTTTAAATGCTTTAAACATTTCATTGTAACTAAAAGAGCAAGGTGAAGTAAATTTTAAGAATATCCACAGGGTCATGTATCCATCGATTAAACACTTTAAACAAAAAAGCTTTTTAGTACAGATTATTTTATTTCTAATATTTTATCAACTAATGTTTAAACAAAGTTACTGCCTCATAGAAAACAAAGAACTTTACCTTGGAAACCTTACTACGCACTTACCACGACACTTTTTGATAAGTTTGCTTGTCCCGGTTGTCCGTAATGTGCTAATAGCATCGCCAATAAATATCACTTGAATAAATTATTGCGTGACAAATTCGCTTTTGTGTTTATTTTTCCTTTTGATTTTAGCTTTGTTTCAAAGTGCCACGAATCTTACGACGTTGTTATTGTGTTCTCTTGTCTGTGAAACAATAAATATGTTTCGAAAGAATAGAAACTAAACGATTTGATTAGGTTATAAATAACAGAGTCAAGTGATTTATATTGGCCATTCTACATTTACATTGACGATTAAAGATGCCACTAAAAACAAAGCAATCGATAAAACACGGATACAGTTTCGTTCTTTAGTTATAAACAAACAGATAAGATCATGAATTGATATTCTAAATGTGCGTCCATTTAATTTGCGCGTTGATCATTAGAATGCTAATAATACTTAAAAACGAGGCAGCGACGAGAGAAATAATAGAGACCTCTATGTGCTTCCTCATCTGAAATGATATTTCAAATTTAAGGATTACGAACGGATTAAAATGTCGTATAAAACTTCAGCGTGACAGACTAATTGCTATTTAAAACCTATTTTAAATACTATTTTCAAACGTAAACGTAACCGTTAAATAGACGAAGGAACGTAAATCGCATGAACATAATTTGACGCGTATAAAATAACGTATAAAATAACGTATGAAATAACGTATAAAATAACGTATAAAATAACGTATGAAATAACGTATAAAATAACATATAAAATAACGTATAAAATAACGTATGAAATAACGTATAAAATAACGTATGAAATAACGTATAAAATAACGTATGAAATAACGTATAAAATAACGTATAAAATAACGTATGAAATAACGTATAAAATAACATATAAAATAACGTATAAAATAACGTATAAAATAACGTATAAAATAACGTATGAAATAACGTATAAAATAACATATAAAATAACGTATAAAATAACGTATAAAATAACGTATAAAATAACGTATGAAATAACGTATAAAATAACATATAAAATAACGTATAAAATAACGTATAAAATAACGTATAAAATAACATATAAAATAACGTATAAAATAACGTATGAAAAAACGTATAAAATAACATATAAAATAACGTATAAAATAACGTATAACATAACGTATAAAATAACGTATAAAATAACATAAAATAACGTATAAAATAACGTATGAAATAACGTATGAAATAACGTATAAAATAACATAAAATAACGTATAAAATAACATATAAAATAACGTATAAAATAACGTATAAAATAACGTATAAAATAACGTATAATATATTCTCTATAAAACTTTGAGGATAAAACCATAGAAGACAACATAATAAATCACTTAATATAACAATAAGGATGTTAGCTCTTTTCGTTTTAGTAATTACAGAAAAGCACGAAGATGTCAAATTGGCTAATCTGGTGCCCCCTCGACGTAAATTCACTAGACCAACTCGACAATCAACTAAATCCCATCCATTCACTGTGGAAGTCGCCAGATGCCGGAGAGCTTTCTACTAAAATAGCTTATTTCCTCGTGCTGCTGGCCTCTGGAACTCCCTCCCTGCCCCCCGTTTCCCCGACAGTACTGACATGCAGAAATTTAAAACTAATGTAATCAGACATCTCGCTGTGCAGATCCCAATTTAGGTTTACCCCCCAACCTTCTCCCTTTTTTTCTAAGTTGCCCCTTACGTCTACAGTGGCGGCCTGCCTTGTTTGGGGTGAACTATGTTAAAAAAAGTTTCAAATTTCAAAGTAATACAGATACCGTTCCGTCCCAATGCCATCTCTTAAATGTGACAAGACGGACAACTGCTTCATGTGGGGATCAACCGCGACCGTCAAGTTGACAATCTATTCCCCCTCCCTCTTTGCCCCCTCTCTCTCTCTCTCTCTATATATATATATATATATAATATGTCACTTGAATACCTGAAGCTTGTAATCGATAGGTTGTTCTTACAAACGACAGCCTTACACCTGATCTATAAAACAACATTTTACTTCCAATCAATCTTACCGATTTCTATACTTAGACGGATCGATATTTCATTTGAAAAGAGACAGTATTTCTATGCACCGGCGACAGGTCAAAGTAAATTGTATCAACGTCAAAAAAAGTAAAAGAAAACTATTAAAAAATATACTTAAACCGAAATAATTTGTGTATAAAAAAATACTGGAGCAAAAAAGTTAAAAATATAACGCGTACGATGAAACATCAGAAAATCTGAGAACATAATTCCGAATATTAACAATTGTTGCTTAATTTTTATGGAAACTGCTCATTTTTGTCACGTCCTTTACGTTAGTTAAGCTAGATTATCCAAATATTACAATGACAAAACACTTTGTTTATTAATCTGACAAAATATTGGCTTTTATATTATAGTTGTCCTACTTATTTAATACTTTTTCTTACTTTCCTGTGGCGATGCTTTACCGGTAACCATCTTTAATTTTTACTGCAGAACTAATAATTCCATGTACGCTACGATCTAAATGTAAGCTGACCATTTTTATTGGATTCTTCTTTTAGATTTACTGGTATATCTTTTAAAACTTATCAATACTTATTGTATTTACTTACATACATACAATACTTAAAGGTACTGTTTATTTCTAACACTGTACTTAATAACGTTTCCACCTGCAACGCCATTTCCAATAAACACGATGAGATGTAACGTACACAGTCAACTCGCAATATATGAGACTCATGCTTATTGGGGTTTCTTTGAAATTGAGTACTATAATTTCACGAATATATTTCTTCACATACAATGGTTTGGTAGCATTATATCTGGATTTTAATCTTCGTAGTGTGACATACAATTGGTGCAAAATGATTCCGTTCGGTTGAATTAATTTTACCGAACCTTGAGACAGATATACTTGTAAAAGTGAAGACAATCGTTGATCCGAACGAAGCCGACAAATCTCTCGTTTAATAATTTCTTTCTTGCGTTTAATTGTTTTTCTCTTTTTGTTTTTCATACATCCTATTACTACGGCATTTGATGATATATTGTGTATTTTTCCCCTCATTGAACCAGTCGCGAGAACGGATGCGAATTGCAGGACTCAGTGAACATCGACACCTCGAACGCACATTGCAGCTCCGAGATCTATTGTCTCGGGCCACGTCCGGTCGAGATGCGGAAAATGACATGTTTTTCCTGTTAAAGAAAACGAAACTCTTGCCGCCTCAGCACAACTACTGCAGCCAGCAAAAGCCCTCGCTAGCATTAGTGGTGGGGCGGTGACAACATGGACATCGCAGGAGCAAGAGGCGATAAGTCGCCGCCTCCGCCTTCGTCTCCCGCTGGCAGACCACAGAGTATTTCCCTCTGACCGCGTGCAGTACACTGTTGTGAAGGAGGAAGAGAAAGAGGCTAGGTTTCTCCGCTGCCTCGACTGTCGTCGCAAGCGTCGCAAGCGTCGCCTGCTCGTCTCCTTTTCTGAAGGTTTTAGCAATAGCCAACACCTTGTGAATCGTGCCGACCACAGCCATGAAGATAAAAGCGGGGCACTGACATAAGCGCCATTGGCCTGTACGCCGTTGCCGCTTCTATCAAAGCAGCAGCAGCAGCACTGCCACCATAACCGAACTAAATTATCTCCTTTCTAACCCAAATCCAACTTGATTTGCCGCCCTCGGCTCGGACAAGACGATCCGCTGAACTTAAGCATATCGCTAAACGGAGAAAAAGTAACCGATCTTTCCGGTGTATGAGATTTTTGCTTATTATATCTTGAAAATATTTGTAGGGCTTTTTTCTTTGCATGTAATATGACATATGTGGGGTATTGCAATGTTTTCAATGATTTTGTGATGTATTTCAGTAATTCGTCTAGATAATGTGAACTACATATTCTGAAAGAACGTAGGAAAACCCCAATTATCATGCCTTTCTTTATTTCGTCGTTATGGTGTGAATAAAAATGTATAAAGTCGTTTTTGTGAGTGGTTTTGCGATAGACTTTAAATTATAAATTATTGTTAGATTTTATTATAAGTGTGTCTAAAAAGTATCGAGTTAAAGAAATAAATCCCTCCAAAATATTTTCCAAAATACAATAAGCAAAAATCTCACACACAGTACACTTCTCTCATCAATATACATCTTCTCTTACCTACTCATGCCAATAATACAATAATTTGCAACACTCTAAATAAACTAGGAATTCCGACAATACAAACTACATCACAAACTATAAAACAAGCATTAAACACAACAAACCATAAAAACACATCTAATGCAGGTATATACACTATCCCATGTAGTACCTCTCATCAGATATACGTAGGGGAAACTCAACGGAAAAAAAGACTTGATGAACATAAAAGAGATGTAAAAACATAACAATTCTCTGAACGCACTTTTCTCCTATGCATTAAAACACGATCATTCTTTTAATTTTAGTCAGGTTAGAATCGTTAAATTAATTTTAAATAAATCTCGGCGAAGACTTATTGAATAAGCTTTCATTGCAAACTCTTACACTATTAAACAACGTAATAGCTATTTACAATTTATCTCTTTTATTCAGCAAACTTTATTTATCCGAACAGAGCTTTAGGTTGGATCCTGGCTAGCTATTTTATACCACAACCCCAACATACTATACACATAATATTGATAATCAAATGAATATATAACAAAAACAATAAATATAAACAAATAAAAACATTCGTTTGATTTCATGAACATTTTACGCATTTCAAATTCCAACAGCTATATTTTATTTCGAAAAAAGAACGGAACAATATTTTTTAATATTCTAACGATTACTTTTTAAAATCAATCATCCCGATGACGTCGTGGAATGAATAATAATATTGTAGTTCCTTTTTATTATTTTCCATATATATATGTGTGAGTATATATATATATATATATATATATATATATATATATATATATAGGTATGGTAGTTTTGTTTTACGGCATATCAACCCTTTTTGGGTTATTTAATGCCGAATCTGGTCATTATAGTAAAAGTTTTTATGCTTCAAGTTCTTTATATCTTCAAATGTTTAATCATCGTTTTTGGTTTGGTAGTTTTGTTTTACGGCATATCAACCCTTTTTGGGTTATTTAATGCCGAATCTGGTCATTATAGTAAAAGTTTTTATGCTTCAAGTTCTTTATATCTTCAAATGTTTAATCATCGTTTTTGGTTTGGTAGTTTTGTTTTACGGCATATCAACCCTTTTTGGGTTATTTAATGCCGAATCTGGTCATTATAGTAAAAGTTTTTATGCTTCAAGTTCTTTATATCTTCAAATGTTTAATCATCGTTTTTGGTTTGGTAGTTTTGTTTTACGGCATATCAACCCTTTTTGGGTTATTTAATGCCGAATCTGGTCATTATAGTTCAAGATTTATGCTTCAAGTTCTAAAAATAAAATAAAAAAGGGGAGGGAGAAAGGGAGAGGGGCTGTTGTTTTTGTTTTTGGTTTTGTAGAACATAATTAAGTTTTACAAAAAAAAAAAAAAAAAAAAAAACGTTAATGTAGGTGAATTTCGTCTCAGGGAGCCACAGGGCAGCCTGATCTGGTATCACCAGTATATATATATATAGCAGGTTATGTATATGTAAGTATAAATATAAATAATCATATATGTATATATATGTATACACACATAAAATGAAATATCAATACATTACGTTTCCTCCGTATATGCGACCTTGATATTCAACCCTCCATTTCTCATGCTTTGATAACCACCTATCTAACCTCAATGAGTATGAATCACACTTATCCCTAATGATTTAAATAACAACAACAGCTACTAAAATTTACCCCTACACCTTCCAGGGTTAACTTTTTCTCCAATTGCTACAATATTTTTGAGACTATAATATATCTTTTCATTAGCGACCATTTGGGCTTACATCACACACGCAATCTCCGCCTTCTTAATAGTTTTAATAACTCCGACCGCTACCCCCAGTTTACTCAACTTTTCCCACTGCTATCATTTATTTGTAGTCCATCATTTTCTACTTCATAAGCGGCCTTTTTATAGCTTTACTCTTCTTACTGCTACTGTTTCAAACATTTGCACTGTGTGCTATTTCTTTGATTAATTCTCCTGAGGAAGTATTGAAATGAAGACGAAACGTTGATCAATACATTAATAATATTTTTGATTTCCCTTTTTCCATCTTCCATATTTACAGATACTTTGTAAGCCTTCGTCGAATTATATTTATCATGCAAATTCTATGTATAATAGAGCGTAATTTTCTACGTTTTGAACAAATATCAGATTACGTTTAGCATAGAAATATGTGTTGGGTATAATAAATAATACACAAAACTAAATCTTTTGTTTGAGGAAATTGCATCAAATATCGTCTGCAAAATACACCGTAAAATACTCGTAACATTTGCAACATTAGAATTTGTTAAGAAATTTTAACGATTTCAATAGTTTAACAAAGAAATGATTTTAATCTTAATTTATTAAAATACAACGAATAAAATATAACTCGCAGTACAAATCGAACAGATAATAATGATATTTCTCTTAAAGATTTCTTTACCAAAGTCGCATGTTTTTTTTTTCAGTTTTACCCCAAATTATAGAAATCACAAGTAGAAGACATTTGAGGTTGACTTTTTAATTAATTAATGATTCACTAATTATTGGAGGATGAAGCTTAATAAAATAGATATATTGCAAGTATTGTAGTAAGATACGTTCCTGCTGTTAATATTCTACAAGGAAGAACCAGAGTGGAACTCAATCGAACACCATACATTGAAATAACAATTGAGTAGAAAAAGACTAGTACCGTTTTTTTCTTGTTTGAAAAAGTCGTTAGAGAACAGAATATATGATCCCTCACAAGATTAAAAACTCAATTTTGTACTCAGTCAAGGGAACAAAGCATTCTCTTAGCAACATCTCCCCAGATGTAGCAACAATAATGCGTCTTAGGGCGTATCTGACGCTCATATAGGTAGGAGATTGCATCATTAATCAACAAGCCGCGCATGTGACTCGATGTGGCGAGTGTAAAATGCAATAAATTTGGGCAATTTGGGGCATTTTTGCCCCCCCCCTTTGACACCCTAGGGGCGCGAACAAGAATTTATCTGAGGTCAAAGATGCTCATTTTATATCCAGATCAATTGCCTCTACATTTTGGCCAAGTTTTAAAAGAATTGAATGGATGGATCAAACGTTATGAGAGAAAAGGGTCATTTTTTTCCCATTTTGGTTTTTTTGACCCCCCCCCCTGGGGGGGCTAACCAGAATTTTTTTAAAAATCGGAGAATGTCACTTTCTAACCTGACCAAAGTTACAACTTCATGCAAAATTTCAGAGAAATTCAATGGATGGTTGCGGAGAAAAATCCGGACGGACGGACGGACGGACGGACGGACGGACGGACGGACGGACGGACGGACGGACGGACATGCCTCAAAACATAAGTCCCCCGATTTTATAAATCGGGGGACCAATTATGTTCCTTATCAACTCTGAATCTAATTTTTTAGTTACGGGATGCCTCGATAGCATACCATTTATACGTTTCTTCAACTCGTCTTAAAACAGTAATGACGAGCAGTGATTGTCACATACAGACAAACTGTTAATGTTATAATCTGATCTTTTTTACACGTTTCTTTTCATATTGTTTTTACTATTTATTCATTTATTTGCTTGCTTCTTGGCACTCACCATTTTCTGTTTTTTTTCCTAACGTATTTAAGGACGCGTTATCGTAGCACCATTTATAGCTACATTTCATATTCTACACGCATAACTCCATTTTCACTGCTGCCTCAGTATCATTCATCTCGGTGTTGAATGTTCAAACATCTAGGCCAATCCGACCACCCATAACTATCAAAATATCGTATTCACGAATGAATGTATGTAGTAAATTGCCTCATTATTTTGAAATCCCGCTCCACTAACATATCATATGAGTTTCTTTTGTCTAATCAAAACTTCGTAGTTTTCATCTTCCCTATACACTTTACTAACTTTGGTTTCATATATAAACGCACGAATGGCAAAATATACGTAAGACAAATTGGAAATCAGTTGTTAGAGAAGAAACATTCATCAAAAGAATGCAAATGGCTACTAAGAAAGTACAATAAACGCAGAAACATTAACGGGTTTGTGCAACTCATTATTATTTCCTTTCTTTTGGGCCGATGCAGATCAGCACTGCTTCGTCGACGGGGGGGAATTAGTATCGGCACGAAATAAAACGATTCACTAACCAGACAGGAATAATTACGTCATACACTTGAAGAAAAAGATATATATATATATATATATATATATATATATATATATATATATATATATATATGTATATATATATATATACATATATATATATATGTATATATATATATATGTATGTATATATGTATGTATATATATACATATATATATATATACATATATATATATATATATATATATATTTCCCGCCCGAAAATACTCTACTATTTCATTTGTAGTTGCACAATACCCTCTTATAAAGCTATTCGATTCGAACATCAGATCCGAAATATTTATTGTCTGACCGAGTAAACTAATCTCTTACAATCGACGATTCAGTTTCCCTTGGGTGAAATGTATTTCTAGATTCAAAATATTCCCTTACATAACAATTAGATATGATGTTACACAAAATCTATGGAATTTCAGTGTAAGACACTGGATAAGTGACAATCGGATTCGAATCTCAGGCGCCAAATCTTTATTTTCTCTATGAATAATAGGATATTTTACATCGATTTACGCGAATAGTTGTTTAAATGTAAAAGAAACGACCATAGTTGATGTAACTTGTTGACACTAGACCTTACCAGCAGGACCCGTGCCCTGGCGTTTCCCGTTGCGTGTTTGTCTGTCGTTATTCAAATAAAATACATGTCTTCGTAAGTGAATATTTAAATGTAACGAAAGAATTAAACTTAGTTTTTATTGTTAGGCTAGTACTTAAACGTACAATCAATGTTATTGCACCAATAGAGAAAAGATCAGACACTTACCAACTGCAAAGCATATTAGATGTTTCGTATGTAGGACGACTGTTTTCCGAAGATAAAATAACTCGTTTAATGGTAGATTTTTATAGTTGTAACTAATTTACATGCGTTAGTAACTAATTTGTATGTGTAGAGAACAACTGACTTAGTCAAGGCAGATTAAAAGTCGAGTCGAATTTTGTAGCTGAGATAAAATATTATTCCTGTGGATCTGTCAGTATTATTCCGGTGTTGTCTGAAGTTTTGACCGTCATTTTAACCTCATTACCGCTAAAGGCGATTTACACCCATTTTTTTTACTCACAGTTATTTTTCATTTTTAAAATGTCGTAACATTATAATTAATATATATTTCATTATTCAAAATAAAATACCAACGTTTCTTTGTAAGTGGATGTTTAAATCTCATCATACCATCAATGTTTCATCGTTGAGTAAGTATTAAGCATGGAAGCAATGTTATTTTATTCAATTTTGATAAACGCCATACCATTAAATTATGCAAATTAAACATATATTTGTAAGTTAATTATATTAAAATAATAAATGCTATGTTTCTGGTCGTTGGGTAACTAAATAAACTCCTTGGCCAAGATAAAAGTGTAGTATCTGTTCCGATGGATACTGCACGCCTGTCCTGTGCAGTTCTAGGAGGTCCACCCTCCCAGGCTTTGCCTCCCCTCTTTGAGGAGGAGTAAGTTTATTGCTTACTGTCTGAGGCGCCCCTACCGGGGAATGCCGACGGGGCTGCCCAGGCAATTTTTAAATGGCCAGAGTGCTCACCTCTCGAGCGCTGGCTTTTCAAACCCCACTTTCTCGACCCGGTCTTGGGTCACATCTTACTTGTGGGAGTAAGATAAAACTGGCCTTGTGCCTAACTCCTGGGGAGGAGTAAATAAAACTAAATAAACTCCTTGGCCAAGATAAAAGTGTAGTATCTGTTCCGATGGGTACTGCACCCTATAGACCAGTGTCGTATTGTCCTTCGGAGCTTGATTCCGCCGGTCTGTGGGGTTGTCCTGTGCAATTCTAGGAGGTCAACTCTCCCAGGCTTTGCCTCCCCTCTTTATTTATTGTTTATTGTTTATTGCTTACTGCCTGAGGCGCCCCTACCGGCAATTTTTAATGGCCAGAGTGCTCACCTTCTCGGGCGCTGGCTTTTCAAGTCCCACTTTCCCGACCTGACCTTGGGTCACATCTTACTTTGTGTGAGTAAGATAAAACTGGCCTTGTGCCGAACCTCCTGGAGAGGAGGTAAATAACAACTAAATAAACAGAAATTTCGCCCACTAAGAACTAAATCAAAAAATTGTAGGGGAGTACAGCTACACTTTACACATATGGTTACGGATTTATTTATATGCTGTTTCACTATATTATAAAATAATATGATATATATTTTTGTTTAAGGTTTTACTTCAAAAGTGCTCAATTCATAGGTAGTGCTTAGTAGTAATATAACAAATATGGCAAGTTGCAGATAAATTATCAAGGTAACTCGGCGGGAGTGGTTTATATGAATAATCAAGTAAATCCGCGTGCATTAGCATTACAATGCTACGACGTTTTTGAGTGGTTCAATTCTGTTTTGGGTATCCGTATTCCGATGCGTTCTAGAAGTAGATACAGGACGGACAACGTGAAGGTTGTCAACATCCATAAGTAAAAATGTTGCTATACATTCAAATGGATTCGAACTTGGCACAAGCAGTTCGCCAATGCACTCCGTTATACACTTCATTACGATCACCTCCCATGTAGATAATAAAAATGATAGTCGACAAAAACACATAACTTTTAGGAAATTAAGGAAAATCAGTTCTGATTTAGTAATCCATGGGAGTGACAGAAGACGGATTCTTTTTTGTATATAGGCATTAAACCAATAACATGGATGTAGTGACCGTCTGGAGTTGGTGGTGATTGCTGGGGAACTTTTAAATAGTCAATAAAAACGAAGTAGTCGTTGAATATAAACATATTTGTCCCAAAAAGATTCCATTTAAAAGAAAATTGTAAAGTAAGAAGTTTCAAGAGGTTTTCTCGTTATTCTTGGATTTTCTCGTTTTATTATCTCTTTTACCTCTATTTATTTGGTAATTATCGCTGACATGATGCCCAGATACTTGTAAGTTACGCGTTCGTTACTTGTTCTTATGACTTGTAGATTGTTTAGTTTCATACGTTCCGTTATTTCGACTTTCCTTATTCCATCAGAAAACGTGCGCATTTTCAATTGCTTTCCCCATTATCTATCTCTCTCTCTCCATATATATATATATATATATATATATATATATATATATATATATATATATATATATATATATATATATATATATATATATATAATTTATTTTTAAATACAGATTTTAATCAGACATGGACCAGTGGTTTCTGACAAGAAAAGGGTTTACATCCCCAAATTCCGTCTTCGTCAGCATTGTCTGAAATAGTAAAATGAAGGATTTTCCTCAAAAAACATTTTTAACCGTTATGAAACGCTATGCACAAAAGAATTTGAAATGAAGAGGCGGTGAGACGCTTAAATCAGAAAAGCCGTTAAGTAAGAGATTCTATATTTAGAAGTGAAATAATTTAAAATATAATTTAAAAATAAAAAAATATTACGCTCTTAATTTAATTTAATTTAATTGAGCACTCTGCTGGTATTTCCCTTTTATTCTTTTTTGAGTATACCTTTATACTTTATATATATATACAGGGTGGGCAAAAATAAGGGTCCTATTTTTAAAAATTCATAACTTTTTTATTTATTGATTTTTTTTTTTTTTAGAATAAGTAAATGACCCCTTCCGAAGCAAGCATGAGCCGTATTAGCCCTAAGGAACGTACCCTCATTTAGAAAACATTATTTTTGCTTAAAAAACTCAAAACAGTGTAAAAAACAATACTTAAGTTTTTGTAAGTTTTAAGAAGTGTTTTTCGGCTAAAATTTGTTTTGTTTATTTCAAAAAATCTCGGAAGGGTCAGTCTACACACACATAAAGTTTGGTGAGTTTAACTTTTATTTTGTGGAAGTTATTCAAATTCAAGTTATTCAAATTTAAAGATAGGACCCTTATTTTGGCCCACCCTGTATATATATATATATATATATATATATATATATATATATATATATATATATATATATATATATATATATATATATATATATATATATATATATATATATATATACAGTGAGTGTTACAATGCGAAAACCATCGTTATGTAGGCAAAAAGAGTTGTCTCACAGATTAGATTTATTTGGAGACTTTTAAAAAGGGGAAATAAAATACTTTGCCTATTATAGGTAAATTAAATCTAAACTGTCTATTTATATAAACATTAACCGCCGCTTCACATGCTCAATTTGTTTACTTACACTAAGAAGCAGCAGAAGAGATCACATAACGACAGTACAAACGCACAGACCCCTACGTGGCATAATATATCATTGGATCCAATTCATCCGAATTTTTACCAATCGCTAAATCTACTATTTTCTTCTCGTTCAAAAACGGATGCAAATTGTTTCGAATAGATAAACATAGAGGGAAGAATTACACCTTGCCTAACTAGCGCTAATAATTTTCATATTTATTGCGAATAATATGTGTTTCCTATTCGTTAAATAAAACTAAAAAGCTAATTTTATCAAGTCTGTCTCTAAACGATGCACCCTGGATGACTGAATGAATAAATAAAAAACAAAACAAAACCCAAACAATTTTTGCTTTACGTTCCTTGATTATATTTGGCTATTTCAATTTGGAAATTAATTTGAATCGGTATAGAAAGTTCATGAAGTTATTTTTTTACGTTCGATGATTGGCTGTCGGCAAACACCGATCAATTTATAGCTTGGACTTTTTAATCGTCTAGGGTAAAATTTAAATTAATTCCTTTCGGTGTCGTTATACGACTACAGGTAATAACAATAAAAATAATTATAGAAATAAGAAAAACAAAAATCAATATATTGTTTTTTCTTTACTCTTTTTATATACATACTGTTTCAGTTTTTGTTATATTTTTCACATATCTGATTGGCTATTCAGAGCGGTAATCACGAATGAACATTGCACTAAGGTGAAATGTCAGTTCAATATATATGAAAAACTTATTGGCCTTGTCGTATTTAGATGAATTGGAAATAAATATACGTTTGAAGACATAAGGGTCACCTACTGTATGTGTTATTTGTTTGTGTTATAGAATGTTATTATTTATATTTCAGACAAAACTAAAGCTACACTTAAAAGAAGGCCTCACAAAATATATATTAGCTAAGTACACACATAGTTTACAACTTAATAAAACAACATTGAGGCGGACATTTCTAGGATATGATTTCTTAGAAAACGTACAAATAAATATTTGGAGAACTTATAATGCGAGATCTTTTAAACAATCCGAGTCACAGAAATAAAATAAACCGAAGAACGGATTTCGCAGAAAAACAAATTAAAAACATAAATTTACGTGGCACTGAGAAATAAAAACGCCTGACTGTTAACTACGACAGCTTTTTCAGCGAGTTGTTCTTCAAATGTTGCTCTGAAAGTGACAATGGCAACATCATTCAATTTATGACGTTTTATTTTCTTTTGAAACAATTGATTTTAAAATTGGTAAAATCTAAACTCTTTGCTACAACACTAGATAAGCATCAATTACTTTCTTGCATTTCATCTTTGGTGATTGGACAACCTCATCTTTTAAATGTGCGTGGATTGTGATAGCATATGTAACGGCAAGCACATTGTATAGATTGTATTTTATTTACTTAAGTTAGACACAAAGCCAGGTGTGGATTTTGATGAAAGTGTTTATGTGGAATGAACTTGATTCGAACCTGGCCTACACAGGTTCTCAGTCTGCATCGTTAACCACTTAGCCATCATGCCATCTCCAAAATATGTTATAGATTGTATTGCATCAAGCTAAAGGATTGTATGGTCTGCATGAAGTCTCCCTCGTTGGTCGGAGGAATTTTCTCACGGTCAAAGGCGACACAAGATCCTGATAACAACTCCTGGATTTCAACCAGAGCCCTGTTAGCTGGGTTGTAATCCTTATATCGCATAGTGCCAAATCTGTTCATAGTAGGTGACTTTTTTCAGGAACCAGAGTTCCAGATTGCATAGCTCTGTCACTACCACAACGCCACCCCCCCCTTCAGTGAGCTGTTACCTGTGTTGTTTCTGTTCATCGAGTTTCACTTGAATGAAGCGTCGAACATATAATTGTCAATATCGCTTGTTTCTGATGGAGGTCCTTTTCGTGTTTCTGAATGATTTTAGATATTTCCAAACACTCAGGTCGACAGTGACCAGCGGTTTCTCCAAGTCGTTGAGACAGGTCGTCATCCGTTGGCTCTGAAAAACGGTTTAATACGCGTCAACGCAACGTTGTTATTCTAACCTTGGACACCGATAGATGATTGAACGTTCTTGCTTGCCGTTGATTGTCAACAGGCACATTGGAAAAACGACCATAGGCCGTAGGAACCTGATACAGACGCCTTAGGATTTCAACAGAGCCTTTATAGCCGGGTTGGGTCCCTAATACCGTGGGGTTTCAGACCAATACGCCCTTGTGACCCTGCCAGAAACCGAAGTTCACAAACGTATAGCTCTTACATTACCCGTTGCCAAAGCCCTACCGCGTTGGGGGAGACATTGTAATTTATGACTGTACTACTGCTGTTGCTCCTTTAACCAAGCATTCCAGTTATATCCACAGTGTAACCTATTAAACACTTCTTCCGAGTTCTCCTTCTACAACACTACTAGATCACACGCATATATATGCTGACATTTACACTATATGCATGTGATATTTTCCTATATTTTCATATGGACATGATACAATATTCTCTTTTAAAAGAAAAGTATTCAAACATTAAAAAGATACATTTTATAAACTTTTTATATTGTGGTCGTAAGACAATAGTCTTATTATTCATATAACGTATTTTTGAGTACTCTATTCCATGTCTATCTCTATTGTTTTGAATTTTAGCATTCCGTTAATATTTTGGGTACTGTATTTCATGTCTATCTTATTATTCATATAACGTCTTTTTGAGTACTGTATTTCATGTTTATCTCTATTGTTTTGAATTTTAGCATTCCGTTAATATTTTATGTTTAACAAAATTACGAGTTGTTAATAAAATAAAAGGTACGAAACTACCGCATACACGATGCTTTAAATAAGTTTTTCTCAAAGTCAGTGGTATCGCCCGCGCCCAGGCGCGGCTAGCTTTGTTTTGATAGAAAGGGGAAGTAACGCAAAAGGTGGCAGAATGGTAAAGAAATTGTAGCATCAAAAGCATTTAGGGTTATCTCTGAGTAAAGTTCCAGAAACAAAAGATATTGGAAATATGGTTGCCAGCACTTCATACAAAATATATTTGCTGATTTCTACATCTGGTAAGACTCATACGATCATACTATTATGAGAACCTATTCTTCAGAGATATTTTGCACATATATATATGTATATAAGTGACCTTACCAAATTATAAACGCTATATTTTTCAATGATAACTTGATCCAAAGGAAAATAGCTAAAATGGCTGGAAATATTGAATGTATTGAATTTAAACATTGTACTAAATGAGAATCAGCATATAATGTTATCAAAATTTATTTCAAAGAGAAATGCATCCCACTTTCTAATATGCTTGCTTGCGCAACAGATAAAGAACCTTCGATTATGGGTGGTCATCGTAGCTTCATCAGTTTCTAAAAAAACTGTGCCTGGTATGCGTGGGTTCACTCTTTAAGACAATCTGTTACAAGAACCTCAGTGGTAAATAAAATCAACATTTTTTAATTTTAGTTGCATTGATAATTATGAAAAGTACGAGGTGATTTGTCTTCAGAAGATCTTCATGCCAGACTTTGTCGAATGCTTTGGTGATATCAAGTGCTACAGCTCTAGTGTCACTTGCTTTATCTAGTGTATGGGATATAAGTTCGTAAATCACCGTCAGAATATCGTTAGTAGAACAGGATGGCCGAAATCAATACTGTTGGTCAAATAGTAGTTTAGCATTTTCCAGGCCCTGGACTCTCGTTAGATTGATTAATAATTCAAAGATTTTAGTGAAAAGCCGGAAAGGACTAATGGATCGATAATTTTGCGGGTGACTTCTAAAAATTTGGTAGCATACAGGCTATTGTCCAGCAACCAGGATTCTGCAAGGCATTTATTATAGAATTTGGAGAATATAGCGATTAGCTCAGCAGAGCATTTCTTTATTACTATATCAAGTATAATATCTGGTCCGCATGCCTTTGAGGTGTCAAGTTTTTTTCATGATAGCCAGAACACAAGACAGGGTGATGATCAGATCATCTACAGCTGTTTTTGTCTGCAGTGTGAAATTGGTGATGTGGTAGTTGGCGAAGTTCAACAGATTTTGAAGACGCAGTTTAGCCTGATCCGTTGCCGTGGAAACGACTTCATGGTGAGTTGATAAAATGAGGAATTATTGATTGCTCATTGTTCATCACGCTAGATTTTTTAGTAAAATCACCGGAAACAATTTTCTGTTACGTTATGCGATTTCTAGTCATCTCAGTATACCAACTTTTAGTTGGGGCTATTGCACCTTGAAAGTGGTTTCTTGATGTTACAAATTAATGCCTATTTCAGCTGACTTATGGCGGATGAAACGGCGAAATGTTTTCTGTCTATACGCAATGGAAACTGTACAGTTCGAAGTGAACCATTGAGGAGAGTATGGAAACAGTTTTACTCTATTTTGATGAGATTACTGTTGGGAACAAAAAACTTTATACTTATATTAATTGAGACATCTTAAATGCAGCACCTTCTTGTAATAAAATATAAAAACTGTAAATTTATTTGGATAAAATATATAATAAACCAAAAAACAATTTAACTTATTAATAAAACATTGTAGCATAATAATAACGTATAAATAAATATTATTTTTGTTAAATCCTGATATACGAAAATAATAATCAAACATGAAATAAAAAAATATAATGCAAAAATAAAATAAAAAATTCCATAATTTTAGAAAGCATATACTTTTAAAAATAAATAAGTATAAATATTTAAACTTAAAAAATAAACATATGTAAATAACTGTTTATAACTAATTTTTAACATATACAATTATAAATGACATGAAATACGAACAAAAATGACATATTTATGAATAGCGTCGCGTCATGCACGCTACGTATACTTAGCAAAAATATGGTGATAACGTACTGTTATGTCCTGTCATACACTATTATAAACACTTACATCTTTCAGAATTAATTTTCCTGATCATTTAAAAAGAAAAATGTTGTTAACATAGTTCACCTCAAACAAGGCAGGCCGCCACTGTAGACGTAAGGGGCTACTGAGAAAAAAGAAAAGAGGAGAGGTTGGGGGGGGGTAAACCTAGATTAGGATCTGCGCAGCGAGATGTCTGTTTACATTAGTTTTAAATTTCTACATGTCAGTACCGTCGGGGAAATATCGGGGCAGGGAGGGAGTTTCAGAGGCCAGCAGCACGAAGAAAGAAGTTATTTGAGTAGAAGGCTGTCCGGCATCTGAGGACCGCCACAGTGAATGAATGGGATTTAGTTGATTGTCGAGTTGGTCTAGTGAATTTACGTCGAGGGGGCACCAGAGTAACCAATTCATCGGAGCATAATCCATTGAAGTATTTGTAAAACAAGCACAAGGATACTACATTGCGGCAATGGAACAGGGACTGGAGCTTGGTTGACAGTGAGGGACCTATTAGGTTGGCGACTCTTTTTTGGACCTTGTCAAGGAGGGAGAGACTAGTAGATGATGCACCAGCCCAGATGTGGCAACAACACCCCATGCATAGGCGGATGGTGGCTTTGCACAGATACAATTACAAATATACAGTTAAAATTTGTATTCAAATATATCTGATAATTGGATTTAGCATAAAACTGCAGTAAAGTATTTAAATAAGCCAAATATATTGATTATTATTGTTATATATGTCTGTGCATGCATAGAATAACATAAGTTGATTTATATGAACATAAATATCTAAACACGCACGACAATGTGTGTTGATTAAATCATTCAGTTTAGTACAAATAAATAGTGATAAGCACGAGAGTCGATTTGAACATATTACTAAAACTTAAACATCTTATCAGATCGCATAAAGATCGAACGAGACAGAATGTGTGTGTTTTATTGACACGATTCAGCTAATAATGTCGAATCGATAGGACGCACACAGAGTCGAGCGGAAAAGGTCAGATTTAACAAAATGAACAAAAGGTCGGAGACTTTTGGCATTTGCATTGGATTATTTATTCGTTCCAACAATAAATGTATTTGTTTCTTTTTGTGATCATTGCATTTGTGTCGATATATTCTTTTCAATTGTTTTATCATTGTGTTGTTCCCCTATAAAAATAGCATAAGAATTCGTGAAATTCGATTATCGAGCCAAAGGTTTCTGGCAAAAATACAAATATTTTGTCTCATGTCTGGACCAAGAGACGACATAAAATAAATCTTGTCCGGGTTGTAACAATATCAAAACACGACCTTCAAGATCGCCACGGACATGGAATTGGTGCCTACATTCGGGACGGCTTTCCATGTAGTAGAGACATCTCCGAAAAAGACCCTCATTTGCTCTATATGGTTTTCCGTGTTGCACTTGCTTAAAACAGCATTCATCTTTGCCCTCTATTGTCCCAACAATTGCAGAGTTACTATCTCTGAGAGTATCCATGAGAAAATTGTCTGTTTACCATCTTGCCAGCATCCCTGTCTGTGGCGACTTTAATCTTCACAATGTTGAATGACTAGTCCACTCAAACAAGACCTTTGTGGTTTTTATAGGGTGGGCCAAAATAAGGGTCCTATCTTTAAATTTGAATAACTTGAATTTGAATAACTTCCACAAAATAAAAGTTAAACTCACCAAACTTTATGTGTGTGTAGACTGACCCTTCCGAGATTTTTTGAAATAAACAAAACAAATTTTAGCCGAAAAACACTTCTTAAAACTTACAAAAACTAAAGTATTGTTTTTTACACTGTTTTGAGTTTTTTAAGCAAAAATAATGTTTTCTAAATGAGGGTACGTTCCTTAGGGCTAATACGGCTCATGCTTGCTTCGGAAGGGGTCCTTTACTTATTCTAAAAAAAAATCAAAAAAAATCAATAAATAAAAAAGTTATGAATTTTTAAAAATAGGACCCTTATTTTTGCCTACCCTGTATAAGGGAAGTTTTATCATGATCTTTCCATTACCCATGGACTTACACAGATTGTTGACAAACCTACTTGCGTACTCGATGCTGATGGATATTTCGCAAGCCTCCTCGATCTTTTCTGACAACTTGTATTAAACAGTGCGCATCCATTGATGTGTCTCCGCTTGGATCTCCGATCAGTTAGTTGCTTAAACTAAAATAAATAAAAAAATCAGTAATGCCTCTGATGTCCCTTTTCCATCACAACGTGTATATATACTCGATGGCCTACTAGAACAATTCAGATCTTTTATATTGGACATTCCTCTACATTATCTTTTCAAAAAGAATATATCGCATCCGATATAACTGATTAGTTAATTGCTGGTATTAAGAGCTTCACACCCTCTAAAAAAGTCAAACAGAAACCAAACAGCCATCCGTGGTAAACTCGTAAATGTGCCGCCGCTTTTGCTCACAGAAATCACTATTTCAATTGCTCCCAACGAAATAAATGCTCTGAAACTAAAGCCGCCTTTAAAACTGCCCACAATCACTGCACAATGGTTATAAAAAACGCAAAAGCGTCCTATGACCAATCCTTAAGTGAAGAGTGGTCGAACAGAGGTTTAGTTACCACAAGTTTTGGCGAATAACAAATAGGGCGCTGAACAAATATACGCATTTACTTCCAACAATCGTCAACGGATCAGAGATAATACTTTCAGCATATGATTAAGCCAAGCTTTTTGCAAATAAAACATTTGCATCAAATTCCACTCTTGGCGATCAGGGCCGTTTACCTCCTGAATTTTCTCCATGGCTGTAACTCTGAAAAGCATCAATATATCTGTCTGGGATGTTACCAACTTTATCAAGAACATAGATGCCAGCAAGGCAACAAGTCTTGACAACAGTTTAATCGTATTACTTAGGAGCATGCAACCGGACCCAGCTCATATTCTTACAAGGCTTCCCATCACTTTAGAAAGCTTCATCAAGTTGTCCACTATTTAAAAAAATACTGGAGATTAAGTTCCTGCATCTCAGTACAGACTAATGCTTTATGAAGAAGTTAAATCTGTGATAAATCAAGAAGTTGTCAGCCATCTCAACAAAAGCAATCTACTCGATGACAAGCAATATGGATTTCGTCCTGCAAGATCAACAGCTGGCGTGCTGACTTTAATATTACACAGGATCAGCGAATCTTGTGACGGGAAATACGTTTCTAGATCGATGGCTCTTTGTACATCAAATGCTTGTGAAAGGGTTGGCTACAAAGGTCTGCTTAACAAGCTCGCTAGCTATAAAATATCAAGAACTATTTTCTCAACGATCAAATCCCTTCACTCTAATTGGTTTAAAAATAGTTGCTGATGGTCAGAAGTCTAAAACACATTATATCAACATCAGCCTGCCTCAAGGATCTATTCTAGGCTCAACCATTTCCTAAATTTCATGAATGATTTTCCAAATCACACCTTATGATCATTCGTTGAAATCTATGCAGATGACACAACCATCGATGGCAGCACTTCGAAAAGCATTAATTATAAAGATCCTTCTGATTCTCTCTCTTCTGACATAGAGAATGTAGTGTAATTGAGAAAAAAACTGGCATCTAAAATCAAGCTTCTCTTTTTGTACCACCAACGCTCGGATCTTCACTTTTCCCCAGTTAGAATAGATGGTGTCCCACTGTGAGGAGGTCCCATGTTTTGATAAGATTCTAGGACTGACTTTCAACTCAGACCTTAAGTGGAAGGTTTACATCGGGGTGGTGGCAAAATAGTTGGATCATTCTACCGCTCCAGAAAGTATATCACTTATGATGCAATTCTCTACTTTTATAAGAACCAGATACTGCATAATATCGAGTACTGTACTGCTGAAGGCGCCCTCTCCTGCTTTGACACAGTACAAAACCGATTTCGAAATCTAGTGAGGGTTGTTTTTACTCTTCCCCTTTCTCTATCGTTATTTAATGGTAGGTTCTCGATGATTCCGATGTAAAAGATTGACAGGAAAAACTCGTTTAGCTACAACCACAGTAACACATTTCCTTTCGTCCTCTTTGTACTTGGCACATCAATGAGAAACGTTTCTTTCCTAGAACTTACCGTCTGTTGAACGCAATACAACGGGGGTGCTTTCTAACTGACTACAGCACGGTTGTTTTTAAGTCCAAATGTTAACAAACCTTTATTGAGCCGTACTTTAAAGCAATCAAATTCTGCGAAGATACAACCACGGCCTGTAATCATCAAAGTCACCTAACAAGAAAAACATAAACTTTTGTCCTCGAGGGACCTCCAGGCCTTGATTAGCGGTGACTCTTTAGCAAAAAATAAATTATTTGAATAGATTTTTTTTTAATATAAAAATGTTTGTATGTATTTTGTGTGATATAAACATATATAAAAACTCTTATAAAAAATGTTGATTAACTCAATTTTAGTGGCATAATAGATTTACAAAAACATTTGGTCAGAGATTCGCACCAGATTTTAGGCCAGAGAAAAATTTATATCTATGCAATAATAAAAATATACATAGATTTATGAGAAAAATGTTGTAGAGGGGCTTGAAGCGTGGTGCGTAATATGTAATAATATTGTTAGAAGGCGAAGACAATGCGTCGGTTAGGTTACACCGGCGCTACGTGAAATGGTAAATAATCAAATAGTGACAATATTGAGAAATCAATAATTTTCAAATAATTTTATTATATTTACTAGTGTTAAGTTCGGACTGTGATGATAGGGTGGTGCGTCTTCCTTTTTTGTTCTTTAATTTAAATTTTCAGGAGAATCCCCCATCCTCAGAAAATATATTCACTCGTCTGTGTATGACTGCGACATTGAAACTCATACAAAACTGAAATAAATACAATTCTACTTAATCGATGAAAAGGAACATTGCAATGGCTATTTTATAAGGAATTAGTTACCGGGTAATAAATGCGTGATTAAACAGCCATTTCTCTATAAGAATATATGTCTACTCGTTGGTCATACTTAAGTTAGAAACAGGATTAAATGGATATATCTCAGGAATATTCATTCTTAATTTCATTGTCTTTATTATCTTTATTATCTTTATTATCTAACAGAAAAAGTTATATTCTCATATTTTCTGAAAGTCAGACCCAAATATACTTAATGACAAATACAAACTTGCTATTCATTTGGTATCGTTCTCTCGTGTTATTGCGAATATAATAACGGACTAAGCTACAATTTATTAAAAAAAACACTAAGGACATAACGACTGCTAATATGAAACATTATAAATAATGACCTAAAAATTTAAAAAAATCAGCAAAGGGGTATAACTCATTATATATTAAAGAATATAATAGGAGTTGCTTATAAATATGTAAGTTTATAAATATGCAAACTAATATAAATTAAAACTAAAATGACGTTACCGCATTCCAGGCAACGTAAGATAGGTACATCTGTAAAATCAAGTGATACAAGTTTTTGTTTAAATAGACATGAAGCAAAGTATGTCTCTGTATAATTTTGCTGTCTGAGATTTTTATTTTGTACGACTATTTCAAGTTTTTGCAACAAGTGCCTCTCGTTGTATGTTACTGTTTACTTACCTGTGTACGTGTGTGAACTTGGTTTTGCTCAAGTGAGAATAATCAGTTTAAGAAAATGAAGAGAAAGTAATTGAACAAGAATGAATAGTCTTAATATTTATGTATTCACTTCTCGTGTCTAGCGATGAAAAATTTACGTTTTAAACTGAAGCGTGATAAATCGAATTGGATGACGCATCTTAACACAGTGGAAAATCGTATTTTGTCGCCTAATGAAAGAGATTCTATAAGTATTTATGTTTCTAAGATGACGTAATGAAATCTACATTTTTTCATGTTTCAAACTGTTGCTCTCCTCTTAGCTATTTTTATGTGAACAAAACCCCAGTCTTTGTACTATGCGACCCTTTTTAAATGACATTTTAAACCATTTTTAAAAAAAACTACAAATGCTCTTAGTGGCGCGACTTTCAAAGTGGACGGACGTTCTACCCAACGCTCTACTTTTAGCATTAGTTTAAACGCCAAACGAACAGTTGAGATGTAAGTACATTTATCTTCCGTGCATTCGTATATTATCCATCGTTTCCGTGGCAATTTGTACATGTAGAGTAGAAAGTGGATTTTGGTTTTAGTTTCGGCAGTAACTCTTAGTAACTCTTAGTAACTCTTAGTAACTCTCGCTAAACCATATTTTGTCACATTCGATGTTTCTGAGAAAAGTGGACGAATATATGTTTGAGTGAGTGACAAGTAAACATCCTCTCATAGTATTCATCATCATTCATTATATATACGAGTTTTACTCATCCTGCCTATTCCGGAAGTCGTTTTACTTTCATTTCTGGTTCGCCTTTTTAACTGTGCGGTTTATTATTATTATTATTATAGTTTTTGAAATAGGGGGTTGAAAGTTGAATATCACCTACTCTCAAAAGAAAAACATACAAGCCACTTTTTGGATTCATCCTATCACCTTTTGGAGAGATTCGGTCATCTGGTCGGTTGGTCAGTCCCTATGTCACGTCCTGTTTAAAAAAGGTTTGCATCGTTAATCGCGAAGATTCGATGGCCGCATCTTATTGTAGATACGCCGGCGCATCGTTGGTCTGTCACTTTTAAGTATGGAATATTATTTTCATCGCTAAACACCCAGATTAAATGGACGCAATTTAAGAACTTCTGTTTCTGTCTTTTACTTATTTCACTGATAACAAAAAAAGAAAACTCATCCTATATTGTTTTGTTTGTCTAGTTTTATGTTTACAGGGGGGGGGGGGTGGAGGACCTTACCTAAATAAATAAGAAGTTATAATCATTCCTACTCAAATACCTGGAAGTGTTTCTTTGGACTAAGAAATAAATATAACTGAGCAAAACACTCAATCTATTTTTTACGAATTTATTCGCATTGCGTCAATGGGCAAAATATATTTATGAAAAAATTGCTAGAAATGTTAATGGCTTGAATTATTATGAACTAAGGTGACCTGCGTCTAGGTGTTGCCCGGGAATTTAAGAAAAGCAAGAATCGTAACTCACAGTATTAAATTGACCAGAAAGACTCTTTTCATTATAAAAGCTAAGAATTTATTCAAGATATAAAAAACATAAATACACCGGTGTGTTATATTAAAATTAATATTACTATTGAATAAGAAAACGATAAAAACGAATAGTTAATTAATGAGATGTCCTTTTGTAAATCAATGATAAAATAAATTAAACATAAGCCGTTGATCGCATACACATAATCAAAAACTATTGTTCTATTGTAAATATAAATTTGCTGTTTTAATCTCACGTTTAGTGCGATAAATAGTCCAGTTTTATAAATATATACAGAATACCATTCCTGAAGAAATGCATTAACTTATGCCAAACTAAACCAAAGGTGTACTGATGCGACGTTTACAGAATGTAGTTATTTTCTAAGTATTGCGTTTCTTTATTTCACTTTTAGTATTTCTCATCATTTTTTAAAAATGTCTTCACTTTGTGAGAATATTAAATAAATAACAGCAGTATTTTCCTAAATATTAAGCGCCTTGAATAACCAAAATTGATCTCTCCAAACTGACATACAACTACTTTTCTGTATTCAGCCCTCAACTCTTCAAGGTCTGAATAGTACAGACACATACCACCGGCGTTTATATGCAAATTATTGCGTGCTCAATTGCAGTAAAAAAGTTATTGATTTTCCCCAATGAGTCAATAGAAAGGACATACGTACGATTAATCCAATCAAATCAGTGAACAATCACTTGCAACACAAGGTTTTGTGCCCATATGAACATATATAACAGTTTAGAAAGATTTATCGGTGCTAAATATGAAACTTTAACATTAGTTGTGACAAAAGAAAACTTTAATATACAGAACCTCTTTAAATATTAACTGCGTAGTTATCCAACATCTATGTTTATTTCTACTAGTTTCCAAGGCCTGCAAGCAAATCCATTTTAGGAAGTGCCTTTCGGATCAAGCTTAGATACGAGGAATGCAAACTTCCCATTGTTTTGGATTAAAGGAGCATTACTGCATCAGATCCTTTCGCATCATAATCTTACATTTAAAGAAATATATCATGTATATATTGAAGCGTAATTATAGTTAGTTGTTATAGTGAACAACCTCCAGTAAAATACATAAATCATTTAAGAAAGAAGAGTAAATACTGTGCCCGTACACCAAATTAATTATGGTTGAAGTAACGAGAAAGGGAGGTTTATTGTTTGCTGTGATTTTATCCTTTATAATTTGCAATTTGTGTACTTTTCGATTCATTTATTTTCTATACACCTTATCAGACTATATCCTTATATTAATTTTATACACACATGAATACATACACACGTATGTAAATAAATAGATTACTAAATATATGAATAAATATTAAAAATATTATAAGATTATAAAAATTTATAAAGCTTATACTGAATACTTTAAAAAAATATTGGTTTTTAGTTCATTTTCTCAATACTTTCGAACATGTTGAATTATATATATATATATATATATATATATATATATATATGTATATAAATATATATATAATATTAAATTATATTTTTATAAATATTTTACCTACAGACGACGTCGTTTCATGCTTTCGGCACCTTTCACTGTACGGAAATGACAATTTCAGACGATCGCAGGGCGCGAACCCTGTTCACAGAGACACCCATACAAGATTGCAGTTCCTGACTTTTGACGCACACACGACTCAATAGTCCACATTTGCTTACATGGCTGCAGTTATAGCACACAAGAAAACTGACGTTCGTTTTTACATTCCTATGTTTAATCTACTTTTTCACTTGCTTAATTAGTGTCTGCTATAGTACCTGATGCGACTGAGTAGACCAACCTTTGATAGACAGCCAACACTATATCACCATACACATGATCACACTGAAATGTGTCTGACACATTCGACGCGGACCGCTTCCGTAATGCATGCCTCCAAATTGAATACTACAGACTCCTTGCCTAAAATCTCGTACATACATCATAGAACTGCATTTTGTTGACTAGATAATTCTTAAGAAATGTAGCAAACACGTGGACTGTTGTATGTTAATAACAAAAACACTCGAAACTTAAATGCACGTGTTAAAAAAAATGATCCGCCATATTTGATTTTTAAAAAGACCACCTTAAAAATGTTTCTCCCTTAGAATATTCTATTCAAAATAAGCTAATTCAGACAAAATACAATGAAAGATGAGATGAATGATCAGAGTTACTTTGTATCTATTCGTATACCTTTCATCCATTAAATATATATCTTGTTTAAATATGTATATATATATATATATATATATATATATATATATATATATATATATATATATATATATGAGCAACAGATATATGAATATATGCAATGAAAGAGGCATTAAAAATAATATGTCTACCTACATACTGGAAATATTACATGATTGCATTCGGAGGACACAAGGATATCAGGGATTTTTAGATGCGACCCTGCATTTTTATAACGAGTCGTTGTCCGTCGATCAGGCTCTCAAGCTACAGTTTTTGATAACATTTCCATCGCTATACGCGTAGAATGGACATACGTCGTAAGTATCTATCCTTCGATCAACCTGTCAGCTTGTTATAAACAACAATCTCATTGATCTATCGGGTTGAGGTTTAAAATAACATCGTCATTGCAAAGCATGTAGCAAGAATGAACATAAGTTAAGAATATCCGACCTTGTATTGTATCAATACGTTTTGGAATAGTCTCCGATTTTAAACGTTTTATATTCTTTTGATGTATTCAAACATAATGTTATTTATGTCATTGGGTAATGGTGTCTATAAAGTGTAAACTACGGTTTCATAATGACGCCATTGATCTCTTTTGTGAATGAATATTTAGGAAGCAGAAATCTTAAGGTTTGCATAAAGGAAGAAATTCATGAAGAAAAAACAAGTTGAACTTATATTTTACGCCGACACTTCGTTTCGTCTCGAAAATATTTCTCTTATAGGAATATTTTCTTGTTTTTTCTTTTAGACTGGGTAATTTTTCTTTTTACACCATCAAAAGAGAACTATGCATATTTCACATACAAATTCAAGGTAATATAAGGTTCGTCTAGGTAGGGTTCTGATCATTATGCATGTATGTCAGAAACATGTTTTGTTGTTTTGATTGAAATACGAATCGTGTGAGTGAACACACTCAGTCAGTACAGTTAGTGTGAAATGCGTAGTCTTGTTTAATTAATGTCGTAGCCCTTAGGATAGCGTAAGTTTTCACGGAGGAATCAAACAGCAAAAAGAGATAATCTTACCCTAACACTAACTCTAACCCACACTGAGCTTACTCAAATTGTACCAGATACTGATGGACATTTCGCAAGCCTTCTGGATTCTTTTTCAAACAACTTTCCCTGAACAGTGCACATCTACTGTCCCGCCCTCTCTGAGAATCTCCGATGACTCAGTCGTCTCAATTAAGATCAAAACGAAGTTCAGCAAGTCCTCTGATGTTCCATTTCTATCGAAGAGTTTATCGATATTCTCGAGCCGATCACTCTAAATTCCATCCCTAAAAATAATGTGTCCTGCATCACATTTAATATATCAGAGTAACTAAGCGTTTGTCTTAAGAGATTTGCACCCTCCAAAATATTCCAACAGAGATCGAACTGCCAGCCTCGATATACCCCTGAATTTGCCACCACTAATGTATCAGAAAGCCCTATATAAATTGCTTTCAGAGAAATAGATGCACTGAAACCAAAGCCTTCCCTTAAAATTACCCGAAACCACTGAAAAAATGTTACATAAAACGCTAAAGAGTTATATGCACAATCCGTTTAATATAGAGTGGCCGATCTTAGGCTTGGCTTCCATGATTTTGGAGAATAATAAAGAAGGTCTTGAATAGATATAAGATCCTAACTATAATTATTAGGCTAGAAGTGCTCTCTTATTCATTAGATGAAGCAGCAAATTCGACTCTTTGAAATCGGTATAACCTACACCCAGAATACACCCATGAATTAAAAAAAGTCTAAGCGGCACCCGAATAACTGTCCGGGATGTCACCAAACTTATCAATAACCTCTATGCCAACAAAGAAACTGGTCTTAACGACATTCCAGATATAGTATTCAAGTAACTTCAACCGGAAATAGCTCCTATACTTAAAAGCTGTTCAATTCCGGATTAAAGGAGAACTGCTTATGATCATCCTAAAAGTCTTAGTTAGTCTGTTTAGTATTTTAAAATCTCAGTACAGACCGATCAGTTTCTTGTGTGCCATCAGTAAGTTTCTCAAACCTTTAATAAAAAGTTGTCAATCATCCCAGCGAAAACAATCTTTTCACTAACAAACAATATGGATTTCGTTCTGAAAGATTTACATCTGACGTGCTAACTGTGAAATTGCACATGATCAGTGAATTAACGGCGGCTTCGTTTCTGGGCCATAGCTATTTGTATATCGAAGGGCGTCGATAGGGTTTGGCACAATTTTGATCAACAAGCTATGATATTTATGGAAATGTATTCTCAGCCATAAAACCATTTATCTCTGATAGGTCTACACAATAGTTGTTTACGAGCAAATATCCAGAGGCACATCGCATTAACGCCGATTTACTTCAAGGATCTATTCTGTTTTAAACGCTCTTCCTGATCTTCATAAATGATCTTCCAAATCATATACTGAGGTCATTCGTTGTCATCTATCTTTCTCTCTTTTTCCTATCCGTCTCCGCAACTCTCTTATTCACCTCCGCTTAGCCCATAACTTTGTTTTGTTTTGTTGATAATAATAATAATAATAATAATAATAATAATAATAATAATAATAATAATAATAATAATAATAATAATAATAATAATAATAATAATAATAGTATTAGTAACAAGAAGATAAAGAAAAAAGCACCATGGACGTTTTATAAGAATGCCAAGAGAAGAGATCCACCAACATTTCTAGGCATGGCTAAGAAAAGGACACTTAAACAGAGAAACGGAATCTCTATTGACAACTGAACATGACAATGCGATTCGGACTAACTATATTAAAGCTAAAATAAATAAAACCCAGGAAAACAGTAAATGTGTGGACAAAGAGAGAAAACAGTAAATGTGTGGACAAAGAGAGAAAACAGAAAATCACTTAATAAATAAATGCGGCAAACTACCCCTCCCCCCAAAATACAGGACCATACACAACTGCGCGGAGAAAAGCAGTCCACTGGGAACTAGGCTAACGATTGACTTTCGAACAGGTGGACAAATCGTACGAACATAAACCAGACAAAACACTGGAAAACAAAAATCACAAAATCCTCTGGGATATGGCGGTGCACACAGATTAACTCATACAAGCAATGAACCTGGATGTATTAATAGACAAACAAAAGGAAAAATCCTGCCAAGTTGTAGATTTTGCCGTTTCAGCAGCCCACAGTGAGGACTGACACATTAAATTTAGGTGACCTGTGTATTACCCATTGAACGTAATAAAAAAGGAAAAGATAAAAGGATAATATCAGCAATGGTAGTAATATTATTTAACTCGTAGGTGAATAACAGGTGAGAGGAGGAAATAGCAAGCAGAATAAGTATAAATGTAGATTTTGTCTTTTCATTAAAAGTTAATTAATTATTCGAAGAGATTTAATGTATACAATTTATCAAATGTAATACTGCATTCTTACATTTATTTATCCCTGACAACGCCGAGTACAACAAAACAAAATTATGTTATTATTCCTGTCTAATACCCCCTTTCCCAATGAAACGAAGAGAAATGATGCTGATAATGACAACAGGCTCACTTTTTCCTGATTTAAACAATCGTACCCGAACTCAATAAGTGACCAAACGGATCATTGTCTTTCTACTTTATGTTTGAGTTTCCCATCTTAATGACCCCCTCACCATCAGCTAATCGTGAGTAGTCTTCAGACCTCTTTTCGCTTGATGTACCTATAATCCGCGGTCTAATACGTGTGCCAGGTTCATTCGAACACGTGGACAAATCGTTTTAGATGCATATTCGCATCTTTATGTGAGTCTTATTCAAGTGTTTTCGCCAATCGGTTTTACACGCTAAAATTCAGCATGTTATGTAACAGTTTGAATTACTTATTTTAAGAATGCGCGTTCTTAATTAGATTCATAGAATTTACCCTCACAGCCTAATTGCAGTCGTGTCCTAATTTTCTCTCGCCTAGGTCTTAGTTTCGTATAGTATCGCATATAATACCATAATCTTGAAGAAATCGGAACAAGTCTTCATGCATCGGTTCGCCATGAGCATAAGACCACCATCCAATTATGCTCTAATTCTGGAATAAATTGTTGCACAGTTCTTTCCCAGTGGCTTCCAGTGATAACAAACTCGAGTCTGGCGGTAGATACGGTAATTGGATGCACACATGTAACTTACATGGCTACTAATGGATACGTTGGCGGATTGCCGTAACCCACTCGGTACATGTTAAATGTCACATCCACTTAAAAAGGGAATCACCTTTGGTAACCAGAATGGACATGGTTAAAATGCGTCCATTCAATATGTACGTTAAACGATGAAAATGTTATTTATTTCGATTGATGGGCAAAACACATAGAAAGATGCGTGACGTATATAAACATATATGCATACCACTAAAACTCTCTTGATATGGCTGGTTTGCTATGTTACCCCAATGCACACTCAATAAAGTCATCAAAATGAGGACGTCATTGGCTAAGATCAAAGTGTAGTATCTGTTCCGATGGATACTATACCCTATAGACCGGTATTGTCTTGGCCTTCGGGGTTTGATTTCCGCCGGTCTATGGGTCTGTCCTGTGCAGTTTTAGGAGGTCCAACCTTCCAGGCTTCGCCTCCCCTCTTCGGGGAGGAGTAAGTTTATTGTTTACTGCCTGAGGCGCCCCTACCGGGGAATGCCGACGGGGCTGCCCAGACAATTTTTTGTAGGCCAGAGTGCTCACCTTCTCGGACGCTGGCTTTTCAAATTCCACTTTCCCGACCTTGTGTCACATCTTACTTTGTTGGTGGAAATTAAATAAAATAAAGTGAGGACGTTAATAAAAGATAGCGTCATCCATTAAAACATAGATGGAGAATAACCAGTCACATTCGATGACGTCATAAAATGCTGACATCATCTTTCAAATAAGAGATAGAGATGAGAAGAGATTGTTTATGTAGACGATCTCTCATCCTTCGTCTATTAGTCAAACGTCTCGACTCCTCGTGTTTTACTACTAGTTTAATATCAATCGTGACAGACCGACGGAAATGTTATTGTAAACGTAAGGGTGAAATATTGACTGGCAAACAGAGCCTCTTACAGGAATGCTTGGACGTCTAGATGTCTCCGTGCAATTTACGCGTTGCATTTGTTTGTATGGATGTCAAGCGTCATTGCAACTTAACGATTTTGTTGTATTTTATTTGATCAAACTAAAATCCAATGAGTAATACAAATCTAGAATATATACGCTGATGTTCATATATCGTTACAACTTTAACACGCATCTAGATAAGAAACTATGTTAATACTTCGGTCGTTCACGCTCCACCAATATGACACTATTAAAAAAAAACAATCAGCTAATATAAGTGATTAGTTTGACTGTACTTTTTTCAGGCAGGTTTACGGAAGCGCCCGAGAGTTGCCGAAACTATTAGCCAATCATGTTGCGGCAGGCAGCCGATAACTTTCGAAATAAATGAATTTCTTGACAAGTTGCCTAGTTTTATTTTCTGTACAAGATTAGTTTTGGAAACTTTCTAATGACAAAAAAAAAACAAAAAGACGTAAGCCCTAACCCTAAACCATAACTCTAAATCCTTACAAAGAAAATGTTATGAATGAAAAAAAAAACATTGAAAAAATTGAAAAAACAAAACAAAAAACAAATTGCTTAAAAGGTAAAAAAAGAGAAAAAAAATGTGCAAAAATAAAGAAATACACAAAAACAGTTGTTTTCGTATATAATCATTTTTTAAAACTTTTCGTTGCACAAGAACATTTGATCCAAAACCATTTGCTGGTTCCTTTGACAAAAAAAACATCTTATCCATTTAGGTGTTTTGCTATGCTTGATTTGTTCTTTAGTTTTATACATGTATTTTACTTTTTTATTTTCTTCGTCTAACTTTTGTTATTTGCAACTTTTCCTGAATTTATCGTCTGGAAGTCTTCGCCTCAGCAACTGTCGAGCGCATCTGTAACCTACCAGAACGTTTACGACGCGAAGTCACGGAAATGCGGGTCGTTCTCTAAAAAAACGTACCGCTTTTACATAGAAAAGTTTTTTAATATAATTTTATCTAATCTAATTTATGTGTAGAAAATGAAAAATTCGGAATAGTTTTTAGTAATATTTTCATGCACTGGATATTTGTAGGCACGAAATTAAGAAAAAAACTAAATATATCAGATCATTTTATTATTTTTCGAATGAATTAGCATATTTTGTACACATTAAAGTTTCAAGTAGAAACTAGTTGGCAGATTTATTTATTTGTTATCTTCCTCCCACAAGTAAGATGTGACACAAGGTCGGGAAAGTGGGATTTAAAAAGCCAGCGCCCGAAAAGCTGAGCACTCTGGCCTACAGGAAATGCCTGGGCACCCCGTCGGAATTCCCCGGTAGGGCCGCCCCAGGCAGTAAGCAATGAACGTACTCCTCCCCAAAGAGGGGAGGCAAAACCTTAGAGGGTGGACCTCCTAGAACTGCACAGAGCAAACCCATAGACAGGCGTCATCAAGACCCGAAGGCCAAGACGATACCGGTCTATAGGGTGTAGTATCCATCGGAACAGATACTACGCTTTCTTTATATTGTGAGTGTTATCTTCTTCCTGATGTTTGTCTGTTCTTTTCATTTGCTTCTCCACGAACTCTGTGGGACTCTTTATATATGCATTTCATTTGGGTCTCTGATGAATAGTGAGTGAATGAGGTTAATGGCTGCATTTCACTCACCAAGAAACAATTGTAAGGCCACAATAGATTCTACTATGAAAACATTAGAAATACAAATAACAATAAATGATTTGATTTAAAAATGAATGTTTTGGCCTTTGGAATTTGAACAACCACTATACGCCACCCTTATATATATATATATATATATATATATATATATATATATATATATATATATATATATATATATATATATATATATATATATATATAATGATAATAATAATCCTAGTAAAACATCCACAGGATAGTAATCCAAAGAATTTCAACCGGGTTTATAAAAAGTGCCCAATATTAAATAAAGCTTTTATATATGATTATTTTTATTTACACATACATGTACAAACTCTGCGACACTTGCATGTCGATGTTATCGATCAACAGCTATTATAAACTGATTCTCATCAAGCAGAGTTAGAATCCGATCTTAAACTTATATCATATTTGGAAAAAAGTTATTTCCAAATAGGATTTAAGGTTAAGATCAGATTCTAACTCTGCCTATAAATAAAAATAATCATTCATGTATATATATATATATATATATATATATATATATATATATATATATATATATATATATATATATATATATATATATATATATATATATATATATTATAAGGGAAGGATAACTAGAAAAATGTACTTATACGTTCTCATTTCTTCCGTTTGGTTTCACTTCTTGCCACTGACTGATTTACCATTTAACAACTCCTTTCTCCCTTTACTGATGACACACTTCCTCATCTGATTTCGGTATATCTTTATTCCCACGTTCGGCTGCAGTAAGAAACGTTTTCCGCCATTGTGTCATTAAAGGGAGAAGAAATAAAACTGCCTCCCAACAGTCTGCCGCAATCATCGACCATGATAACCTTGAGGCTTATGTCACTCAAAACATGTTAAATAGAAATAGACAACGCAGCGTAGATAAATATTTAAGTAGGGAGGGACTATGGTATTAATATATTGTATTGTGGCTCTTCAGTCTCACGAAACTATGGAGTTGTACTTACATAAGTATAGTGAAACATGTTACCTATGCCGCAGATACTCGTCTCAATGTACCTGGGATTCTCCACTGAGATCACAAGCTCCGATACACATGGTTTCACAATTCCGTCGCAGGAGTTGCCAGAACGTTGCTGTATTGAGGATCGGAGTGTACTTCGAACTTTGTTTCTCGAGTCTCTGTCGAGGTTGACTCCTTAAGCATTTCATATGAGTAGGTATCGCCACCCGACATCTGAGGTTTCTTTCTCTTAGATGAGTTATTTTCCAGACGAATGATCCACATCTATTAAAAACCCTGGTTTTTAATGCGCCAGACACCTATCAGTAGTAGCAGATTCACCCGGCACACACACACACACACACACACACACACACACACACACACACACACACACACACACACATACACACATACACACATACACACACACACACACATATATATTTATATATATATATATATATATATATATATATATATATATAGTGTTAGAGTGAAATAAATTCCAAAAGGAAATGTAATGAGCAGAGCAAGACTAAAATAAAAATAAACTAACACGGAATGGCATAATCACCGTACAATAATTTATTTCGACCCTATGGCCTTTTCAAGCATCCAAGCAAAATGAAAAAAGAGAAACCCACACTCACCATTTCAATACACACATAGAGAGAGCGCCAACATATTTAATACATATCGTGAGAGAGGGAGAAATGAACTATTCAAGACGTATATGTAGGGGGAAGAGAGTAACACCATATTTAATATATATATATATATAGAGAGAGATTGCACGATTTATAACGGAAGGCAATACAGTGAGGGGGAAAGAGAGCAATACATATATATAGAGAGGAGGAAATTGTATGATTAACCAAGCCAGGTATATAAGGAGGAGAAGGAAGGTTGAGGTATCCGAAACGATATATATATATATATATATATATATATATATATATATATATATATATATATATTTCTCCTTAGAATATTTATACTGTTGTGATTTCAGGCCTTCTATAGATGTAAGCGTGTAACATAATGATGGGGAGTAGAGAGATGCCAAAGCCCATGGTTGGTGTATATATCATCACGTGTTAGCGGATTGACTGCTTACGATATATTAAATAGTAAATGGTATGTTCGCTACTAAATATCTGATGATTTAAATTCGCAATGCATTGTTAGCGCATACACAGGAACTCGGGGTCAGGGTATTTACTCAGATGTCACCTAAACCTGATGTTCTTAAAATGGACGTGACGTCACATGGGTCGAGAGAGAGAGAGAGAGAGAGAGAGAGAGTCGTTTGTTAGGAAACTTGAAGCGGAAAGCACGTGTAAAGAAATGACTTAAGAATCGATCATGAATGAAGTTCGATGTCTATAGTCCTGGACGTCCTCTCCAAGGCGACATCAACATCAAATAAATTGTCCTTTGTCAAAAATTGAGAATATTCTTTCCTTTCTTTGGTTGTTGTGAGACGTTAATTCCAGTAAGAACGCACCACACGAAGACGATAAGAATAAAGTACCTCAGTCACAGAAGGAGCGGTTGATACAGGGCATGATTTAATTGTGTTGTTATAGTTTGTTTATTTGCATTCGATAAATAACATGTATTTAATTGGCTCGTGACATACTTTGGAAAGGGGTAATTTCAACATCTATAGCCGTCAGACATCTTAGGAAACAGAAGCTATCGTCATCTATATTGGCATATAGAATACGACCTACAACCACAATATGATTCTCCATTTTCCTTCGTTAAAAATCTACGTATGTTCTTTTTAACAGAAATGTATTCCTATTCACTTTGTGGCAAATATAATTGTATCCTACTCGGGATCATTTTTCAATGGTGACGTATTTCAATAAAGACCAAAAAATCAATAGAAACACAAGCAATTTAGATTTACAAAAGCTTATCTTTATCAAATAGATATTCTTCTGGTAGCGGCTAGACTGAGGAACTTAAGCAACTAGTCACCAAGAAAGACGAGAGAAACCGGAAGCATAATTCTATGAAACATTTGATTGAATTACATGTCCAGGTAAATTTAACGGATGGAAACATGATCTAAATCATGTTTCAATTGTTGTGGGCTTTTCTCAAGACACAGTCTCTCACCACAAAATGTTAAATACGTTGATCTAATAGCATGTGGGTGTCAGGATCATGTTTAGGGATCATGAATAAAGATAAGATGAAAACAATAAGAATAAGCAACGTTGTGAAAATCTCAGAAATAAAATTGAGAAAATCCAGTCCAAACAGAAATTGCTGATCTCAGAAAATACCGTAAACAAAAGTAACATTGTTTAACGTATTATATAATCTTTTTATTTCATTAAAATCAACAGTGCAACAAGAACAGAAATGTCAGAATAGATATTAATCGAATGAAAACATAAAAGATTTCAAGTGAAAAATAAAAATAAAAATAATGCCTTTTATATATGCAAAACATGTAAAAACACTTTTTTTGGCTATCATAGAGAAAAACACTTTTTAGTCACGAAGAACTTATCAAAAAAAGATTGAAAATCAGCAAACAGCAAACAGCAAATAATGAATCTAAGTTCATTCGACTGCAGGTGGTTTGAACTCTGACACAAAAATCAGTTCCTGAGTTTGAAATAAGTTATTTGCCCTGGAGTTGAGCTTGGGTTTCACACGATTTAAAAAAAAAAATCTGAAAATGCGTTTTCCTTCATAGTAAAAAAAAAGTGTTAACATCGGACTCTATTTATTTTCTATTTTCACTCTCTCTCTTCATTTAGAAGCATACAAAATGTAAAAAATGAACTGTAGTTTTCAATTTTTTATATGCATCACAGAAAAATATTTTCACAATTTTATTCTGAAATATTTTTAGAAAATATGTTATGTGCATCTTAAAATCAAAATATCTCTTTTGTAGCAATATTTGTAAGCATGAAAATATATCTCATAAAAATAGAACTATTTCAAGTGTGTTTCAGTTGTAATTGGTTCATGTTTGTTTGAAATAGTATTTTTATCGCTAAAGGCACTGATTGAATAATCGCATCTAAATTTAGGTGCATCTAAGCATTTCTATTAGTGGATATGTTGTTCTTAATCTCAAGCGTAAAATATAAATATCATTTTAATTGGTCTGTGAGGATTAATTTTGAAACATCATTTTTACAATAGCTCGGTACTAATACGGCCAATTGTATGCATTTAATACAGGAAACAAAAAATAACACATACAACAATGCGTTTTTGATTGACAAACATTTTCTTTTTTATTACTGAACTCATTTTAATCATGTACTTCGTTAGATACTATATGTCTATCTTTACATTTATTTTTAATTCCTTCTGTAAAACTAACACATGAGAAAGTCTTATTACGATTTAAATTACTAAACATATTGTAAGACGTCCGACCGATTTACATTAAATAATAAAATAAAAGTTTGCGATGAAAATAGAAAACCAACCGCATATTCAACGCTTGATTGCGCAATTCATATTTGATCAAACATCATTGAAATAGGATTGTGATACATTCATACCTATATGTTTGTATAATTACATTTAGTGGTTGTTATTCATTTAAAAGACGAAAGAAAGAACCGATTTAAATGTAACCATTTTGTAAAACGTCCGATCAATTTACAATTGAAATCAAATATAGTTTTATAACGAAACACAAAAACACCGACACAGTTTTACAAGAAAAGCGAAACAACGCCAAGTCGGGACATGTGTACAGTTTGATATTTAAAACAATAGTAATATGGAGTTAAAGGTGGGTGCAGGAGTTTCTTGGGTTGTTTACTTTTCCTGATCAACGTCAGAACATGGGTCCCGCTAGTGGAAAATATATTTATGTTCATCCTTCAGCAATGTTACTAGCTTTAAATAATATATAATAACAATTCACAGGATCGTATTATTCCGACATTGGAAAATAGACATGAAAGAATATCGATTATATTATATTTTTAAAGATAGGTTGAGGCGACGCGCTGTCTAAAACATGTTTTGGTTTAGTTGTCGTGTTGAGAATTACCACTTTGGATGTCAGCCGAAAAAACACATAAAGTAAAGAGCTGGATGTGCCCAAGAGACAGCGTTGGTGACGGGATAACTCGAAGATGTTGGACTCCGGTTTCTTTTTCTTTTGAGTTAGTATGATTGGTTCAATCCGGTCATTAGCTAAGTTACATGAACTCGTTTCAATAGTAATTGTAAACACTATATACAAATTCAATGATAAATGCCAGTATACTGAAATCATATGCTCTTAATAGGGTTAAGATGAACATTCATATACACTAAATGTACAAAAGCAAGGAAATCCCAAATTTTTACACTTTTATTGTCATTAAGGGTATGACTACATATCAACCAACCATTTCATGATTACATCATTACAGTATAAATCTCTATGCATGAGTGGATGAAGTGTGTGAGGTGCGCTGAAGAAAAATTCCTACCAGTAAAATACATAGCTTTGTTGTGCTCGCATATCCTTAATGACAATATCAGTGTAAAAATTTGGGAATTTCCTTGCTTTTGTACATTTAGTGTATATGAATTTTCATCTTAACCCTATTAAGGGCATATGATTTCAGTATACTGGTATTTATCATGGAATTTGTATATAGTGTTTACAATTGGAATGTCACTACTTTTTTGGTCGTTTTAAAGGTTTTTTGGAATTTTCTGGAAAACTAAGGTATATGGTAAACTGAAATTAAAATGCCATCAACTAGACCCTAGAACCTCTATCTCTGCCAAAAATCAGCTGAATCCATCAAATAGTTGATGAGATACAGGGTGGCACATACATACGTACGTACGTACGTACACACGGATAACACAAAATCATGCCTGACCTTTGTAGATCTCTGGGTTGCCTTGACTAATGATGCTGAAATTCTACACACTTATAGAACCTATCAAATAAAAATTTTGTGCAAAGTTTGAACTAATTTGGTTTATTGGTTTTTGAGTTATGATTGATCAAAGAAATGAGATTTCCAGCATAGGCCGTTTTTGAAATCTATTAAGGGATAGATCGCTATCGCGCCTCCCTTGATAATAGATTTATTGAGATTGTATAACTTTTCCATTATTTCAGAGAAGATTAATCACTGGTGAAGAATGCATGCACATATACCGCGCAAGATTTATGGATTAATTCATTGCTTGTTTAATAAATAGATTATGTTATTAAAAATCATACAATATTTGTAAAAGGTTTTGTTCACTTTTATCTACTAATTTCTAATAAAAATCACCGAGAATAAATTGGCAACCTTTTCAATTTTTCCATTTCACGAAATAAAAATTCTCGACGTGTATTCATAAGGAGATTAAAAATATGACCACAAATATTTAATATACCAGGTAAACTGAAAATAATGCTATCACACATGAATTAATTTTGATAGAGAATTGGTAAACAAAGAGACTTTACACTTGTACAGGTACATACATGATTCGAATATTATCTAATGCTTAATAAATGCACATGTTAAGGTATCGGAATATTTTAAATATATAAATGTGTTGTTTTCTCTAGTAATACTATTTAATAAAGGTGTATTCAAATTATAAAGAAATGCACAATTACATTCAATAATTTTATACCTGCTATTTTTCAAATATTTTAGAAATTTTGAGATATGAATTGATTATTATTTCCATTATTCGGACAACGATTTTAATATTCGTTTTCATTTTCACAAGGTTAAACTCCGACTTTTTTCAAGTGCAACTATTATAAAGAAATGTAAAATTACATTGAATAATTTTATATCTGCATATTTTTAAATATTTAGGAATTTTGAGATATGAATTATTCGGACTACAATTTTAACATTCGTTTTCATTTTCACAAGGGGAAACTCCGACTTTTTTCAAGTGCAACTTTTCGAAGTTGGGGATCTTTATCTTGAACTCTGGAACCCATACGGAATTTTGAACCGAATCCTTTATTTTATCTACGGGAGTATATTGTTTTCGTAGGAGCACAACGGATAACTGCCTTGATTTACAATACATTATAAGTTATAATTTTCTAGTGCGAAGTGACAGTCTTACAACAAGTGATAACTCCTAAGAATAACATAAAAGATAACACTTCTACACAGTCATGGCTGATGGAATAAAAACAATCTAGCCCCGTGGATTGAATAAAGGGTTCCGTTCAAAATGGCATCTACGTTTCCTTGGTCGACATAAAGATTTCCAATTTCGGAAAGATGTATCTAAAGAATCGGAGGTTACATCGGTGGAAACGTAATCTAGAGATGATAAATTTTGTAAGAAAAAAGTTATATTTCTTCTCTTGTTTTTCATTATAAACTTTCTTAAAGATACTTATTATTTTATTTTCCTAACTTGTATTAAAGTCTCGTAAGAAATAAAGTATTTTATTTACCTTGGAAGGAAGTTAGACACAAGGTCAGATGTGGGTTGTGATGAAAGTTTTTTATAGAATGAACTGGACTGGAACCCGGTACACCAAGGCTCTCAATCAGCGACGTTAACTACTTAGCCACCGTGAATTTTTGGTTATTATCATATTATCAATTCATTTCTTTTAGCAACAAAAAAAAACTGTAAATAAATTTGTGTGTATTCATGGGTGTTGTATTTCATTTTGTTCGAATTTAAAAATAATCGCAATATTTTAGTTAATTCTTTTCTTTATAAGTCACGACCTTTCAAGGTAAAACAAGCGAGGTCACAGGTTACTGGGATGTATCGATGGACGGTTGAATGATTAATACTATTTGAAATGTCCGCATACACCTTACGCCAAAACAAGAGCAGACTCAGAAAACAGTAACTCGTTTCCATTTGTCAAAAACATCGCTCATTTGAAACATACTTGTCAAGTATAACGTATGGGGAAGCGAGAGTTAGGAGGCTGACGAACAGTAAAGCTAAATTCGACGTTCTACTCTCATCAGTATCGATGGCTGTTTACTCACACGAAGCCCATCCGCCTACGGACAGACCTTGTTTTAGCGTTGCTGGATGTTCAAATACCCACCTTATTGAACAAGCCAAGACCTGCTCGTTTCAGGTGTCAACCCGACCATAGAAAAGGTAGTACTAGTTGACAAGTAGCACGCAAGAGAACAGACAAGACCTGGCAATAATTCTAATTGGAAAAATCCGAAACTTATTATATCTAGTTTGCATAATTTTGTTAATCGAACCACATTTCTCATTTTGAGTGTTATCATCAAAACGTTTCGACCGCTGTAAACTCCGCCCTTCTTCAGGTGTATCTCTTCGAACTCGGGAATATTTCTGTCGAACTCGGGAATCTGGACGAAGTTTCGAACGGAACCCTTTATTTAATCTACAGGGGTAGAATGCTCTTGTCCGTCAGCCATGACTGGGAGAAGTCTTCAGTAATTCGCAATTCTTCGTATCGCCCGCTGCGAGGATTGAACCTTCAACCTTCAGATGACTATCACTTAATTTAACTTAGTACTTTAGTCACTGCGCGACGGATTCTTACTATATCTACTTTAACAATTTGAAAGGATGGTAATAACAGAATTATAGCTAACGCTAATCCTAAACTGAACCCACGAAATTGCATTGATAAAAAAGACTAGTACGACAAATGTATCGGACTGGAGAGAACAATGACTAATTTAGCTAACATTAGTCAAAACTATGAATACAGTTGCAGTCATTTTATCGATAGCAAATCAGTTTTTATAAACACAGTATTTATTTATGATGAGATAATCATATTTATTTCAGATAAGATAATCATATTTTTAAGGGGAGATAACCATGTTAATATTTTTATCCTCTTACCGTTTAATTAACTGGAAATATTTAATCAAACAGTTTTAATAGCGACTCGAATTCGATCAATATTAACGATTGAGTAATTCCAGTCGACAGATTAATAGTATTTTAATGTGTAATTATCAACATCGAAGTTTAAACAAGTAAGAAAGAAATAAAAGCAAGCCGGCAATTTTATTTAGGAGTCTTTTAGACTCTTTATTAAAAGAGACTGTAAACAGCGATTAATAACATGCGCCCTTTTCACCTGTTCCTCGACAGGTGGACAGACAGATCCTCTTATGGCTCTGTGTGGACGCATTTAAAAAGCCCCAAAGAAATGCTCTTATATTTTATTTTGTATTTGCGCTGGGAAAATGATTTCTTCAGAATAATAGAGTTGATTTATTTTTTTAATTTAATTTTTCTTGAATCACAAACTGTTTGTTCACTTTATCAAAACTCGATTCACAAATTGAATTGTAGACATTAATTAAAAAAAGAGACTAATATTGATTTATGTTTCAAAGATGATTTCATTTATTTTGTCTTTGTTTTTCCTTTTATTTTTCCTTTTTACGTTTTAGTCAACAAACCACGAATATTTTTGGAAAATGGTGGACAAATTTGTAATTGAGATACAAAGGTCATGTCTGTCAAAAGCAAAGCAATTTCAAAATACATTGAATCAGAGATCGATATATTCTGACGGAAATTAGTTTTGACCACAACAGATACAAAACTAAACCATATTCTCTGACTGTTTTGAGATTTGAAATCGATACAGATCACATAGCGTCCATGTCTCAATATTTACTTCAGAGGCGAATGTAACCATATGAGTGTTTTAAAAGATAAGCGGCTTATATAATTACTCACTGTTAAATCGCATAAAATCTAAATGACATATATATACTATGAGAAGACACATCTAAAATGAATATTTGCGATATGAGTTGATTCATTATTTTCTTATGTTTGAATCAATTACTTATTATTAGTATTATGCATTTACTTTATAATGCCCACAATAGAATGCACCAAATCAACGCCCTCAATAACAAACATCCCCCCCCCACACACACACACATATATATATATATATATATATAAATATATATATATATATTTTGAAAAGTCACAGAATTTGAGGCGTTGGGTGTCTGGCAATAATAACGAAGATATTTTTTTAATAAAATATTTAGAAAACCTTGCACAACGGAGATTATTTGTTTAAAAAAAAATATTTATTCATCTTAAAAACTTTTTTTATAAACTTGAGTACTTTCGGTAAATATACCATCTTCAGAAGAATATTTCTTCTTTTTCTTTTTTTCTTTTTTCCTCTCGGTTGAGACATTCTCGTGGCCAAGTTGAAAATCCGTCTAGGTGTTTTGACGAAGAGAGAAAAAAGTGTTGATATGGCTGTGTGTCACGTGGTCGGCGTGGAAGGATACTTTGAAAAGCCACACAATTTGAAGCGCTGGGTGGGTGGCAATAATAACGAAGATATATTTTTTTAATAAAATATTTAGAAAACTTTGCACAACGCAGATTATTTGTTTTTAAAAATAAATTATTTATTCATCTTAAAATTTTTTTATATAAACTTGAGTACTTTCGGTAAATATACCATCTTCAGAAGAATATTTCTTCTTTTTCTTTTTTTTCTTTTTTCCTCTTGGTTGAGACATTCGCGTGGCCAAGTTGAAAATCCGTCTAGGTGTTTTGACGAAGAGAGAAAAAAGTGTTGACATGGCTGTGTGTCACGTGGTCGGCGTGGAAGGATACTTTGAAAAGTCACACAATTTGAAGCGCTGGGTGGGTGGCAATAATAACGAAGATATTTTTTCATAAAATATTTAGAAAACCTTGCACAACGCAGATTATTTGTTTTTAAAAATAAATTATTTATTCATCTTAAAAACATTTTATATACAAAATATACACATTCTAGTTAATAATACTAAAATAATAAAACACGATACTAACATCAAAAGATAAAACATTCCTTAAGCTCTTTACATGAAAACTAAACATCCCACAATTTTGTAAATTACGACACTAGTCACAACATTTTAAAGTGTCTAGAATAGTAACTAACATCACCAAATTAACCGTTAAGCATTCATACTTTTGAATTTCGCACGTGCTTAGAACGTAATCCCGTTGGCATGCAATATCTGAATATTATAGACGCTTTTATTAAAGCCGTACATTAGTAGCGGATAAAAAATATCAACAGTGAAGACATGGTTTTAAAGACACAAAGATTAACACCGTCTGATGATGATTTGTTGAGTCAAATCAAACGTACTCGCGAAAAAAGAAAAAAATGGAACAATATAGCAACGGAACTTACACACACACCAATTTGACCGAAATACTAAATGGACTATTCGGAAAATTGACAAAGATTAAACAAGAAATTATCAAGCGAAAAGACTTCATGTTATTTAATAATGCTTACTTGAATGAAAATATGCTGCCTAAATACACACACACACATACATATATATATATATATATATATATATATATATATATATATATATATATATATATATACTCACGTATTGAGCAATTTACGTTTAGTAAGACTAATGGATACAAAATCTGACGAATGTTTAAGAATGTATTTTACGTGAATAAAATATATAGGAAGACGCCTGATAAAACAAACATTGCATAACTGATCTTTATTGTAATACTAGATCATATCAAACATTAATATATATATATATATATATATATATATATATATATATTAGAACTCTTCAAAATTGACCTTTTTCTTCAAACATATGGAAACTGATATTATTCCCATTCTCCAAAGTCTAAATTAGCTAAATATACCAGTTATTGTGATCTTGGACCTTGGCTATGCCTGCCTCAAGAGCCATGTAATTTTATTGTTGACGTTTTTCAAAAACGCTGCAAAATATGGGATATTATGTCCTTATTTTCATTGTAGCTTTCCAGAGGTTGATGCTATAGCATTGAAAGTGGTACCAAATGAAAGCTAATAAAATGTTCTTGCATATGGTAGTAAGCACAATAAAACACATGAACACCTGTGTAAATTTTAACTAATTTTAATGCACAAACAGCTGGGACACTACAAAAAATCAGTTTGGTTGTATCATAGCACTGCACTGACACATATATTGCATAAGAAACTGTCAGATAGGATGTTACTAATACATGTATTATCACTTGTTCAATGTGGCTTTTTTGAAACTGTCAAATTTTTTCCTGTGGTACTCCACAACTTGTAGTAAGCAGCTTCTTTGCTCTGGGTCACTTGTGATCTGAGTTGCAAAGTCACTCATTAGTTTCACACCTCTCTCAGCCAAATCATTGGTCACTTTCACTGACCTCACAAACTTCTGTGCATTCCTGTAGCTGTCATTGTCTTCCCAGGTGTCAGCAGGAGTAGTGAGCCAGTCACATTTCACTCGAAGAGCATCAAACAGAAAGTGAGACTCTGGCCCTACCAGGTCTGTGAGAACTGTAGCTGCATTGATGACAGGAAACACTGGCTTGCCTTTCCTGTAACTCTCAGGTTTCTCTGTTTCTGACAGCTTGACTGCGAGCTTCTCTTTTGCAGACTTGGTCATGCTGGCATGTGAACTGAACAAGGTGAATGGCACTAGTTCCTGGGTCAGATACCAGCGGTGGTTGTTCATTTTCTTGAGAACAGAGGTTGCCAGTTCATAGTCATACTGCTTGTATTGCAGCATGTTCTTCATAAGCTGGAGGTCATGGATAGGTGCATCAGCTGCAGATGTGGTGGTCACCCAGTGGCTGGTGTAGGATAAGGTCAGGAACTTGTTCATCCTCTCCAGCTTGAAGATAGTGTCCGTGTTGTATTTTAGTTCCTTGGAAAACATAAGCATCTTCATACAGTAAATGTTCCTGGCCATCCAGCGGGCTTGGTGAATGGCACCTGGCTTGGCCCAGTGGATACCTCGAGGAGGTTCCTCACCAAGCAGGATCAGGCACAGCTCTGTCACCTCTATGTAATCTGCCCTCGGACTTGCTAGCTCAAGGAAATTGCTTAAGACTGCAATTGTGCTTGTCTTCTTCTGTTTCAAGTCTTGTTCAACTAGGCCCAGAACTCTTGGGCAGTCCTTAACCAACTTGTCCCACTTCTCTTTCACATTGCTGAACATTGGGTTGTCAGGACTCTTGACCTTGCTGAACACAGCCTCCCATACACTTCCAATTATTAGCTCTGATATGTGATGGCGACAAGCGAAGTAGAATACCTTTTTGCCTAGTATTTCTTCAATAAGCTTCGCTGCACCCTTGTTGATGCCACTGTTGCTTGCTGTGGTATCAAATACCAAGCCTACAATGTTGTCTGTGAAACCCCATGCTTCTATCAGTTCCAATGTAGCATTACACTGTTGGATTCCTGTGGAACTTTCTATGAAGGGCACACCAAGCAGCTTCCCTTCTTCATACTGTGGAGTACCAGAGACGAGCACTGCAAAACTTTCCACTGGGTATCTTTCACCAAGAACATCCCGTAGAAGTTTTCCATCCCAGTGTAGTGTGCAGTAATCTGGCGGACTTTCCTTGAAGTTATTCATGTAACTTTGGCACAAGTTATGACGAGTGTTTATCCTATTTCGTCTTGTAGTAGAGGCTGATATAACAAAGTCATCAATATCTGCGCCTCCTGCCTTCAACACTGCAGACACCATGGCTGTAGTCTGGTTGTCAGAGAGTGACAACCGATCTGCAGTGCTACAAATCTCTTCACTGGTCATAACTGAGTGTGGAAAGTGTAAGGTTATCGTACTTGGTTTTGATGAACAGCTTGGTGTTGTCTCAGTGTATTCTGAACCTTCACTAGTACCAGAGCCTTGACTGTTCTCTGGGTCTTCATCACTTGAAATTTTCCCAACTTCTGCTGCTGCAGCAGTCACTGATGATAACATTCTCTCTTCTCTTTCTTCTCGGAAGCTTTTCTCTCTAGACTTCTTCTCAAACACCTTATCATGACCTGACATGTGTGCCAGGCGAGTTGTCTGTTGGTCCAAGTAGAAATTGACGTCCTCTTCCTTGGTCTCCTTTGTGAGCAGTCTGTTGTTTCTTATCTCCTCCACAACATCCTTTGCTCCAATATCAAATAACTTGTCTAAGTCCTTCAGAAAGTTAGCTCGTTTCTCTTCCTCTGGTTTGTTATTTCTTCCCTTGTTTTTAACAATTTTCCTGTACTTTTCATAGAGGATCATGAAACGGTTGACTGCATTTGGTCTAATTAGTTTTTTAACCATTGCCATATTCCAGAATTGCAAAACGACATCCACTGTATCATGGGCTAAAGACCTATTGCCACTGTTGGGATTATCATTCCTCAAATGCAGGAAATACTGGAACACCTGGCGATTAGTAGGAAGTTGAGAGCCCCTGATGCTGGAGCTGTGTTGCCCAATGAAATACACATCACTGAATGACCTTGTGGCAGGAGTTGCCACCTTTCTTCTCTTTTCAGTTGGTTCATCCCGTTCACTTGTATCGCTGACCACTTTCCCACAGCATAGTTGTCTTCCAGATGCCATGTTGTCAGCAGTTCTTATCTTATCTTAACAAATCAGCTTTAACTTACAATCTGAAATGAAGAGATAAAACATACTTAGTGATAATAAATTATATACATGCATTAAGAGTAACATTTTTGAAATAAAGTTATGTATTATATGATAGCATCCTTTCCAAGCATAAAAAATATATATGTTTGTGCATTAAAATTAATTAAAATTAACACAGGTGTTCATGTGTTTACTACCATATGCAAGATAATTTCATTAGCTTTCATTTGGTACCACTTTCAATGCTATAGCATCAACCTCTGGAAAGCTACAATGAAAATAAGGACATAATATCCCAAATTTTGCAGCGTTTTTGAAAAACGTCAACAATAAAATTACATGGCTCTTGAGGCAGGCATAGCCAAGGTCCAAGACACAATCACTGGTATATTTAGCTAATTTAGACCTTGGAGAATGGGAATAATATCAGTTTCCATATGTTTGAAGAAAAAGGTCAATTTTGAAGAGGTCTAATATATATATATATATAAAGATACTATTAAGAAATGGGGAGTGAAAAAAAGTTCGTGTAAAAAAGATATGGTGTTTGTCCAGATGGTAATTGTCCGTTGATAAGGTGTCCAATGAAAGGAGATTTAGATGGAGTAGAACAAGTTTTTCGTAGAAGCAGCATGGAAAAAGCGTTCAAAATGAAATAACTCCGATAGTGAGATGTTGAGTACAAATCGTAGATGGTGCGTTGAGTTTGTAAAGAAATTAAGAACATTAAATTTCCTCTCTCCAATTGACCAGTTGCTTATGTTAAAATATACCTTTTCTTTTGGCATCTTGTCTTACCGGATTCCAGGACAAGAATTCAGAGTGTCTGGTTGAGTATCAAGCGAAGTGCTGTTACTTGAGGAAACATCACTAAGAGACGGTTCACCGATCCTCGTATAGGCGTGTATTGATTTACTCCTCTCCAGGAGTTAGGCACAAGACCATTTTTTTTATCTTACTTCCACAAGTAAGATGTGACCCAAGGTCGGGTCGGGAAAGTGGGGTTTAAAAATTGCCTGGCAGCCCCGTCGGCATTCCCCGGTAGGGGCGCCTCAGACAGTAAGCAATAAACTTACTCCTCCTCAAAGAGGGGAGGCAAAGCCTGGGAAGGTGGACCTCCCAGAACTGCACAGGACAGACCCATAGACCGGCGTAAATCAAGCCCCGAAGGCCAAGACGATACCAGTCTATGGGGTGCAGTATCCATCGGAACAGATACTACACTTTGATCTTAGCCAAAAGGAGGCGTGTAGATAAACCGAATAGATCTTATTTGAGCTTCGAATACTATGTTTATTTTGAATATTTGGTCAGGGTTTACTTGTAGAGTATTCTCATGTCAAGTTTTCCTGACAAACCCTTTTACACAGATACCGTAGACACTCGTGGATGTGTCTAGTAGGTAATGCCACCTCTCCTATATATGTGTATGGGTGTTTTCGTGTGTTTGTTTGTGTCGACTTTCATATCATTTCGATAGATAAATGAGTCAGATAGCAACCACTAAATGTCGATTATACAGACATATGAATGTATTACAATCCTATTTCAATGATTTCCGATCAAATATGAATTGCGCAATCAAGCAGTATAATATCGCTCGTTTAACATCGTGTAAGATCTCGTCTCGTCCGAAAATATCTCCAAGAACCATAATAGAATTAGCAAAAGTTTCAATAATAAGAATAGATCTCTAGTGACAACTTTACTAGACAAGATACTCAATTGATATTAGACAGGGAAATGAAGCCTAATACTATTTCGGATGAGGATGATGGCTTCTTTTTACACAAACGGAAGAAAACCTTTTGCTGGAAATTTCTTGATGGTGCATTACTTACATTTTGCAATCTCTTATAATACCGAGGGAAATGTTGTGAACATGTCATCAATTAAGATGAGGATAACAGTTAGACATATTTAAATCATGAAAAATTATAAATATTCCTTGATATTTCAGTTTGAAGATAAAAATATCTACAAATATCGGGTGACCCCCAGCAAAATGCAAAACATGTAATCGTTAATAAAAGTCGCTCTCCTTTGCGCATCTATTTATCTTCCTCCCACAAGGTAAGATGTGGCACAAGGTCTGGAAAGTGGGAAAAAAGCAGCACTCTAGAATTTTAGCACTCTGGTCATTTAAAAATTGCCTGGGCAACCCCGTCAGCATTCCCCGGTAGGGGCGCCTCAGGCAATTAGCAATAAACTAACACCCTCTCAAACGATGATATAACAAAGGCTGGGGGGGGGGTGCACCTCCCAGAACTGCACAGGACGGACAACCGATAGACCGGCGTAAATCAAGACCCGAAGGCCCGGACAATACCGGTCTTCTGCAATACACCCATATTTGGTATAATTATACTTTAATCGATGTCTGATTTGTCACACAATCTTGATTTTATCATCGTTCGATTATATGTTCCAAATGTGTAAAGCTCACACATCCTACTAATGAGACGATCACCAAAGTATTCCACAGCCATTTCAATGAGTCAGTTGAGTTGTTGGGAGTTGAAAATCATATCAGATGATCATTTGCAAAGGCCACTGCATACTATCAAGTGAACTATAATGGTTATAATATCAAACCATGGGATCATTTGTCCGTTCTGGTTTGAAGGTCAGTGATGATCGATACTGAACGTTACCATATGGTTGTCAAGGCGTTTTCGATATCCTTGATCATACGAAGTGGTGTTAAGTAGTGTTATGAAGGATGAATAATAGTTTAAACAGGATGGGACGAGATATAAATGTGTAAGATTTATTGACAATTTTATACTGTGTATCCAAGTATGTTTGCAATGAAGAAATTCACATTAAATTTAAAAAAACTTAGTTCACCCCAAACAAGGCAAGGTGCCACTGTAGACGTAAGGGGCTATTGAACATCAGGGTGAAAGTCTTTGGGGGTCATCCTAAATTAGGGACTGTGCGGCGAGATGCTTGTTCACATTAGTTTTTAATTTCTGCACGTCGGTACAGTCGGGGAAACAAGGAGCATGGAGGGAGTTCCAAAAGCCGACAGCACGAGGAAAGAAGCTATTGGAGTAGAAGGCTCTTCGGCATCTGGGGACCTCTACAGGGGATGGATGGGATTTTACTGTTTTTCGGGTTGGTCGAGTGTATTTATGTTGCGAGGCACCAGAGCTGAAAGTTCATCGGAGCACATTCTATTGAAATACTTGTAAAGCATGAACAAGGATGCAACATTCTGGCGATTGGACAGGGGCTAGAGCTTGGTTGAAAGTGATGGACCTATTAGATGAGCGAATAGTTTTTGGACCTCGTTTAAGAATGAGACTAGTGGATTATGCACCAGCCCATATGTGACAACAATACCATGCATGGGCGGATGGTGGTTTTGTAGTTATATAGGATACTGTCAGGTGTGAGAAGTGTTTTAGCACGGTAGAGGGAGCCAACCTTATTTACAGTAGCCTTGGCAATGTCTTCTATAAAAGCCATAAATCTAAGACGTTGAACATTTATAACTGAAATTTAATAGAAAGTCAAGCTTAGATTGAAGTTTATGTGCATCAAATATTTTTAGATTGCAGAATAAATATCAATTTTATGAATCATTCCATAGCTGACATTTACTTTTAGGGGGCAGGGCTTCCTGTACGAGAATATACTTGATCTCTGCAAGGTTCGTAATTTTCATCTTCTCGATACAACATACGAGTGACAGAAAATGAACGAACTTCCAAATATTCAAAGAATTTACAATGTAAGCATTTTCTTCACGTATAATGATTACAATGATGTTATCAATCTCACAAGAAATATCTTTCAAAAATAATGCTAAAAGAATATTTTTCATGTAGATCTTTGATTATAATTTGTATCATTTCGTAACTCCTTGCATAGTTTATATTTTTCTTATTTTCCATTACTTTCAAGTTCTCTTTATCCTGAATCATTATTTGCCAACCAGAAAGTTACACTCCTCTATCCGTAAGTATAAAAAGAGTCACTTCACGCATGCGCGAGTCAGAACGATTTATTTTCTAATTCTGGATTACGGCTTGAAGACAGTCGTAAATGCGAATGTGCGACAGCTAGGGATGGTTGTCACGACTCTGACTCGTTTCCAGTCAGATGTCTTCCTTACTGGTCTCAGATTAATGCAAGTATGTCAGTTTCACTTTTTCAACACCTATGCATATCTCTTTAGATTTTTAAAAATAATTATAATTTTATTCCAGGACAAGAAATACAATTTCAAACCAACAATAAATAAACAATCATGGCTGCCATTGTAAAGATAAACCAAAACAAGTCCAATTATTTATAAAATAATAATATGAGAGAAAGAGAAGCAAAGAGACAGATACAGACATAGGTAGATAGAGAGGGGGAGAGAAAGAAAGAGAGAGTCAACAGATGACGATTAGAACGGAAGTGACGCCACCGTTACTGACATAGCGTTGCCACAAACGATAGCCAGAGAGATGCGTTGGAACAACCAGGCTGACTAACGGGGCTCGTGTCTAGACGTTGAAATCCTCCGTCCAATGTCCTGAAAAAATTTAACAGTCTCGGAGCCAAGCACACCCGACGTTTCCACTGAAATTGGTTGGAAGACGGAACGGTCAGTGAGCTAGCTATATTTTCCGCGCTTCCTTCTTTCGGCGAGCAGAGCCGCCGTGCTGGGCTTCACCGCGGGTTCCGGTGAAAAGGAGTCAGAACAAGTGGCGTCCCAGATCAGCGGCTTTCCGGCCCGGAAAGTAAACACAGTCATCCCGTCAGACCTGCGACCGTCGCCTCTGTCCAGGCCGACTGGTTCAAGGACTGATGCAAAACCTGCCGAGTCGAGACCTCGCCTGACTACGTCGTTAAGAGCAGAGTGGCGAGGATGGCGGCCGGCACTAAATCGACAAGGATGCAGGGCAAACTCGTCAACGACCTGTCCACAACGACACCGGTGTGGGTGGCACAAACGGAGTACCAGCCGTTGTGAGACGGTGATCCGGATAGTGTCATTTTCCAAGAGGGTTCCAAGTGTCGCCGAAGAGATTGCACTGAGCCAAGCACCGCTGTAAGGTGAAGCCGACGCTCTCAGGCAGCCAGCTCTATGCTGGTTACTGCTACGGACGAGTTCGGCAAACATGGATTGACATTGAATGTCGTCCCAAGACGACTGATGTATGAGAACGGGTCGACGTCCATGTTGACAAAACGGCTGTCAAAAGATCTGAAGACGGGGATTCGAGATATGAGGAGAGAATCTCGTCAACGAGACCTGCCGAAGCGTGAGTCGAGGAAGCATAAGCCGGCAGCGCAGTATCGGTTGCAGAGCGCAAACCAAGGCCACCGAACCGAAACGGCAAAGTGGCCTGGCGCCAACCGATGTCGTCAAAATTTACATTACAACTTTCACTGGCCGAGCGACGTAAAATGTTGTCGAAATTCTCCAGAAGTTCGACTTTGTTGTAACATGGAGCACTTCTCAGTGTGAATAGAAGTCTGGGCATTGCAAAACAGTTTTGCAGCAGGAACAGTGCCGCATGAGCGTCGATCATGTTGAGGCGCTCTGCCATAGACTCTAGCGTTGTATACTTGTCTTGTAGGGATGCAGCTACACCTTTAGAGCAGATAGGCGACCCAAGAATTATTGTGTTGTCCCGTTCAGTTATTGAGACGGATCCCAGGGCGAGTCGTAGGCCATCTATTCCCTGTTGAAACTCCACGGTGGAACAGTTCAAGTTGATTATTTCATATTTGTTAGGGTTAACTAACAAACCAATTTCAGCCAGAGCTGGGACGATCCGTTCAATGTTGTGGAGCACCGAATCGATAGAGCCGCCTAAAGTGGCGTCGTCAAGATACCAAATGTGGATCGGTGACGAGGAAGATTGGGCAATGTCGTCGACGGACAGAGAAAAAAGGAGGGGGCCTATTGGGTCGCCTTGTTGGACGCCTGTAGCCGATGTGATAGAATTGTTTCCGCACAATAAGAGACTGGGTTCAGCGTAAGCTGTGTGGGCTAGACGGTAGATGGTAGGGACTCGACGACGGCACACGTTAAGAAAATGATCTCTGCGCACCGTGTTGAAGGCATTTGTAATATCTAACTTAACTAGTATGGTGTCTTTCTTGCTGAAATTGAATGCTGCTCTGATGGCATGAGCCGCAGCCTCGCAGCCCATTGGGACACCGACGCCCAGTTGAATTGGTTGAAATTCGGGAGATAGATGTTTTGACGCCTCAAAACAGACAACTTTGGAAGCGAGTCTGCGGAAGGTGTTACCTACAGCTATCGGGCGTATTCCGCCGCATTTTTTTGCGAAGAGCAGTCAAATTAGAGGAGAAAAAGAGATCACGTGCACACTTCGGAAGTTGGCCGTTAATCAATGAGTTGCAGAGACGGGTAAGCGAAGGCGAAGACCTGTTTCAGCTGTTAGGGGAGCTGTAAGGTATTTCAAGTGCCCGGGTCGGAGACCGTCAATGCCGCCGCTGCTGCTTGGTGGAAAAGACTTGTGCGGACATAACCTGTTCTACCGAACTGTCCTGGGTGTAAATCTCTTCGAAACTAGGAGGGGTGTCCGTGTCCGTTGGGGTCGGTGGGTGTTTCAGTCGGAGAGCGACTAGTACTTCTTCCGATGGACGAAGGTTATGATTCTTACGGTGGCCGAAACATCGCCCTGTAGGAGTTTCCTGTTGACCGCTCTTTAAATTGTTTATATACATCTTATTTTTATTGTGTTTTAGTAACCACGCCGGTTATTTTCCGATCTATGTAAGCCTAGCTGTTTTTGAAGAATTTTCCTTAAATTTCAATAATCATTTATTATAAGAAAGTGCTTACGTTAATCATATTCGTATCGATAAAATAAAAATAATCTATATTTCTTAACACTGTATTTAGTGTTTAAGAATAAATAATAATAATAATAATAATAATAATGAATACAATATTTGTGTAAAATATTCTCGTGCACTAGAACTTATAAACAGTGAATATAAACTACATCAGATGATGTGAAATTGTCTAATAAATGAACACTGTATAAGTTATGATATACATATGTACATGTGTATTGGAATGGGACATCAGGTGTAGCTCTGAAGTATTTCAAGGTAGCATGATTGTTTTAAAGGATGCAGCGTCTCCGCAGAAAACTGATGCAAGCATTTTGTTCTATACTTCATCAATCGTAGCGTAAATATGATATGTGCAAATGTAAGCTGTTTTTTATTCTGCATTTATGAAGATTCATCGTGTCCATAAGATTCAAACATTGCAAACAACTTTTATTTTATGATACTGGTGATGGAGAAGATGTTATTTTGAATTTAAGGTAACAAGATTTTCAGATAGAAGATTTTTGTTTTGTCGGAAGTATTTCAATATATATATATATATATATATATATATATATATATATATATATATATATATATGAAAAAAATAAATGAAATGAACCACACGAATAAATACTCAAATTTAATTGTTCATCTTTTGTCTTTTTCATACAGCCTGTCTTCACAGCATTTAAACTAAGAATAAAGTAATATACTAAGAATGCAAAAAGATATTATTTTAAAGAATTTCTAAGATTAAGATTGATAATTGATGTTATTTTTATTGCTTGAACTAATGTTTTAATCTGGGTTGTTGTATTCACAATAAGTGCAAAAATCAATATTTATTCAGTTTTAGTCTTTATGTACGATACATTTCCAGATTCATGTATGTAAAAAGTACAATATTTACTTATCTAATTTAAGAAAAATATTGCAAATATAATAAAACAAACATACACTAGCGTTTCATGACAAAATAACATATCTGCCTTTAAAACAATTACAGTTTATCTTCGGATATGTCTATCGATCTATATATATTCTAATCGATTGAGATGTATATATTACTAGAGTGTTACCGATTCAGAGAGAACCCGAGGAGAGGGATAACTGTAAGGTGAAGCAAATTATTCGTGAAAAACGTTGCAACCGAAAATGAGAGCTAGACATAATTTCATAAATTGTTGTCGATTTTTCTAAAGTTAAAACGTATGCGTTCTCTTGCTCATAATTGCACATATTTTTTATTATCAGCTGAAATTCTCTGAACATATTCCACAAAGGAATTTTATTAAATCTATATCTGGTATCTGATGGATTTTCTAGCGAAAACAAAATCGAGAAATAAAAAAACTAGAAAAATATATGATCGTTTTTAAAATACAAGGAAGCATCCATCATTTTGCCTTGTTTTAAATTCTTAAATTCAATTATATTTAATTAAAAGAATAGCAATTCATTTTGCAAGACAGTTATAAAAGAAGGAACAAAAAAACTGCATGCAATTAAAAATGTAGTAATAAACCTAGAATGCAATAACAGGAACATATATTGTGTGTTCAGAATTCCTGAGATGAGGGTTTATAATTGATGTTACTTTGGAATATTCAGACTATTGTTTGAATCTGGGTTATTCTCAACGTTCCTGCCGATGTAACTTCCGATAATTGTCAAGCGAAGTTTCACAATTTTGAGAACCTTCTGGTTAAAGTTGGGATCTTTATGTCCATTTATTACAGTATTTCGTAATCAACCGGTAGTTTAATCCAAGAAGGTAGATTGTTCTCATGCGATCAACTATGACCGGGTAAAGGTGGTAATTTGGATACATCGCGTAGCGATTAAATAAAGTGTTCAGTTATATTTAATCGCTACGCCATGTATACAAAACTAGATCTCCAAGTTTCATATAAATATTTCCAACTTCGAATAGACGGTTCCTAACCTCAAAATAGATGAACTTGAAGACGGCCGGAATGCATATCGGCCGAAACGTTGTGAATACAAAAACCAAGACGACAGTAATAGATGGAAAAATCAAAATATTACACAAGACCAAATATTCATCAGATTTAGTGTGCTATTTGAAACATAAGCGTAATAGACTAAAATACGATTTTAAACTTAAACTTGACAGATTAAGGATAATTCTATTTGAAGCTAAAGCGTGACAGACAAACTAAATTATGATTTTAACTTGACCGCTCGATCAACGGATATAGTCCTCTTATAGAAACACTTGAACGCATCTAAGATAAAATGCGTTCATTCAATCTGCACATAGTGAAACCGACAGACAGAGCCATCACCGGGTTTAGAGGACGTAAGGAAGAGATAAAGAAATATAAAAGAAAATTAATTTGAAATAGATGACACTTTTAGGAATAAAATCAAAACGGGTTTCACTCAACAGAAACTTAATTGACACGAAGTTGTCGTGGTTAATTACTAAGCAAACAATCTTGAACGTCGACTCAATTTTACGATGCCATCATTTTTTATTTGAATTGATTTATTGCATTTAATAAGATCTAAACAACATTTGTGTTAAGGAACCCTAGGCACATACAGAAGAAATAAATGTCGAATAACTGGTTAGCAATGAAACAAAAAAAAATGTTTAATTATTATTTTACGCACTGAGAGCAGTAATCAGTCACTGCCAACGATAGATTGTATTCCCTGGAGTCTGAGTGACAATAAATCTTCCAAGATTGTCAGCATTCTCTTCCCCTTCTGATAACCGGTATAAATCACATTGCGTTATCGTTACAACCATTCAATAATGATTTCTCTCTGATACATTCCGTTAATTCTATGTAGAACCAGAGTGACAATGAGCCTCATCAGTGTTCCAGTACTCCCCGTGACCTTCAAGTGGACGTCTAGATGGTGTTTTATCACCTAAGTCTTTCCATCCTCCGAGACCCTTCATGAACATTTCATGTGTCGTAAAATTCTGCTGGTACCACTGTCTTTATTTAGTGAACGAGTGAAGTAATTATTCAGCATACTTTCGGTGTTCCTTATATGTTACTTGGGTTCACGTAGTCATTTTCTATTTCAGCTTATCTGTTAGTGGTTATCTAAATTGGTTTCCGCACTCGAAGGTTTACAATTATATATCAGCGGCAGTCACCAGTGCTGTCTTTTGTATGATGTAAAATCCTAATTTATTATTATCATTATTTCTACTCACTAGGAGTTCTCTCACAGTGATTATCAGTGATTACTGGGTGATAATGACCGATGGGGTTCCATGGAGTTTTGGTGAGAACAAGTCTCCTCACATTTCCAGTACTCTCTACCTATTTCGATAACTATTGCAACAGCCGCTTATTATTTATTTCTCGCTGACAACAACAACAACAATAATAATAATAATAATAATAATAATAATAATAATAATAATAATAATAATAATAATAATAATAATTATTATTATTATTATTTAATATTTTTTATTATAATCACTATGAGTCTTCACACAAGTCAGTATAAACGATTGCTCACTGACAATAAACAGTAGCGTTTCCTGGAGTCTGAGTGACAACACGTCTCTCCGGATATCTAACACTCTCCACTTCTTTTCGATAATCAATACAAATCATTTTGCATTATCACAACTGTTTACCATTAATTTCTTGCTAGAAAGGATCGTTCGTTTTGTCTGAAATTTGAGTGGCACGAATTTTTCTCAAGTTTTCAATACTCTCCGCACCCTTCCAGTTGAGGTGTGTCTAGTGCTCTTTGTGACAAGATCGCTTTGGAACGATCTTATGCACGTCACTAAATGCAACAACGTCATTTGCCCGTGGGCGATCTTTGGAACGGGACGAAATTTATTCGTCGTTATCGCTAGTGAACTATTATAGTTTGGACGATAGTCACGGCCGAGGAATGTGACTTAGTGTGTCCGATTATTGGGGACTTTTTTGGAAGGGATCTTTCGTCCTAGGAAACAGTAAACACTAGCTCCCCGAGTGGCAACGATAGGTACATACCTTTAATGAAGGGATTCAATCATACCCACCTGGGTATTTTGTCGGATGTTGGCTGATCAATAGGCCGGGACAGGCTGTAATGCAATAGAAAGCTTTCTGTAATAATGGAACAAACCATTTTACTTTATATATATTAACAATTGTTTATTATATGTTTGAAAAGCCGACTCTTATAGAACTTAACGAGAGGTAGAGGGTGAAAAGAGAGAAAGAGGAGAACAGATAGAGAGAAACAACGAAAGAAACGGGGAATACAGTCGTCATCGCCGCGGTGCACAAGTCCTGGCGACAGTTAATTCAACAACTCTCAATGACAAGCGATTTGACCCCTTGAACCTGGCTACCGTTACAGCTCTGTTAATATTTCAGCTGACATTTCCGTCACACCGACTGACACCGATGAGAACATGAGGCGCACGTGCACACTGACATTCTTTTTAGTACAGTGAATTATTGTACTTGTCTCCAAGTCTGGTACAATAGATTGTAAACTGTAGTGAGAGCACCAGCTCCAAAGAAATGGTTACTCATTGTTGTGCCACACTCTTCCTCCTTGGTCTTTTGCATCCTTATTGACGCTTAACGACTTAGTGTGGTATCAGCCTAGGCTGATGTCATCATATGTATGTGTGTATGACTGACTTTTTGTTAGCTAAGTTTAATTTAATTGATTTCTTGCAGTTTTTACTTCGCTGTGGTCCGTGGGTTGTTCTTTCTATATGTTTGGTTCTATTTCCATTTAAAATTGTCTGTGGTAGATTTGTGTTCGTTGGTTTCTACATTTAAGGATATTCCTTAAGATTTCGGCTGTTTACATCATTGGGATTCGTTGTATGGTCTCAATCTTTCATATTATTCCAATATCTCGTAGTTGGTATTCCAGTGTTTTGAGAACTATACCTAATGCTCCTACAATTATTCGTATTATGGTGATTCGCTTCATGTTTTATATTTCTTTTAGTTCAATGTATTTGCTTTGGTTTTCTGCTTCTTTGATCTTCACTGTGGTTTGCTTGGACGGCAAAATCTACGATTTGTCAGTTTTCTTTCCTCTTTGACTATTATCTACTTGCTTGAATAGATTTGTTTGTTTTTACATGTCTAAAAAGATTTCATGATTTCGATTTTCAATATTGTCTCTGGTTTGGGTCTGTACATTTGTCTGCATCTTGAAAATTAAGATGTTTGCATAGTTCCTGGTGAACTACCTTTGCTACGTAGCTATGTCTGTTTTGAATGTTTGTTTTTTAGATTTGTGACTTTTCAGATTATGGGAAGTACACTTTCGTCTCTTTATCCACAGAGTCTACATTTACTGTTTGCTCGGGGTTTGTCCATCTTAGATTTGATATAATCTATTCTGATCGCGTTGTTCTGCATGGCTGTCAATAGCGATTTTGTTTCTCTGTTTAATTAACTTTTTTGTACCCATATCACAAGGTGTTTTCGTATGTCCCTTTGGGCAGTCTTATAAATCTTCAATGTTCCTAATTTTTTCCCATGTTTTATCTCGTCTTTTTTTTAGTTCCAATGCTCTTGTATTGTTAATTTTCCCAGTGTTTCTTGTGGCATTAATACACCTTTCTGAGTTATTGATTATTTATTTAAGAAGTACTTCTTTGTATCATCGACACAATATTCTATACTTACCAGTCCTCTTCCCCATCGCTTTTTACGTAGAATCGGTCAATATCATTCTTTGTGTTAAGTGGATTGTACAATGTCATAGGTTTTCTAGTTTTTAGGTCCAGGTGTCCGAGTTCTTCTTTTGCCCAGCTTATAAATAGTCCAGAATATTTACTAGAGAAACTACCCAAATGTGCCTTCCTTTTACCAGGTTTATACTAAATAACTTTTCCTCCAAAGATATTCTTTTACAATTTTCTTTCATTTCTCTTGATTTGATAACGTTTTATTCTAGAATCTCAGATATTTGTGTGTACTATCTCCTCATAGTTAGGTAGTGCCATGCCCTCTGCTGTCTTGAGCTTTCCACTTTTCATCTCTCGTAGTGCACATTTTTCCATTCTGAATTCCATTTTGAAATCCTGACTAAAGATTTTGGTTGTGTTTATCAGCTTTTCCAATTCCTCTTTGTTTTATTTGCAAATAGCTTCAGGTCGTCCATATACATTAGGTGGTTTATTCTTCTTTTTGTGTCAGTGAACCTATATCAAGCATTACACCCTCAGAGTGGAATCATGGATATGATAAACTATATTGGTGATAGTGTCTCTCCTTGGAAAATGCCTCTCTGTACTCTCATCTCAGCCAGGTGTTTTACTTCAGCTGTCAGTTCCAGTCTCTATATTTCTATTACTTTTTTATAAGACGGATGATTTTTTCGAGTATCTTGTACATCGTTAAACACTCAATTATCCATGCTTGTTGAATTCTGCCGTATGCTTTGTTGTAGTATAATAATGCCATGGCTATATTCTTTATCATGTTTCTTTTCATCTTCTTTAAGATATTTCTATCTACGTATAAAAGGTCATGGTTCTCTCTTTTCCCTTTTCTAGCATAATTTCTGTTCCTTGTGGAGGAATCGACGATTATTAAGCGAGTGGTAGATTTGATCTCTCATTTGAGCCGTTAGGGTTGTCCACATAGTTGGTAGGTAGGTTATTGGTCTGTAGTTCCTTCGGATCGTTTCCTTTTTGGTGTCTTTTGTAGTTAGGTAGCTCTTTCTCTGATCATAAAATCTGGTACGCCTGTTACATGTATACTCTTCTCGGGTTTTCTGTTCTTCTTCTTCTTCTTCTTCTTCTTCTTCTTCTTATTATTATTATTATCATTATTAATAATGTATTCACTAACAGTCCTCACAGAAGTCATCTGCAGTGACCGCTCACTGGCAACAGCTAGTATTCTTTAGTTTGAGTTACAACACGTCTCTTCAAATTTCCAGTACCTTTTACTTCTTTCAATAACCGTTTGAAAATACCCTTCCGTTCTCGACATTTATCGCCGATGAAATCGGTGTCCTTTAATTAAATTTATGTGATTCAAAGTCTTTATATTCACAATATTACCCGTTGATCTTAATTATGTTATTTTTTGAATTTTCGTCAAGGGTGATTGCTCACTTATAACGATCGTTTTGTTACCTGCGATTTTAGTTACCATAAGCCTCATCAATACTCTAGTATTCATCGTTACCTTCACGTCAATGCTTAGAAAAATGCTCTCTCTCTCTCTTCTGGCGTTCCCATCTAATCAGATCATTCGCAGCCAATTTCCGTTTAATTATCAAACTTTGGTGCCACTACGACTTCTTTTATTAGGAGCAGGTTATAATATCTTCTTATAAATCGTCATACTTTACCCAAGTGGTATCAGCCCACTTTGACTCACTTAATATACCTTATACCTTATTCGAGTTATTCTTTGTCACAATTTCAGGCTTATTATATTGTTTACTTACGCGTTAAATAAATATAAACCGATTGGTAGATGGGAGAAAATACAACTAAACATAGAGATAGCCAGTCTAACAGATACATAGATTTTGAAAGGTGACCGGAAACACTCTATAACAGATGACAGATGTAATGTCAGAGAGACGGGCAGATAAAGAAGACATGATAGAGACGACCACTAATAATGTGAAATCTGTCGTGTTCTTCCATTGAAAATTACTAATCTGTGTATCCTTTCGCTCGTCTGGTCTTTTCAAACTTCTGTTAATTTGTCATTGAACTAACGAGCTTTTCATACTAAATAAAATTGCACGCTCGAACGCTGGTCACATAATAAAATTTATTCTACGCATGTAAAACAAATATTTTGTACAATAATTTATAATCATATTATGTACAAAGTCTTAAACATGACATTCTAAGAGTAAGTTTGTTAATCTAATTAACAATTACACATTTTAATATTGTAATGATGTAATAAATTCAAACTGTCGTACATCAATAGATACAATCTTCTAAAACTAATTTAATAATTACCATATAAAATCTACTTAAATTACGACGTTTAGCTAAGCATCCAAGGGGATGTTGGGAATATGTTTAAAGATCATAATTATTATTCTTAATGCCATTATACTCAGCACCTTTAGGCATATAAATTGCAAATTTAATGGCATTTTAACCAATATATTTCCAGAATATACGTGTGTGTATAACAATTATCATAATAATACTTTTGTTATTAATAATAATAAGAAGAATGGAAATGTGTAGTCTACAATGTATATTCTGTAATGAGAGCAGGCATCTGGGAGGAGGCACACTGGCCGCCCCTTACTCCAATACAAAGATGTTGTGAGGCAAAACATTGGGTCTTGGGAGAGAATTACAGATGCCCGCTCAAGATAGAAAGGAACCCTAAACAAACATCTGAAAGCAGGTGAGAAAAAGCTGATAAACGCCGCTTCAGTAATACGTGCACGCAGAAAGGAGAGCATCAATGCCAACAGTTCAGAGCCACACATGTTTGTGACCTTTGCAACAGAGACTGCAGATTTCGCATTGGTCTTTTCTAGCCTCAAAGAGGTCTACTCCAGCCGAGCAGACAGCCGGGATTACTAGCTAAAGAATGCATCGACTCTGACCGACGGAGAGATTCTACTACGAGAAATGTGTATTACTTGAGATGAAGAAAATATATATCCATAGTATCAGTATTAAGAAGTAATGAAGGCACTTGCATAACGCGTAACCTATAAATACCTTGGCATTCTGGAAACAGACACCCCTAAGTCAGCAGAACTGAAACTAATGATTAGAAAGGCTACACGAGAAGAAACTAAAAATAACTTAAAAACGAAATCATTTAATAGAAACCGAATATAAAATATAAATACTTAGGTATCATCTTTAATAAATACTCTGGACTCTATATACACTGAACAACAGAAGAACAAAGGTTTATGAATCAGAGAGCAAGAAAAGGAATAGGTGTGCATAACGAACTCCAGTCGAATTAAGGTAAAACACAACGAAGAGGGAACAGGACTACTAAGGTATTGAAAACTGCGTAAACGATGCTGATTAGAAAGTATATAATATAGAGAGGCTGGTTACTACCGCTAAAGGCACAACTATGTTGAACAACAGACAGAATCGAAACATATAGACATTGTTACGAAAAAGGCATTCGAATAGAAAAATTGAATCGATATTGACAGATGTACAAAATAAGACGAAAAGAACGAACTACATAAAAGCGAAGATATACACTATACAGGAAAACAGTAAATGGAGGGTTGGATGGTGTTTATCATCACCGGATTTTCTATCCTTCATAACCATTTCGTTTTTCCGCGCTTTGTTTGTGGGTCGAAGTAAGTGTGTCAGATCATTAAGACAACTTCTCACATAGCCAGCTGAGACTGACGAACCACAGATAAGTTGAAATAGAATAGAAGTTTATAAACACTACACATTTACATAAAACACTACACGAATCCAAGGGAACTAAAACTGCCAGGGTAGATATGTAATAGTTTATTTTTACATATCTACCCTGGCAGTGTTAGTTCCCATGGGTTCGTGTAGTGTTTCATGTAAATATGTAGTGTTTATAAACTTCTATTCTATTTCAACTTATCTGCGGTTCGTCAGTCTCAGCTGGCTATGTGGGTTGGTTTCGGCACTCGAGGATTTGTCTTAAATTTTAATAAGTTGTATAATGATACCACACTCATGGCACAATTGTAAAGCCAAGGTTTCTTCATGCCACACTTTTGCAATGATATCCAATTGATTTTAGCATCTACGTGTTTACCGTTTCAGTAGTCATAAAATTTCAGCCGCGGATGATAATGTAATATGCAATGTCAGACACAACGGACGGACAGACGCAAAGAAAACAATAGAAACGAACAAGATTTATTTAAAATCTAAACTCGACGTTTGTGTTCTTCAGTCGAAAGCGTCTAATCAGTTTATCCTTTTCTGCGTTTAAAATTCCATCTGCTTCCTGCGAAAACTTCACTTAATTTGCCATCTAAAAATCGAGCTTTTTATCGCGGAATAAAATTATCCGTTCAAACGCCGTTCAAATAATAAGGTTTCACCTACACACGTACAACAGATGCAAGGAATCCTAATCACATTCCATACAAAGTCTCAAAAAGAAAATTTAAACGTTGGTTTTATAATTCCATTAAAAGTTACAACACGTTATTTCTAATTTTACATGATATATACACACGGTATATAAATAGAATACTTCTTCTATAACGCTTGTCTGTTAATTCTTTGCAAAACACATTTGCTGAACGGATGACTTGGAATCCAGAGCTTACGTTGTGTTTACAATAATGATAATACCACTACTTACAGCAACGTATAACACAGCGATTCAAACGAATTATAACTAATAAAACACATGAAATCAATAAATGTAGACTCTGTGAAGAAAAAACGGCAAATCGCATCATAAGTGAATGCAGCAAACTAGTCTAAAACGAATATAAAAATAGACACAGCTGTGTAGGAAAGGCAGTAAACTGTGAACTATGCAAACAGCTGCATCTTGAAAATGAAAATAAATGTACAGACATGAACCGAATGGAGTGCCAGAAAATTTAAACGACATAGATATACAATAGCCATGAGACCGAGCGTGATAATAACGGAGTAACGTTTATGAAGGGTACAGAGTATCTTATTTTTATTACACAAGAAGAATGTGTTAACAGATATGTCAGAGTTTGTTAATTTTCTATTAATGCAAAATAGCACAAATAGTTGTATTGGTTGTGACCCAACCGGTCACGAGTAATATAGTCATTCTCTCTGCCTCTCTCTTTCTCTCTCCTTCTACTATCTCTCTCTTTCTCTCTCTCTCTCTCTATATATATATATATATTTATATATATATGTATATATATAAATCTATATCACGTAAGTCAATAGGCCCCTCAAAATTTGCTTCAGTTTCCAATATCACTATTTAATTGGAGCTAAATCTCTTTCATTTGAGGATTTTCTCGATGTCTGCAAACAGCCAGTATTTTCTGGGAGATAGAATATGTGTAAAAGCAATTCAAATGGAAATTCCTGTAGTTTTGAAATCGTAGCGATCGACTTATGACACAGTGCTGTTTCTTGTTTCCTTTATTTGTGCCCGTTTTAGGGCGATATTTTCTTCAAGCGCACCAATAATGCAATATAATATTCATCATCCTTTCTCAATGTAATTAATAAACAAAATACTTTGCGCATCTCCAAATAAGGACACTAAAACATTGCCTGCTATGTTGGAGTCTTTGGTCGTTTTGGACGGATTTTACCTGCTGTTGTCCACTCAGCTCACTGCCGATTTGACTTTGGAGTTAAGTGGTTGATCAATTTATAACCCACTGTCACATATCGACGTAAAAAATCTTTTGCATGCGTTGAAAGAATTGTAAACAATGCTCTGAAATGTCGATGCGTTGTTGTTTTTGATGGTATGTAAGCAAACGCAGCACCCACTTTGAACACAGCTTTTTAATTGACTAATGATTATAACAAATTGTGAATACACTGTCTTCTGATATCTTCAATTACTCTGTGATCTCACGTAACTTCCATTTACGATCGGCCAAAATGAGTTAGTGAACTTTTTAATGTTTTCCGGGACGACTTACGAATTTGGAGGATCTGAGTGGTGATCATCGTTTGTGACTGTACAACCGCGTTTCCGGCCAGAACCCCACCTCGTAACCGTGTTTCTACTCTGAGGAAGATACAAATAGCATTTAACAAGCTATTACTTTGCTTGAACAGTATTTTTTCTTATCAGAAAGCCATGCTTTATTAATACACAAAATTCAGATTTTTCCATTGTTCTGAACATTTGCAAAAGTAGTTTCACTTAAATAACTGTCATTTGTAAAATAATAATCGAATTCGGCTCAAATTTCATACACGTGGCATTTGAAGTTAACTTTTATATAAAAATGATTTGAATTCTTTTAGTGGTGTCATCCATATGTCAAGCCCGGAATTATTGAGTGATGTTATATATATATATATATATATATATATATATATATATATATATATATAGTAAGCTATGAAAATATATGTATGGCAATTAAGCTGCACAGAGGCCCCCGTGTTTCATCCCCGGGGGGTAATCTTGAGGCATTTTAGCCTGAAGATTCCCCCCGGGGATTAAACACGAGACCTTCTGTGTAGCTTAATTGCCATAAATATATTTTCATAGCTTACTACATAGCTCTACTTACGTATCGGGCACTGTTGAAGTAAATACTGAAAATTGATAAATAAAAACATATATCTCCTAATAACATTTTATGTGGATACATGAAATACTAATACACACACACACACACACACACATATATATATATATATATATATATATATATATATATATATATATATATATATATATTGAGTTTTTTATATTTGAAATATAACTTTAATAACATAAAGCAATTATAATAGCTCAATAGTATTAAGCTAGAGTTATGGTTGAAAATATTTTAATGTTATTTGAACAACATCCAATCTATGGTACAACAGATTCACACCATTTCAATAAATATATACATATTTTATTATTACCAGCATAAAATTGTTCGACCTACCACCAATATATTTATAATACTGTTCAGGTATCCGAATAATTTAAATATTGGGGTCGTTATCATCAGTGCTCGTAAAAAAGAAAGTAATCGCCAGGAGACTTATTGTAATCAGTTTGTTTTATAACAATACTTTTTGTAAATAAACGATGATCAGCAGAAGTATCGTAAACGGTGTATTTTATAGGGAAATTGGGGGTCCATACCTTTAATAAGTGAGCTATTGTTTACACAGAAATAGTGACGGTAGCTAATAAACACACCGTCTAGTAAACGTATATCATACAAAGATGATATTTTTCTTTTACTTATTTGAAACCTTGAATTAGTCCAATGATAATTTGTTCTATTTTTATTCAATCTTGACCAATGAACACGATTTTATTAACATGAAATATAAAGGCTTTATGCAGCTTTATTATATATTCATTTCGTGTTAGAAAACCTTTATTAGAAATTTCGTTCAATTGCCAATCTCTCTTCTGACATAATTCTAATTTTTATTAATATATCAGTTTGCCGAGGAAAGAAAAATTTCTTTAACATGTATTGTTAAAATATTTATTGTATACTCTTTATCTCAAGTGCTACGTAATATTTGTGTTTCCTTTCCTTATAGAAATGATGAAAATATATAATAATTTATGGTGGGATTTTGGGGAATTCAAAAAATATCCCGTATCGGAATTCTTAGTCTTGGTTCCACATCGTTAACCTGAAACATTCTTTTAAGTAACATAACAAATTTGATTCAAAGTATAAGTAAAATCTAAAGTTACAATATTATTGTTACACCGGCCGTTCTTACACAGGAGAAACAACACCGGTTGTCACTATAAATAGTGCGAGTCACCAGAGACACAGAAACAAAACACAGTCTTGTAACTGTCTAGCCAAGAGCTAGTCACTTTCTTACTTTGTTAATACACTTGTTAAACCAACCCTCGACTTGACTTCCTTTATTTTTTATTTACTGTGGAACAACTTCACAACAATTATTTATCCAAACTTTATTTTTATTGAAATTATTTCGTGCAGTTGATAAGGTCGTGTGACCAAATAAAGAAGATGTCGTGAATGTAACGGCAGTGGTGGGAGGATTTGAATAGGAAGTTTTGAAATAGTTGTGTTTCGAGTATGTGCATGAATATGTTGGCATAGCTTTTGACCTGAAGGGAGTTTATAGTTGTTACATTTGGAAATCGCTGGGTGTGTGGATGAAGGTTGCATATGTATTGTATTTCGTCGTTAGGGAAATCATGGTGAAGGTTTATCGATTTAAATATCTACATCCTTCTATACTAAAATCTCATAAAACCGCAAAAAATATTTTAACTACAATTCGTGTATACGTATAAAATCTATATGCTACGTTCCCCGTGGATTACATACACCACACTAATCCTATGCAAAAATGTATCCAATACCAAATCAAGTACACATAAAATCTATAAAAACTACTAGAATTAACAGACTACGTTTCTCTAAGAACAAAAAAAGCGCACAAACAACAGCATTTCGTAGCGTTCATCATGGCCAACACATGCACAAAATCACAGTTAACCATTAAAATTTCAATAACCTACCAAATAATCCTATAATGAATTCTATCATTAACCTTGTTCATCATGGCCAACACATGCACAACATCACAACTAACCATTAAAATTTCAATAACCTACCAAATAATCCTATAATGAATTCTATCATTAACCTTGTTCATCATAGCCAACACATCCACAACATCACAACTAACCATTAAAATTTCAATAACCTACCAAATAATCCTCTAATGAATTCTATCATTAACCTTGTTCATCATGGCCAACACATGCACAACATCACAACTAACCATTAAAATTTCAATAACCTACCAACTAATCCTATAATGAATTCTATCATTAACCTTGTTCATCATAGCCAACACATGCACAACATCACAACTAACCATTAAAATTTCAATAACCTACCAAATAATCCTATAATGAATTCTATCATTAACCTTGTTCATCATGGCCAACACATGCACAACATCACAACTAACCATTAAAATTTCAATAACCTACCAAATAATCCTATAATGAATTCTATCATTAACCTTGTTCATCATAGCCAACACATCCACAACATCACAACTAACCATTAAAATTTCAATAACCTACCAAATAATCCTATAATGAAATCTATCATAAACCTTGTTCATCATGGCCAACACATGCACAACATCACAACTAACCATTAAAATTTCAATAACCTACCAAATAATCCTATAATGAATTCTATCATTAACCTTGTTCATCATGGCCAACACATGCACAACATCACAACTAACCATTAAAATCTCAATAACCTACCAAATAATCCTATAATGAATTCTATCATTAACCTTGTTCATCATAGCCAACACATGCACAACATCACAACTAACAATTAAAATTTCAATAACCTACCAAATAATCCTATAATGAATTCTATCATTAACCTTGTTCATCATGGCCAACACATGCACAACATCACAACTAACAATTAAAATTTCAATAACCTACCAAATAATCCTATAATGAATTCTATCATTAACCTTGTTCATCATAGCCAACACATGCACAACATCACAACTAACAATTAAAATTTCAATAACCTACCAAATAATCCTATAATGAATTCTATCATTAACCTTGTTCATCATGGCCAACACATGCACAACATCACAACTAACCATTAAAATTTCAATAACCTACCAAATAATCCTATAATGAATTCTATCATTAACCTTGTTCATCATGGCCAACACATGCACAACATCACAACTAACCATTAAAATTTCAATAACCTACCAAATAATCCTATAATGAATTCTATCATTAACCTTGTTCATCATAGCCAACACATGCACAACATCACAACTAACAATTAATTTTCAATAATCTACCAAATAATCCTATAATGAATTCTATCATTAACCTTGTTCATCATGGCCAACTCATGCACAACATCACAACTAACCATTAAAATTTCAATAACCTACCAAATAATCCTATAATGAATTCTATCATTAACCTTGTTCATCATAGCCAACACATGCACAACATCACAACTTACAATTAAAATTTCAATAAACTACCAAATAATCCTATAATGAATTCTATCATTAACCTTGTTCATCATGGCCAACACATGCACAACATCACAACTAACAATTAAAATTTCAATAACCTACCAAATAATCCTATAATGAATTCTATCATTAACCTTGTTCATCATAGCCAACACATGCACAACATCACAACTAACAATTAAAATTTCAATAACCTACCAAATAATCCTATAATGAATTCTATCATTAACCTTGTTCATCATGGCCAACACATGCACAACATCACAACTAACCATTAAAATTTCAATAACTGACCAAATAATCCTATAATGAATTCTATCATTAACCCTGTTCATCATAGCCAACACATGCACAACATCACAACTAACCATTAAAATTTCAATAACATACCAAATAATCCTATAATGAATTCTATCATTAACCTTGTTCATCATAGCCAACACATGCACAACATCACAACTAACCATTAAAATTTCAATAACATACCAAATAATCCTATAATGAAATCTATCATTAACCTTGTTCATCATGGCCAACACATGCACAGCATCACAACTAACCATTAAAATTTCAATAACCTACCAAATAATCTTATAATGAATTCTATCATTAACCTTGTTCATCATAGCCAACACATGCACAACATCACAACTAACCATTAAAATTTCAATAACCTACCAAATAATCTTATAATGAATTCTATCATTAACCTTGTTCATCATAGCCAACACATGCACAACATCACAACTAACCATTAAAATTTCAATAACCTACCAAATAATCATATAATGAATTCTATCATTAACCTTGTTCATCATGGCCAACACATGCACAACATCACAACTAACCATTAAAATTCTAATAACCTACCAAATAATCCTATAATGAATTCTATCATTAACCTTGTTCATCATAGCCAACACATGCACAACATCACAACTAACCATTAAAATTTCAATAACCTACCAAATAATCCTATAATGAATTCTATCATTAACCTTGTTCATCATGGCCAACACATGCACAACATCACAACTAACCATTAAAATTTCAATAACATACCAAATAATCCTATAATGAAATCTATCATTAACCTTGTTCATCATGGCCAACACATGCACAGCATCACAACTAACCATTAAAATTTCAATAACCTACCAAATAATCTTATAATGAATTCTATCATTAACCTTGTTCATCATAGCCAACACATGCACAACATCACAACTAACCATTAAAATTTCAATAACCTACCAAATAATCCTATAATGAATTCTATCATTAACCTTGTTCATCATAGCCAACACATGCACAACATCACAACTAACCATTAAAATTTCAATAACCTACCAAATAATCATATAATGAATTCTATCATTAACCTTGTTCATCATGGCCAACACATGCACAACATCACAACTAACCATTAAAATTTCAATAACCTACCAAATAATCCTATAATGAATTCTATCATTAACCTTGTTCATCATAGCCAACACATGCACAACATCACAACTAACCATTACAATTTCAATAACCTACCAAATAATCCTATAATGAATTCTATCATTAACCTTGTTCATCATGGCCAACACATGCACAACATCACAACTAACAATTAAAATTTCAATAACCTACCAAATAATCCTATAGCGAATTCTATCATTAACCTTGTACCTATTAATGCAATCGCACAACCATCCAATTTAGCAGCCATTCTCACCCTATCACACAAACACACACAACACGCAGCAACATTGTAATTACAAATGTAACAAACGTCGATGCCTTTTATGCACACACATAAACACCACACCCCTTTGGTTTGACATACACAACTTAATAGAGACCATGATCTCCTGCACCATATAAATATTTCTATTAATGCCAATAATATATATTGAATAAGATTACATAATCTTCACTAACTATAATTACACACGCCTTTACAACCTCACTAATAACACTGGTCTGCGATGTTTCATAGGTCTAATATATATTACATGATATTACGTCAGTTTTCGCACTGAATCCAAAAATCATGGCAATTTTACTCAATCAGATTAGTTTGATAAAATATTCGCACGTAAACAATATCCTAAATTCCGATCTATTTGTAGGTGGATAAAACGGAATATTGAAAATATTAGACGGATTTATTTACAAAAGGCTTACAAAATATTTTGAATGAAATACAAGAATAGTATAATGAACTAAGGAAGCTACTCATTGGCTAAGATCAAAGTGTAGTATCTGTTCCGATGGATACTGCACCCCATAGACTGGTATTGTCTTGGCCTTCGGGGCTTGATTTACGCCGGTCTATGGGTCTGTGCAGTTCTAGGAGGTCCACCCTCCCAGCCTTCGCTTCCCCTCTTTGGTGAGGAGTAAGTTTATTTCTTACTGCCTGAGGCACCCCTACTGGGGAAAGCCGACGGAGCTACCCAGGCAATTTTTAAACCCCACTTTCCCGACCCGACCTTGGGTCACATCTTACTTGTGGGAGTAAGATAAAAACTGGCCTTGTGCCTAACTCCTGGAGAGGAGTAAATCAATACTCATAGATGAATAGTCTCTTCATAACATTGATTTTTTTTGGTGAAAGCCTTCACTGTGTTCTTCACTGTAGTCACCACAATTCTCTGGAAAATAGTCTAGATGAGATCGGAGGAAATGCATTTTCACTGACATGCGCGCACTAAGTTGGTGCAAGTTCTCCATTAACTAATACACCACCTTCCTATACTGGGAACTTCTGTGGTTGCTGAAAAAATTTGCAATGACTAACTTAAGGGAAAACCAGGCAAATATTCAGCAGGATTCAGTGCATCATAAAAACTATGAATCTTTTATGAGTTCCCTTATTCGAGGACCATCAAACTTGTCTTAATTTTTCCCATGCTTTTTTGTTAAGAAGTTTGATGGATGAAAGCAATGTCTTTAGACAGTTCTTTATGAGATCGAGTTTGATGTGTAAGCTTGGAAGCAATATCTTGCTCGGTTCAACCTAAAGGTTGAACAAAATTTTGTATGATCAAGATTGTAATCCTTATCTTAATAGACACTCTTGTCTGACATAATCCTATATGATAAGAAATCATGGATACTTTGTATAACCACGTTGAAGTTAAAGGATGAATCCAACAATTTTAAGATCTTCACAAATCAACCATTTATGTTTCTGATAGTTCAATGCAGACAACAGACACTCCATGCTTTCTGAGATTATTTTATTTCAACTGAGTGTCTAACAGGGATCAACTAAAACTTGATTTAAATATTCAGAAGAACTGCTTTGAGACTTCTGTTAGATAAGTCAATGAAATATCTCCATTATATAGCATCATACTTCAGACCAAGTAATTCAATCAAGTCAGCTATATTTCTACAGTAGAACAATGAAGAAGCTTCATCCAACATGATGAATTTTCTAAATTCTCTCTCGAATATCCCGATACTAATAGAATGTTGTTCCTGGTGCCAGTAGACGTTTCTCTCGAAAACAAGAACCCAGTGGCTGGGCAGACTCCTTCGAAAGGTTCAGGTCTCTGTTAGGTCATTGAGTTCGGCTTGGGTCAAAGGCACCGGACCTGTATTTATCAAACTTAGCTGTATCAATCATGCTGATTCGGTTTCCGAACTAGATTTCATGGTGCCATTTGGCTCATAAACAAGAGATCGGGCCATAGGGGATTTGCTATATGGAAAAGTAACACAAGGGTATTGCACATTGTGCTTGGTCTTGCGATTGTTGCCTTTTAGATTTGTCATGCAAAGTAGCAGTCGGTAACGTGATCTTCCCCTTCCCACCACATCATTAGGACACCAAATATTCCTCCAATCTCGTAAGTTCTCTACATATGTTTTGCAACAGATATGGCGAGCGAATACCTTATCCTGGTCTTCTAGTTTGACTCCAAAGTCAGCGTGATATGCCTTCCTAAAGAAAATACGTTAATTTTTCTTTACAGTCTGGATAGGCCACATGTCCGCAGATGTAACAAACCATGTCAGGATGGTGTTTACACACCATATCCATTTTTCTAATCCTGAAAATAAAAATAAAAATAATTATTAATTGCTACCTACGACCCGGTTTGGCAAAAGCAAAGTCCATAAACACTTGGATTGTGATATTTAAGAAAAATATGCTGGAAAAGAAATAGACTATATCTTAGAAACCAGACGTGACCCAGAAAAATGAACTGTATTTTTGAATTTAGTATGCAGAAAGGGTCCTAAATAAGCTGGACAACTTTAGACCTTTTTAAAAGGGTTTTTAAACGCGGACCAGTGTAATTAATACAATAGTATAGGATACTCACCTAAAACACTGTATTTATATTCACAACACCGAGCTATTTTTATTTTACATATCTTCACTTTTAGGTACCCAGTTAAAATTTTTATCTATTTATTTTTTTTTTATTGATATATCGATTGATATACATATATATATATATATATATATATATATATATATATATATATATATATATATATATATATGTATATATGCATATGTATATATTCATATGATTTTATGACATATATCACCCTTAATTCTTCTTCTTCTTCTTCTTCTTCTTCTTCTTCTTCTTCTTCTTCTTATTATTATTATTATTAGTAGTAGTAGTAGTAGTATTGCTGTTCTTATCACTCATATATAATATATTAATTTATTATATAATTATCTTCCCATTCATTCACATACACATGTTTCACTATTTACTCTATATTTTCCTTTAGTTTCCCCGCAATTCAGATACTTTGTGTTATTTAAATCTCTCTCTCTATATATATATAAAGTACAGACGTTTCTTCCCTGTACCCTTTTACGAGCTTAAGAAAATAACATCATGCATCATAGGCTAGTAAACCCACCACTCTATTCAGCTTATTCAGTCTAGCGTGTTTGAAGAAATTTATGATACTTTTCTTTATCTAAAAACAAATATTACTTTAAGACCGGTATTACAGACTTTCCCTAATCCATACTCCATAGAAATGGTAGCAAAAACTTCCCCTGCCATATTTATATACTTAGACACTCCGTTTTATCACCGGGTATTAATATACAACGGACACTTTAGCAAAAAGTCACTGTTATTGCTTTCTATTTATCTTCCATTAATTTGATTCATAATACAATGCATTCCGCACTAAATTAATAGACGCCTCCTAATATTCCACTGATTTTCAAAAATATCGAATTACACATCAAATACGAAGCCGACGTTATATCTGACTATTACGTATAGACTTCATCTTATTCCGGAATTTGCGGAATAAGATTTACGAACTTAATCACTTCTACTGTACATTGATTCAAAATGGCAGCTACAATCTCTAAATCGAATCGACTTAAGACATTTCCCTTAGTAATACTCGATTTTTCTGTTATAATTTCAATTTTTAACTTAAAAACTTACACATTTTAACACATAACACATTTAAAGATTAAAAATTATTAAAAAAAACTAACAGCATAGTCGGAAACCATTCAATTGTTTATGAAAACTTCATGGAAGCACGTAATATCAGTTTCTTTACAAAGCTTCTAATACTGATTAACATAACACATCGGTATATTGTTTCAATTTAGACCATCCATACATATCTAACAGTAATTTAAATTCGTGTTTTCATTTTCATGTTAGGTATCCTTTTTTGATTAGCAAATATCGCAACACTGGGTTTTAAGGTGATTTTTAATTTACGTAAGACGTTTTCTATTTAACATACAATTTCTTTTCTTCTTTATATGTACCTATTATAACCATCTATTCTCTCTCACCCGCTATCTCACTCTTTCTCGCTCACTTCACCTTTCTTTTTCTAATCATTCGCCACAATTTATAAAACACGTCTTTACATTTTCAACAACTTAAACATACGCAGCACACAACAGTACCCTCGTAGCAATACACATTTCGACTCACAATCGATTTAAATAAGCATCGGTAGATTCATTCAAGATTATATTTTTATTATCATGATTATACGTCAGTTACGAATAACGTTCATTTATTTGATTCACGGCAGTTAAAAGACATAGAAATTAATTTCGAACACAGACCGCGTCGCATTTAAAATAATTATTTGCATCTACATTTTCCTATTCATCGAACATTATTCGATATAAATTCATACCGAACATTATTCAAAATTATTTCATACTTTCTTCGATGCTAAAACTGCTACTGATATTCCAAAAGATATTTATTTTTACTTTTATAAATATACATAAACTTAAAATGTATTATCTGTTACTTTATCTTTTCTCTTCTCGGTCAATGAAGGATACATTTTTATTACTTTCCTTCTATTTAAATATTTATTGATTTTAGAATAAATCCTTCTAGACCTCGGCAATTTTGTAATTTTTTCTCCAGGAGATGGAATTTCAACACATTAAACATCACTATTGTATACCTCGTCCCTTGTGGGGAGGCAACGAAATAGCAACAACATAGTCAATGGTACAAGTGTAGATTATTTAACAGTCGATAAAATTGAAAACAAAACAACCACAATAAATCTCTTAAATCAATCGCCATATATGAAAATCAAGGCCAGAGTAAGACGAAAGGTCGATTTACAATGTTGGTAAATACAATCTCCTACCAAAATGGGCACTTCGGATTGAAACAAAAATTGCCTCAATTTAGAAGTGTTTTTCCATCACTAACCTTGGAAACCTGAACGCATATTCTTGGATCATATTTACTTTTTTCGGGGGTAGGACTCGTTTTTATTTTTTCGTAAGGGGGGAGGGAAGTCACCCAAAACATAGAGAAATCTATTTTGTCTATTCAAAACATCAATAAATCCTATTTTAATCACCTAAATTACAGGGTTATTTTGAACTGTTTTTGACGAATTATTTAATTATATTCTTTAAATCCAATTTATATCTATCCCAAGTAACACCGGATCACGTGTCCTGCTAGTTATATATATATATATATATATATATATATATATATATATATATATATATATATATATATATATATATATATATATATACAGGGTGGGCAAAAATAAGGGTCCTATTTTTAAAAATTCATAACTTTTTTATTTATTGATTTTTTTTTATTTTTTAGAATAAGTAAAGGACCCCTTCCGAAGCAAGCATGAGCCGTATTAGCCCTAAGGAACGTACCCTCATTTAGAAAACATTATTTTTGCTTAAAAAACTCAAAACAGTGTAAAAAACAATACTTTAGTTTTTGTAAGTTTTAAGAAGTGTTTTTCGGCTAAAATTTGTTTTGTTTATTTCAAAAAATCTCGGAAGGGTCAGTCTATACACACATAAAGTTTGGTGAGTTTAACTTTTATTTTGTGGAAGTTATTCAAATTCAAGTTATTCAAATTTAAAGATAGGACCCTTATTTTGGCCCACCCTGTATATATATATATATATATATATTGAAATCAGTTGCTTTAAATTGTAATGCATAACCAGCTGAATGGACTATCTTGCTCGTTAAGACAAAGAATGACACAAGGGTTAATATTCCACCTTTCTTAGCGCTTTCAATCTTAAATATTTCGTACGATTTTTTGAAAAAGGCGAGGTACTTCTTGAAATATCAAAATAAAAAATATAATTACATAGACAACATCGTTTTTATACGTCATTCATCACTAATCATCCAATATTTCCCTCGAAACAAACGTGGAATAATAAACCAATTTACATCGTATATATATATATATATATATATATATATATATATATATATATATATATATATATATATATATGCATATATATCAGGACCGGCAGGACAGTTATAAAAATGGGGGGCTCTCCTAAAAAGTGGGGAAGCCCGGTTTAACACATGCATATATAACTTTATTATTGATGACCGTAAAGTGGGGGGGCCAAGTCAAAAAGTGTGTGTGTGTGTGGGGGTGGGGGGTTGAACCCTCCTCCCCCCAGTGCCGCCGTCCATGTATGTATATATATATATATATATATATATATATATATATATATATATATATATATGCCATCCAGAGCGTTCCTGAATTTAAAATCGCTAACGACTTCCTGGAACAATGCGGAAAACATTCTATACGCGTTTCTCCACCGTTATCTTAAATTATCTTCTTTCTCCAGCTTTTTTGTTCATCTGCTTTTAACACGTGAGGATGGCTCGACGAAGAATCGAAAACGTTCGTGAAACCTATGGAAGATATGTTAATTTTTTAAATTCTAATACAAGAAAAACAGCAGAAAAATTTAAAAAATAAAAAAGGTATAATTAAACAGACACATATTCTATTATTTTAAACAATGTTTGCATATATATATATATATATATATATATATATATATATATATATATTTATAACTTCACTCTATTCTCGACATATGGGCAAATCGAATACGCACATGTCCAATGTAGTGGATGAATCCTTAGAAAATAACCTACATTATGTAGTAAAATGGATCCAAAAATGGATATTCACATTTAATGCTACTCAGAGAAAGCTTCTCTTTCTTTTAAAAATTATAAGACATCTTTCTAGACACATACTGCCATGATTGATAGCTTCCTTCCTGAGTGCCCAGCCTTTAAATTCGGTCTAACATTCACTGGTAACATGAATTAGAATTAATACATAGAAATACTGCCAAGTCTGCTGCAAAGAAAGAGGCTCACATCTACCGTGCTAGAAAACCTTTTATACCGGCTATAAAGTCACCATTCGTCAACGCATTTAAGTATTGTTGCCACATCTGGGTTGATGCTCCAGCCAATAGTATCTCCCTATTGAACGGGATACAAATAAAGAGTCTCTAAACTAATAGGTCCAAACTGTCTATCAAGCTCCAGCCTATGTCCCATCACCGCAATGTAGCATCTCTGTGCTTGTTTTACAAGTTCTTCCCCCTCAACGTAAATGCTCCAGATAAACAAGACTAGTCGGAAAAATTCTGTTTCTCACTCTAGACGTTCCGAAACATTTTCTACTCTAATGGCTTCTTTCTTGGCCTTTTGGCTAAGATCAAAGTGTAGTATCTGTTCCGATGGATACTGCACCCCATAGACTGGTATTGTCTTGGTCTTCGGGGCTTGATTTACGCCGGTCTATGGGTCTGTCCTGTGCAGTTTTAGGAGGTCCACCCTCCCAGGCTTCGCCTCCCCTCTTTGGGGAGGAGTACGTTTATTGCTTACTGCCTGAGGCGCCCCTACCGGGGAATGCCGACGGCGCTGCCCAGGCAATTTTTAAACCCAACTTTCTCGACCCGACCTTGGGTCACATCTTACTTGTGGGAGTAAGATAAAAACTGGCCTTGTGCCTAACTCCTGGAGAGGAGTAACTCAATACTCTAATGGCTTCTTTTCATCAAATCGCTTGCATTTGGCTTTTTTTCTCTGATCTCTATTTTCTAGACTGTACAAACATGCACACATTTTAATATAATGTAAACAAATATCTTTCTACACAAATCCCTACTTAGGATGCACTTATAAATCTGACCCCTAGCCATCGTATCCCCTTTCGTCTACAAGGCAAAATGACTTGTTTGGTGTTACCAAAAATAAAACAAATTTTATAAAAAGATTATTTCATAATGTTGTCGTTATTCTAAAGTTTTCGAGGAAACATTCCAAAAAATGTATTCTTAACATCGCAGGTGATCTAAATCTTAAGAAATCATTGAGATCGTTCTTCATTCGATATATAATTTTATGAAATCATTTAATGAATACAATCTGAATTGTGTTTTAATAAATGCAACACATATGATGCAATAAAATTTGATCATGTTAATCTTTTATTTACAAAACCTGCAGATTGTTGCATACTTCCGAATACAAATGTGTTCTTTTACAATACGTTGTAGCGTCTCTATAAGAGGTTATACTCGTCTATATTCTGTCACGGTTTAATTTATTATAACCTGGTTAGTACTTTATTATAATCAGGTAAGTACTTTATTATAACAACATTAATACCTTATTATTACCAGGTTAATGCTTTATTATACCCAGGTTAATACGTTATTATAACGATGTTAATACTTTATTATAAACAAATTAATACTTTATTATAACCAGGTTAATACTTTATTATAATCAGGTTAATTCTTTATCATAACCAGGTTAATTCTTTATTATAATCAGGTTAATAATTTATTATAATCAGGTAATAATTTATCATAACCAGATAATACTTGATTATAACCAGGTTAATAGTTTATTATAACCAGGTTAATACCTTATTATAACCAGGTACTACTTTATAATAACGACGTTATTACTTTATTATAACGACGTTAAACTTTATTATAACCAGGTAATACTTTGTTATAACTAGGTAATACTTTATTATAACCAGGTTAATACCTAATTATAACAAGATTAATACGTTATTATAACGATGTTAATACTTTATTATAACCAGGAAATAATTTACTATAATCAGGTTTGTACTTTATTATAACCAGTGGCATACTTTATTATGACTAGGTTAATGCTTTATTATAATCAGGTTAATACTTTATTATAAAAAAGTAAATACTCTATTATAACCACGGTAATACATTATTATAATCAGGTCAATTCTTTATCATAACCAGGTTAATTCTTTATTATAATCAGGTTAACAATTTATTATAATCAGGTAATAATTTATCATAACTAGATAATACTTGATTATAACAAGGTTAATACTTTATTATGACTAGATTTATGCTTTATTTTAACCAGGGTAATACTTTATTATAACGAGGTTAATACTTTATTAAAACGAGGTTAATAATTTATTATAAGCAGGTTTATACTTTATTATAACTAGGTTAATACTTTATTATAACCAGATTTATTTTTTATTATAACCAGGTTTATATTTATTATAACCATGTTAATTCTTTATTATAACCAACTTGATACTTTATTATAACCAGGTTAATATTTTATCATAACCAGGTTAATAATTTGTTATAACCAGGTTAATACTTTATTATAAACAGTTTAATACTTTATTATAATCAGGTTAATACTTAATTATAAACAGGTTAATACTTTACTATAACCAGGTGAATTATTTATTATAACGAGGTTAATACTTTATTATAACCAGGTAATACTTTATTATAACAAGGTTAATATGTTATCAATACAAGGTTAATAATGTGTTATAACTAAGTGAATACTTTATTATAACCAGATACATCGCCAAAGAATTGGAAACACATATTGAAGGCAGAAATGTTATTTTAGATTAGTACAATACTTTTTATGTGCATCGATTTGTTCCTTGTGTTTGTTGAAAATGGCAATTTCTGTGTGTTACTTTGCACTTACACGTAAAACATCATTTTATTGGTTAAACACGCGGATGAAATGGATGCATCTGCCGAATTTTATTTTACGTATCATTCATGGAATAGCTTGCAGACAAAGGCCCATCAATAACGAAAACTTTATTTGAATTTTTATTTGCTGAATTACAATATATTTAAATATATATCTATATATATATATATATATATATATATATATATATATATATATATATATATATATATATATATATATATATATATGAATTAGCGTTTCTTCTTTTGAACCTATTTTATTGAATAAGATATATATTTTGTGTAGATCAGATAAGTTATTCGCTTTTTCCAATATTCTAACAAACCCGCAAAAGAAAATATTTAAAAAATAATAAAAGTTCCCTTAAAACTACATTTTATCTATCTATACTTATTTTTCTATATATATTCAAAACTATTTATTTTCATATCCAGGTATCTTCACTATACAGGATGCTTCAAAATAGTCCACTACAAAATAAATGCCTAACCAAAAGTATTGTCTACCAAGCCACAATATTTACCAAGGAAAAACCGAATAACAAGAAGTACTACGTTGGTATGACCTCCCTAGATTTTAAAACCAGATATTATGACCACAAAATCACATTTAAAAACAGAGAACGTCGTATTAAAACAGCACTAGCAAACCACTATTGGGAGCCCAAAGAAAATGGACGCTCACCAATAATTGAAAGGAAAATAATACGACAGGCCAGTACATGTAGAAATTTAGACGACCCGTGTAGATTATGTCTGAATGAGAAATTTTAAATCCTAAACTTTAAAGACCCTCACAATCTATTAAACTGGAGAAGTGAGATAGCAAACAGCTACCTGCACAGAATAAAATTTCCCTTAGGCCAATCGTACATAAATAAATAAATAAACAGATAAGTCAAAAAATTAAATGTAACTAAAACCTAACAACTTAAAAACTAAAATAGAAATACAAGGAACCACATGTTAAAATAAGTTCACCCATTATATTGACACAACAAACAAACAGGATATAAGCCACTTTATAGAAAACAGAACAATAGAACAGGACATAGGAAGTGAAACTAACCGAACCTCTGTTCGTGGAAAGCCCAACGATTGGCTAAGAGAACATCAAATAATCTGATTGGTTAACTAGCTAGCCGTGTATATAAAAATACCCGGCAAAACGTACTCCATGCTTTTTAGCCTGAAGATTCCCCCCGGGGATGAGACGCTGGAGCCTCTGTGTAACTTAATTGACATACATATATTTTCATAGCTTACTACCTAGCTCTACTTACGTATCCAGCACTGTTGAAGTAAATACTGAAAATTGATACATAAAAATTATGTCCCCTTATAAAATTTTATGTGGATACATGAAATACTAACATATATATATATATATTTAAATTTTTAATTAAATTAAATATAATTGAATTATCGTTTAATAATAATCTATCGTGATAATATAAAGCTCAATATATTGAATAGAGCAATCAATTCTAGAGATGAAAGATGAGAATAAAAAACTGTAAATATACAATACTTATTAGAACATCAAAAGTTCAGAGCAAGGAGCTTCATATCCTTAATCCATGGATTAAAGATATGAAACTCCTTGTTCTGAACTTTTGATGTTCTAATAAATATTGTATCTTTACAAATTTTATTCTCATCTTTCATCTCTAGTAGTGTTGTTATTGTCTTTACTGGCGATAGAACAGTGTTGATTTTTAGTATGTTACCATTTCTTAAGCGGTTAAGAATATGCAGAATATTTTATTCAGTTGAATTTAATCGAAAGTGCTATTATTCGTATTGTATATATATATTTTACATATATTCACATTTTGCATATGCATACACTTATATAATCATGAATATTTTAATATTTATTGATCAATTAATAATACACATATAATTATATAAATAAATATAAATAAATACATTCACACATAAATAACTAAACGAGTTATATTATTGTCAACTCTCTTTTACACATATTTTCACGTATTGTAAAAAAGATATAAATTAATGAGACACAAAAGAAAGTAATTAAATAAATAGAAATAAATAATACATTTACACTTCAATAAATAAACTAATAGGTATTATTAACTTCTGTCTTTTTGCCACCATTTTTTGGTTTTAATCAGACTTTGCGTTTCAAAATGAAAAAAAAACTCTCAACGCGTTTACGTTCATAAAATATAATTATTTTTATCTCTTCTTTATTGTTTTATTCGAAACATGACCATACGCTCAGACTTCCGCCCCCCTATTCACTATCGGCTATGCTTGGTTTTGACACAATTGACCCAGACACTATCTCTTTCCCAAAGATAAAAATAGAAATAAAAATGAATAACTCTTAACTATCACCCCATTTCCTCTCTCCCTTGAACTGTGTACACTGCTGCTGATAACGGGTTTACCATAACCGCCTTTATTCAGTTTTGCTTTTTTCACAGCCTCAGACGTTTTTAGGCAAATCAAAATTAATAACTTTATGATTTTCCAGCATTTTTCGTCACCCTGAGGAAGTCTACAGTAATTACGAAACGTTGATGAATACATAAATAATAGAGTTTTTGGCTTTCTCTTTCTCTTTTTCATTTCCTATATATATATATATATATATATATATATATATATATATATATATGTGTGTGTGTGTGTGTGTGTGTGTGTGTGTGTGTGTCTTTATTTTAAATTCTTGATGAAAAGTATACCCGTTTCAATTCGCTTATTTTTTGGTTCTATTATAATTTTCTCTATTTGTAACCGCCATCTTTCTATCTTTTCCTTCTTCTCTTAACCAGTTTTTGTACTGTATATATTTGCTCATAAGCATGCTATATAAACATTCTTGAGTACTTCATCAATTTGCCAACTTTCAAAGTTATTCTTTCTCCCCGAATATTTTCATGCAAAAAACATTATTTAACTTTAAAAAAAAATATTTTCGTCATTTTATTTCTTTATCTAATAAGCCGAGGTTTTTTACGTCTTCCAATATGCAACGAAGTTTTCTTACTATATTCATACGTTGTTAAACTTTGAAAGAAAATCGTGACAATAGCAACATATATCTTTCGATTAGAATTCAAGTCTTATCTCCCCAGAAAGTTATGTATTTATTTTCACAAAGCCGAGACATTTTTTTAATCACTGTCATAATCTATCAAGTAAAAATTGAGAGGTTCTTCATTTCCGGGACGACATCTTTATAAGATACCAAGCATCTCTTGCAAAAGCAGATGCGTTAAACGTCTGTAAGGTGCAACTGGAGTTGATATTGTCTTGGCTCTATTCTTTCTTCGATTCGTTATTGTTCCTTTATTTTTTTCAAGTGCTTCCACCTTTATTTACTCTCATTTGAAAAACTATGTTTGCTTTTATCTGCATACTTACATAAATGTATATATCGTCCATCTTAATCCCCTCGCTTTATCTCTCTCACCACTCTATATATATGAAGTAGTCAGGTTCTCTCCTTTGTCTTTCACGTTAATAGCTTCTTTAATATAAGGCATATACTTGAACCTGTTTAATAAATCATCAATAGTAACTATCGATATGTTCTTAAAAAAGAATTGCATTACCCATCGATTCTTATATTTTATTGTTTAATCCTGATCGATATTTTCCTAACCCTTTATCTTTTACAATTGTTTCTATTTTTGACAATTATCATGTAACGACCCCATTTTTATCTCTACATAGTTACATAAATGTATACATACCATACTATACATCTATCCGTTTATCTATCGATCTGTGGCAAAAAGATCAGCGTTTTATTTGAATGGATCTATAATTTCCTACATTTAAAAGCCTGGTACCAGGCTTCATGATTCCCTCATGGGGAGGCAAGTAAAATCGAAACAATTATATTGTTGCATTAAAGAACTGCGCAATCCGCCGTCAACCGGGGATTGTTATAATGTCACGGGTCGGTACATGGTTAAAGGTCAAATCAACTGTCGCCTGGGATATGTTGAATTGAAAACGTCTATTTTATATTATTGTCATTTCTTTTTCTTGTGAGACTAAAAACTCTCTCTTTCTTTCTCTCTCTCGTTTTTATCACCACAAGGGAGAAGACTCGGTGTTTTTCTAAGCATTAGAATGGGCGCATGCTAGCCGACTCCCGAATTGTATGTTCTTTTCGGGATGTAATAATAAATTATATATTATTTAAAATAAAATTATGTTCGCTCCTTTTAAACAAGCGTTCAAATTTCATCTGATAGTCACAGATTGTTTCGTTTCATCGCACTCTTCAGTATATTTCATGGCTGCAAACTCCCATTTGAGCATCGCCATTGCGTGACTATTTGCGAAAGAAATCATCGGTGATCTGCGTTTTAGATTTGCTTTTGATTCACATTTTTCAGAACTAGTGTTACCGATATAAACACGCCCGCTAAGACGCAAAACAACGTCGTGGTCGTGTATGAAGATTTAAGAAATGCTAGTACTTACAACTGTTTTAAGTGAATAAATGCTTTGCACAGAACCAATCCCACTCTCTAAACGACTGCTAACATGACTCAAAATGAAGAGCAAGTCAATATCAATGGAAGCTACAATCATCAGAGCGTTTCTTTCAAGATTTTTGTCTCAAACTAAAGATGAACGAGACATCTTTCACGTGAGGAAACGTCAGAATGATAAATTAAAAACTAAGAAAATCGAATGAGATATGAGGGGAAGATGTTTTTAGTTGGAGCAAAACAATTGAGAGAGAAAAACAAGACAAAAGCAATGTAAATCTCTCAACGTTATGGGAGATTCGAATCAATGAAGATCCTCAACTGATGTTTCGAAATATTTTGTCTTCACGGACTAGGTCGAGAATACTATTGAGATAATAGTTCGACCTGACAATGTGTAAAACAAAAAAAATCACCCATCGCAATACTGGTCAGAACAACTATTTGTACCGATTAGGTGATTACCGATGGCAGATTTATCCGCTTGAAAGATGATCTCGAAACCTTGTGTAAACGAATATCACGTTGTATATATCAGAATATTCTCATTTCTTATCTTTGGGATGTCTTGCCAACGTAATCAGCTACACACGGACACAGGAATTTATTACCAACATAATTCTTTTGAATGGCTGGCAAAAAAAGAGTAAAAGGCTCGAGTCGTGTAAACTACTCTCAACATGGTTGCTTGAAAACAGCGTTGAGTAGAAGAGCAATCTTTTTTTGATGTCAAGGCCGTCAGAACCTTACCATCGAATCGATAGGGCGTCGTGACGGGCCAATACATTTATCACCATTAAATATAGCAACTTTGCGTGCAATGGTTCTTTTTCATGATATATATATATATATATATATATATATATATATATATATATATATTCATCCACATACAGACTGTTTCGCTGTTTCACATCTCATCAGTTCGGCTAGACCAGTTAGTGCCTCAAGCCGGGATTATATTGATGGTCTCTCTCGCGTGGATTTCGACGTATGAGTGACCCGCCTGGGGCGGCCCGCGCGTGAATTTTGTAATTGCAAGAACTGCGCAATCCCCAACAACCGCTCTCCTGAGTCGGCATTGCTAGATTCCAATGGCAAGTAGTAGTACAAGACGACTGCAAACAATGCCGAGATAAGCAGAGAGCACATACAGCACCTGGTATTCCTAAATGGTCACCCATTTAGTACTGGCCAGGCTCGACCCGCTTAACTTCGGTGATCTATACATATATATATATATATATATATATATATATATTTGAGGTCTCCTTAAACGGTTCAGCTCGATGATTGTCAATTAGTGACAACAGAGCAAATATAAGTAAGTTATTATAAGAATATTATATTCCAATAACCATGGTTTTATTTTATTATTTTTATTTTTTCACATTTCCAAAAAAATAACATTTCTGTGAGATATATTTTTTACAGTCCGTTTCATTTGTCTTGTGCCAAACAACATTTTTATGTCAATATCGTCTCTGCAACACTACAAAATCATATGAAAAATTCACAAAGAATAAAAAGTTCTCGGATTAAAGTGTCATGAAAAAACCTACACTATATAGTAGTTTCATTTTCTGGCGAAAGCAAACAAAAAAAAAACAAAGAAAAGAGAGCAAAAACTCACACGTTTGGAAATGTGAAAAAATAAAAATAATAAAATAAAACCATAGTTATTGGAATATAATATGAAATGACTTATATTTGCTCTGTTATCAATAATTGACAATCATCGAGCTGAATCCTTTAAGGAGACTATAAAGTAAAAGGAACTGATAGTGTATGCTAATGCATATATTGTCATTAATAATTATATATATATATATATATATATATATATATATATATATATATATATATATATATATATATATGTGTGATTTTATGAAGGCTTACCAAAGCATTCCTTTCAGGACACCAATGATCACCATTAAAGATATTTTTTCTTACAAATATTATTTATTCAAATTAAATGTTTTTTCCTACACGTGTTTCACTACAAAGCAGTTACAGCAGTTATAATTTATATATATATATATATATATATATAAAAATTATATATATAATCAAGAAAGACTAGTAAAGCAGAAGCATTCCGTGTTGTTTTATAACGTTTGTCTTTATATATATATATATATATATATATATATATATATATATATATATATATATATATATATGTATATATAAAAAGGCAAACGTTATAAAACAGCACGGAATGCTTCTGCTTTACTAGTTTTTTATTTTTAGATTTTTAGGGGGGATCTTACATACGAATATTCGACAAAACTCAATAGAACCATCTGAAAAATCAATAAAATAAGTAAATAGACATATTAAGGAAAAGCGTTTGTCTTAATGCAAATATGCTGCCTAAATACATACACAAAATAATATATATATATATATATATATATATATAGTAAGTTATACAAATATATTAATGGTAATTAAGCTACACAGAGGCTTCCGCGTTCCATCCCCAGACGTAATCGCCAAGCTAAAATCTTGAAGTAAAAACTAAAAATTGATACATAAAAAATGATATCCCCTAATAACATTTTATGTGGATACATGAAATAATATATATATATATATATATATATATATATATATATATATATATATATATATATATATATATATATATATATATATATATATATATATATATATATATATATATATATCTATATATATATATATAGGATTTTTGTATACAAACAAATGTGCATAAATGTTTAAGCTGCGATTTCATTAACACTCCAGCTTCTTCGGGCCATTTTAAGAACTGAACTAATTCCGAGAGCGAAAAATGCATTTTTGCATATCGTTTCTGTTGGAGGGGGATAGGAGATAGTAGAGGAGGCAAGATATGGGTCGTCTTAAAATCACTTACATATTCATATGCCAACACAATTATTCTCTTATATACATACATGTTTACACATTCCTATTTTTCACTCATGCTTTCTTGGATATAGGATTCTCATCTTGTTTATCTTCATGGTTACTCTTCATCCCAGTTTTGTCTCTTCCAATGCCAAGGAAACTCATTTAAGATACATGTACTAAGCCACGTATACTTATAAAAAAGTCTTTCATATATTTTTTAATCTATTTATAAATTTCTCTAATCAAATTGTTATATTCTTTATATATGTTTATATACTATTCGCTTCATTGTTATCATTATGATTATTATTGACGTCTTGTGATTGTAATTTATTTATGATATTTTTTTTATTATATGTAGTTGATGTTGAAATATTGGAACAGAAATAAAGGAATATGTCATAATTTTGTTTATTTCTAAAATGTACTATATATATACATATATATATATGAGAAAAAGAAAAATGTTTCGGACAATATGTAAAAATAAAAATGGAATAAAGAATAAGCAATTCAACAATTAACAAAAATAAACTAAAAAACTCATGTTGTAAAGTTCTACCGAGATATTTCGGCCGTCAAGATACGACCATTTTATTAACCGAACGAAAATGGTCGTAGTTGGTGCATTATTTCGATGGTGTGTCAACAGCCAGTAGTAGCTGGAGGGCAAGATCAAGGCAATAGGGTTAGTGTGGAAGCAATTCCTAATAAAAGTCATATAGTTTTTCCTTTGTTGCGACTGATTTGTTACGCGGTGCATTGTCTTGGTGAAAGAGAACTTTTTTATTCTTCATCTGTGGCCGTTTTTTTAGCAATTTCTTGTTTCAAACGCGTTAATAATACTATATTATATTCGCTATTGATGATCTGTTTTTCTCACGGTAATGGATGAACAAATATTCCTGAGCATTTATATATTATTCATAATTCAGACCCCAGTTACACTTGCCCTAATAATTACAACTCTTTAAATAATTCATCTTTATTATATATACTAATAAAGTACTTTACAAACTCTAAGACTTACGAATTAATACCAGTCAATACAAAAAGTGTCAAACAACTAACAAGTCAATTGATTCAAGATACTGCAATCATTTGCATATGTGGTGGGTTAAACAATATAAAACCGTACTTTTTTGACTGAAGAGCTGAGTTGAGTTTGGAAGAGAAGAGAGTGAAGATTGGAGAGAGAACTTTTAATATTGGAGATTGCAATTGTCGGTGAAGGTGAAGAAAATCCAATTTTATTATTTTTTTTATTTAAGTTTGGATTACAAGCTATTTCGGCGTGAAGAGGAGAATATGGAGTCCGGAAAAATAACGTCTTTTCTTGTCTCGGTTTGTTATGCAAAAGAAAGGGTGTATAAAAATCAAGGACCGTTATAGATTAACACGCTGGTATCTTTATTCATTTCTATTTCTTTGTAAAAATATTTCTTTAAATAAATAAGGCAATAATAAAGTGTCAACTATTTATCTATTTGCTGTTTTCTTTTAAGATTAATCTACTATATTTGTTTGCATATCACAGTTAAATAAAAAAATTGAAATGCATAATATTTAGGGATTAATTATTAAAATAAATGATAAAACATGAATGTGTAAATTATGCATCACCTTTATTTGTTCATTATTTTCTGTGGCTTTCTGATTTTAACTGTAGTAGATACAATAATTATGTATTATTTCTTGCTGATTGAAATTCTAAAATAAAATATGTAAGCAGGTAATGGCGTAGACATATCGACATATCATTTCCATTATAAGAATATATATGTATGTACAATCTATATATTAATACGATAGCGTGTGTGTTCGTGTGTCACGCTTCCGGCAAAAGCTCTGCGCATGCGTGCCGCACCTAGATTTTGAAAAACATTCAACTCGCCTAATTTTCGAAACATTTACAGTATTTCCCTTTAGCGCAACGGTTAGCGACGTCGTATTTTTGACTTCGGCCCGACTGGTTTATAGTTCGATCCCAACCAACCTCTAAGATTTTTTTTTCATTTCGAATGGAAGGGGAAGAGAGGTAGGGAGGGGACGACCGGGAAGACACATATTAATACAATAGCGTGTGTGATTTTGTGTGTCATGCTTACATCAAAAGCAACGACCTTCCGAATCTTTGCATGCTACTCATGAATTGGCTTGGCCTTTTGGCTAAGATCAAAGTGTAGTATCTGTTCCGATGGATACTGCACTCCATAGACTGGTATTGTCTTGGCCTTCGAGGCTTGATTTACGCCGGTCTATGGATCTGTCCTGTGCAGTTATAGGAGGTCCACCCTCCCAGGCTTCGCCTCCCCTCTTTGGGGAGGAGTAAGTTTATTGCTTACTGTCTGAGGCGCCCCTACCGGGGAATGCCAACGGGGCTTCCCAGGCAATTTTTAATGGCCAGAGTGTTCACCTTCTCGAGCGCTGGCTTTTCAAACCCACTTTCCCGACCCAACCTTGGGTCACATCTTACTTGTGGGAGTAAGATAAAACTGGCCTAGAGAGGAGTAAATAAATATTCATGAATTGGAGCCAAATTTAATTTAATCGAAACATTTACAAAGTAAGGTTTAGTCGTCGAAATATTACCTTCACTAGAAATATTGTATATAAAGAAGTTTTGTAAGTTGTTTCATGTATTGTTCATATTTAAAAAATAAATATACAAGTCCAAATCTTATATTTCATTCGAACATGTATAGGTTAGGAACAAGATAATTAGTATTAAAAACACCATTTCGTGTAATTTACACGGATCCCGCTAGTTAATTATTATTATTATTATTAAAAACTGTTTTATATCATTAGGAATGAGTGTTTTCTTTACATTTTCCCAATTAATGAATAGTGTTTCATATATTTTGAGTATACGAATAAATTACATGTCGTATTCTTTTATATTTTTTCCTCTTCTTTCTATAAGTCTTTCTATAAGGCTTATATAAATGCCTTGTTGAAAATTTTATTTATCAGATTTCTTTAAATATGTATATCCGAAAATGTAGTCTTTTAATATGAGGTTTATTTCAAACCTAAATATTATGGAGAAATAAAGATAACGTTGGAAATGAATAAATAAAGAAAACCAGAAAACATGTTTAGAAATAAACACTTAATTATATTCTGAAAAAATTCAAGAGGCAAGGTTTTAAAGTTAAAAATGCTAATAGATTGTTCGTATTCAAACTGTAAGGGAGGCAATTGCGTTTCCCACATGTTTTCGGCGAAGAACTTACTTTAAAAAAGAGATTTATAGAGTATTACTTCTTGAGGAGAGAAAATTCATATTCGATTTTCATGAATATAAATGTTACAATCAGCATATAAGCAAGTTGTATTTTAGATTCACCACTGAAAAAGAGAAAAAATGGACCTGTTTTCCAGTTATATATACAATAATATATTAAAAAGGAGCATTTGGTATAACGTACGTACACAAAATACTTTTACCTATTAGTATGTAGATAATATTTAAGATATTCAAATGTTGTCAAAGAAATCTATTGAAAATTCAGATTTCACATATTACCAATTGAAGAAGCAGGAAAAAATAACGGAAAACAATGTAAATCTATAAAATTACAGACACAGTAACTTTGAAATGTGAAATAAGAAAAAACAGTTCCATAAATGAATATTCCATCAATGAAATTATCGATATGAACGTATATAAATGAAGAGTACAATTTTGGGGAATTTAAGCGGCGAAATATAGTACAATTAAATAGCAATATTTAAAGAATACGAAGCAGAAACTATTTTTGTGGCTATTGTGTTTAAACATACTCTATTTCAGATAGAATCATGATCTAAATAAATGATGAACAAAGGGATGAAAGTTTAGTCCGTGAAAAGATTGAGAAAGCCAGCATCCATGCAGTCGAAGACAAGTTAACAAAGGAACATAAAAATGAGGAAATGGTTATGGTAAACTTTTTAATATGATCGCATTCTCTCTTGTAAGATGACATTTAAAAAAAAAACGCAAAAACTTATTTACTATTTCCATCAATGACAGTATCTTTTAAATGAATATTTATGTTTTAGTCAACTCGTTTTTTACATATTTTTTCGAACTAAAATGAATATTGTAAATTTATTGATGTATCAGGTTAGTATCATTATTATTAAAAGTTATTACTGTTAATATTTAGATTAAAGACGGTTTATTCTATATTTTTACTCTGTAAGATTCGTAAATACAAATTCCATTTCGATAGAACTGTTTTCTGTGAAACTCGTTTTATTATATATATTTGTTTGTAGATTCTTACAAGTGTATGTTTATATTTTGTAAATATATGTTTATGTATTTGCATATATACATACATAATGAATGAGTAAAAAAAACATATAGATGTTATCTCGCTTGCTTGTCACCGTGCATACCTCATCCGAAACGGTAAAATAAATGAAATTATGCGGGTTCACAAATATATACTAGCACATTAATTACTTGAATGTTTTGGGAGGGTTTTGTCACTCTTACTTTAAATCTTTTAATCCAGCATTTAAACTTGATTTTAATGTGTGTTTTTAAACTTTTTTATCTCTTCATAAGTATAATCCTTAAACCCATTTTCTCTCCCTATTTTCTTTAGTAGACACATTATTAACCCTCAAAACAGTAACGCCTAAATATACGCTACTTATAAACATTGACTCACGGAATTTATATAGAAATATTTCTTTAATTTTTAATTTTAATTTTTTTTATATTTTCGCATCTTTTCCATTTTAAAATCTTTACTGTTACTTTTTAGCCCCCCTTTTTAAAACCTTAGTAAACCTCCCTTACACCAAATTTAAGCAAATATACATAACACTCTAAGCAAATAACGTGTCCAAACGAGAGTGACACGTGACTTCACATTTCCGAAACAGATGACAACATAAGCTGAAGAAAACCGGATGGCTAAGTCCTCCTGAACTTGAAACCGACGGTACTAATGTTGCACTATTTTTCTGTACCAAAACATAAATATGTATATATATTTACACACACACACACACACACACACACACACATACATATATATATATATATATATATATATATATATATATATATATATATATATATATAAGAAAACCATGCCTCGAACAGTGTGGCACTACTTTATGTACCATTATGGTGTTTAAATTCTAAGATATAATTATGCTAAGCCTTATACCTAGAATCCTTATTTAAATATTGATTACAATCTATTAAATAATTTTAATTCTAGAGAACGTTTGAAATTTAAGGCTTAAGCTTAAAGGGTCTTACGAGGAAACTGAAATTCAGAGAATCTTTCTCAATTAGTGTTTAATGACTATGGATTAGATTCAATGCAAATCTCATGCATTTTAATTTTTAAAATGAGAAATTGTGACATAATATGTTGCCTAAATAATTTTCAAAATACCTCTAAGAAACTGAAACTTGGGTAATATTTATTAACTAATGCTTAATCGATATTGTTAAAATTTCACAAAAATCGGAGATATCTGATTTTATGTAGGGATTTTTACCAACTCTTTACCCCTTTTACATTAAACTAAATAAAACTAAATATAGATTACCTTACGACCCCTTCCACCGAGCAGCTGTTTTTTTTACAATTCGTAATGATATTTGAATTTGTTTAGGAATCAATCATGTACGTAGAAATATGTAAACATCTACAAATTTGTATGAATCGAGAAATATATTTGAGTAGCCTATATTTCTTCAACCTTTGAATAGTTAGTTTTATAGTCTTTTAACATTTAATCAAAATAAGCAAATTAGGCGAACCTTTTCACATGTTATTTCTACGCCTGTTTTTGTTTCCTTCACGCTATAATAGAACTTCATATGTTCTACTTTATGATAAAAACATTGATATCATTCCAAAGAAAACTTTTTCAATAAAATCTACATTTTAATTTATTGCTGTTTCTCAATAGATGTAGATTTTTGAAGATAAAAAGAGAGGGTATATTATAACATTACTATGATAAAATGCAACTAATATATTAAATATATGATTCAACACATAAAGAGAAAACTGAACAAAGGAACCATGCTCCAATCTCTGAACTCATTATTAATACTTATATTATAATATGATCAATAAATGCATACATTAAGACGTCGTATTTCCTTTTATAGATTTCAAGCCGCGTTTTATCATAATGGAATATATTATCTAAATGCCACCATTATATCATTTAAGAATATATATGGTTGAGGGTATATTTCACAAATTTTCGTAAGTGTCCAGGAACAAACAGACAGTGAGAGAGAAATCTCTAATTATATATATATATATATATATATATATATATATATATAATATTTGTTATTGTTTATTATCTATGTACGTATACGTTTCGTCCTTAAATCGGGACTCATCAGCATAGAGATATGACTATTCACTACTGGTCATGCGATTCGAAATCCCGGATTACAAGTATTTTTCAACTCAAATCGACATCTTTAACCACTGGGCTAATTGTAAACAGCGAATAAACGATGATAATTTTAACATGTTATCGGCGGGCTTAACGACCAGAGCGTTCTACTTCTTTTTAAGGGAAGGAACGATGCATGACATCAAGCTGTGTTAATACTACCATTACAGTGCTCTACTTTTTCGAGAAGCGACAAATAATGAAATTTAATTATTGTTTATTATCTATGTACGTATACGTTTCCTCCTTAAATCGGGACTCATCAACATAGAAATATGACTATTCACTACCGGTCATGCGCTTCGAAACCCCGAAATTCAAATATCATTACGAATTGTGAAACACCGCTGCTAGGTATATATATATATATATATATATATATATATATACCTAGCAGCTTTGTTTCACAATTCGTAATGATATTTGATTTTTTTAGCAGTCAATCATGTACTTACAAATATGTAAACATATGCACATTTATATAAATGGAAATATATATTTGAGTGGCTTATATTTGTTCAACCTTTGAATATTTATTTTGATAGTCTTTTAGCATTTCCTTATGATATTTAATTAAAATAAGCAAATTAGGCGAACCTTTTCACATGTTTTTTTACGCCTATTTAAGTTTCTTTCACGCTACAATACAACTTCATATGTTCTACTTTATAATAAAGATATTGATATGCCAAGCAGATATAAACTTTTTCAAATAAAATCTACGTGTTGATATATTGTTGTTTCTCAATGGATGTAGATTTCTTTCCACGTTCCATTGCACTTATTTCATACAAGTAGCATTTTATCATTCAATAACTGTCGATACAATTGAAAAATAAACGTGCACGACAGATTTAATTTGGATCTTCCTCATCTTACAACTTTTTATCATTGTTCTTTGGGAGTTTCATGTTTCTCCTGTATATTTTTAGTTATTATTGTTTCATGTTTCTCCTGTATATTTTTAGTTATTATTGTGTAGAGTCAAGAATAATCAAATACAATCACAGTTAATTAAAAATATTATTTACAGTTGAGAATAATACAATTATCTTTTACTTTTATCTTACGGCATATTATTATATGATGCATAAAGCCGTTGCTTGACTCGAAGACGTTATGCATATTTAACGGGAATAGGTATAGAAGTTTGGTAGTTTTGATTATCGGATGATAATTATAATGCAAATAAACTGATGGCGTTAAAGTTCGAGAAGCTGCTTCGTGAGGTCAAGGGTTTAAGTTAGACTAGATGGTTTTGAAGCCTAAGAACGGTAGTGAAGACAGGAGATAACAAAGTAAAGTATTTTGTTAAAAGATAAGAACCAAATGGTTTGGTAGTTTTGATTATCGGATGATAATTGTAGTGCAAATAAACTGATGGCGTTAAAGTTCGAAAGGCTGCTTCGTGAGGTCAAGGGTTTAAGTTGGATTAGAGAATTTTGAAGCTTAAGAACGGTAGTGAAGACAGGAGATAGGAAGTGACGTAATAGAAAGTAAAGTATTTTGTTAAAAGATAAGAACCAAATGGCTAGACGTATCAAAGATGTGAACTAAGCTATTGTAAACAAATAAGAACTGCTTTCGTTTCTCTCTTCTGATCACATGATGTATAGCAGAAGAAACCGATATATGTTTTACACAAAAGCGTCTTCAATGTTGGTTATACTTTCTGTCTTATAAAAAGAGAAATTATCTCTGAATTAGTTTTTTTCAGCTCTCATCGACGTGAGGAAAAGACGGACAATTATAACAGTGTTACAGAGATTCAGACTACTAGACATGCAATATGGCGACCAATAAAGAACTAGCAGAATATGATGTGGAAACGAGATTTAGTAGAAATAAAGTAGACTAATTAAAGAATCAACCGCGATATAACACCTTGCATTATTTGTTATTGATTATGGTCGTGATTTGATCGTCTACCCTCTGAAACTGTTGTGAGGTTGCATTGGTGTAGAAGTTAATATATCAAAATCAATTGAAGCAAGCTTTTTGGATAAATGAAATTCAACCGTACTTCGAAATGTATAAAGCCATCTCTATGATGATTCGACTTTGGAGCATTGCCCTATTATTTGAGTGCCACATGCAGCTGACACGGTGAGAAAAAGAAAAACGATAGATCCTTTCTCATGATGGCTGACAAGTGCATCTTCATACATGTATTTTGCTTTCTCACTAGTTGCTAAGTTATCAAAAAAAAACCCTTCTTCATTTCTTTGATTACGCCATTGCTCATCCGGCTCCATTTTTCAATCTTCTGTTCCGTATTCTTATTAATCCGTCGCCAATAAACTTGCTAGACTGCTTGTCTTTGAATAATTACAATTAGCAACACAGAATATAACCGTTTTTTAAAACAAGTTAAACTATTTGATATCCAATATAGAAAATATCGATTATTTAAATATAGAAAAAAAGTGTGATATTTCGAAGGGGTGATTCGTTGAAATCACTTTTCACGCACAAACAAGTATGGGAGTAGAAAGTGGGCCTTCGGTTTACTTTCGGCAGCCTCACAACCCTAGCTTCCCTGATTTTGTCTTTTAGTCCTCACATTCAATGAGCATGGTTTCTGACAAAGGGGGAAGAATTGCTGTTTTTTGGGTGGAAATCTATCCATCTAACACTTATCGTTGGCTAGTTTTTTACCTTGAAGTAGTTTTTTAGTGGCTTCATGCCTTGTCTGGAGCGACTTCCATTAAAATAAGAACTGATTATCTTAAATTCCATGCGAAACATGTGTGAATTAAGTAATTGAAATTCCAATATAAATATTTTGTCTTTTCGCGTTTCTTTTATGCACCCGTATGGACAATATGAAGGCAAGTTTTGATGTTTTCTAAAAAGGCTAGTTGGAATGTTTAAACTAGACGCCCTACTATATAAAAGATATCATCATTGTTCATTACATTTAACATGGCAGATCATTCCAATTGTAACGCCAGAATGAAAATGGACGGCATGTCATAGAGATCGAGGCAACTTTTCTGTCCCTACCTTGCGGGGTTTAAACGATCGTATTAACATAGTATTGATATTAGAGTTTACCGGCAGGATTTATCAAATGTAATTGTAGAACCAGAGATAGTATTTTCTGAAGTGTCTCAGTCTCTGTATCCATTATATTGATTTCTTAAACAAAAATTATATATATATATATATATATATATATATATATATATATATATATTAGTACTTCATGTACCCACATAAAATATTATAAAGAGATATAATTTTTTATGTATCAGTTTTCAGTATTTACTTCAATAGTGCTCGATACGTAAGTAGAGCTAGGTAGTGAGCAATGAAAATATATATGGCAATCAAGCTACACAGAGGCTCCCGTGTTTCATCCCCGGGGGGAATCGTCAGGCTAAATGCATGGAGTTATTTTTGTCAGGTGTTTTTATATACATGGCTTTCTAGTTAACCAATCAGATTCTTTGTTGTTCCCTCAGCCTTTGTTCGCGGGAAGCCCAACGATTGGCTGAGGGAACAACAAAGAATCTGATTGGTTAACTAGAAAGCCATGTATATAAAAACACCTGACAAAAATAACTCCATGCATTTAGCCTGACGATTCCCCCGGGGATGAAACACGGGAGCCTTTGTGTAGCTTGATTGCCATATATATTTTCATTGCTTACTATATATATATATATATATATATATATATATATATATATATATATATATAATGTTCAAAGTCAGACGCCTCCACAGTCCACACAAACCATTGAAGCCACAGATCGGAAGCCTAAGACTCAAAGTTTCGCCCCCTTTTGGCTAATAAGTAGGACACATAAAAAACTCAGGATTCTGAACGGGACTCACTTGTATGCAGAAGGGGGTAAAAATACCCTTCGTGAAACTAAAATTTCTCTAATGTTTCAAAATTTTAACAATAAGTAATAAATATTCTGTAAAGTTCGTTTCTCTGGTGTATTTTAAAGAGTTTTAGGGGGTTAATATGTGCACAACATACAATTTAAAAATTCAAATATTTCAGATTTGCATTGAACTATATCCATTGAGAAACATGTTCTATATAGTATTTTTGCACGCTGCAATTGTTGTAAACATATGCGTTATAGAAACATCAGTACTGTTAGATGAAAATGTCAACAACATAATTGGCGAAATCTGTGAGATGTTTCTGGAAACGAAATATAGCGTTGCCGGTAGAGTTGAGTAAATTATCGCCGTTAAGAATGTAAAAAGCGGTTAAACAACATTGAAATACGTCTGATTAAATTGTAAAAATTGCAATTGTAAACTAGAAATGTTTTGTAAAAAATCATATGTATCCACATCATTTCTTTCTTTTAACAACATAAACCTAAAGGCCTTTTCGTAGACCAGAATCGGCATGAATTTGGAACTACTAATTTCTACGCAACGCTAATTGACGCATTTGAATAGAATATAACTTGAACACAGATCAGTAACTTTCTTATAAACGTATGAGACCATTACGTCAAATGAACCGATTTCATTTTATTAACTTTACTTTTTCACAAGCTTCTTCTTCTTTCGTGTGAATCAGATGATTCTGATGTTGGCATTAGTTTCCCCAATGTTTTTCTAGTTAGAAATCTTTCTGGAAAGACATTGAGTACTTACGAGAAGGACCGCATGAAGGTTGCCAACACCCCTAAGTGAAAGTGTTACTGTGGAACCGACTGGATTCAAACTTGGAACACCCAGGTGTTCATTCCTTGTCGATATCCAGTTAACCACCGTCATCTCCTCTTCACAAGCTGAAATATTCTTTAAACGAGGCAATCTAAAGGGACTGAGTAAAAAAATCGAACATGCGTCGGCCGGGAGTCGAACCCGGGTCGTCTGCTTGGGAGGCAAACATGCTCACCGTTACACCACCGACGCCTGCCTTGAAAAGAAGCCATTATTTCATATTTTCTTAATATAATACTTTTTCCCTTTTATCGAATCGATATTCCGGTTAACGTTACAGTTTCTTTCTTCTGCCCAAAATGAAGATTTAATCAACATTCGCGATCATTGATTATTTTAGTGACTGTGAAATTCCAGAAGAGAAAAGCTATATTTGGCGCTCATCTGAGATGCGTATCGACGCACAAAACGATTTAGAAATTCTCTACAAGTGAGGAACAATCCCGCGGGACGGAAAAAAACCCTTGGATTTCTCTAAATATCAGCGGAACGAAGCACATACGGATATACATCAGATTCACCAATTTAAAGGATATTTAAAACTAAAGTGTGACATATAAACTGATTGAGATATTTTGAAAAGTCACACATTGGAAACGTTGGCGGAATGGCAATAATAAAGAGAATATTTTTTATTAAATATTTAGAAAACCTTCACAACGCAAATTATTAGTTTTTAAAATAAATAATTTATTTACCGTAAAACATTTTTTTTTAACTTGATGCACACAGCCATATCAACATTTTCGTCCATGAAATCAAGACGAATTTCAACCTGATTGCAATAAGGTTGTCCCAGTCAGGAAGAAAAAAAATGAAGAAAAAGAAAAAAAAATATGCTTATTCTTCTGAAGATGGTATATATTACCGAAAGTACTCAAGTCCCCCCCAAATGCTTTTAAGGTAAATAAATCATTTATTTTAAAAACAAATAATTTACGTTGTGAAGGTTTTCTAAATATTTTATAAAAAATATTCTCTTTATGATTGAGATATGTTTTAGTATATACATGCATACACATCTAATATACTTCTGTAAGATGCATATTAATAGGAAAGCGAATAAAAGTGAAAGTAATATGTTCTTAACCAGATAATGAATATGTCTGATTGTAAAAATATCAACAAAAAAATCAAAGAATTATCAGATCTTAATGAAGTTTTTATTGACTGTCACTATTTAGTATTTATTTTATTAAAACACTTTATAGGCATTCAAATTATGGCCCAACGCGCGAACAATTTTATGGGAGCTGGTGCTCCCCGTTACATTTTGCAATTGTACCAGACTTAACGCTGCAATTTAACAAAAATATTAAAAATAGATAAATAGCAAAATGTCAGTACGACTATTTGACAAAATTGTTATGAAATCCAGGCGTTGATGATTACGATCCAGATTCAGGAAAGGTCAGTTTAACTGTCACCCAAGGTCCGTTTAAAACTCAAAACACTGACAATATCGCTAAATATGCCTCTCTATCTCCCCCTCTCTTCCCTCTCTCTCTTTCTCTCTCTCCCTCGGAAGAAAGTGAAATACAGCCGGCTTTCGAATATGCACGGGACTAGACGCATGTTTTAATATGCTCGCCGAACACAACTAAAATTCATGTTTTTTAAATGTTAATTTTTCGGCAAAAAAATATTTTCATATAAAAAGTAAAATAATTTGTTCTATTATAAAAGAAAGCTTTCTTTTGCAGCCCAGTGAGCAGATAATTAATTCTCTGGAGATAATTAATTCTCTGGAGATAATTAATTATTTGGAGATAATTAATTCTCTGGAGATAATTAATTATTTGGAGATAATTAATTCTCTGGAGATAATTAATTATGTAGAGATAATTAATTATGTAGAGATAATCAATTTTCTGGAGATAATTAATTCTCTGGAGATAATTAATTATGTAGAGATAATTAATTCTCTGGAGATAATTAATTATTTGGAGATAATTAATTCTCTGGAGATAATCAATTTTCTGGAGATAATTAATTCTCTTTAGATAAATAATTATCTGGAGAGAATTACTGACGCCGGTTAACGCAGCATACAAGCCGACGAAATACCCAGACTGGTATGAACCCCTTTATGCTAAATGAGATGTGCCTATTGTTGTCAGTCTGGGAACTTGGTACCGTGCATGGAGTATAAGAGTCCTTTAAAAGACGTCCTCGCGGCGCGGATCACCAAGTCAAATTGTTCGGCAGTGACTTTCGTTCAAACGATGATTGCTAACTGACGATTACCGTTTCAAAGATCGCTTTCGGCAAACGACTTTGTTACAGAATTACTTCACCCTATCTCTTCATTTTAACGAGGGAAATATGTCTCCATCGTTACAATAAAATAATGCCATAACGGTGTACATGAAATATTTGGTCAATCCATCAATGCATTTCGACCATTGGAACGGTAAGATGTATTTCCTCTTAAAATGACGGAGATAAAATAATTTAAGTGATTAGAAAATTACTTTCTAAAAATAAATATTTTATATTAATATTCATTGATTAATCAAATATTAGAATGAGATAATTATCTTATTTTTGGTGTTTTCTACAATCCAGGTCAAAATCATTGTTTGATTTAAAAAAAAAGTATTTTTATTCTTATTGACCTTCCTTACATATAAAACCTTTTTGTGTTATTTAATACCAACCTATTGAAAACGATCTACTGTAAACGATAAGTGAAACACGAGCCATTATTTTCTGGTGTTATGCATTTGACAACGATATAAGTATGTAATTACATTTATTAAGTGCGATTGGATTACACGCAGTGTAGACGATTCCATAGTACCTGCTAGTATCCATTAGGCCGATTCTGTTCGTCTACACTATCTGTTTGGTTTTAAATAATGTTAATCATGATGGCAATCAGACTGTAACACAACCCTACTGAAAGGTACCCAGTAAACCTAAAAAGGAAACAAAATCCAATAATGTTATGGAATCGAGATTTCTTTTACAAATTCAGCTGCAAAAGTAATCACTTGAAATAATCGAAATTTGAGAATATAACTTAAATGCTAGCAGAATGGCCGTCATCATTCCTGGGATGGAATAGATTCAAAAATGAAGAACGTCTCTTGTGTCTTCGTTCCAGAAAAAGCAAAGCTGTTTTTAATCGGATTATTGTCAACGAAATAATTGTGCTTGAATCATGGGAATATTTCCCATCGGCATAAGAAGAACCGTTCGTAACAATTTAGTCTAAATTGAAAAAGGAAATGCATGGATAAAGATTAAAATAGACAGAGAGAAAAATAATTATTGTTAGTGGCGTCCGCCTTGTCTCCGTTCATTCGTCGGTAACACTGTCACATTTGAATTTGAAATTGTGCTTTTATCTCTGAACTCGCAGACTTAATATATATCTCACATCCTATTCTTACGAGGTATTGTCCGTCGGACTGTTTGCCACGCGTAATCTTGAAATAGCATTTGCATCGCTCTGTCATGCTTACATTTTAAATAGCATTGTCATCGGTAAACGCACAGATTGGATGAGCGCAGTTTAATGGTATCCATTCTTGTCACAAACTTCTTTAAATTCAACGGAATTATTCAATGGAATTCCTAGCATTTGCCCAAAGATGTTTGGCATTATTCAACATTGTGTGATGGACATTTAGAAATCTTTCAAGGACAAAATCTAAATATTTCTTTTTATTTATATAAACGTGTTTTTCAATCAGATAAGCACTAATTTATGAGTAATAGACTTTTTCCATAGTAAATGGCCAACATCGATATTGCTTATATGACATTTCTCATGTATCTTGCTTGATTAATTCTAAACAAGTGTTGTAGAATAAAGACTGTTCATCAATCAACTGGCTTTGAAATAGATCAATCCGATTTATATCCAATTTCACTTGACTGGAAATGAAGTAATGAGATTGAGGTTATTCGGGTTATTCAGAGCACCCTTCTAATTTTAATGGTTAGTTTTACAATGTTCCGGCTGATATAACCTCCGATATTCTTTAAGTGCACGTTTTCAAACTTGCTAATCTTTATGTGTAAATCAGAAACATATAATGAATCTTGATAAGTAAGCAACGCTAATCAACCTTTATTTAATTGTTACTTCGAATAATACAAATTACATATCTTCATCGAAAAACAAATCCGAGACAAGATTCCACGACGTAAGCGGCTACTGTTAAATTAGGGGCTATATTTATACGGGCATCCTGAGTGGGGAGGTTTTAAGCGAGAAGTTTGTGTATATTAAATTTAAATTTCGACATGTTGGTACCGTCGGGAAAACAGGAAGCAGGGAGGGAATTACAAAGGCAAGCAATTCGAAGAAATAAGCTGTTAGAGTATAAAGCTTTCCGACATCTGTAGTAGAGGGGTGAGAACTTTCTGCTCGTAGGGTTGGTCAGTGGTATTTACGTTGAAGTGGGAACAAGTCCAGCAAGTTTGTCGGAGCACATTCCGTTGAAGTACTGGGCAAACAAACTCAGAGATGCATAATCGTGGCGATGTGACAGTGGTTTGAGCTTAGTAGACAGTATAGGACCTATTATGTTAAAAGCTATTATTTAGAACTTTTCTAAGAAAGAAATACTAGTTGTTCGGTCATCAGCCCAGATATGTCAACAATGCTCTATGCATAGACAAATGGTGGCTTTGAACATATATACTGACAGGTGTGTGAAGTTATTGATGTTTTCAGTGTCAGTCATTTTTTTCTATGAAGTTTGCGTCTTCCATATATCCTCTGTACTCTGAACTACCTTCTTTCATCGATTTATTTACGCCTAAAATATTCAGACTTTCGTAAATAAAATGTTCTTCAAAATCTAACATACCAGCTATTTCACCATACTCATATAGGTTCCTTAACCCTAAACCTAACTCATTGAATTTTATATTCAATATATGAAGACTTTGCAACTTTTGTTTATTTTAATCCCTCTTAGAGACTAACCATAATGCTCCTTTTGTTATGTATCTTCGTAATTTAGTAGATGTGTCTTAAAGCTGTCGGGTTGAAAAAAATCTTGAAGCTGGACGCTGAAGAAATGATGATGATTATTGTGATGATGATAGCTATCCCGCATGGAATTTGTTAGCGCTGCAATAGTAAAAGAAATGTATATCTGGATGGCAAAGCTATTGAGGTTGTTCAGAAGTTTTGTTACCTTGGTGATACCATTGGAGCACAGGGTTTTACAGGTGCTAGTGTGATTGCAAGATAATTCACTTTACTCTGCAGATGCTAAAAGCCTTTTTAGCGATAAACAGTGCATCATCGCACACTCTACAGAATGACTTAGTAACTCACTCAACAAAAAAGGATGTAAACCAAAGTTTGTCTGACCAATAGCCCGACTTTCGCCATTTGTACAATTAAAGCAACCACAGTACATTTTCGAAGTTCCTATCCAATGTACAACACTTCAGAACAACACACCAACTTGCTAGAACCGTATTCAACGTGAACTCTACATGCATTCAAGCTACATTGGCTCTGCTTTATATTCGATGAAATATATTTTATCAACATCAGTTTTTTATAACAACGGATGTGCTTATTTGCGTTGTAGAAAGATTAAACATAAGAAATCTTAAATGGCGTATGAAAAGGAAATCTCCATTAATAATTAGATGATGTTAGAACAGAAACTAAATTAACGTGTGTGCAGGAAATAACGTTACATACTGGAAGTCGGGAGTGATTTGATTTTACCTCTTTAGCTTGTGTCTGTATGAGAGAACAGATGCGATTCGAGATTTTATTTCCAAATTTCCCTTGAGAACTACGGGAAATATGTAATATTACTTAATATATAATATTACTGTAAGTAAACCGCGATTTAAAATAAAAAATGAATAAAAAACGAGAAGAATATTAAAACTTAGATTGTGTGCTGTTAATTTTGTTAATATTTAACAACTATTTTGACGACGACTGCAAAGTAACGAAAGAAAAAGATTTTACACTAACACGACTACATACAAATTAGAAGAAGATAACAAAGAAAGGTGGACAGAATCTAGACAGAACGGACTACAGCTCATAGGAACTATGTTTACTTCTCCAAGACTCAGACCTCACAACTAATTGAGCTTTTGCCAACCTGTTAACAAAACACATCTGTCCTGGAGATGCGCCGGGGATTTGTTGGGATGTAAGAATTTCCGACCATCGCTTGACTTCGAGGACAAAACCACTCATAAATATACGTAGACACACAGAATAATATAAAACTACATCGTTCTATCTCTTGAAATAAACATTTATGCAACTTGGATATTTTTCAAAAATAAGATAATCTGCTAATAGAATTAAATGAAATAACATTTGGAGATTAAATATATTTACTTAAACCCTAAATATTATTTGCCTTAGCGAATTGACGTTACCATGAGCTGCCAAAAATCACTTAAAATAAAAACTCAAGAGATATCCGATGCTACTTTTTATAATATGCGTATATGTTGTGTGTGTGCGTGTTTGTGTATCTGTGCTATATATTAAATGTAAAATTTAACATGGTGATACGATCGTATTGGAAAAATAAAACATGTATTAAACGAGTAACTGGCAGATAAGTTCAATGAATGACATACAATCTTTTATTCATAGCAAGTATTATCTTCCTTCCAGTGTTTGTGTGTATACACAATTATTTTACCTTGAAACAAAAACAGTCTATTCTTATTCTCATGATTAGTGTCGTTTCTCTTAGAAGCGGTATTGCCATGCTACTCATAAGATGTTTCTGGATGTTCCCCGCACAATAACCTATTCTCTAGGAAATACATTTGAACTTATTCCCCTTCAAAATCCTAGCCTCCAAACCAAGATCATGCATAAATCTAGTTGTTTCAAAACTCGTGAAGTCTGTACATAATTATATTAAGCTATTTCACAAATGTCAGACCTTTTGACAGACTAAATAACAGTCAGCCTATTTACGTTCTATCATTGATAAGACTAATACATATTTAATGAGTGGCAAACGTGATTTGCAAGTATTATCGTAAAATGCACTGAGTACCAAAGAAAAATAATTAATTTTATCTCTATCTCACCTCAGCAGAAGGTTAAAACAATCTATGCCAAAATCTGGATATAATTTATTTAAATTTAAAGAAAAACCTCGAGTTTTTTAAATGAATATATCAACCGCAGGTGTCGCTTTCTCACTCTTTAATTTAAGGCGTGGAATGAAAATGTTTATAATATCAGATGAGTCTCATCTAGATATGTCAGCCTTTACTTTTAATTCTTTCTGTCTTTATTTCGCTTTTTTAAAGCTTAAGTCTGTCTTCTACGTTTCCATTTGAAATTTAATTTTTGAATATGTCTCAGCTGTCTAGACAAAGGTCCGTCCGTGAGTATGTCGGTTTGAACTAATCACGCTGTAATTAAGCACTCAGATTGAATAGAGAGACCTTAAGAATACACGTTAATTGTTTTTGTTAAAAATAATTACATACATCGAACCATGAATACTAGTTACTTTACGGGGTTTTCAAAAGTTGAAAAATTATAAGTAAACTATGTTGTATATTGTAAATCGATCGAAGAGTAAATGTTGTCGGCCTTTGACGTCAAGATCGATAAGGTAAACGTCAGTAGTGCTTTTGCGTACGTGGCGAGATCCTATGGATCATGCATATGACAAACTTGGGAAGGATATTTGGGGTACATAGATATGGCGATTTAACATCACGATACATGATATATTCTCTGGTCAGCGGTCACTGGACGGAAGAGAAGATAGACAAAGGAGGAAAGAGTGACTCCAGGGATTCTCAAGTTAGTTATAGAACTACACAATCTATTTAAAAAGAATGAACATTAACTAAATTAAATTACTTTCTATTTTTTCGCTTTTCCTTCTTAGAATTTTCCCCGAGATATTTACATATGAACAGTGTTAGAATAAGCGATTATTGCTGGGGAAAATTATTCCAAATTCAACAAATAAACACTTACATCATAAAAAACATGTTTTTTCACCTCTGTATAATTTTGAAATGATGGAATAATTAAATTTCCTGAGAGCCGACGTTTTTTTACATTGTTTATGTCTAGAAAAATCGAATGAATGTTGACTTTTGTTGACTGCTTGAAATATTTGCTGTCTGGAAAAGGTTTTCTTCCTGATGAATCACCACTTATTAAGACGAAAAGTAACTCGAGGATGAAAGTTAATTTTATGAATTGATTCACAGTGGTATAATGATTAATACTTACAGAGATTTGAAAATAAATTGAATAAAAAAAAATGTTACTTATGATAGTGGCTTAAAGCAAGTAAATTTGGAGATTTGATTTGAAAAAAGACCCTGTTGTAATCAACATGGAAGTTGTCTTGCGTGAACGTGTTCAACAGATGTCAAGTTCTTGGAAGCAAAATTTGTTAAATGAATTCCGTTTGAAGTTAGTCAATTAGAACAGAAATGTTCTTTGTAGATTTTGGTAGAAAATTAAATTTTTCCTGTGAATTTCTCACAAAGAGAAACCAGAAAGTGTGGATTTTTTTTTATTGATAAAGCCATAATTGATTTGCTAGGCTTTAGTTAAAATTAACGTTTCTATCGCTTAATGAACAGCTAGGATAAACACATTTAATTTTAGATTTGCCTAAGCATTTCTATAAGTAGACATGTCCGTCGGACATCTGTCTTTCTTTTGAAGTCTCACAAGATATAGTTTTACATATATTTTGATTGGGTTGGCCATGCTTATTAAAGAAAGAAATTTGTATCAAAATTAACAAAATGTTAATATCTATTTATATGAATAATTGTAAATGTTTATCTATTTATATGAATAAATGTCAATGTTTTTCTATTTATATGAATAAACGGTAAAAATTTGTCTTGTGTCTACAACAAACTTCTGAATAAAATATTTATTCTTAAACATTTTTATTTAAATTATTACTAGCAACGAACTTTGCGAACTTGTTTTGATTTCATTGAACAGTTAGATTGAAATGCGATTCAGATAATGGAGCCTCACATCAGTGAGGGGAGCGATACGCAAAAAAGACGCCGAGAGAAAGACCTTGCAACGGCTCTTATTCTCTCCTGATGACTCGTCATTGTCTGGAGGCTGAAATAGAGTATTCCACCAGTAAAATAGCCGAGTAAATATATATATACAAGTCCACAAGGTAAGTTTTTTTTTCAAACAATCATATCTTCTGTTGTCAGCTCACTTCATAGCGAGTTTCTGCTACTGTTCCGGTAGCTAGTTTCATTCTAGTAACGAACTTTGCGAACTTTGCGAAGCGATAAAAAGCTGGCAAAGCAAGCTAGTTTACAATAAACACTAAGTTTAAAATATGTTATGACTATGATTGTATTCGTTTACATTGTGTAACCTTTTTATCAACGATTAACATGAAGTCGATTAATACCTCACATAAAAGCTGTTTTCGAAGCTTTAATGAAGAATCTTTCTAAACAATATTTCTATCCTTAAAAGATGTTTCACGTCAAAATACCTTATTGTTTATTTCTAACAGTCATTTTTGTTTATGTATAAATCTGTCCTTAAATAGGTTACTCACCCTCTATGTTATTATCGATATATCATATACGGTTAATTCAAACGAAGTTACTATTATAGCATGTTGATTAATTCAAATGTGATAGCATTAATGTCGTCTTAGTATTACATTCAATAAATCTTAAGAAAAATAAACAGGAAGTAAACTGTTCAAATATTGTAAATCACAGTACGCTTGATTTTACCCCAACATTTTCTGTCAATTATCACCAAGAAAAACAACGTTTATTTCGTTTACACGTATGTCTGTACTCAATTGACTTTTCATATCATTTCGATGAAAAACTTTGCCATATAAACCGACAGAAAGGAACAAAGAAGCAAACAGTTCAAAAAGGGATGAATGAAAAATAAAAGTTGTATTTAAAAATGTTATATAATGACGGACGTTACTTGTGGGATTATACCAACCTTTATGAGAGTGTTAGATAATGGCCCTGGAGAGATGGACGCATCTGTGGAAGTCGGGGTTGACTTGCGCAAATTAAAGCGGGGCAGTCGAGTGAAGAACAAGGCTGGTTCTCACCGTCGGAGCTTGCAGACATGACAAGGTTACCGAGTGATGAGACATGAGTTCAGAGAGGTCAATCTGCAGCTGTGAAGGGCTGGCCCTGCGTGAGAAACGAAGGGACCTGTGACGTCACTTTCTCTCGCGAAAAGCGAATTTGAGTCAGTCTGGTTACGTAGGGCGAACTGTAAAGACGTACGATTCTAATGTAGTGATACAGATATTTCCCTAAAGGGAAGACAGGCGCAAGGATCCTTCTCCCTCCTCTCTCTAGGAATAGTTAGGAAAACATTAATAATCTAACTACGATATTCGTAAATCTCTCTCTCTCTCAACGATAGCAAAACACCTCCACGGGCAATAGAAACTGCCGCCGAATAAAAAAGCAATTAAAAGAAAAAGATTGTTGTCTTATGAAGCGAGAAAGGTCTTTTGTTACAGACAGCTCACGGAGATGGCCACTACAGTGCAAAGGCGAGGAAGGTGCTCAACCACTAGACGACAGAGCAAACAGAGAAGATGCGAAGGTATGAATTATTTAAGGGGCTATACAAAAAATATTCCTGCACATACCGTTACATGATTGCGTGTTTTGTATCATTTGACTCTCCGGTTATATAAGAAAGCTATAGAAAGCTAAACGATTATAATTTATTGTAACTAAAACATAGAATTATGGGAATTTGTGGGGAAAAAGTAAATAAAAAGAATTAAGGAAAAAAGAAACCCCCCACTCATTCATAGCCTGTATCTCTTCTCCTCTATAAATGGATCGTACCAATTCAGTTAATATTCTCACAGGCATTATCTGATGTCTGTTAAGGGCCAAAAGCAAGATTGAACTTTCGTTACAACCCAGTGGTGTGGCTGTCTAAAGTGGCCGGAATGAAAATACGAACTCGGGGTTTAGATAAAACAATTATATTGGAGAAAATATATTACAACAGAGATACAAGAGTGGTGGTAAGTCAGTCTTGACTGCTAGTATAGGCTAGGGTTTACTCAAGGTATTTAATTCCCTCCTACCGCAGAAATATGTGACACAAGGTCGGGAAGGTGGGGAGATCAAGCCAGCGCCTCTAAAGAAAGAGCACGCTGACCTAGCAAAAATAGCTTGAGCAACCCCGTCGGCATTCCCCGGGAAAAGCCCCCAGGCAGAAAGCAATAAACTTACTACTACTCAAAAAGGGAAGGCAAAGCCTTGGAGGTACACCTCTTAGGAAAACCCAGGACAGTATACCTCAGCCCGGCAGATAAAAGGCCACCGAATTGGCCCACTTCCTGCCTGACTGATTGTCGAGAACGAATCCTCGACTGGTATTACCTTACTCCATCACGACGTCCACACTCAACCGAAGTTAAGGAGAGACTGATCGGTCTGGGGTTTACTCAATACTTAGGAGCAGGTGAATGGAAGACTCCAAAGTTCGTTATAAGTAAGGTATCATAACACCCAGCTTAATTGTGCAAGCCTAATTTCTTTCTATTTTACTGTATCTTGTATTTAATTCTGTGGTTAAAATGAAGTTTTTGCTGCACAACTCATCACTGCGAATGCCCCTATAAATATTATCTCTAAGTTACAGTAGCTCCTTACGTTGTTGGGTTGAATATAATTAAACAAAAAAATGATCTTTTTAAAAGATATATTCTGCGATAGAAAATTCTATTTCGAAGCAGTATTTGGACCATAATGTACTGAAATAATGTTGGAAACGGAATTTTTTTCAAATGTAGGTTAGAATAAGTATAAAAGTATAACATTCATTAACATTTTGAGATTTGATTAGAGCTAACGTGACAATATATGACGTCACGGATAGTAAATCGGAAGTTTCACGTAGTGAAGAAAATAGTAAAATCGTTCTCTTTGTCTGGCGGGCTGGTCGGATTCAGACGTCATTTCAAAGCTATATAACCGCCCACCCGGGCAGTGTGGGAGAAAGAGTTTATGTAACATGTATGTAATTTTACAACTTTCTGTAAAATATAACATATTAAAGATCATGATGCCATAGTGCAAGAATGTTGTTTGCGTTTTTCAATTTGTACATCCGTCTAGCAACGAGGAGGAAAAGAAAAAAACAAGGCAACAGCATCGCTGCTATCATTACAGAGAAAAGAACTCTGTTTCTGATGCTGGATCACTATACCAACGTCGTGTCAACTAACAACACAACTGTTTACCTGAATTCTGATGACGATCGACAATCTATTGGTGTCGACAGAATTCCACATCTGAGGATAGACCGCTTTTTAGTGCTGTAACGTTACAATGCGTGGACGTATCTAAACATGTTGTTTCAAACTAAAACCTGATATACCGAAGTGAATACTATTTGGAGTTTAAGAGTGACAGGTGACAGACGGACAGAGCATCTCTAGTAAGTGTGTAGACGCAACTAAAATGATCACAGCGTATCAATGCGTGTGTTTATTGATATAAATATATTTAAACTTTAGCGTGACAGACTAACGAACAGATGTTCCAGCAGGCCGAAGGAGATTCTTGGACGCATTATTAGGCACTCATTTTTATAAATAATCCATTGTGTGAATCTACTTAGTGATACGCATTTAAGCATATCAATGCGTGTATTTTCCTCGTGTACAAGTCATTAGTGAATGAGTTGCTTCAGTGTAGACTACACCACAGTCGGCTTAACATCCACTGTCAACAAATACATGTTATAAACCATTCTAATTCATCATTTTTAATCGTCTACATATTCTTCAACATTCAGCTAGCAATGCACACATTTAAGTAATTATTATCCTCGAGTGACTTTCCACCTTGATAAATAGTAACAGATTAGTTAAGACATCATATTATCGTTTCTTTTCCTAATGTGTCTTGCGATGAAATTATAAGACGATAATTCTGACGCATTCTTAAAACAAACCAGAAAGAACAAATATCCGCCAACATTATATTTGTTTGTTTTTATTAATGAAAAATACGCCATAGAAAATGCGGGTAAAATACTTAAAACAAACTGATCATTTTGTTGGACAAGCAATCAGCAAATAAACCTTTTGCGTGCGTAGGAATGCACCAGGGGAAAAGAGCCGAATCGTCTCCATCTTGACAACAGAGACGAAAGATGAGAAAATGAAACTATGATTGGAAATGCGTTAAGTAGTCTTTCACGGTGTTATTTTTCGTTGGCGTTCTGCCATCACGCTTTACCTTCTTTATTTCTTGTCTTTTTTCTTTCGGTAAAGAACACCGTCTTTTCTCAATAAAAGCTTCAATACAACAGTTCTCATAAAATAACAGAACACCTTCGAAAATCTTTCAGAACGCATATCAACGTTTCGCCTAACTCTTATGAAGGATTTTTCGAAAGTGCAAGTCGATAAAGTAGCAAAAGTCGAAAGAATTTGATTTTCTCGTTTTTTTCCACTTTATCGACTTGTATCTCTTCAAAAATATTTTGTACAGTTAAGCGAAACGTTAAGATGTATTCCTGAGTTTTGTATCTTTTATTTTCCATTGTATCTCCCGTAAACAACTAGACTGCTCGATGGTAAAAACAAGAGCAGGATAGGCGTTTTATTTAATACTATACACTTAATAGTCCATTGAAGGTCACTGAGTTTCTCGTACTTGTTTTTAACACACCAGCTAATGAAATCGGTCTATCAATGGACGCAGTTTTGTTTTCGTTAGCTTTTGTTTGAAGAAATCATCAGAGTCCAGGAACAGGAAACCTCTCATGGACTCTTCGCTATAATAGTGTGATGAAGAGTGGGCAATCAACATGTCCCCCACTGTCCACCTACCACAAAGCCAATTCAACAGCAATGGGCAGCGGGTGGCCTCAACTCATTGAACTTCTCAAACTAATCCAACTTATACTTTTAACTACGAACACGTTAACTAGTATTATATCATGAGATCACCACCTATTCATTAAAACATCGACCTATTCAAAGGATACTGACCAGATATTCTCCTGTTATAGTATTAAGGAAATGCTCGGTTGAGATTGTCCCTGTCATCTCCAAACTCTATAACAAATATCTGGCTGAATCTTGCTTCTCTAAAATTCTGGAAAACTGCCTCTGTTGTACCAGTTTTCAAAAATTCGGAAGCAAAAAACTGACCCGTAAGATTATCGCCCCATTAGTTTTCTCCGACCGTTCGCTAAAATATTTGAATTATTAATCAATTAAGAGAGAGTGGATCATCTTGAAAATACTAAACCCCTCTCTGACTAACAGTATAGATTATAACCATCTCATCCGACTGCAGATATCCTAGCAGTAATCTCAGAACATATATACCATGTAGTGGATGGGTTAAGGGAATATAAGCCGGTAGCGCAAGATATTACCAAGGCCTTGACAAGGTCTGATATGAAGGTTTTCGAAGAAAATCAATCCATACGGTATTACTGAACGGATATTTCATATAATCAGATTTTCTCTAACTAAAAGAAACATCCTTATCGTTCTCAACGACTGTACATCTAATGCGAATTATATTATTCCACACCTTCAAAAACGACCTACCTGATTAAATCGACATGCGATGGGTGTATCCTATACCCACAAAAGCAAAGCAATCCTAGGTTTATAGTCGCTCGTCTGTAGAAAAATGGGGTAAAAATTGGATGGTAACGTTTAATGCCAACAAGACAACACTCCATTCCTATAACAACTATATATAACACTCTTCATGAGAGTTCAACGCTTAAATTTGTATCTATGACGCTTTCTAGCAACGTGAAGAGGAATAACTACATATAAGATGATGCCAAGTTTTCCGACACAAATTTAGGCTCGCTCTACCTGGCTGGAAAACTTGCCATGCCTGTTGGTGTCCTATATCTTTATAAAGTTACAATTCGCCAGTATCTGTGTCGTAGTGTGTCCACATCTTTGCTGATGAATAAACCATTAGTCTCTACCTAATGGACAGGGTACAACAAATGTCAAACCTAATGGTTCCAACACTGGCTGGAAAGGTGCAGTTCATATCGTACTGTCACAATGTTGCATCCCTGTCCTTGGTTTATAAATACTATCACGGAATGTGATCCGTTGAACTTACTGCACTTGTACCCCGAACGCGAACACTCCCCGACTAACAGCAAAATCCCATCCCTTCTCTGCATAGGTCCCTAGATTTGAACTTTAATGGCTTTGGAATTCTTTCGCTACTGCTTGTTTCCCCGACCGTTCCAACATAATACGTTTTCAGGGTGAGCAAAATCAATTTCAGTGGTCACATTTGATGCTACCAAGAAAAAGCTTCTTTTCTTTATACGAGTATACAAAACCATTCAAACTACTTATTGTCATGGCCGATAACACCTTTACCGAGAGTACAACCTTTAAAACCCTCGGCTTAACATTCTCAGGCAACAGGAAATGGAATAAATACATATCAGATGTAGCCAAGACTGCTGCAAAGAAGGAAGTATCCCATCTCCCGAGATAGAAAACTACACACATATTGCTGCGTCCTTTACCTCTATCAAAATACCATTCGCTTGTGTATAGAGTATTGTTGTCACCTCTGTGTTGGTGTATAAACCACTAGCTATCTCTCTGTTTAATAAGTTGCAAAAACATCATAACCTAATAGGCCCTGCACTGTTTGCCAAGTTCCTACATCAGCCGCATCGCCGCAGTTCTGAATCCCTGTGCTCGTTTTACAAGTCTTCCACTGAATGTGCTGTGTCGAACTAACCGTATTCGTAGCATTTCAATGAATATAACCCAAACCCACTTTACTAGCCGCAAAATACTGCCCCTTCTCTGTAGCTGTTTTCAAATGCCGGATGATTTAATACTCTGATCGCTTCTTTTTCACAGATCGCATTTCTATGGAAATCCCTCCCTGTTCATTGTTTCACCGACCGTGCAAACTCGCAAAAATGTAAATGTAATGTAAACAAACATCTTGTTGCCCAACTACCCGACCATCTTGGCCACCTATAAACCTGGGCCCTATCACTGAACCCCCATTACTCGTTTATGGCAATATGCCTTGTTTGAAGTAATAAAAGTAAACAAAAATCTCTTTGAGCAAATTGTTGTAGAAATTCATCTTTAGATTCACTTGCATGTGATTATCTTTTTCGCTCGCATCAACGTATCTACGAAGCGTTCTTCTTGGATGGTACGGCGCGGTTGTCACGTGACTAATTTAAAATTCTTTGCAGAAATCTATAAAATTCTTCGTCTGTATATTGAGTTACATTATCACGAATACCAAATCTTGTGAGGATTAGCTGCGAAAGTTTTATACAGCTTTTGCACGTGGTTTTCTACATTTGGCTTCTTTTAAACCACTTCGTGAAATTATCGACAACAATAAAGTAATAAACCGCATTCATTGGTCATGTAAGCTTGACCATTACATTAATGCATCTTGGTAAGGGAATTCGAAAGCCAGGCGGTCCCAGGAAAGACGCTATCAGAGTAGAACATCTTTCGGCATCTAGGTACCTGCACAGTAAAGGCGTAGGTCGAGGGTATTTTCGTTGAGGGGATACAAGTGCAGAAAGTTCCTCGTAGCACATCTCATAGAATTACTTTTAAAATAAATGCGATGCAGTCCTCTCAATCATCAACCAGATACCATCATATTCATGGTCTCTTCATTTTCGGCTACGGTGGTATTTTTTGTTGTCATTGTGTAGCATTCAACAACTTTTACAAGATATTCGATTAATTTATTCAAATCAGGACAATAATTATAACTTATCATGAGGTTTTTAGTTCTTGTTCTTCCGCGATTTCCAGTATAAAAATTAGTCATTATTATTTTTTTTTTAGTGATGCCGATATCACTACCCACTCACCGTATAATAAACGGTTATTATATTTTTTTCTATGATTTGACATTTTATTTTGCCATCTCATTCATTTTTTTCTTTTTTTTTATTAAATAACGCTTTGAATTATCTCTTCAAAGGTTACTAGCAATTCTGTTGCTGTATTGCAAAGTACGTTTTATCTCTATTTCTGTACTTAAGGAAGCAATCAATGTTTCTTCCAGAGGTTCACTAACCTTCGGAACACGCCTTGATCATCCATCTTCGTGTGTTATTTCCTTTGATCGAAGGAATTCATTTGTAAATGTATAATTTGAGGCGAGTGGCAGTATAAACTGGTCGATGCTTCGCTTAGACAAAAACAGTTATAGTAATAGACGATAGTTCGCTTGCAAAATATATCTTTTTACGCATATAAATTTATGAATTATTCTAACTGTAATCCCACATTGGTAATTATGTTAATGATTTCAGCAATCCGTTCTCGTTCTCGTGTTGTAAGCAAATATTTCTTTAATGTGCGGTTGATAAGTCAAATGTCAAACTCTTTACCATTACCTGTATATATTTTTAACACTCAGAAGACAAGTACAATTTCACTTCGTTTCTATGTAATTTAATTAGTGCAAGTCTTAATGAGTTTTTACTCGGATTAAAGTTAGTTCCTAATTCCAGAAAAAACTTGCACTGTTAACACCGTTGTTGGAGGAAACATATTATTGCTGTAGATATGGATTGATCTTTATTTCGACACCTATCATTATTACGTGTTCCAATTATTTAATTGTTGTTTTAAAAAAAATCGCATTTTAAAATATTTAGCTGAAAACAGTAATTTTAAAGTTTATAAACTACTATTATCACATATTTAGTTAAGTAATTTCTCTTTTCCGTATCATATTAAACAATCCTAACGATAAGCCACCACTACAGAATCCAAGTGACTTATCATGGCGTCCATTATCGTTTATATATTCCTGATATATTTCATATTGTTTAAAAGTTCTAAGAAGTTGGCTCTCGCAAGACGGCGCAGCTGAAACATGTATGCACATGTAACCAAAAATGTTTGTATGAATTAAAAAAAATATTCTAAAAAATAGCTCTATTTGTTATTGAGCACTTTTTATAAAAACTTCAATTTTATTTGATTAACATTTAGTAAAGAAAAATGATACATGTACTATATATATATATATATATATATATATATATATATATATATGTATATATGTATATATATGTGTATATATGTATATATATGTATATATATGTATATATATATATGCATATATATATGAATGTATATATATATATATATATATATATATATATATATATATATATATCGAATGCGAGGGCATAATATCAAACAAAAAGATACTGAACTTCGGGATTTTTTTCAGATAAGTATTGATAATTTGTATTATTATTAAGATTATACCCTCTACTTCTATCATCTTGGATGTTGATTACACCACGTGGTTGCTGATGTCATCTCCGACCTTCTTTAAGTGCTTAAACATGGACTCATAGCGCAACAGGTACACTGTTAAATAATGATCAGTACTAAATGATAGTTTTCTAGAAGTTGAAGGTAAATACAAAAAAAAAAATACTTAAGACTTCTCCCCGGCAGACGAAACAAGAGCATTTTAACTCTGTGGATTGAATAAAGAGTTCAGTTCAAATGTAATTTGACAGATATCGGTATTCGACAAGACACGAAAGAAGGTCGAAGATTACACCGGCAGAATTCTTGTGAGAAATACATCGAATATCAAAACAGTAGTCCTAATAATCCAAAAAATATAAAGACATATGAACAATTATTATGGTTAACAGTTACCTAAAGCATAGAAAATAATAACACAAATAAATACGGATTCTTTTTAATGTATTTATTTTTACTCAATTAACATCTTTGGTTTTGGAGCAAAGTCGTCAATCATTTGTTGAAGAACAAATCAGCATTTATCGTAATCAAACATGTCTTAAACCAAGGTAATTAAAATCATCTCTTTACGTTGAGAACAATTGATATTAAAATCCACTACATTCACATATGGTCATCACATATAAACGATTTAGGAGATACAGGCAAATCTACTAATTTATTAATCAGTTAAAATTCCTGTACGAGGTTCTGCGAGAGCGTGGTTCAGTTCAAGTTCCCGTATCAAGTTCTGTCATCTCACAGATAAAACCATTTCAGCTCGCATTCCAATCATCCTAAACCAATGTGTTTAAATTTATCGGAAATTTCTTTTCTTAGGCGTGAATTACCGACATGAATTACATATATGTTTATTAATGATGTGCACGATGCTGTATTATTCATCAAACATAACATAGTCTTAATATGAAACACCAAATTAAAATATTTCAGAAAAAATAGACCGCGCAATTCAAGAAAACATTAAGTTTTTATCATTATTTCATTTTAATATCATATTTCATCGTGATGAAACTTTGAAGACAACGTGCTGTATTTAACAGTTTTATGGAACACGTTCAAAAATTAGTTTTAAAAGAATGCGATGCAAATTATATATGTGATAATTAATTAAGCATGTATATATATACATATATATATATATATATATATATATATATATATATATACATATATATAAAAACCTGACATCGTGATATGGGACAAAAGGGAGAAAGTAGCAACCCTAGTTGATGTCAGTGTCCCTAATGATGCAGGATTAAACAGAGCTGAAAGGGAAAAGATTACGAAATACCAAAGTCTTATATACGACATGAAAAGAAACTGGAATCTTAGGAAAATCTCCATCATACCAGTAATTATAGGAGAGACAGGACTAATGAAAAAGAATTTCAAAAGCTATCTGGCGAGTATACCCGGTGAACCGAGTGCAAGAGAAATACAAACAATTGCACTTAAAGGGACGGTTAGAATCTTAAAAAGATCTCTAGGCTGGAGTATCTGAAATAGCTGGTGAATGTCTGGCATCCGGTAAGATGCCCCATTTCCAGTAAAAACGGAAGGAAAAGTATATTTAAAAAAGCTATATATATATATATATATATATATATATATATATATATATATTAATAAGTAACTAGAACAAATCGAACAAATTGAGATGTAATTTGCAAAAAAGTAAACTTGATTTTATTTTGTTCCTGAAACTCTTCAAGATGTGTGAGGGATTGTATGCGTATCGAATAAAATAACAAAAGCAAGTTACAAAAGAAAATAAGCGAAAATATATTTTGCCACCGTTTTGACTATCATAAGAAAAACATAATCTCCTCTATAATGGGCACTTGTCTGTATGTCTGTCTGTCTGTCTGTCTGTTTGTATGGCCAGCTTCTCCTCAAAAACTATGCGGCGAATTGTCAAAAAGTTGATATCTTCAGCACCGTACAACACCTGGGATCATAATATCTCAAAATTACAACAAAAAAACATGTTGCTGGGGGTCAACGGGGCCAGTCTTCGGCAGCGGGTCTGGTTTTTTCAAACTTTTCTAATGTTATTCAGTAGTAATTTGGAAATCAGCCAATGTAATTATGTAATAATAATTTTGTTTTCAACCAACTTATTCTTGTGCACGTGACGTCACAGTAATAGGTATATGACGTCATCGTTATAGGTTTTGAAATTTTTTTTCTCTTCAAAACTTATTTTACTTCAACATATTTTTATACATAACATATAAAAGTGTATTCTTATGTAGAATTCACATAGTAAGATGATGAGAGTATTCCCGAATCTATAAACCCACCTCTTAGGGGTCCATGGGGCATATTTCATCGGGGGGGGGGGGAGGTTTCTCAGTTATTTTTCATTATATTTTATAGTAATGAAACAAGAAAAAAAGAAGAATTTGACAAGTACACGTTTACAGTGACCCGTTGGGTCAGAACCACTCTATATATGTATAAAAAAAGAAAAAAAGAAAAATTTAACAAGTACACGTTTACAGTGACCCGTTGAGTCATAACAACTCTCTATATGTATAAAAAAAGAAAAACAGAAGAATTTAACAAGTACACGTTTACAGTGACCCGTTGGGTCATAATCACTCTATATATGTATAAAAAAGAAAAAAAGAATTTAACCAGTACATGTAACCAGTGACCCGCTGGGTCATAACCACTCTATATATGTATAAAAAAGACCCAGAACCGGGGGTGCTTCTACAATATAGGACCCGGAGGCTTCTGCAGAATAGGGACCATGGGTGCTTCTACAGTATAGAACCCAGAACCGGGGGTGCTTCTACCATATAGAACCTTGAGGCTTCTACAGAATAGGGACAATGGTGCTTCTACAGTATAGGAACCAGAGGTGCTTCTACAGTATAGGGACCAGAGGTGCTTCTACAGTATAGGGCCCAGTACCGGGGGTGCTTCTACAATATTACAACATAGAGGCTTCTGCAGAAAAAGGACCATGGGTGCTTCTCCAGCATAGGGACCAGGGGTGCTTCTACAGTATATGACCCAGCACCAGGGGTGCTTCTACATTTTAGGACCCGGAGGCTTCTGCAGAATAGGGACAATGGGTGCTTCTCCAGTATAGGGACCAGGCATTGCTTCTCCACTATAGGGACCTGGGGTGGTGCTTCTAAAGTATCACGGCCCGCCAGGAATGTTGGTGATTCTATAGTATAACGGTCCCTAAAAATATATTGGTGCTTCTGAAGTATAACGGTCTCACCCCAGGAATGTCGGTGCTTCTAAATTATAATGGTCCCTACCAATATTGGTGCTTCTAAAGTATAACGGTCCCCCCAGGAATGTTGTTACAGGATAGCTAAGGAAGAGCGATAACTCACGTTTTTAAAAAAAAGTTGGGGGGGCTTGGAGTGATTAAGGGGTCGGGGAAAATTTTAGGGGTCAGGCCGGACTTTTTAGGGGTCAGGCCAAATTTTTTTTGTTTTTTTTTGTTTTGAACGCAAAATATTTCTCAGGGTTGTGGGAGAGTGAAAAATTAGTTGGGATGGGGTGCTGGAGAGATTGAGGGGTCAGGTAAAATTTTAGGGGTTGGGCCGAACTTTTAAGGGGTCAGGCCAAATTTTTTTTTTTTGTTTGTTTTAAACTCAAAATATTTCTCAGGGTTGGTGGAGAGTGAAAAATTAGGGGGCTGGAGAGATTTAGGGGTCGGGGAAAATTTTAGGGGTCAGGACGAACTTTTTAGGGGTCATGCCGAACCTTTTAAGGGTCAGGCCAAATTTTTTTGTTTTTTTTTTGTTTTGAACTACAAATATTTTCAGGGTTGGGGGAGAGTGAAAAATTAGGGAACTGGAGAGATTTAGGGGTCGGGGAAAATTTTAGGGGTCAGGACGAACTTTTTAGGGGTCAGGCCAAATTTTTTTCTTTTTTTTGGTTTTGAAGTCAAAATATTTCTCATGGTTGGGGGAGACTGAAAAATAAGTGGGCTGGAGAGATTGAGGGGTCGGGGAAAATTTTAGGGGTCAGGCGGAACTTTTAAGGGGTCAGGCAAAATTTCTTTCTTTTTTTTTTGGTTTTGAACTCAAAATATTTCTCATGGTTGGCGGAGAGTGAAAAATTAGGGGGCTGGAGAGATTTAGGGGTCGGGGAAAATTTTAGGGGTCAGGACGAACTTTTTAGGGGTCAGGCCAAATTTTTTTTTTTTTTTTTGTTTTGAAGTCAAAATATTTCTCATGGTTGGGGGAGAGTGAAAAATAAGGGGGCTGGAGAGATTATGGGGTCGGGGAAAATTTTAGGGGTCAGGACGAACTTTTTAGGGGTCAGGCCAAATTTTTTTCTTTTTTTTGGTTTTGAAGTCAAAATATTTCTCAGGGTTGGGGGAGAGTGAAAAATTAGGGGGCTGGAGAGATTTAGGGGTCGGGGAAAATTTTAGGGGTCAGACGGAACTTTTTAGGGGTCAGGCCAAATTTTTTTGTTTTTTTTTGTTTTGAAGTCAAAATATCTTTCATGGTTGGGGGAGACTGAAAAATTAGGGGGCTGGAGAGATTGAGGGGTCGGGGAAAATTTTAGGGGTCAGGCGGAACTTTTAAGGGGTCAGGCAAAATTTCTTTCTTTTTTTTTTGGTTTTGAACTCAAAATATTTCTCATGGTTGGCGGAGAGTGAAAAATTAGGGGGCTGGAGAGATTTAGGGGTCGGGGAAAATTTTAGGGGTCAGGACGAACTTTTTAGGGGTCAGGCCAAATTTTTTTGTTTTTTTTTGTTTTGAAGTCAAAATATTTCTCATGGTTGGGGGAGAGTGAAAAATAAGGGGGCTGGAGAGATTATGGGGTCGGGGAAAATTTTAGGGGTCAGGACGAACTTTTTAGGGGTCAGGCCAAATTTTTTTCTTTTTTTTGGTTTTGAAGTCAAAATATTTCTCAGGGTTGGGGGAGAGTGAAAAATTAGGGGGCTGGAGAGATTTAGGGGTCGGGGAAAATTTTAGGGGTCAGACGGAACTATTTAGGGGTCAGGCCAAATTTTTTTGTTTTTTTTTGTTTTGAAGTCAAAATATCTTTCATGGTTGGGGGAGACTGAAAAATTAGGGGGCTGGAGAGATTTAGGGGTCGGGGAAAATTTTAGGGGTCAGGCGGAACTTTTAAGGGGTCAGGCAAAATTTATTTCTTTTTTTTTTGGTTTTGAACTCAAAATATTTCTCATGGTTGGCGGAGAGTGAAAAATTAGGGGGCTGGAGAGATTTAGGGGTCGGGGAAAATTTTAGGGTTCAGGACGAACTTTTTAGGGGTCAGGCCAAATTTTTTTGTTTTTTTTTGTTTTGAAGTCAAAATATTTCTCATGGTTGGGGGAGAGTGAAAAATAAGGGGGCTGGAGAGATTATGGGGTCGGGGAAAATTTTAGGGGTCAGGACGAACTTTTTAGGGGTCAGGCCAAATTTTCTTCTTTTTTTTGGTTTTGAAGTCAAAATATTTCTCAGGGTTAAGGGAGAGTGAAAAATTAGGGGGCTGGAGAGATTTAGGGGTCGGGGAAAATTTTAGGGGTCAGACGGAACTATTTAGGGGTCAGGCCAAATTTTTTTGTTTTTTTTTGTTTTGAAGTCAAAATATCTTTCATGGTTGGGGGAGACTGAAAAATTAGGGGGCTGGAGAGATTTAGGGGTCGGGGAAAATTTTAGGGGTCAGGACGAACTTTTTAGGGGTCAGGCCAAATTTTTTTCTTTTTTTTTGGTTTTGAACTCAAAATATTTCTCAGGGTTGGGGAGAGTGAACAATTAGGAAGCTGGAGAGATTGAGGGGTCGGGGAAAATTGTAGGGGTCAGGACGAAATTTTTAGGGGTCAGGATAAATTTTTTTGTTTTTTTTGTTTTGAAGTCAAAATATTTCTCATGGTTGGAGGAGAGTGAAAAATTAGGGGGCTGGAGAGATTTAGGGGTCGGGGAAAATTTTAGGGGTCAGGACGAACTTTTTAGGGGTCAGGCCAAATTTTTTTCTTTTTTTTGGTTTTGAAGTCAAAATATTTCTCATGGTTGGGGGACAGTGAAAAATTAACGGGGCTGGAGAGATTTAGGGGTCGGGGAAAATTTTAGGGGTCAGGACGAACTTTTTAGGGGTCAGGCCAAATTTTTTTCTTTTTTTTGGTTTTGAACTCAAAATATTTCTCAGGGTTGTGGGAGAGTGAAAAATTAGGAGGCTGGAGAGATTTAGGGGTCGGGGAAAATTTTAGGGGTCAGGACGAACTTTTTAGGGGTCAGGCCAAATTTTTTTGTTTTTTTTTGTTTTGAAGTCAAAATATTTCTCATGGTAAGGGGAGAGTGAAAAATTAGGGGGCTGGAGAGATTTAGGGGTCGGGGAAAATTTTAGGGGTCAGGACGAACTTTTTAGGGGTCAGGCCAAATTTTTTTCTTTTTTTTGGTTTTGATCTCAAAATATTTCTCATGGTTGGGGGAGACTGAAAAATCAGGGGGCTGGAGAGATTTAGGGATCGGGGAAAATTTTAGGGGTCAGGCGGAACTTTTTAGGGGTCAGGCCAAATTTTTTTCTTTTTTTTGGTTTTGAACTCAAAATATTTCTCAGGGTTAGGGGAGAGTGAAAAATTAGGAGGCTGGAGAAATTTAGGGGTCGGGGAAAATTTTAGGGGTCAGGACGAACTTTTTAGGGGTCAGGCCAAATTTTTTTGTTTTTTTTTGTTTTGAAGTCAAAATATTTCTCATGGTAAGGGGAGAGTGAAAAATTAGGGGGCTGGAGAGATTTAGGGGTCGGGGAAAATTTTAGGGGTCAGGACGAACTTTTTAGGGGTCAGGCCAAATTTTTTTCTTTTTTTTGGTTTTGAACTCAAAATATTTCTCATCGAAGGGGGAGAGTGAAAAATTAGGGTGCTGGAGAGATTCAGGGGTCGGGGAAAATTTTAGGGGTCAGGACGAACTTTTTAGGGGTCAGGCCAAATTTTTTTCTTTTTTTTGGTTTTTAACTACAAATATTTCTCATGGTTGGGGGAGAGTGAAAAATTAGGGGGCTGGGGAGATTTAGGGTCGGGAAAATTTTAGGGGTCAGGCAGAACTTTTTAGGGGTCAGGCCAAATTTTTTTGTTTTTTTTGTTTTGAAGTCAAAATATTTCTCATGGTTGGCGGAGAGTGAAAAATTAGGGGGCTGGAGAGATTTAGGGGTCGGGGAAAATTTTAGGGGTCAGGACGAACTTTTTAGGGGTCAGGCCAAATTTTTTTCTTTTTTTTGGTTTTGAACTCAAAATATTTCTCAGGGTTGGGGGACAGTGAAAAATTAGGGGGCTGGAGAGATTTAGGGATCGGGGAAAATTTTAGGGGTCAGGCGGAACTTTTAAGGGGTCAGGCTAAATTTTTTTCTTTTTTTTTGTTTTGAAGTCAAAATATTTCTCATGGTTGGGGGAGAGTGAAAAATTAGGGGGCTGGAGAGATTCAGGGGTGGGGGAAAATTTTAGGGGTCGGGACGAACTTTTTAGGGGTCAGGCCAAATTTTTTTCTTTTTTTTGGTTTTGAACTACAAATATTTCTCATGGTTGGGGGAGAGTGAAAAATTAGGGGGCTGGGGAGATTTAGGGTCGGGAAAATTTTAGGGGTCAGGCAGAACTTTTTAGGGGTCAGGCCAAATTTTTTTGTTCTTTTTTGTTTTGAAGTCAAAATATTTCTCATGGTTGGGGGAGAGTGAAAAATTAGGTGCTGGAGAGATTTAGGGGTAGGGAAAAATTTTAGGGGTCGGGCCAAATTTTTTAGGGGTCTGCCCAAATTAAGGGGCGGCGATATGTACGTATTTAGCTTCCACACCGGGGCGGCGATAGGTATATATTTAGCATTCAGCGGTGGTGATAGGTACTTATATAGCATGTGCACATGGGCAGTAATAAGTACGTATATAGTATGCGCACCGGGGCAGTGATAGGTATGTATTTAGCATGCGCACTGAGGCAGCGATCGGTTCATATATAGCACGCGCACCGGGGCGGCGATAGGTACGTATAGAGCCCGCGCACAGGGGCGGCGAAAGGTACATATTTAAAATTCACACCGGAGCGGCGAAAGGTACATATTTAAAATTCACACCGGGGCGGCGATAGGTACGTATTTAGCATGCACACCGGGGCGGCGATAGGTATGTATTTAGCATGCACACCGGGGCGGCGATAGGTATGTATTTAGCATTCACACCGGGGCAGCGATAGGTATGTATTTAGCATTCGCACCGGGGTGGCGATATGTACATATTTAGCTTCCGCACTGGGGCGGCGATAGGTACGTATTTAGAATTCACACCGGGGCGGCGATAGGTACGTATTTAGAATTCACACCGGGGCTGCGATAGGTATGTATTTAGCATTCGCACCGGGGCGGCGATATGTACGTATTTAGCTTCCACACCAGGGCGGCGATAGGTACGTATTTAGAATTCAGGGGTGGCGATAGCTACGTATATAGCATGTACACATTGGCAGCAATAAGTACGTACATAGCATGCGCTCTGCGGCGGCGATCAGTACATATATAGCACGCGCACCGGGGCGGCGAAAGGTATGTATTTCGCATTCGCACCGTGGTGGTGATAGGTACGTATTTAGCATTCGCACCGGGTGGGCTATAGGTACGTATTTAGCATTCGCACCAGGGCTGCGATAGGTACGTATTTAGCATTCACACCAAAGCGGCAATATGTACATATTAATTATTCGCACTAGGGCAGCGATAGGTACTTATGTAGCATGCACACCGGGGCGCAATTGGTATGTCTTTAGTATTCGCACTAGGGCAGCGATAGGTACTTATGTAGCATGCACACCGGGGCGTAATAGGTATGTATTTAGCATTCACACCATGGCAACGATAGGTACTATTAAGCATTAACAACGGGGCGGCGATAGGTACTTAAATAGTATCTGCACTGGGGCGGCGATAGGTACGTATATAGTATGTGCACTGGGGCGGCGATAGGTACGTATATAGTATGCGCACCGGGGTGATGATAGATACGTATATAGTATGAACACCGGGGTTGAGATAAGTACCTATATAGAAGGCGCAGATAGAGGTGTGACTTTTTATAGAAATATGTCATACTATTACCCTATACGAGATATGGTGGGGAAGAAACAGCTTTTGCAATAGGCAAAATTAGAAAGTAGCGGCGAAATGGGGCGACCAGGGAAGAGAAAGGTAGCAGATAAAGAGACGGCTATAGAGAGAGGGGGCGGACATAGAAGTTTGAATATAAAGATGTTACACACACGATCTTTCTTCAAATATATGTTTTTATGACCCCGAGCAACGCCGGGTAGCCCCGCTAGTCTCCTATATAAAGGCCAGTTGTCTGTATGTCTGTCTGTCTGTCTGTCTGTTTGTTTGTTTGTTTGTATGTCCAGATACTCCTCCGAGAGTACCCAACAAACAGTCACACGGTTGACATCATCATGACCGGCCAGCCCCGGGACGTGTAATATCTCAGAACCGGAAATAGAAATTGACTCTTTGGGGGTCGACTGAGCACTTTTCTCCAATGGGGGTGTGGTTTTTTCCTCGATTTTCAACGTTGTTTAGTACTAATTTGAGAAAAAACAATGCTATCATGTATAATTTTAGAAATATGCAAAATCACGCTTTTATTTAACAGGAAATGACGTCAGAGGAAAAGAGTGTAGGGAAGAAAATCCCTCACACTAAAACTCTTCTTTCCCTCTCACTCCCACCCTTTCTACCTTCCCTTCCTCCCCTATGCCCGTTCTGTTGTTATGATACCACTCTCCTAGGCATTACCTCCTCCTTTTTAAGAGTTGTGGAGATAGTGCGGCGGTGTGACTGCTTCAGGTCAAATTAGGGGGGGGTGTCGGCATTCGCCAAATTTGGGGGAGCGGCGCGTCAGGCGAAATTTGGGGAGGGGGGAGTGTCGGAAAAAAAAATTGACTCTTCGGGGGGGGGGGAGCTTTTTCCATCACTTTTCAACGTTGTTTAGTACTAATTTGAGAAAAAAACAATGCTATCATCGTCACGCTTTTAACAGGAAATGACGTAAGAGGAGATCCCTAACGGCACTTTTTTGAACATGACTTCATAGTGAAGCAAGGGTTGCTTAACTACTAACGGCATTTTTTGAAACAAGCGTTTATAGTGACGCAAGTGTTGTTTAATCAATAACGGCACTTTTTTGAACATGAGTTTATAGTGAAGCAACAGTTGCTTATTCTAACCGCATTTCTTCTGTTGACATGATACCATCCTCCCAGGTATTACCTCCTCCTTTTTGAGAGGTGTGAAGTTAGTGTATTATCAGTAAAATTAAAGTAATAAATAATTATGCACCACCATTGTTTTCACTAATATTTGTATACATATTAAATAACGTCTAAATAAGTAAAGTAAGAAGAGAAAAATTATGCTCCGCCATTGTTTTCACTAATATTTGTATACATGTTAAATAACGTGTCAATAAGTAAAGTAAGACGAGAAATAATTATGCTCCGCCATTGTTTAACCTAATATTTGTATACATGTTAAATAACGTCTCAATAAGTAAAGTAAGAAGAGAAATAATTATGCTCCGCCATTGTTTTCACTAATATTTGTACACATGTTAAATAACGTGTCAATAAGTAAAGTAAGACAAGAAATAATTATGCTCTGCCATTGTTTTCACTAATATTTCTACACATGTTAAATAACGTGTCAATAAGTAAAGTAAGACGAGAAATAATTATGCTCCGCAATTGTTTTCACTTATATTTGTATACATGTTAAATAACGTCTCAATAAGTAAAGTAAGACGAGAAATAATTATGCTCCGCCATTGTTTTCACTAATATTTGTACACATGTTAAATAACGTTTCAATAAGTAAAGTAAGACGAGAAATAATTATGCTCCGCCATTGTTTTCACTTATATTTGTATACATGTTAAATAACGTGTCAATAAGTAAAGTAAGACGAGAAATAATTATGCTCCGCCATTGTTTTCACTTATATTTGTATACATGTTAAATAACGTCTCAATAAGTAAAGTAAGAAGAGAAATAATTATGCTCAGCCATTGTTTTCACTAATATTTGTATACATGTTAAATAACGTGTCAATAAGTAAAGTAAGAAGAGAAATAATTATGCTCCGCCATTGTTTTCACTAATATTTGTATACATGTTAAATAACGTGTCAATAAGTAAAGTAAGAAGAGAAATAATTATGCTCCACCACTGTTTTCACTAATATTTGTATACATGTAAAATAACGTGTCAATAAGTAAAGAAAGAAGAGAAATAATTATGCTCCACCATTGTTTTCACTTATATTTGTATACATGTTATATAACGTGTCAATAAGTAAAGTAGAGAAATAATTATGCTCCACCATTGTTTTCACTTATATTTGTATACATGTTAAATAACGTATCAATAAGTAAAGTAAGAAGAAAAATAATTATGCTCCACCATTGTTTTCACTTATATTTGTATACATGTGAAATAACGTGTCAATAAGTAAAGTAAGAAAAGAAATAATTATGCTCCACCACTGTTTTCACTAATATTTGTATACATGTTAAATAACGTGTCAATAAGTAAAGTAAGAAGTGAAAAATTATGATCCACCACTGTTTTCACTAATATTTGTATACATGTTAAATAACGTGTCAATAAGTAAAGAAAGAAGAGAAATAAATATGCTCCACCATTTTTTTCACTTATATTTGTATACATGTTAAATTACGTGTCAATAAGTAAAGTAAGAAACGAAATCATTATGCTCCACCATTGTTTTCACTTATATTTGTATACATGTTAAATAACGTGTCAATAAGTAAAGAAAGAAGAGAAATAAATATGCTCCACCATTGTTTTCACTTATATTTGTATACATGTTAAATAACGTGTCAATAAGTAAAGTAAGAAGAGAAATAATTATGCTCCACCACAGTTTTCACTAATATTTGTATACATGTTAAATAACGTGTCAATAAGTAAAGTAAGAAGATAAAAATTATGCTCCACCACTGTTTTCACTAATATTTGTATACATGTTAAATAACGTGTCAATAAGTAAAGAAATAAGAGAAATAAATATGCTCCACCATTGTTTTCACTTATATTTGTATACATGTTAAATAACGTGTCAATAAGTAAAGTAAGAAGAGAAATAATTATGCTCCACTATTGTTTTCACTTATATTTGTATACATGTTAAATAACGTGTCAACAAGTTAAGTAAAAAGATAAAAATTATGCTCCGCCATTGTTTTCACTAATATTTGTATACATGTAAAATAACGTGTCAATAAGTAAAGAAAGAAGAGAAATAAATATGCTCCACCATTGTTTTCACTTATATTTGTATACATGTTAAATAACGTGTCAATAAGTAAAGTAAGAAGAGAAATAATTATGCTCCACCATTGTTTTCACTTATATTTGTATACATGTTAAATAACGTGTCAATAAGTAAAGTAAGAAGAGAAATAATTATGCTCCACCATTGTTTTCACTTATATTTGTATACATGTAAAATAACGTGTCAATAAGTAAAGTAAGAAGAAAAATAATTGTGCTCCCCCATTGTTTTCACTTATATTTGTATACATGTTATATAACGTGTCAATAAGTAAAGTAAGTAGAGAAATAATTATGCTCCACCCTTGTTTTCACTAATATTTGTACACATGTTAAATAACGTCTCAATAAGTAAAGTAAGACGAGAAATAATTATGCTCCGCCATTGTTTTCACTAATATTTGTACACGTGTTAAATAACGTGTCAATAAGTAAAGTAAGACGAGAAATAATTATGCTCCGCCATTGTTTTCACTAATATTTGTATACATGTTAACTAACGTGTCAATAAGTAAAGTAAGAAGTAAAATAATTATGCTCCGCCGCTGTTTACACTAATATTTGTACACATGTTAAATAACGTGTCAATAAGTAAAGTAAGACGAGAAATAATTATGCTCCACCATTGTTTTCACTTATATTTGTATACATGTTAAATGACGTATCAATAAGTAAAGTAAGAAGAAAAATAATTATGCTCCACCATTGTTTTCACTTATATTTGTATACATGTTAAATAACGTGTCAATAAGTAAAGAAAGAAAAGAAATAATTATGCTCCACCACTGTTTTCACTAATATTTGTATACATGTTAAATAACGTATCAATAAGTAAAGTAAGAAGAAAAATAATTATGCTCCACCATTGTTTTCACTTATATTTGTATACATGTTAAATAACGTATCAATAAGTAAAGTAAAAAGAGAAAAATTATGCTCCGCCATTGTTTTCACTAATATTTGTATACATGTTAAATAACGTGTCAATAAGTAAAGAAAGAAGAGAAATAAATATGCTCCACCATTGTTTTCACTTATATTTGTATACATGTTAAATAACGTGTCAATAAGTAAAGTAAGAAGAGAAATAATTATGCTCCACCATTGTTTTCACTTATATTTGTATACATGTTAAATAACGTGTCCATCAGTAAAGTAAGAAGAGAAATAATTATGCTCAACAACTGTTTTCACTAATATGTGTATACATGTTAAATAACGTGTCAATAAGTAAAGTAAGAAGAGAAATATTATGCTCCGCCATTGTTTTCACTAATATTTGTATTCATGTTAAATAACGTGTCAATAAGTAAAGTAAGAAGAAAAATAATTGTGCTCCACCATTGTTTTCACTTATATTTGTATACATGTTATATAACGTGTCAATAAGTAAAGTAAGTAGAGAAATAATTATGCTCCACCATTGTTTTCACTTATATTTGTATACATGTTAAATGACGTATCAATAAGTAAAGTAAGAAGAAAAATAATTATGCACCACTATTGTTTTCACTTATATTTGTATACATGTCAAATAACGTGTCAATAAGTAAAGTAAGAAAAGAAATAATTATGCTCCACCAATGTTTTCACTAATATTTGTATACATGTTAAATAACGTGTCATTAAGTAAAGTAAGAAGAGAAATAATTATGCTCCACCATTGTTTTCACTTATATTTGTATACATGTTAAATAACGTGTCAATAAGTAAAGTAAGAAGAGAAATAATTATGCTCCACCACTGTTTTCACTAATATTTGTATACATGTTAAATAACGTTTCAATAAGTAAAGTAAGAAGAGAAATAATTATGCTCCACCACTGTTTTCACTAATATTTGTATACATTTTAAATAACGTGTGAATAAGTAAAGTAAGAAGAGAAATAATTATGCTCCACCACTGTTTTCACTAATATTTGTATACATGTTAAATAACGTGTCAATAAGTAAAGTAAGAAGAGAAATAATTATGCTCCACCACTGTTTTCACTAATATTTGTATACATGTTAAATAACGTGTCAATAAGTAAAGTAAGAAGAGAAATAATTATGCTCTACCACTGTTTTCACTAATATTTGTATACATGTTAAATAACGTGTCAATAAGTAAAGTAAGACGAGAAATAATTATGCTCCATCACTGTTTTCACTAATATTTGTATACATGTTAAATAACGTGTCAATAAGTAAAGTAAGAAGAGAAATAAGTATGCTCCACCACTGTTTTCACTAATATTAGTATACATGTTAAATAACGTGTCAATAAGTAAAGTAGGAAGAGAAATAATTATGCTCCACCACTGTTTTCACTAATATTTGTATACATGTTAAATAACGTGTCAATAAGTAAAGAAAGAAGAGAATAATTATGCTCCACCACTGTTTTCACTAATATTTGTATACATGTTAAATAACGTGTCAATAAGTAAAGTATGAAGAGAAATAATTATGCTCCGCCATTGTTTTCACTAATATTTTTATACATGTTAAATAACGTGTCAATAAGTAAAGTAAGTAGAGAAATAATTATGCTCCATTATGCTTTTGTTTTGAACTCAAAATATTTCTCAGGGTTGGGGGAGAGTGAAAAATTAGGGGCTGGAGAGATTGAGGCGTCAGGCTGAACTTTTTAGGCGTCAGGCCAAATCTATTTTTTTTTTTTTTGTTTTGAACTCAAAATATTTCTCAGGGTTGAAGGAGAGTGAAATATAATTTGGGATGGGGCTGGAGAGAATAAGGGGTCGGGGAAAATTTTAGGGGTCACGCCAGACTTTTTAGGGGTCAGGCCAAATTTTTTTGTTTTTTTTTGTTTTGAACTCAAATGATTTCTCAGGGTTGGGGAGAGTGAAAAATTAGGGAGCTGGAGAGATTAAGGGGTAGGGGAAATTTTAGGGGTCAGGCCGAACTTTTTAGGGGTCAGGCCAAACTGTTTAGGGGTCAGGCCAAATTTGTTTGTTTTCAAGTCAAATTATTTCTCAGGGTTGGGGGAGAGTGAAAAATTAGTGGGGCTGGAGAGATTGAAGGGTCGGGGATAATTTTAGGGGTAAGGATAAACTTTTTAGGGGTTAGGCAAAAATTTTTTGTTTTTTTTTGCTTTGAACTCAAAATATTTCTCAGGGTTGGGCGAGAGTGAAAAATTAGGAGCCTGGAAGGATTGAGGGGTCGGGGTGAATTTTAGGGGTCAGGCCGAACTTTTAAGGAGCCAGGCCAAATGTTTTTGTTTTTTTTTGTTTTAAACTCAAAATATTTCTCAGGGTTCGGGGAGAGTGAAAAATTAGGGGGCTGGAGAGATTGAGGGGTCGGGGAAAATTTTAGGTGTCATGCCAAATTTAAAGGGTCCGCCCAAATTTAGGGGCGGCGATATGTACATATATTTAGCTTCCACACCGGGGCGGCGAGTTGTACTTATTTAGCATTCAGCGGTGGTGATAGGTACTTATATAGCATGTGCACATGGGCGGTAATAAGTACGTATATATTATGCGCACCGGGGCAGTGATAGGTATGTATTTAGCATGCGCACTGAGGCAGCTATAGGTACGTATTTAGCATTCACACTGGGCCGGCGATAGGTACGTATTTAGCATTCACACCAAAGCGGCAATATGTACATATTAATTAATCGCACTAGGGCAGCGATAGGTACTTATGTAGCATGCACACCGGGGCGCAATTGGTATGTCTTTAGTATTCACACTAGGGCAGCGATAGGTACTTATGTAGCATGCACACCGGGGCACAATAAGTATGTATTTAGCATTCACACCGGGGCAACGATAGGTACTATTTAGCATTCGCAACAGGGCAGCGATAGGTACTTAAATATTATCTGCACCGGGGCGGCGATAGGTACGTATATAGTATGTGCACTGGGGCGGCGATAGGTACGTATATAGTATGCGACCCGGGGTGATGATAGATACGTATATAGTATGAACACCGGGGTGGAGATAAGTACCTATATAGAAGGCACAGATAGAGGTGTTACTTTTTATAGAAATATGTCATACTATTACCCTGGGCAATAGGAGAAATGGTGGGGAAGAAACAGCTTTTGCAAAAGGCAAAATTAGAAAGTAGCGGCGAAATGGGGCGACCAGGGAAGAGAAAGGTAGCAGATAAAGAGACGGCTATAGAGAGAGGGGGCGGACATAGAAGTTTGAATATAAAGATGTTACACACACGATCTTTCTTCAAATATATGTTTTTATGACCCCGAGCAACGCCGGGTAGCCCCGCTAGTCTATTATATAAAGGGCAGTTGTCTGTATGTCTGTTTGTCTGTTTGTCTGTTTGTTTGTATGGCCAGAAACTCCTCCGAGAGGACCCAACAAACAGTCACACGGTTGACGTCATTATGACCGGCCAGCCCCGGGTCGTATAATATCTCAGAACCGGAAAAAAAAATGGACTCTTCGGGGTTCGACTGAGCACTTTTCTCCAATGGGGGGTGCCTTTTTCCTCGATTTTCAACGTTGTTTAGTACTAATTTGAGAAAAAACAATGAAATAATGCACCGTCATGATTTTAACAGGAAATGACGTCAGAGGAAATCCCTAACGGCTCTTTTTTGAACATGAGTTTATAGTGAAGCAAGTGTTGCTTAATCACAAACGGCACTTTTTTTGAACACGAGTCCATAGTCAAGCATGGGTTGCTTACTTACTAACGGCACTTTTTTGAACATGAGTCCATAGTGATGCAAGGGTTGCGTAACTCCTAACGGCACTTTTCGATACATGCGTTTATAGTGACGCAAGTGTTGTTTAATCAATAACGGCACTTTTTTAAACATGAGTTCATAGTGAAGCAAGGGTTGCTTAATCCTAACCACATTTTTTCTGTTGACATGATAACATCCTCCTAGGTATTACCTCCTCCTTTTTGAGAGGTGTGAAGTTAGTGTAGTATCAGTAAATTAAAGTAATAAATAATTATGCTCCCCCACTGTTTTCACTAATATTTGTATGCTCCCCCATTGTTTTCACTAATATTTGTATACATATTGTATACATATTGAAAAATTGGGGTGGGTGTGGGGATGTCGGCATTCGCCGGTGTGAGCGCCTCAGGAGAAATTTGGGGGAGGGGGGTATAGGCATTCGGCGGTGGGGCGCATCAGGCGAAATTTGGGGGAGGGTCAGCATTTGCCGGTGGGGCGCCTCAGGCAAAATTCGGGGACGAGTGTCGGCATACGCAAGTATGATCGCCTCAGGCGAAATTTGGGGAGGAGTGTCGGCATTCGCCATTATGAGCGCCTCAGGCCGAATTTGGGGGAGTGTCGGCATTCGCCGGTGTGAGCGCCTCAGGCCGAATTTGGTGGAGAGTCGGCATTCGCCGGTGTGAGCGCCTCAGGCCGAATTTGGTGGAGAGTCGGCATTCGGCGGTGTGAGCGCCTCAGGCGAAATCTGGGGAGGATGTGTGTCGTCATTCGCGGTGGGGCGCCTCAGCCGAAATTCGGGGAGGAAAATGAGCGCCTCAGGCCGAATTTGGGGGAGTGTCGGCATTCGCCGGTATGAGCGCCTCAGGCCGAATTTGGGGGAGTGTCGGCATTCGCCAGTGTGAGCGCCTCAGGCCGAATTTGGGGAGGAGGAGTGTCAGCATTACTGGGGAGGGTTCGCCAGTATGAGCGCCTCAGGCCAAATATGAGGAGGGTGAGTGTCAGCATTCGGCGGTGGTGCGCCTCAGGCGAAATTCGGGGAGAATCGCCTCAGGCCGAATTTGGGGAGTAGTGTCGCATGGAGAGGCCGAATTTGGTGGAGGGGGAGTTATTCGCCGGTGTGAGCGCCTCAGGCTAAATATGGGGAGGGTCGGCCTCAGGCATTATGAGCGACTCAGGTAAAATTTGGGGAGGGCAGCGTATCAGCCCGTACTTTAGGGGAGAGGAAGTGAACAGAAGGAAAGGGGATTCAAAAATATAATGATAATCTGATTTTTGATTCGAGAGTGTAAGATCGACACCTATCGGATAGGACTAGATAATACACTTTATCTCAAGGCAAAAATGCCGAGAACAGATACTACACTTTGATCTTAGCCAAAAGGCCAACAAAAGCATCCGAAATTTAAGGTATTTACTCCTCCCCAGGAGTTAGGCACAAGGCCAGTTTTATCCTACTCCCACAAGTAAGATGTGACCACAGATTGGGTCGAGAAAGTGGGGTTAAAAGCCAGCGCTCGAGAGGTGAGCACTCTGGCCATTTAAAAATTGCCTGGGCAGCCCCGTCGGCATTCCCCGGTAGGGGCGCCTCAGACAGTAAGCAATAAACTTACTCCTCCCCAAAGAGGGGAGGCGAAGCCTGGGAGGGTGGACCTCCTAGAACTGCACAGGACAATCCCATAGACCGGCGTAAATCAAGCCCCGGAGGTCAAGACAATACCAGTCTATGGGAACAGATACTACACTTTGATCTTAGCCAAAAGACCAAGGATTTATTTAGATGGATGCATCCTGGAAAACATTAACTCCTAGAGTTAAAATTACATTCCCAGAATGCATACCACCTTAGGCATAAAAGCCCGCTGTGGAAGGGGGGAAGGTGGGGGTCGGGGGTCATTGTGACATTTCTAACACATTTTTAAAACATTTTTTATTTGACAAAAAGTTTTTCAAAAAAGACAAAACAAAGACATTTTTTATTTGACAAAGAACAAAATGCACAATGACAAAAACCTACTCTACCCTAAGCTAGACATTCACACTAAAAAACTCGCAGTCACTCTATGGCTTAACCCTACTTAAAATATCCCCAAAATGATACATGAAAACATGAAATAACGTGGGAGTGGGATGACACATTAAAAACACCCAAAAAGAAAGAAAAATAAAGAACCAAATAAAATGATAAGGGGTGGTTAGTAGGACCCTCCCTACCCTTTTGCTAATTTTGGACCGCCCACTGTTTTCCGGCTCGAGGCCGAAAACAAGCAGGTCGACCCCTAATTGGGAGTGGGAATAAAGTAGGGCCGTTCTGAAAATAAATTAATCAGGCTCTGGGTACGGGAATGGATGGCGTCTTCCAAGATAATAAAACCAAGGGTTTCATCAGCCGGGGACAAAATAAATATGTGGAGTGGGCATCTTTGGAAGCTCTCTAGTGCCGGCAAAAAACAAAATCGGGACAGGACATCACTTATTCCTACTAGCTTATAGTTCGACTAGGCTAATAAAAAATAATTTTGTTTTATACTGGGCTGGGTTCCGTATGACCCAGTACCGTCTGCGCCATGCTAAGGCGGGAAAACGTATTCAAACCTGGACCCTCGTCGAATGCACAAACTAGTGTTGTGCACCCATCTTCTATTGAACTCCATGCGATGTAGTCGTTTCCAATCGCATCTGATTTTCACTTTAAGCTGATGCTTAAAGTAAACAACCAGATCACGATCCGAAACAGACCCAACCCCATGAACCTCATCTAGACGTGTAACCCACGTCACTAACCTAGCTACGGCTAGGATCGCCAGAAAAACCATTCTTTTCTCCCTAGACCATGGCGGTGCAACGTTGTTGATAACGTATGCTACATCAAGTACCATCGGCTGCTCGGCGCCGATGCGAGCCGTTACCTCTCTGACATACTCCCAGAGACGACGAACTTTGCTGCAAGTGAAGAAGGCGTGCTCGGCCGTTTCTTCCTCATTGTCCTCACAGCGCGGGCATAAGGGAACGTCCCTTATGCCATCCCTGCGTAATCTGCCATAGAGGGGCAGTGCATTTCGAACCAATCGCCAGGTCAGAGAATACTCAGAATTGTTGAGATAACTCTGGCCTGGCGCCCAACTCCACTGGGAGCGAGCCTCCTCAATCGACAATCCAAGCCGCGTCCCAAGCGGATCCGAAGCGGACCCCTCCACTAGGTCCCGATATAGTCTCTTCCTAGACCGGGCAAGGTCACTGGACCCCGGCAACGCCTTAAGCGCGGCTCGGCATTCGGCGACGAACATGGACTCCCCTCTCGATCTACGTCGACCTTCGACCGAGTGGTCGGGTATGAGGTTGGGAAAGGCGTCCTCAACCGCAGGGACCCACGGGGCGTCCTCCGTCAGAGTACGACTCAGGAAAGCCAGTCTCTCGGCATGTCGATGACTTGCCAAGTCAGGCATCCCCAAGCCTCCATCGCACGGACGTTGCGTACAGACCTGTCTGCGGACGTATGCTTTCCGCCCGTTCCACAGAAGTGAAAAGAGCAAGCGCGTGAAAGCAAGAAGGCGGTCCGCGGGCAGAGGGAGTACAGACAGTCGGTAAAGTATGAGAGGAAAGACGTAAGTGGCGCACGCCTCAGCTCTCCCCTTCAAGGAAAGTTTCCTTCGAATCCAAGCCCTTACAGACGATTCGACCTTTGCCTGTACTTCCGACCAATTTTTCTCCAGCTGGAGACCCGGTCCGAACCAAACGCCAAGGATCCGAACCGGGCCATCAGTCCAGTTGAAGTCACCTGGAAGTGCGGTCTCTCCGCTCCAGGCAGCCAACCGCAGGCCGTTGGACTTGCTGCGGTTGACAATGGCCCCTGTAACCTCTTCGTAACGAGCGAGCGCCTTAATCACCGCTTCTATGTCTTCACGGCTGGACACAAAAACGGTGACATCATCGGCATACGCGGAAACCCTGGCTCGCGCATAGTGAGGAGGGATAGCGATTCCGCGCAGGACTGGTGTAGCCGCCCCGTCCCTTAATTTGCGAAGGAAGGGCTCCAACGCCAGGACATAAAGCAGGGGCGACAGCGGACAACCCTGACGCACCGAACGAGAAACCACGAACGATTCCGACAGCCTACCGTTTACTTGCACCGCTACCGTCGGCAGACGATACAGAATGGAGATCCACTTGCGGAAGTCCGGATTAAAACCGGCAGCCTCTAGAACAGATTCCAAGAAACCATGGTCGACCCTATCGAAAGCCTTGGACTGATCTAAATTGATCAGCGCGGCTTCAGTGTCGTCTTCTATACCCTCTAGGATCGTGCGAACCATATGCAAATTGTTTTGAATTGACCTCCCCTTCACAGCATAGTTCTGCTCAGGTTCGATCAAGTCAGCAATAACAACCTGCAAACGATTCGCAAGAACACGGGCCAAAATCTTTAACTCTGTGTTTAGCAGAGTTATGGGCCTGTAATCATCTAAATCCCCCCCACCAGGTTGGCCCCCCTTCTTCAACAATGTGACCACTCCTTTGGTAACCTGCCCAGGGATCGAGCCCTGAGCAAACCAGTGGTTAAACACATCCTTCAGAAGAGGAACAAACATGGGCGACAGCCTCAAGTAAACTTCGTATGGCAGACCATCGAGTCCTGGAGATTTGTTGTAGCCGACCTGCTTCAACGCAGTAATGATCTCACCCTCTGTAACGTCCCCATCACAGCTAGCTGCTCGGGCCGCCTCTAGGCGGGGCGAGTCAGCCAAATAGCTGTCAAACTCCTGGCCGCGGAGTCTGGGTAGTTGGGTGAAGCGATCCTCCAAATGCTCGCGGAACCCCTCGCAAATCTCACGAGTAGATACCAGGGTATGTCCTTCCAGGTTATTCACCTTCCGAATGTACCCATCCGAGCCACGACGTAAAGCAGCCTTACGCTCAACAGCGTCAACGTTCACAGCTTCGTTAGAGACTTTCTTTAACCTAGCTCGAACTACTTGACCTTCATATCGCTCGCTAGCCAAGCGATTGAGGTCCCCCTTAATTAAGGCTATCTCTAGGGGATCCCCCCCAGCCACCGCCCGGGTCATCTTATCATCTACACGCTTCTGTGTCCTAGCCCTATCTTGAGCGAGGCGCTGGCTATAGCGGACACAAAAGCGTCTAACATAAACCTTAGTTTTAACCCACCAACTACTCCCGATAACCGCCCCCACTAAAGCCCGCTGAAGTAGTAACGTTAGCTTGTCCCGGAAGTCGGGTATCTCCAGTAAGGAGGTATTCAACTTCCAGTACCCAGCTAACCTAGGCCTATCGCTTAAACTCAAACGGGCCATAACCAATTTATGGTCCGAGTGACCTAACCAAGTGAACGTGGGACAAGATAAGAAATCTATGTCGCCTCTTCTGACTAACATTCTGTCCAAGTAAGTACTCGAACAGAAGGCCGCGCTAGTATGCCACGTCCACATCTCCCGCCCTGGGTGATCAACGCGAAATCTGTCGACAAGATCGCATGAGGCGATCAGGTCAGACAGACTGCTATCACACCTATCCGACCCTCTATTACCCCCGACCTTATCTATTTTGGGGTCAAGGACGGCGTTCCAATCCCCCATTAATACTACACGCTCCGGACCCCCGAGAAACGTCTCCAACCGTCGAAAAAAGGAAACCCTCTCACCAGTAAAGTTGGGCGCATAAACCGCAACGATCCGAAACTCACTGTTTTCAACGGCAACATCGACTACGACCAGCCGACCCACCGCATCCGTATGAACAACGCTCACTGTCGCAGACAGAGTGCGTCTCACTAGCAAAGAGACACCACAACTACGGACATTGCCATATGCTGAGATGACGTCATAGTCGTCAGTCAGCACATCACAATCCCCATACGAAACGAAGTGGGTCTCCTCGATCGCAGCTATATCTACCTTAAGGTCCACGAGATCCCTCAGCACGCGAACAGCCTTGCTTCGAGATCTCATGCCCCTCACATTCAATGTGGCCAGGTTTAAAGCCATTATCCCTTACTTATATGTCGCAAATGGGCCTAAAGTCCTCGGGAGTGAGGACGCCGAAGGCCTGACCAAGACTGCCGGTCAGCAGTTCGGACGAAATCCGTCCGTCTCGAGCCAGACCTCCCACGTCCAGGGGAAAGGTTAATTTAAGTGCCCGAAATAATGAGGGGTGAACGTAAATCGGGACCCTCCCCGGACATTTCGACGCTAATTTTTTTAAAAATGGGTGCTCCTCCTCTACTAGTCTCACACCTGGTATGGCGTCCCTTGCCGCCTCCAACATTCTCCAGAGGGCCTTTGCCCTACTACCTTTATCTTGTCGGACGAAGGTAGTTATCAGGGGGATGTTATTGAAGTTACGGGGATCCTGTACCTTCTTCCCTTTCACATGTGTAAAGGCCTCCAATTGCTGTAGATATTTCCGCTGCCGGACATTCAAATCGGATTGAACCAGTGAGGCGTCCGCCTCACAGATTCTTTCCCCAGGCAGGAACGGAAACTTTTTTGACCTTTCTTGTCTAGGAGGAGGTGAGGGGGTTGTTTCAATGGGAGTCACTTCAGGCTTCTCCGTACCCTTTTTCTCCACCTCTTGTGTCCCTTTCACGATTTTCTCTTGGGTTTCTACCCTAGGTTCTTCAACCATTGCCACGGGTTCTTCAACCATTGCCACAGGTTCTTCACTCACTGAAGGGGTATTGTAGAGGGGAGGGGTACATTGCTCAACCATATCTGTCGGGACTGGGGATTGGGGTTCTGCGGGTTGAGCAATTATTTCGTCTTTTTTATCTTTGGTTTCACGGATTTTTTTCGGTTTTGGGTCTTTCGCCTTAGATGTCTGGGCTTCGTCTCCTTCCACTGTCATCCTTTCCCCTTCCTCTTGTCTTTCTCCATCAGATTCCGATGACGAGGGGTCACTAAGCTTTCTTTTTACGGCTGATGATGGGGCTATCTCAGGCCTTGGAGACACCTTCTTTCCTTTCTTGATCACCACCGTACTCCATTTTTCCTGGCCTTCTTCCTGCTTTTCTGTCTGGTCTACTACCTCCTTTTCAGCTACGGGTATGGGGGCCTTCGGAGTCGCTACTATTTTTTGTACCGGAGCCACAGGTGTTTTAGGTTTCTCCGGGTTTCTTTTTGGGCACACCTTTGCCATATGACCTGGCGTCTGGCAGTGCCAGCAATAAGGTCTACGCCCTTCCACAATTAGGGACATCACCCATCCCTCGCAGTTTAGTTGAGCCGGGATTCTGAGGAAGTTCTTATGATCTACCCTTATTTTTATCTTGTAATCCCCATTACCGATGTTTCGAGGCCCACGCACTGGGATTACCCCCTCGACGTCACCATACTGTGACATGATTGCCCCCATGTGATCAGGGCTAATGCAGCATGGGACGCCGAGGATTGTGACTACAGTTCGCCTTTTTTCCAGATACTCTGGTTTTATCTTCATATTCTTCCAAGTAAAATTTCCCTTGGCCACCTTTTCAGCCTCCGCTTGATTGGGGAGCAAAATATCCCACATCGCATATGATTTTTTAACGATATAGGTTGCTGGGATATTTAACTCCACCAACATATCCATCATTCGTTCCTTAGTAACTGTGATGAGGCCTTTTAATTTCAGGTCTGTTGTAACCAAGGATACGATTCGCAGTCTTAAAGTTTCAAGCGTCCCCGGAATGAGTTTGATCTGGTTTCCCTCCGTGAGACTTGCGTACTTTTCTTGGAAGAGAGCCCGATACTCTTGGGGAGTTTTCTGCGCTTGTGGGCCCCATCCTGTTGTTTTGGTCATTGCAGAGATGTTCTTCTTTTGAAGTTTCTGGCCAGCAATAATTTTAGTATCTTGGCTTTTCAATGTAGGCCACGCCTTTGTAGCAAGTTTTGGGGCCCCCTTTTTAACTTTTGCTAGAAGTTGACTTTGAATTTTTTCTGGACCCTCTCCCTCTGTTGAATCTGAGTCTGACTCATCTGAGGAGCACCCTAAAAATATATTTGGGTTGTAATTCTTTTCGGCTATGTTTAGGTCCAAAGAATTACACTTCCTTAACTGTGGATTCTTAGGCATGATAAACGTGGTTTTTTTCATCTCAGCGAAAAATTCCTTCTGGGAGATAAGTACTTTGGGGATAGAACTTTGCTGATCAAAGTCCCCAAAGATGATAGAATCTGGGACGTCATCGGGTGTGTCCATCCCCTCGACTGAAGAAAGCAGGTCGCACTCGGGTGTACGACCCCCTGACGCTACTAGAGTGCCGCTCGGTGCGACACTCCCCAACACAGACAACGAGGTGCCCTGCGAGGCCACACCTGATGGGGCGCACTCGGGTGTGCAACCCCCCTCCAATACGACTGGAGTGCCGCTCGGTGCGACACTCCCCGACACAGGCAATGGGGCGCACTCGGGTGTGCAACCCCCCTCCATTACGACTGGGGCGCACTCGGGTGTGCAACCCCCCTCCAACACGACTGGGGCGCACTCGGGTGTGCAACCCCCCTCCAACACGACTGGGGCGCACTCGGGTGTGCAACCCCCCTCCGTCTCAACTGGGGCGCACTCGGGTGTGCAACCCCCCTCCATTACGACTGGGGCGCACTCGGGTGTGCAACCCCCCTCTGTCTCAACTGGGGTGCACTCGGGTGTGCAACCCCCCTTCACGGGCACCATCATCAGATCGCACTCAGGAGTACGACTGACCAGGTCTAAAAGGGTGCCCTCGGCGGTCACACCCTGGTCGTTGCTCACCTCCGTGGCAACTCGAGCTTTTGAAGCCTGGCTGGCTTCCATCTATAAACGGGTCTGAATGAGGCACGACACCCGCCGATTCGGAGACGAGGAGACCTTCACCGTTTTACGGGTTCGTCAGTCTCCCCGAAACCTGCCAGCTGCTTAAGTGCGCACCTCAGACAGACGCTGAAAGAAAGAATAAAAAATAATTAATGGCCCAAGAGGGGCGAACAAACCTGACTGTCGGACTAGACCCGCCGATTCGGAGACGAAGAGACCTTCACCGTTTTACGGGTTCGTCAGTCTCCCCGAAACCTGCCAGCTGCTTAAGTCAGCCCAACAGTCAGGGAAAAGAAGAAAAGAAAAAAGTCCCAAGAGGGGACAAAAAAGTGACAAAAGCCCCAAAAGGGGGGCTTGGTCAAAGAAAAACGCTTTAAACCTTGCCAAAAGGCCCGGTAGCGAGGATGCTATCTTAGCCAAAAGGCCAACAAAAGCATCCGAAATTTAAATTTTGAGGTTATTTACTGGGATATTTATAACCAATCTACACCTGAACAGCGGTCTATCCACTAGACACTGTTTAAATTACATTATTAAATTAACAAGTAATAATAACTAGGATTTTCTTTGAAAAAACATTGTATACTACTATTTAACAAATTCTTATATAAGTTTGGAATATCAACAATGAATTTTACACTCCCCTAGGCCGTTTTTCTCTAATTCAACATAGCTTTCATACGCCATTACCGAAAATGACATTAATTCACTTCTTTTGGCTAACATCAAAGTGTAGTATCCGTTTCGATGGATACTGCACCCCATAGACTGGTATCGTCTTGGCCTTCGGGGCTTCATTCCGCCGGTCTATGGGTTTGAGGAGGTCCAATTCGATAGTAAATTCGAAATAATCTAATGTATTTATGTACTAATCCGATAAAAATGCAGAGTCAATGTAAACATCCCATAATCCCTTGCCGGATGTACCCGGTCTTGCCCTAAATTGTGTCCGGTTCTATCAGATCATCCAATAACTTCTGTCCGGTTGCATCAATAACAACATAGGAATCCTACGTTAAGAGTGTGTAGTGAAACAAGGGTTGCTCAATCACATCCGCACCTGTCCCATAATCCCTTGCCGGATGTACCCGGTCTTGCTCTAAATTGTGTCCGGTTATATCATGACGTCAGAGAGTGGCAGATAATTTGAAAAATAATGCAAAGTGGCGGGAATAAATTCACTCACACTACAACCTTTTAATAGACGCTAATATTCCACCCACTCCCTTCCGTTATCATGATAGGCATTACCTCCTCCTTTCATGCCAAATTGGGGGGGGGGGTGACGGCATTCGCCGGTGTGAGTCCCTCAGGCCAAATTTGGGGAGGGGGAGTGTCGGCATTCGCCGGCGCTCACACCTTTTTGAGAGGGTGGAGACAGTGTAGTATCTGTTGCGAGGAGAGAGTGTCAGCATTCGCCGGTGTGAGCGCATCAGGCCAAATCTTTTTAGGGGGGGGGGGGTATTAAGCAAATCTATAATAAAGACCAATGTGCATTTATTTGTATCTATAATAAAGGCCAATGTGCATTTATTTGTATCTTCTATTATATAAAGGCCAGTTGTCTGTATGTCTGTCTGTTTGTCTGTTTGTATGTCCAGATACTCCTCCGAGAGTACCCAACAAACAGTCACACGGTTGACGTCATTATGAGCGGCCAGCCCCGGGACGTATACTATCTCAGAACCGGAAAAAAAATGGACTCTTCGAGGGTCAACTGCCTTTTTCCTCGATTTTCAACGTTGTTTAGTACTAATTTGAGAAAAAAACAATGACATCATGTAGAATTTGAGAAATAATGCACCGTCATGCTTTTAACAGGAAATGACGTCAGAGGAAAAGAGTGTAGGGAAGAAAATCCCTCACACTAAAACTCTTCTTTCCCTCTCACTCCCACCCCTACTACCTTCCTTTCCTCCCCTACGCCCGTTCTGTTGTTATGATACCACCCTCCTAGGCATTACCTCCTCCTTTTTGAGAGTTGTAGAGATAGAGCGGCGGTGTGACTGCTTCAGGTCAAATTAGGGGGGGGGGGTGTCGGCATTCACCGGTGAAGCGCCTCATGCCAAATTTGGAGATGGGGGATTGTCGGCATAATGCAAAGTCACGATTTTAACAGGAAATGACGTCAAAGTGGATCCCTAACGGAACTTTTTTGAACACGAGTTTATAGTGAAGCAAGGGTTGCTTAATCCTAACCGCATTTCTTCTGTTGACATGATACCATCCTCCCAGGTATTACCTCCTTCTTTTTGAGAGGTGTGAAGTTAGTGTAATAAATAATTATGCTCCACCATTGTTTTCACTAATATTTGTATACATATTAAATAACGTCTCAAGAAGTAAAGTAAAAAGAGAAATAATTATGCCCCACCATTGTTTTCACTAATATTTGTATACATATTAAATAACGTCTCAAGAAGTAAGGTAAGAAGAGAAATTATTATGCTCCTCCATTGTTTTCACTTATATTTGTATACATATTAAATAACGTCTCAAGAAGTAAAGTAAAAAGAGAAATAATTATGCTCCACCATTGTTTTCACTAATATTTGTATACATATTAAATAACGTCTCAAGAAGTAAGGTAAGAAGAGAAATTATTATGCTCCTCCATTGTTTTCACTTATATTTGTATACATATTAAATAACGTCTCAATAAGTAAAGTAAGAAGAGATATAATTATGCTCCACCATTGTTTTCACAAATATTTGTATACATATTAAATAACGTCTCAATCAGTAAATTTAAAGGAAGAAAAAATTATGCTGCGCCATTGTTTTCACTAATATTTGTATACATATTAAAAAACGTCTCAATAAATGAACTAAAAATAGAAATAATTATGCTCCGCCACTGTTTTCACTAATATTTGTATACATATTAAATAACGTCTCAATAAGTACAGTAAGAAGAGAAATAATTATGCTCCGCCATTGTTTTCACTAATATTTGTATACATATTAAAAAAACATCTCAATAAATAAAGTAAGAATAGAAATAATTATGCTCCGCCACTGTTTTCACTAATATTTGTATACATGTTAAATAACATTTTTTTTTGAACTCAAAATATTTCGCTGGAGACATTGAGGGGTCGGAGAAAATTTTAGGGGTCAATCCGAACTTTTTAGGGGTCAGACAAAATTTGTTCTTTTTTATTTTGTTTTTAACTCAAAATATTTCTCAGGGTTATGTGAGAGTGAAAAATTAGTTGGGATGAGGGGCTGGAGAGATTTAGGGGTCAGGCCGCACTTTTTAGGGGTCAGGCCGAACTTTTTAGTGGTCACGCCAATTTTTTGTTTTGAAGTCAAAATATTTCTCAGAGTTGGAGGAGAGTGAAAAATTAGGGGGCTGGAGAGATTGAGGGGTCGGCGAAAAATTTTAGGGGTCAGGCCGAACTTTTTAGGAGTCAGGCCAAATTTTTTTTGTTTTTTTTTTTGTTTTGAAGTCAAAATATTTTTCATGGTTGGGGGAAAGTGAAAAATTAGGGGGCTGGAGAGATTTAGGGGTCGGGGAAAATTTTAGGGGTCAGGACGAACTTTTTAGGGGTCAGGCTAAATTTTTTTGTTTTTTTTTGTTTTGAACTGAAAATATTTCTCAGGGTTGGGGGAGAGTGAAAAATTAGGGGGCTGGAGAGATTTAGGGGTCAGGGAAAATTTTAAGGGTCAGGACGAACTTTTTAGGGGTCAGGCCAAATTTTTTTGTTTTTTTTGGTTTTGAAGTCAAAATATATCTCATGGTTGGGGGAGAGTGAAAAATTAGGGGGCTGGAGAGATTTAGGGGTCGGGGAAAATTTTAGGGGTCAGGACGAACTTTTTAGGGGTCAGGCCAAATTTTTTTGTTTTTTTTTGTTTTGAAGTCAAAATATTTCTCAGGGTTGGGGGAGAGTGAAAAAAATAGGGGACTGCAGAGATTTAGGGGTCGGGGAAAATTTTAGGGGTCAGAACGAACTTTTTAGGGGTCAGGCCAAATTTTTTTCTTTTTTTTTGTTTTTTTTTGTTTTGAAGTCAAAATATTTCTCAGGGTTGGGGAAGAGTGAAAAATTAGGAGGGCTGGAGAGATTTAGGGGTCGGGGAAAATTTTAGGGGTCAGGACGAACTTTTTAGGGGTCAGGCCAAATTTTTTTGTTTTTTTTTGTTTTGAAGTCAAATTATTTCTCATAGTTGGGGGAGAGTGAAAAATTAGGGGGCTAGAGAGATTTAGGGGTCGGGGAAAATTTTAGGGGTCAGGCGGAACTTTTTAGGGGTCAGGCCAAATTTTTTTGTTTTTTTTTGTTTTGAAGTCAAAATATATCTCATGGTTGTGGGAGAGTGAAACATTAGGGGGCTGGAGAGATTTAGGGGTCGGGGAAAATTTTAGGGGTCAGGACGAACTTTTTAGGGGTCCGGCCAAATTTTTTTGTTTTTTTTTGTTTTTTTTTGTTTTGAAGTCAAAATATTTCTCATAGTTGGGGGAGAGTGAAAAATTAGGGGGCTGGAGAGATTTAGGGGTCGGGGAAAATTTTAGGGGTCAGGACGAACTTTTTAGGGGTCAGGCCAAATTTTTTTCTTTTTTTTTGTTTTGAAGTCAAAATATTTCTCAGGGTTGGAGGAGAGTGAAAAATTATGGGGCTGGAGAGATTTAGGGGTCGGGGAAAATTTTAGGGGTCAGGACGAACTTTTTAGGGGTCAGGCCAAATTTTTTTGTTTTGAAGTCAAAATATTTCTCAGGGTTGGGGAAGAGTGAAAAATTAGGGGGCTGGAGAGATTTAGGGGTCGGGGAAAATTTTAGGGGTCAGGATGAACTTTTTAGGGGTCAGGCCAAATTTTTTTGTTTTTTTTTGTTTTGAAGTCAAATTATTTCTCATAGTTGGGGGAGAGTGAAAAATTAGGGGGCTAGAGAGATTTAGGGGTCGGGGAAAATTTTAGGGGTCAGGTGGAACTTTTTAGGGGTCAGGCCAAATTTTTTTGTTTTTTTTTGTTTTGAAGTCAAAATATTTCTCATGGTTGGAGGAGAGTGAAAAATTAGGGGGCTGGAGAGATTTAGGGGTCGGGGAAAATTGTAGGGGTCAGGACGAACTTTTTAGGGGTCAGGCAAAATTTTTTTCTTTTTTTTGGTTTTGAACTCAAAATATTTCTCAGGGTTGGGGGAGAGTGAAAAATTAGGGGGCTGGAGAGATTTAGGGGTCGGGGAAAATTTTAGGGGTCAGGCCAAATTTTTTAGGGGTCAGGCCAAATTTTTTTTTTTTTTTTTTTTTTTTTCTCTTTTGAAGTCATAATATTTCTCAGGGTTGGGGGAGAGTTAAAAATTAGGGGGCTGGAGAGATTTAGGGGTCGGGGAAAATTTTAGGGGTCAGGACGAACTTTTTAGGGGTCAGGCCAAATTTTTTTTTTTTTTTTTTTTTTAAGTAAAAATATATCTCATGGTTGTGGGAGAGTTAAACATTAGGGGGCTGGAGAGATTTAGGGGTCAGGGAAAATTTTAGGGGTCAGGACGAACTTTTTAGGGGTCAGGCCAAATTTTTTTTTTTTTTTTTGTTTTGAAATCAAAATATTTCTCAGGGTTGGGGGAGAGTGAAAAATTAGGGGGCTGGAGAGATTTAGGGGTCGGGGAAAATTTTAGGGGTCAGGACGAACTTTTTAGGGTTCAGGCCAAATTTTTTTCTTTTTTTTTTTGGTTTTGAACTCAAAATATTTCTCAGGGTTGGGAGAGAGTGAACAATTAGGGGGCTGGAGAGATTGAGTGGTCGGGGAAAATTTTAGGGGTCAGGACGAACTTTTTAGGGGTCAGGCCAAATTTTTTTCTTTTTTTTGGTTTTGAACTGAAAATATTTCTCAGGGTTGGGGGAGAGTGAAAAATTAGGGGGCTGGAGAGATTTAGGGGTCGGGGAAAATTTTAGGGGTCAGGACGAACTTTTTAGGGTTCAGGCCAAATTTTTTTCTTTTTTTTTTTGGTTTTGAACTCAAAATATTTCTCAGGGTTGGGAGAGAGTGAACAATTAGGGGGCTGGAGAGATTGAGGGGTCGGGGAAAATTTTAGGGGTCAGGCCGAACTTTTTAGGGTCTGCCCAAATTTAGGGGCGACGATATGTATGTATTTAGCTTCCACACCGGGGCGGCGATAGGTACTTATTTAGCATTCAGCGGTTGTGATAGGTACTTATATAGCATGTGCACATGGGCGGTAATAAGTACGTATATAGTATGCACACCGGGGCAGTGATAGGTATGTATTTAGCATGCGCACTAAGGCAGCGATCGGTTCATATGTAGCACGCGCACCGGGGCGGCGATAGGTACGTATATAGCACGCGCACAGGGGCGGCGAAAGGTACATATTTAAAATTCACACTGGGCGGCGAAAGGTACATATTTAAAATTCACACCGGGGCGGCGATAGGTACGTATTTAGCATTCACGCCGGGGCGGCGATAGGTATGTATTTAGCATTCACACCGGGGCAGCGATAGGTATGTATTTAGCATTCGCACCGGGGCAGCGATATGTAGGTATTTAGCTTCCGCACCGGGGCGGCGATAGGTTGTATTTAGAATTCACACCGGGGCGGCAATAGGTACGTATTTAGAATTCACACCGGGGCGGCGATAGGTATGTATTTAGCATTCGCACCGGGGTGGCGATATGTACGTATTTAGCTTCCACACCAGGGCGGCGATAGGTACGTATTCAGAATTCAGGGGTGGCGATAGCTACGTATATAGCATGGACATGGGCAGCAATAAGTACGTACATAGCATGCGCTCTGCGGCGGCGATCAGTACATATATTGCACGCGCACCGGGGCGGCGAAAGGTATGTATTTCGCATTCGCACCGTAGTGGTGATAGGTACGTATTTAGCATTCGCACTGGGGCGGCTATAGGTACGTATTTAGCATTCGCACCAGGGCGGCTATAGGTACGTATTTAGCATTCGCACTGGGCCGGCGATAGGTACGTATTTAGCATTCACACCAAAGCGGCAATATGTACATATTAATTATTCGCACTAGGGCAGCGATAGGTACTTATGTAGCATGCACACCGGGGCGCAATTGGTATGTCTTTAGTATTCGCACTAGGGCAGCGATAGGTACTTATGTAGCATGCACACTGGGGCGCAATAGGTATGTATTTAGCATTCACACCGGGACAACGATAGGTACTATTTAGCATTTGCAACGGGGCGGCGATAGGTACTTAAATAGTATCTGCACCGGGGCGGCGATAGGTACGTATATAGTATGTGCACTGGGGCGGCGATAGGTACGTATATAGTATGCGCACCGAGGTGATGATAGATACGTATATAGTATGAACACCAGGGTGGAGATAAGTACCTATATAGAAGGTGCAGATAGAGGTGTTACTTTTTATAGAAATATGTCATACTATTACCCTGGGCAATAGGAGAAATGGTGGGGAAGAAACAGCTTTTGCAAAAGGCAAAATTAGAAAGTAGCGGCGAAATGGGGCAGCCAGGGAAGAGAAAGGTAGCAGATAAAGAGACGGCTATAGAGAGAGGGGACGGACATAGAAGTTTGAATATAAAGATGTTACACACACGATCTTTCTTCAAATATATGTTTTTATGACCCCGAGCAACGCCGGGTAGCCCCGCTAGTCTCCTATATAAAGGGCACTTGTCTGTATGTTTGTCTGTTTGTTTGTTTGTTTGTTTGTTTGTATGTCCAGATACTCCTCCGACAGGACCCAACAAACAGTCACACGGTTGACATCATTATGACCGGCCAGCCCCGGGTCGTATAATATCTCAGAACCGGAAAAAAAAATGGACTCTTCGAGGGTCGACTGAGCACTTTTCTCCAATGGGGGGGTGCCTTTTTCCTCGATTTTCAACGTTGTTTAGTACTAATTTGAGAAAAAAACAAAGAATTTGAGAAATAATGCACCGTCATGATTTTAACAGGAAATGACGTCAGAGGAAATCCCTAACGGCTCTTTTTTGAACATGAGTTTATAGTGAAGCAAGTGTTGCTTAATCACAAACGGCACTTTTTTTGAACACGAGTCCATAGTCAAGCATGGGTTGCTTACTTACTAACGGCACTTTTTTGAACATGAGTCCATAGTGATGCAAGGGTTGCGTAACTCCTAACGGCACTTTTTGATACATGCGTTTATAGTGACGCAAGTGTTGTTTAATCAATAACGGCACTTTTTTTAACATGAGTTCATAGTGAAGCAAGGGTTGCTTAATCCTAACCACATTTTTTCTGTTGACATGATAACATCCTCCTAGGTATTACCTCCTCCTTTTTGAGAGGTGTGAAGTTAGTGTAGTATCAGTAAAATTAAAGTAATAAATAATTATGCTCCCACACTGTTTTCACTAATATTTGTATGCTCCCCCATTGTTTTCACTAATATTTCTATACATATTGTATACATATTGAAAACTTGGGGTGGGTGTGGGGGGTGTCGGCATTCGCCGGTGTGAGCGCCTCAGGAGAAATTTGGGGAAGAGGGGGGGGTATCGGCATTCGGCGGTGGGGCGCCTCAGGCCAAATCTGGGGAGGGTGAGTGTCGGCATTCGGCGGTGGGGCGCCTCAGGCGAAATTCGGGGAGGAGTGTCGGCATTCGCCAGTATGAGCGCCTCAGGCCGAATTTGGGGGAGTGTCGGCATTCGCCGGTGTGAGCGACTCAGGCCGAATTTGGTGGAGTGTCGGCATTCGCCGGTGGTGCGCCTCAGGCCAAATTTGGAGATCGGGGGATTGTCGGCATAATGCAAAGTCACGATTTTAGCAGGAAATGACGTCAGAGGAAATCCCTAACGGCACTTTTTTGAACATGAGTTTATAGTGAAGCACGGGTTGCCTTATCCCAACGAAACATAAGTTTTTATTGAAGCAACTGTTGCTTAATCCCTAACGGCATTTTTTTGAACATGAGTCCATAGTGAAGCAAGGGTTGCTTAATTCCTAACAGCACTTTTTTGAACATGAATCCACAGTGAAGCCAGGGTTGCTTAATCAATAACGGCACTTTTTTGAACACGCGTTTGTAGTGAAGCCAGGGTTGCTTAATCCTAACTGCATTTCTTCTGTTGACATGATATAATCCTCCCAGGTATAACCTCCTTCTTTTTGAGAGGTGTGAAGTTAGTGTAGTATCAGTAAAATTAAAGTAATAAATAATTATGCTCCACCATTGTTTTCACTAATATTTGTATACATATTAAATAACATCTCAATAAGTAAAGTAAGACGAAAAATAATTATGCCCCACCACTGTTTTCACTAATATTTGTATACATATTAAATAACGTCTCAATAAGTAAAGTAAGAAGAAAATAATTATGCTCCACCATTGTTTTCACTAATATTTGTATACATATGATATAACGTCTAAATAAGTAAAGTAAGAAGAAAAATAATTATGCTCCACCACTGTTTTCACTAAAATGTGTATACATATTAAATAACGTCTCAATATGTAAAGTAAGAAGAAATATAATTATGCTCCGCCATTGTTTTCACTAATATTTGAATACATGTTAAATAACGTCTCAATAAGTAAAGTAAAAAGAAAAATAATTATGCTCCGCCACTGTTTTCACTAATATTTGTATACATATTAAATAACGTCTCAATAAGTAAAGAAAGAAGAAAAATAATTATGCTCCACCATTGTTTTCACTAATATTTTTATACATGTTAAATAACGTCTCAATAAGTAAAGTAAAAAGAGAAATAATTATGCTCCGCCATTGTTTTCACTAATATTTGTATACATGTTAAATAACATTTTTTTGTTTTGAACTCAAAATATTTCTTAGGGTTGGGGGAGAGTTAAAAATTAGGGGGCTGGAGAGATTTAGGGGTCGGGGAAAATTTTAGGGGTCAGGACGAACTTTTTAGGGGTCAGGCCAAATTTTTTTGTTTTTTTTTGTTTTTTTTTGTTTTGAAGTCAAAATATTTCTCAGGGTTTGGGGAGAGTGAAAAATTAGGGAGCTGGAGAGATTTAGGGGTCGGGGAAAATTTTAGGGGTCAGGACGAACTTTTTAGGGGTCAGGCCAAATTTTCTCCTTTTTTTTGGTTTTGAACTGAAAATATTTCTCAGGGTTGGGGGAGAGTGAAAAATTAGGGGGCTGGAGAGATTTAGGGGTCGGGGAAAATTTTAGGGGTCAGGACGAACTTTTTAGGGGTCAGGCCAAATTTTTTGTTTTCTTTTGTTTTTTTTGTTTTGAAGTCAAAATATTTCTCAGGGTTGGGGGAGAGTTAAAAATTAGGGGGCTGGAGAGATTTAGGGGTCGGGGAAAATTTTAGGGGTCAGGACGAACTTTTTAGGGGTCAGGCCAAGTTTTTTTGTTTTTTTTTGTTTTGAAGTCAATATATTTCTCAGGGTTGGGGGAGAGTGAAAAATTAGGGGGCTGGAGAGATTTAGGGGTCGGGGAAAATTTTAGGGGTCAGGACGAACTGTTTAGGGGTCAGGCCAAATTTTTTTGTTTTTTTTGGTTTTGAACTCAAAATATTTCTAATGGTTGGAGGAGAGTGAAAAATTAGGGGGCTGGAGAGATTTAGGGGTCGGGTAAAATTTTAGGGGTCAGGACGAACTTTTTAGGGGTCAGGCCAAATTTTTTTGTTTTTTTTTGTTTTGAAGTCAAAATATTTCTCATGGTTGGAGGAGAGTGAAAAATTAGGGGGCTGGAGAGATTTAGGGGTCGGGGAAAATTTTAGGGGTCAGGACGAACTTTTTAGGGGTCAGGCCAAATTTTCTCCTTTTTTTTGGTTTTGAACTGAAAATATTTCTCAGGGTTGGGGGAGAGTGAAAAATTAGGGGGCTGGAGAGATTTAGGGGTCGGGGAAAATTTTAGGGGTCAGGACGAACTTTTTAGGGGTCAGGCCAAATTTTTTTGTTTTTTTTGTTTTTTTTGTTTGGAAGTCAAAATATTTCTCAGGGTTAGGGGAGAGTGAAAAATTAGGGGGCTGGAGAGATTTAGGGGTCGGGGAAAATTTTAGGGGTCAGGACGAACTTTTTAGGGGTCAGGCCAAATTTTTTTGTTTTTTTTTGTTTTGAAGTCAAAATATTTCTCATGGTTGGAGGAGAGTGAAAAATTAGGGGGCTGGAGAGATTTAGGGGTCGGGGAAAATTTTAGGGGTCAGGACGAACTTTTTAGGGGTCAGGCCAAATTTTTTTGTTTTTTTTGTTTTGAAGTCAAAATATATCTCATGGTTGTGGGAGAGTGAAAAATTAGGGGGCTGGAGAGATTTAGGGGTCGGGGAAAATTTTAGGGGTCAGGACGCACTTTTTAGGGGTCAGGCCAAATTTTTTTGTTTTTTTTTTATTGAAGTCAAAATATTTCTCATAGTTGGGGGAGAGTGAAAAATTAGGGGGCTGGAGAGATTTAGGGGTCGGGGAAAATTTTAGGGGTCAGGACGAACTTTTTAGGGGTCAGGCCAAACTTTTTGTTTTTTTTTGTTTTTTTTGTTTTGAAGTCAAAATATTTCTCAGGGTTGGGAGAGAGTTAAAAATTAGGGGCTGGAGAGATTTAGGGGTCGGGGAAAATTTTAGGGGTCAGGACGAACTTTTTTGGGGTCAGGCCAAATTTTTTTGTTTTTTTTGTTTTGAAGTAAAAATATATCTCATGGTTGTGGGAGAGTGAAAAATTAGGGGGCTGGAGAGATTTAGGGGTCGGGGGAAATTTTAGAGGTAAGGACGAACTTTTTAGGGGTCAGGCCAAATTTTTTTGTTTTTTTTTGTTTTGAAGTCAAAATATTTCTCAGGGTTGCGGGAGAGTGAAAAATTAGGGGGCTGAGGAAATCTAGGGGTCGGGGAAAATTTTAGGGGTCAGGACGAACTTGTTAGGGGTCAGGCCAAATTTTTTTCTTTTTTTTGCTTTTGAACTCAAAATATTTCTCAGGGTTGGGGGAGAGTGAAAAATTAGGGGGCTGGAAAGATTGAGGGGTCGGGGAAAATTTTAGGGGTCAGGACGCACTTTTTAGGGGTCAGGCCAAATTTTTTTGTTTTTTTTTGTTTTGAAGTCAAAATATTTCCCATAGTTGGGGGAGAGTGAAAAATTAGGGGGCTGGAGAGATTTAGGGGTCGGGGAAAATTTTAGGGGTCAGGACGAACTTTTTAGGGGTCAGGCCAAATTTTTTGTTTTCTTTTGTTTTTTTTGTTTTGAAGTCAAAATATTTCTCAGGGTTGGGGGAGAGTTAAAAATTAGGGGGCTGGAGAGATTTAGGGGTCGGGGAAAATTTTAGGGGTCAGGACGAACTTTTTAGGGGTCAGGCCAAGTTTTTTTGTTTTTTTTTGTTTTGAAGTCAATATATTTCTCAGGGTTGGGGGAGAGTGAAAAATTAGGGGGCTGGAGAGATTTAGGGGTCGGGGAAAATTTTAGGGGTCAGGACGAACTGTTTAGGGGTCAGGCCAAATTTTTTTGTTTTTTTTGGTTTTGAACTCAAAATATTTCTAATGGTTGGAGGAGAGTGAAAAATTAGGGGGCTGGAGAGATTTAGGGGTCGGGTAAAATTTTAGGGGTCAGGACGAACTTTTTAGGGGTCAGGCCAAATTTTTTTGTTTTTTTTTGTTTTGAAGTCAAAATATTTCTCATGGTTGGAGGAGAGTGAAAAATTAGGGGGCTGGAGAGATTTAGGGGTCGGGGAAAATTTTAGGGGTCAGGACGAACTTTTTAGGGGTCAGGCCAAATTTTCTCCTTTTTTTTGGTTTTGAACTGAAAATATTTCTCAGGGTTGGGGGAGAGTGAAAAATTAGGGGGCTGGAGAGATTTAGGGGTCGGGGAAAATTTTAGGGGTCAGGACGAACTTTTTAGGGGTCAGGCCAAATTTTTTTGTTTTTTTTGTTTTTTTTGTTTGGAAGTCAAAATATTTCTCAGGGTTAGGGGGAGAGTGAAAAATTAGGGGGCTGGAGAGATTTAGGGGTCGGGGAAAATTTTAGGGGTCAGGACGAACTTTTTAGGGGTCAGGCCAAGTTTTTTTGTTTTTTTTTGTTTTGAAGTCAATATATTTCTCAGGGTTGGGGGAGAGTGAAAAATTAGGGGGCTGGAGAGATTTAGGGGTCGGGGAAAATTTTAGGGGTCAGGACGAACTGTTTAGGGGTCAGGCCAAATTTTTTTGTTTTTTTTGTTTTTTTTGTTTGGAAGTCAAAATATTTCTCAGGGTTAGGGGAGAGTGAAAAATTAGGGGGCTGGAGAGATTTAGGGGTCGGGGAAAATTTTAGGGGTCAGGACGAACTTTTTAGGGGTCAGGCCAAATTTTTTTGTTTTTTTTTGTTTTGAAGTCAAAATATTTCTCATGGTTGGAGGAGAGTGAAAAATTAGGGGGCTGGAGAGATTTAGGGGTCGGGGAAAATTTTAGGGGTCAGGACGAACTTTTTAGGGGTCAGGCCAAATTTTTTTGTTTTTTTTGTTTTGAAGTCAAAATATATCTCATGGTTGTGGGAGAGTGAAAAATTAAGGGGCTGGAGAGATTTAGGGGTCGGGGAAAATTTTAGGGGTCAGGACGCACTTTTTAGGGGTCAGGCCAAATTTTTTTGTTTTTTTTTTTATTGAAGTCAAAATATTTCTCATAGTTGGGGGAGAGTGAAAAATTAGGGGGCTGGAGAGATTTAGGGGTCGGGGAAAATTTTAGGGGTCAGGACGAACTTTTTAGGGGTCAGGCCAAATTTTTTGTTTTTTTTTGTTTTTTTTGTTTTGAAGTCAAAATATTTCTCAGGGTTGGGGGAGAGTTAAAAATTAGGGGCTGGAGAGATTTAGGGGTCGGGGAAAATTTTAGGGGTCAGGACGAACTTTTTTGGGGTCAGGCCAAATTTTTTTGTTTTTTTTGTTTTGAAGTCAAAATATATCTCATGGTTGTGGGAGAGTGAAAAATTAGGGGGCTGGAGAGATTTAGGGGTCGGGGGAAATTTTAGAGGTAAGGACGAACTTTTTAGGGGTCAGGCCAAATTTTTTTGTTTTTTTTTGTTTTGAAGTCAAAATATTTCTCAGGGTTGGGGGAGAGTGAAAAATTAGGGGGCTGGAGAGATCTAGGGGTCGGGGAAAATTTTAGGGGTCAGGACGAACTTTTTAGGGGTCAGGCCAAATTTTTTTCTTTTTTTTGCTTTTGAACTCAAAATAATTCCAAGGGTTGGGGGAGAGTGAAAAATTAGGGGGCTGGAAAGATTGAGGGGTCGGGGAAAATTTTAGGGGTCAGGACGCACTTTTTAGGGGTCAGGCCAAATTTTTTTGTTTTTTTTTGTTTTGAAGTCAAAATATTTCTCATAGTTGGGGGAGAGTGAAAAATTAGGGGGCTGGAGAGATTTAGGGGTCGGGGAAAATTTTAGGGGTCAGGACGAACTTTTTAGGGGTCAGGCCAAATTTTTTGTTTTTTTTTGTTTTGAAGTCAATATATTTCTCAGGGTTGGGGGAGAGTGAAAAATTAGGGGGCTGGAGAGATTTAGGGGTCGGGGAAAATTTTAGGGGTCAGGACGAACTGTTTAGGGGTCAGGCCAAATTTTTTTGTTTTTTTTTGGTTTTGAACTCAAAATATTTCTAATGGTTGGAGGAGAGTGAAAAATTAGGGGGCTGGAGAGATTTAGGGGTCGGGGAAAATTTTAGGGGTCAGGACGAACTTTTTAGGGGTCAGGCCAAATTTTTTTGTTTTTTTGTGTTTTGAAGTCAAAATATTTCTCATGGTTGGAGGAGAGTGAAAAATTAGGGGGCTGGAGAGATTTAGGGGTCGGGGAAAATTTTAGGGGTCAGGACGAACTTTTTAGGGGTCAGGCCAAATTTTCTCCTTTTTTTTGGTTTTGAACTGAAAATATTTCTCAGGGTTGGGGGAGAGTGAAAAATTAGGGGGCTGGAGAGATTTAGGGGTCGGGGAAAATTTTAGGGGTCAGGACGAACTTTTTAGGGGTCAGGCCAAATTTTTTTGTTTTTTTTTGTTTTTTTTGTTTTGAAGTCAAAATATTTCTTAGGGTTGGGGGAGAGTTAAAAATTAGGGGGCTGGAGAGATTTAGGGGTCGGGGAAAATTTTAGGGGTCAGGACGAACTTTTTAGGGGTCAGGCCAAATTTTTTTGTTTTTTTTTGTTTTGAAGTCAATATATTTCTCAGGGTTGGGGGAGAGTGAAAAATTAGGGGGCTGGAGAGATTTAGGGGTCGGGGAAAATTTTAGGGGTCAGGACGAACTGTTTAGGGGTCAGGCCAAATTTTTTTGGTTTTTTTGGTTTTGAACTCAAAATATTTCTAATGGTTGGAGGAGAGTGAAAAATTAGGGGGCTGGAGAGATTTAGGGGTCGGGTAAAATTTTAGGGGTCAGGACGAACTTTTTAGGGGTCAGGCCAAATTTTTTTGTTTTTTTTTGTTTTGAAGTCAAAATATTTCTCATAAGTGGAGGAGAGTGAAAAATTAGGGGGCTGGATAGATTTAGGGGTCGGGGAAAATTTTAGGGGTCAGGACGAACTTTTTAGGGGTCAGTCCAAATTTTTTTGTTTTTTTTGTTTTTTTTGTTTGGAAGTCAAAATATTTCTCAGGGTTGGGGGAGAGTGAAAAATTAGGGGGCTGGAGAGATTTAGGGGTCGGGGAAAATTTTAGGGGTCAGGACGAACTTTTTAGGGGTCAGGCCAAATTTTTTTGTTTTTTTTGTTTTGAAGTCAAAATATATCTCATGGTTGTGGGAGAGTGAAAAATTAGGGGGCTGGAGAGATTTAGGGGTCGGGGGAAATTTTAGAGGTAAGGACGAACTTTTTAGGGGTCAGGCCAAATTTTTTGTTTTTTTTTGTTTTTTTTGTTTTGAAGTCAAAATATTTCTCAGGGTTGGGGGACAGTTAAAAATTAGGGGCTGGAGAGATTTAGGGGTCGGGGAAAATTTTAGGGGTCAGGACGAACTTTTTAGGGGTCAGGCCAAATTTTTTTGTTTTTTTTGTTTTGAAGTCAAAATATATCTCATGGTTGTGGGAGAGTGAAAAATTAGGGGGCTGGAGAGATTTAGGGGTCGGGGGAAATTTTAGAGGTAAGGACGAACTTTTTAGGGGTCAGGCCAAATTTTTTTGTTTTTTTTTGTTTTGAAGTCAAAATATTTCTCAGGGTTGGGGGAGAGTGAAAAATTAGGGGGCTGGAGAGATCTAGGGGTCGGGGAAAATTTTAGGGGTCAGGACGAACTTTTTAGGGGTCAGGCCAAATTTTTTTCTTTTTTTTGCTTTTGAACTCAAAATAATTCCAAGGGTTGGGGGAGAGTGAAAAATTAGGGGGCTGGAAAGATTGAGGGGTCGGGGAAAATTTTAGGGGTCAGGACGCACTTTTTAGGGGTCAGGCCAAATTTTTTTGTTTTTTTTTGTTTTGAAGTCAAAATATTTCTCATAGTTGGGGGAGAGTGAAAAATTAGGGGGCTGGAGAGATTTAGGGGTCGGGGAAAATTTTAGGGGTCAGGACGAACTTTTTAGGGGTCAGGCCAAATTTTTTGTTTTTTTTTGTTTTGAAGTCAATATATTTCTCAGGGTTGGGGGAGAGTGAAAAATTAGGGGGCTGGAGAGATTTAGGGGTCGGGGAAAATTTTAGGGGTCAGGACGAACTGTTTAGGGGTCAGGCCAAATTTTTTTGTTTTTTTTTGGTTTTGAACTCAAAATATTTCTAATGGTTGGAGGAGAGTGAAAAATTAGGGGGCTGGAGAGATTTAGGGGTCGGGGAAAATTTTAGGGGTCAGGACGAACTTTTTAGGGGTCAGGCCAAATTTTTTTGTTTTTTTGTGTTTTGAAGTCAAAACATTTCTCATGGTTGGAGGAGAGTGAAAAATTAGGAGGCTGGAGAGATTTAGGGGTCGGGGAAAATTTTAGGGGTCAGGACGAACTTTTTAGGGGTCAGGCCAAATTTTCTCCTTTTTTTTGGTTTTGAACTGAAAATATTTCTCAGGGTTGGGGGAGAGTGAAAAGTTAGGGGGCTGGAGAGATTTAGGGGTCGGGGAAAATTTTAGGGGTCAGGACGAACTTTTTAGGGGTCAGGCCAAATTTTTTTGTTTTTTTTTGTTTTTTTTGTTTTGAAGTCAAAATATTTCTTAGGGTTGGGGGAGAGTTAAAAATTAGGGGGCTGGAGAGATTTAGGGGTCGGGGAAAATTTTAGGGGTCAGGACGAACTTTTTAGGGGTCAGGCCAAATTTTTTTGTTTTTTTTTGTTTTGAAGTCAATATATTTCTCAGGGTTGGGGGAGAGTGAAAAATTAGGGGGCTGGAGAGATTTAGGGGTCGGGGAAAATTTTAGGGGTCAGGACCAACTGTTTAGGGGTCAGGCCAAATTTTTTTGGTTTTTTTGGTTTTGAACTCAAAATATTTCTAATGGTTGGAGGAGAGTGAAAAATTAGGGGGCTGGAGAGATTTAGGGGTCGGGTAAAATTTTAAGGGTCAGGACGAACTTTTTAGGGGTCAGGCCAAATTTTTTTGTTTTTTTTTGTTTTGAAGTCAAAATATTTCTCATAAGTGGAGGAGAGTGAAAAATTAGGGGGCTGGATAGATTTAGGGGTCGGGGAAAATTTTAGGGGTCAGGACGAACTTTTTAGGGGTCAGTCCAAATTTTTTTGTTTTTTTTGTTTTTTTTGTTTGGAAGTCAAAATATTTCTCAGGGTTGGGGGAGAGTGAAAAATTAGGGGGCTGGAGAGATTTAGGGGTCGGGGAAAATTTTAGGGGTCAGGACGAACTTTTTAGGGGTCAGGCCAAATTTTTTTGTTTTTTTTGTTTTGAAGTCAAAATATATCTCATGGTTGTGGGAGAGTGAAAAATTAGGGGGCTGGAGAGATTTAGGGGTCGGGGGAAATTTTAGAGGTAAGGACGAACTTTTTAGGGGTCAGGCCAAATTTTTTTGTTTTTTTTTGTTTTGAAGTCAAAATATTTCTCAGGGTTGTGGGAGAGTGAAAAATTAGGGGGCTGGAGAGATCTAGGGGTCGGGGAAAATTTTAGGGGTCAGGATGAACTTTTTAGGGGTCAGGCCAAATTTTTTTCTTTTTTTTGCTTTTGAACTTAAAATATTTCTCAGGGTTGGAGGAGAGTGAAAAATTAGGGGGCTGGAAAGATTGATGGGTCGGGGAAAATTTTAGGGGTCAGGACGCACTTTTTAGGGGTCAGGCCAAATTTTTTTGTTTTTTTTTGTTTTGAAGTCAAAATATTTATCATAGTGTGGGGAGAGTGAAAAATTAGGGGGCTGGAGAGATTTAGGGGTCGGGGAAAATTTTAGGGGTCAGGACGTACTTTTTAGGGGTCAGGCCAAATTTTTTGTTTTTTTTTGTTTTTTTTGTTTTGAAGTCAAAATATTTCTCAGGGTTGGGGGAGAGTTAAAAATTAGGGGGCTGGAGAGATTTAGGGGTCGGGGAAAATTTTAGGGGTCAGGACGAACTTTTTAGGGGTCAGGCCAAATTTTTTTGTTTTTTTTTGTTTTGAAGTCAATATATTTCTCAGGGTTGGGGGAAAGTGAAAAATTAGGGGGCTGGAGAGATTTAGGGGTCGGGGAAAATTTTAGGGGTCAGGACGAACTGTTTAGGGGTCAGGCCAAATTTTTTTGTTTTTTTTGGTTTTGAACTCAAAATATTTCTAATGGTTGGAGGAGAGTGAAAAATTAGGGGGCTGGAGAGATTTAGGGGTCGGGGAAAATTTTAGGGGTCACGACGAACTTTTTAGGGGTCAGGCCAAATTTTCTCCTTTTTTTTGGTTTTGAACTGAAAATATTTCTCAGGGTTGGGGGAGAGTGAAAAATTAGGGGGCTTGAGAGATTTAGGGGTCGGGGAAAATTTTAGGGGTCATAACCGAACTTTTTAGGGGTCAGGCCAAATTTTTTTCTTTTTTTTGGTTTTGAACTCAAAATATTTATCATGGTTGGGGGAGAGTGAAAAATTAGGGGGCTGGAGAGATTTAGGGGTCGGGGAAAATTTTAGGGGTCAGGACGAACTTTTTAGGGGTCAGGCCAAATTTTTTTTGTTTTTTTTTGTTTTGAAGTCAAAATATTTCTCATGGTTGGGGGAAAGTGAAAAATTAGTGGCTGGAGAGATTTAGGAGTCGGGGAAAATTTTAGGGGTCAGGCTAAATTTTTTAGGGGTCCGCCCAAATTTAGGGGCCGCGATATGTACGTATTTAGCTTCCACACCGGGGCGGCGATAGGTACTTATTTAGCATTCAGCGGCGGTGATAGGTACTTATATAGCATGTGCACATGGGCGGTAATAAGTACATATATAGTATGCACACCGGGGCAGTGATAAGTATGTATTTAGCATGCGCACTGAGGCAGCGATCGGTTCATATATAGCACGCGCACCGGGGCGGCGATAGGTATGTATATAGCACGCGCACAGGGGCGGCGAAAGGTACATATTTAAAATTCACACCGGGGCGGCGAAAGGTACATATTTAAAATTCACACCGGGGCGGCGATAGGTACGTATTTAGCATTCACACTGGGGCGGCGATAGGTATGTATTTAGCATTCACACCGATGCACCGATAGGTATGTATTTAGCATTCGCACTGGGGTGGCGATATGTACGTATTTAGCTTCCGCACCTGGGCGGCGATAGGTACGTATTTAGAATTCACACTGGGGCGGCGATAGGTACGTATTTAGAATTCACACCGGGGCGGCGATAGGTACGTATTTAGCTTCCACACCAGGGCGGCGAGAGGTACGTATTCAGAATTCAGGGGTGCGATAGCTACGTATATAGCATGTACACATGGGCAGCAATAAGTACGTACATAGCATGCGCTCTGCGGCGGCGATCAGTACATATATAGCACGCGCACCGGGAAGGCGAAAGGTATGTATTTCGCATTCGCACCGTGGTGGTGATAGGTACGTATTTAGCATTCGCACCAGGGGGGCTATAGGTACGTATTTAGCATTCGCACCAGGGCGGCTATAGGTACGTATTTAGCATTCGCACTGGGCCGGCGATAGGTACGTATTTAGCATTCACACCAAAGCGGCAATATGTACATATTAATTATTCGCACTAGGGCAGCGATAGGTACTTATGTAGCATGCACACCGGGGCGCAATTGGTATGTCTTTAGTATTCGCACTAGGGCAGCGCTAGGTACTTATGTAGCATGCACACTGGGGCGCAATAGGTATGTATTTAGCATTCACACCGGGACAACGATAGGTACTATTTAGCATTTGCAACGGGGCGGCGATAGGTACTTAAATAGTATCTGCACCGGGGCGGCGATAGGTACGTATATAGTATGTGCACTGGGGCGGCGATAGGTACGTATATAGTATGCGCACCGAGGTGATGATAGATACGTATATAGTATGAACACCAGGGTGGAGATAAGTACCTATATAGAAGGTGCAGATAGAGGTGTTACTTTTTATAGAAATATGTCATACTATTACCCTGGGCAATAGGAGAAATGGTGGGGAAGAAACAGCTTTTGCAAAAGGCAAAATTAGAAAGTAGCGGCGAAATGGGGCAGCCAGGGAAGAGAAAGGTAGCAGATAAAGAGACGGCTATAGAGAGAGGGGACGGACATAGAAGTTTGAATATAAAGATGTTACACACACGATCTTTCTTCAAATATATGTTTTTATGACCCCGAGCAACGCCGGGTAGCCCCGCTAGTCTCCTATATAAAGGGCACTTGTCTGTATGTTTGTCTGTTTGTTTGTTTGTTTGTTTGTTTGTATGTCCAGATACTCCTCCGACAGGACCCAACAAACAGTCACACGGTTGACATCATTATGACCGGCCAGCCCCGGGTCGTATAATATCTCAGAACCGGAAAAAAAAATGGACTCTTCGAGGGTCGACTGAGCACTTTTCTCCAATGGGGGGGTGCCTTTTTCCTCGATTTTCAACGTTGTTTAGTACTAATTTGAGAAAAAAACAAAGAATTTGAGAAATAATGCACCGTCATGATTTTAACAGGAAATGACGTCAGAGGAAATCCCTAACGGCTCTTTTTTGAACATGAGTTTATAGTGAAGCAAGTGTTGCTTAATCACAAACGGCACTTTTTTTGAACACGAGTCCATAGTCAAGCATGGGTTGCTTACTTACTAACGGCACTTTTTTGAACATGAGTCCATAGTGATGCAAGGGTTGCGTAACTCCTAACGGCACTTTTTGATACATGCGTTTATAGTGACGCAAGTGTTGTTTAATCAATAACGGCACTTTTTTTAACATGAGTTCATAGTGAAGCAAGGGTTGCTTAATCCTAACCACATTTTTTCTGTTGACATGATAACATCCTCCTAGGTATTACCTCCTCCTTTTTGAGAGGTGTGAAGTTAGTGTAGTATCAGTAAAATTAAAGTAATAAATAATTATGCTCCCACACTGTTTTCACTAATATTTGTATGCTCCCCCATTGTTTTCACTAATATTTCTATACATATTGTATACATATTGAAAACTTGGGGTGGGTGTGGGGGGTGTCGGCATTCGCCGGTGTGAGCGCCTCAGGAGAAATTTGGGGAAGAGGGGGGGGTATCGGCATTCGGCGGTGGGGCGCCTCAGGCCAAATCTGGGGAGGGTGAGTGTCGGCATTCGGCGGTGGGGCGCCTCAGGCGAAATTCGGGGAGGAGTGTCGGCATTCGCCAGTATGAGCGCCTCAGGCCGAATTTGGGGGAGTGTCGGCATTCGCCGGTGTGAGCGACTCAGGCCGAATTTGGTGGAGTGTCGGCATTCGCCGGTGGTGCGCCTCAGGCCAAATTTGGAGATCGGGGGATTGTCGGCATAATGCAAAGTCACGATTTTAGCAGGAAATGACGTCAGAGGAAATCCCTAACGGCACTTTTTTGAACATGAGTTTATAGTGAAGCACGGGTTGCCTTATCCCAACGAAACATAAGTTTTTATTGAAGCAACTGTTGCTTAATCCCTAACGGCATTTTTTTGAACATGAGTCCATAGTGAAGCAAGGGTTGCTTAATTCCTAACAGCACTTTTTTGAACATGAATCCACAGTGAAGCCAGGGTTGCTTAATCAATAACGGCACTTTTTTGAACACGCGTTTGTAGTGAAGCCAGGGTTGCTTAATCCTAACTGCATTTCTTCTGTTGACATGATATAATCCTCCCAGGTATAACCTCCTTCTTTTTGAGAGGTGTGAAGTTAGTGTAGTATCAGTAAAATTAAAGTAATAAATAATTATGCTCCACCATTGTTTTCACTAATATTTGTATACATATTAAATAACATCTCAATAAGTAAAGTAAGACGAAAAATAATTATGCCCCACCACTGTTTTCACTAATATTTGTATACATATTAAATAACGTCTCAATAAGTAAAGTAAGAAGAAAATAATTATGCTCCACCATTGTTTTCACTAATATTTGTATACATATGATATAACGTCTAAATAAGTAAAGTAAGAAGAAAAATAATTATGCTCCACCACTGTTTTCACTAAAATGTGTATACATATTAAATAACGTCTCAATATGTAAAGTAAGAAGAAATATAATTATGCTCCGCCATTGTTTTCACTAATATTTGAATACATGTTAAATAACGTCTCAATAAGTAAAGTAAAAAGAAAAATAATTATGCTCCGCCACTGTTTTCACTAATATTTGTATACATATTAAATAACGTCTCAATAAGTAAAGAAAGAAGAAAAATAATTATGCTCCACCATTGTTTTCACTAATATTTTTATACATGTTAAATAACGTCTCAATAAGTAAAGTAAAAAGAGAAATAATTATGCTCCGCCATTGTTTTCACTAATATTTGTATACATGTTAAATAACATTTTTTTGTTTTGAACTCAAAATATTTCTTAGGGTTGGGGGAGAGTTAAAAATTAGGGGGTTGGAGAGATTTAGGGGTCGGGGAAAATTTTAGGGGTCAGGACGAACTTTTTAGGGGTCAGGCCAAATTTTTTTGTTTTTTTTTGTTTTTTTTTGTTTTGAAGTCAAAATATTTCTCAGGGTTTGGGGAGAGTGAAAAATTAGGGAGCTGGAGAGATTTAGGGGTCGGGGAAAATTTTAGGGGTCAGGACGAACTTTTTAGGGGTCAGGCCAAATTTTCTCCTTTTTTTTGGTTTTGAACTGAAAATATTTCTCAGGGTTGGGGGAGAGTGAAAAATTAGGGGGCTGGAGAGATTTAGGGGTCGGGGAAAATTTTAGGGGTCAGGACGAACTTTTTAGGGGTCAGGCCAAATTTTTTGTTTTCTTTTGTTTTTTTTGTTTTGAAGTCAAAATATTTCTCAGGGTTGGGGGAGAGTTAAAAATTAGGGGGCTGGAGAGATTTAGGGGTCGGGGAAAATTTTAGGGGTCAGGACGAACTTTTTAGGGGTCAGGCCAAGTTTTTTTGTTTTTTTTTGTTTTGAAGTCAATATATTTCTCAGGGTTGGGGGAGAGTGAAAAATTAGGGGGCTGGAGAGATTTAGGGGTCGGGGAAAATTTTAGGGGTCAGGACGAACTGTTTAGGGGTCAGGCCAAATTTTTTTGTTTTTTTTGGTTTTGAACTCAAAATATTTCTAATGGTTGGAGGAGAGTGAAAAATTAGGGGGCTGGAGAGATTTAGGGGTCGGGTAAAATTTTAGGGGTCAGGACGAACTTTTTAGGGGTCAGGCCAAATTTTTTTGTTTTTTTTTGTTTTGAAGTCAAAATATTTCTCATGGTTGGAGGAGAGTGAAAAATTAGGGGGCTGGAGAGATTTAGGGGTCGGGGAAAATTTTAGGGGTCAGGACGAACTTTTTAGGGGTCAGGCCAAATTTTCTCCTTTTTTTTGGTTTTGAACTGAAAATATTTCTCAGGGTTGGGGGAGAGTGAAAAATTAGGGGGCTGGAGAGATTTAGGGGTCGGGGAAAATTTTAGGGGTCAGGACGAACTTTTTAGGGGTCAGGCCAAATTTTTTTGTTTTTTTTGTTTTTTTTGTTTGGAAGTCAAAATATTTCTCAGGGTTAGGGGAGAGTGAAAAATTAGGGGGCTGGAGAGATTTAGGGGTCGGGGAAAATTTTAGGGGTCAGGACGAACTTTTTAGGGGTCAGGCCAAATTTTTTTGTTTTTTTTTGTTTTGAAGTCAAAATATTTCTCATGGTTGGAGGAGAGTGAAAAATTAGGGGGCTGGAGAGATTTAGGGGTCGGGGAAAATTTTAGGGGTCAGGACGAACTTTTTAGGGGTCAGGCCAAATTTTTTTGTTTTTTTTGTTTTGAAGTCAAAATATATCTCATGGTTGTGGGAGAGTGAAAAATTAGGGGGCTGGAGAGATTTAGGGGTCGGGGAAAATTTTAGGGGTCAGGACGCACTTTTTAGGGGTCAGGCCAAATTTTTTTGTTTTTTTTTTTATTGAAGTCAAAATATTTCTCATAGTTGGGGGAGAGTGAAAAATTAGGGGGCTGGAGAGATTTAGGGGTCGGGGAAAATTTTAGGGGTCAGGACGAACTTTTTAGGGGTCAGGCCAAACTTTTTGTTTTTTTTTGTTTTTTTTGTTTTGAAGTCAAAATATTTCTCAGGGTTGGGGGAGAGTTAAAAATTAGGGGCTGGAGAGATTTAGGGGTCGGGGAAAATTTTAGGGGTCAGGACGAACTTTTTTGGGGTCAGGCCAAATTTTTTTGTTTTTTTTGTTTTGAAGTCAAAATATATCTCATGGTTGTGGGAGAGTGAAAAATTAGGGGGCTGGAGAGATTTAGGGGTCGGGGGAAATTTTAGAGGTAAGGACGAACTTTTTAGGGGTCAGGCCAAATTTTTTTGTTTTTTTTTGTTTTGAAGTCAAAATATTTCTCAGGGTTGCGGGAGAGTGAAAAATTAGGGGGCTGAGGAAATCTAGGGGTCGGGGAAAATTTTAGGGGTCAGGACGAACTTGTTAGGGGTCAGGCCAAATTTTTTTCTTTTTTTTGCTTTTGAACTCAAAATATTTCTCAGGGTTGGGGGAGAGTGAAAAATTAGGGGGCTGGAAAGATTGAGGGGTCGGGGAAAATTTTAGGGGTCAGGACGCACTTTTTAGGGGTCAGGCCAAATTTTTTTGTTTTTTTTTGTTTTGAAGTCAAAATATTTCCCATAGTTGGGGGAGAGTGAAAAATTAGGGGGCTGGAGAGATTTAGGGGTCGGGGAAAATTTTAGGGGTCAGGACGAACTTTTTAGGGGTCAGGCCAAATTTTTTGTTTTCTTTTGTTTTTTTTGTTTTGAAGTCAAAATATTTCTCAGGGTTGGGGGAGAGTTAAAAATTAGGGGGCTGGAGAGATTTAGGGGTCGGGGAAAATTTTAGGGGTCAGGACGAACTTTTTAGGGGTCAGGCCAAGTTTTTTTGTTTTTTTTTGTTTTGAAGTCAATATATTTCTCAGGGTTGGGGGAGAGTGAAAAATTAGGGGGCTGGAGAGATTTAGGGGTCGGGGAAAATTTTAGGGGTCAGGACGAACTGTTTAGGGGTCAGGCCAAATTTTTTTGTTTTTTTTGGTTTTGAACTCAAAATATTTCTAATGGTTGGAGGAGAGTGAAAAATTAGGGGGCTGGAGAGATTTAGGGGTCGGGTAAAATTTTAGGGGTCAGGACGAACTTTTTAGGGGTCAGGCCAAATTTTTTTGTTTTTTTTTGTTTTGAAGTCAAAATATTTCTCATGGTTGGAGGAGAGTGAAAAATTAGGGGGCTGGAGAGATTTAGGGGTCGGGGAAAATTTTAGGGGTCAGGACGAACTTTTTAGGGGTCAGGCCAAATTTTCTCCTTTTTTTTGGTTTTGAACTGAAAATATTTCTCAGGGTTGGGGGAGAGTGAAAAATTAGGGGGCTGGAGAGATTTAGGGGTCGGGGAAAATTTTAGGGGTCAGGACGAACTTTTTAGGGGTCAGGCCAAATTTTTTTGTTTTTTTTGTTTTTTTTGTTTGGAAGTCAAAATATTTCTCAGGGTTAGGGGGAGAGTGAAAAATTAGGGGGCTGGAGAGATTTAGGGGTCGGGGAAAATTTTAGGGGTCAGGACGAACTTTTTAGGGGTCAGGCCAAGTTTTTTTGTTTTTTTTTGTTTTGAAGTCAATATATTTCTCAGGGTTGGGGGAGAGTGAAAAATTAGGGGGCTGGAGAGATTTAGGGGTCGGGGAAAATTTTAGGGGTCAGGACGAACTGTTTAGGGGTCAGGCCAAATTTTTTTGTTTTTTTTGGTTTTGAACTCAAAATATTTCTAATGGTTGGAGGAGAGTGAAAAATTAGGGGGCTGGAGAGATTTAGGGGTCGGGTAACATTTTAGGGGTCAGGACGAACTTTTTAGGGGTCAGGCCAAATTTTTTTGTTTTTTTTTGTTTTGAAGTCAAAATATTTCTCATGGTTGGAGGAGAGTGAAAAATTAGGGGGCTGGAGAGATTTAGGGGTCGGGGAAAATTTTAGGGGTCAGGACGAACTTTTTAGGGGTCAGGCCAAATTTTCTCCTTTTTTTTGGTTTTGAACTGAAAATATTTCTCAGGGTTGGGGGAGAGTGAAAAATTAGGGGGCTGGAGAGATTTAGGGGTCGGGGAAAATTTTAGGGGTCAGGACGAACTTTTTAGGGGTCAGGCCAAATTTTTTTGTTTTTTTTGTTTTTTTTGTTTGGAAGTCAAAATATTTCTCAGGGTTAGGGGAGAGTGAAAAATTAGGGGGCTGGAGAGATTTAGGGGTCGGGGAAAATTTTAGGGGTCAGGACGAACTTTTTAGGGGTCAGGCCAAATTTTTTTGTTTTTTTTTGTTTTGAAGTCAAAATATTTCTCATGGTTGGAGGAGAGTGAAAAATTAGGGGGCTGGAGAGATTTAGGGGTCGGGGAAAATTTTAGGGGTCAGGACGAACTTTTTAGGGGTCAGGCCAAATTTTTTTGTTTTTTTTGTTTTGAAGTCAAAATATATCTCATGGTTGTGGGAGAGTGAAAAATTAGGGGGCTGGAGAGATTTAGGGGTCGGGGAAAATTTTAGGGGTCAGGACGCACTTTTTAGGGGTCAGGCCAAATTTTTTTGTTTTTTTTTTTATTGAAGTCAAAATATTTCTCATAGTTGGGGGAGAGTGAAAAATTAGGGGGCTGGAGAGATTTAGGGGTCGGGGAAAATTTTAGGGGTCAGGACGAACTTTTTAGGGGTCAGGCCAAATTTTTTGTTTTTTTTTGTTTTTTTTGTTTTGAAGTCAAAATATTTCTCAGGGTTGGGGGAGAGTTAAAAATTAGGGGCTGGAGAGATTTAGGGGTCGGGGAAAATTTTAGGGGTCAGGACGAACTTTTTTGGGGTCAGGCCAAATTTTTTTGTTTTTTTTGTTTTGAAGTCAAAATATATCTCATGGTTGTGGGAGAGTGAAAAATTAGGGGGCTGGAGAGATTTAGGGGTCGGGGGAAATTTTAGAGGTAAGGACGAACTTTTTAGGGGTCAGGCCAAATTTTTTTGTTTTTTTTTGTTTTGAAGTCAAAATATTTCTCAGGGTTGGGGGAGAGTGAAAAATTAGGGGGCTGGAGAGATCTAGGGGTCGGGGAAAATTTTAGGGGTCAGGACGAACTTTTTAGGGGTCAGGCCAAATTTTTTTCTTTTTTTTGCTTTTGAACTCAAAATAATTCCAAGGGTTGGGGGAGAGTGAAAAATTAGGGGGCTGGAAAGATTGAGGGGTCGGGGAAAATTTTAGGGGTCAGGACGCACTTTTTAGGGGTCAGGCCAAATTTTTTTGTTTTTTTTTGTTTTGAAGTCAAAATATTTCTCATAGTTGGGGGAGAGTGAAAAATTAGGGGGCTGGAGAGATTTAGGGGTCGGGGAAAATTTTAGGGGTCAGGACGAACTTTTTAGGGGTCAGGCCAAATTTTTTGTTTTTTTTTGTTTTGAAGTCAATATATTTCTCAGGGTTGGGGGAGAGTGAAAAATTAGGGGGCTGGAGAGATTTAGGGGTCGGGGAAAATTTTAGGGGTCAGGACGAACTGTTTAGGGGTCAGGCCAAATTTTTTTGTTTTTTTTTGGTTTTGAACTCAAAATATTTCTAATGGTTGGAGGAGAGTGAAAAATTAGGGGGCTGGAGAGATTTAGGGGTCGGGGAAAATTTTAGGGGTCAGGACGAACTTTTTAGGGGTCAGGCCAAATTTTTTTGTTTTTTTGTGTTTTGAAGTCAAAATATTTCTCATGGTTGGAGGAGAGTGAAAAATTAGGGGGCTGGAGAGATTTAGGGGTCGGGGAAAATTTTAGGGGTCAGGACGAACTTTTTAGGGGTCAGGCCAAATTTTCTCCTTTTTTTTGGTTTTGAACTGAAAATATTTCTCAGGGTTGGGGGAGAGTGAAAAATTAGGGGGCTGGAGAGATTTAGGGGTCGGGGAAAATTTTAGGGGTCAGGACGAACTTTTTAGGGGTCAGGCCAAATTTTTTTGTTTTTTTTTGTTTTTTTTGTTTTGAAGTCAAAATATTTCTTAGGGTTGGGGGAGAGTTAAAAATTAGGGGGCTGGAGAGATTTAGGGGTCGGGGAAAATTTTAGGGGTCAGGACGAACTTTTTAGGGGTCAGGCCAAATTTTTTTGTTTTTTTTTGTTTTGAAGTCAATATATTTCTCAGGGTTGGGGGAGAGTGAAAAATTAGGGGGCTGGAGAGATTTAGGGGTCGGGGAAAATTTTAGGGGTCAGGACGAACTGTTTAGGGGTCAGGCCAAATTTTTTTGGTTTTTTTGGTTTTGAACTCAAAATATTTCTAATGGTTGGAGGAGAGTGAAAAATTAGGGGGCTGGAGAGATTTAGGGGTCGGGTAAAATTTTAGGGGTCAGGACGCACTTTTTAGGGGTCAGGCCAAATTTTTTTGTTTTTTTTTGTTTTGAAGTCAAAATATTTCTCATAAGTGGAGGAGAGTGAAAAATTAGGGGGCTGGATAGATTTAGGGGTCGGGGAAAATTTTAGGGGTCAGGACGAACTTTTTAGGGGTCAGTCCAAATTTTTTTGTTTTTTTTGTTTTTTTTGTTTGGAAGTCAAAATATTTCTCAGGGTTGGGGGAGAGTGAAAAATTAGGGGGCTGGAGAGATTTAGGGGTCGGGGAAAATTTTAGGGGTCAGGACGAACTTTTTAGGGGTCAGGCCAAATTTTTTTGTTTTTTTTGTTTTGAAGTCAAAATATATCTCATGGTTGTGGGAGAGTGAAAAATTAGGGGGCTGGAGAGATTTAGGGGTCGGGGGAAATTTTAGAGGTAAGGACGAACTTTTTAGGGGTCAGGCCAAATTTTTTGTTTTTTTTTGTTTTTTTTGTTTTGAAGTCAAAATATTTCTCAGGGTTGGGGGACAGTTAAAAATTAGGGGCTGGAGAGATTTAGGGGTCGGGGAAAATTTTAGGGGTCAGGACGCACTTTTTAGGGGTCAGGCCAAATTTTTTTGTTTTTTTTTTTATTGAAGTCAAAATATTTCTCATAGTTGGGGGAGAGTGAAAAATTAGGGGGCTGGAGAGATTTAGGGGTCGGGGAAAATTTTAGGGGTCAGGACGAACTGTTTAGGGGTCAGGCCAAATTTTTTTGTTTTTTTTGGTTTTGAACTCAAAATATTTCTAATGGTTGGAGGAGAGTGAAAAATTAGGGGGCTGGAGAGATTTAGGGGTCGGGTAAAATTTTAGGGGTCAGGACGAACTTTTTAGGGGTCAGGCCAAATTTTTTTGTTTTTTTTTGTTTTGAAGTCAAAATATTTCTCATGGTTGGAGGAGAGTGAAAAATTAGGGGGCTGGAGAGATTTAGGGGTCGGGGAAAATTTTAGGGGTCAGGACGAACTTTTTAGGGGTCAGGCCAAATTTTCTCCTTTTTTTTGGTTTTGAACTGAAAATATTTCTCAGGGTTGGGGGAGAGTGAAAAATTAGGGGGCTGGAGAGATTTAGGGGTCGGGGAAAATTTTAGGGGTCAGGACGAACTTTTTAGGGGTCAGGCCAAATTTTTTTGTTTTTTTTGTTTTTTTTGTTTGGAAGTCAAAATATTTCTCAGGGTTAGGGGGAGAGTGAAAAATTAGGGGGCTGGAGAGATTTAGGGGTCGGGGAAAATTTTAGGGGTCAGGACGAACTTTTTAGGGGTCAGGCCAAGTTTTTTTGTTTTTTTTTGTTTTGAAGTCAATATATTTCTCAGGGTTGGGGGAGAGTGAAAAATTAGGGGGCTGGAGAGATTTAGGGGTCGGGGAAAATTTTAGGGGTCAGGACGAACTGTTTAGGGGTCAGGCCAAATTTTTTTGTTTTTTTTGGTTTTGAACTCAAAATATTTCTAATGGTTGGAGGAGAGTGAAAAATTAGGGGGCTGGAGAGATTTAGGGGTCGGGTAACATTTTAGGGGTCAGGACGAACTTTTTAGGGGTCAGGCCAAATTTTTTTGTTTTTTTTTGTTTTGAAGTCAAAATATTTCTCATGGTTGGAGGAGAGTGAAAAATTAGGGGGCTGGAGAGATTTAGGGGTCGGGGAAAATTTTAGGGGTCAGGACGAACTTTTTAGGGGTCAGGCCAAATTTTCTCCTTTTTTTTGGTTTTGAACTGAAAATATTTCTCAGGGTTGGGGGAGAGTGAAAAATTAGGGGGCTGGAGAGATTTAGGGGTCGGGGAAAATTTTAGGGGTCAGGACGAACTTTTTAGGGGTCAGGCCAAATTTTTTTGTTTTTTTTGTTTTTTTTGTTTGGAAGTCAAAATATTTCTCAGGGTTAGGGGAGAGTGAAAAATTAGGGGGCTGGAGAGATTTAGGGGTCGGGGAAAATTTTAGGGGTCAGGACGAACTTTTTAGGGGTCAGGCCAAATTTTTTTGTTTTTTTTTGTTTTGAAGTCAAAATATTTCTCATGGTTGGAGGAGAGTGAAAAATTAGGGGGCTGGAGAGATTTAGGGGTCGGGGAAAATTTTAGGGGTCAGGACGAACTTTTTAGGGGTCAGGCCAAATTTTTTTGTTTTTTTTGTTTTGAAGTCAAAATATATCTCATGGTTGTGGGAGAGTGAAAAATTAGGGGGCTGGAGAGATTTAGGGGTCGGGGAAAATTTTAGGGGTCAGGACGCACTTTTTAGGGGTCAGGCCAAATTTTTTTGTTTTTTTTTTTATTGAAGTCAAAATATTTCTCATAGTTGGGGGAGAGTGAAAAATTAGGGGGCTGGAGAGATTTAGGGGTCGGGGAAAATTTTAGGGGTCAGGACGAACTTTTTAGGGGTCAGGCCAAATTTTTTGTTTTTTTTTGTTTTTTTTGTTTTGAAGTCAAAATATTTCTCAGGGTTGGGGGAGAGTTAAAAATTAGGGGCTGGAGAGATTTAGGGGTCGGGGAAAATTTTAGGGGTCAGGACGAACTTTTTTGGGGTCAGGCCAAATTTTTTTGTTTTTTTTGTTTTGAAGTCAAAATATATCTCATGGTTGTGGGAGAGTGAAAAATTAGGGGGCTGGAGAGATTTAGGGGTCGGGGGAAATTTTAGAGGTAAGGACGAACTTTTTAGGGGTCAGGCCAAATTTTTTTGTTTTTTTTTGTTTTGAAGTCAAAATATTTCTCAGGGTTGGGGGAGAGTGAAAAATTAGGGGGCTGGAGAGATCTAGGGGTCGGGGAAAATTTTAGGGGTCAGGACGAACTTTTTAGGGGTCAGGCCAAATTTTTTTCTTTTTTTTGCTTTTGAACTCAAAATAATTCCAAGGGTTGGGGGAGAGTGAAAAATTAGGGGGCTGGAAAGATTGAGGGGTCGGGGAAAATTTTAGGGGTCAGGACGCACTTTTTAGGGGTCAGGCCAAATTTTTTTGTTTTTTTTTGTTTTGAAGTCAAAATATTTCTCATAGTTGGGGGAGAGTGAAAAATTAGGGGGCTGGAGAGATTTAGGGGTCGGGGAAAATTTTAGGGGTCAGGACGAACTTTTTAGGGGTCAGGCCAAATTTTTTGTTTTTTTTTGTTTTGAAGTCAATATATTTCTCAGGGTTGGGGGAGAGTGAAAAATTAGGGGGCTGGAGAGATTTAGGGGTCGGGGAAAATTTTAGGGGTCAGGACGAACTGTTTAGGGGTCAGGCCAAATTTTTTTGTTTTTTTTTGGTTTTGAACTCAAAATATTTCTAATGGTTGGAGGAGAGTGAAAAATTAGGGGGCTGGAGAGATTTAGGGGTCGGGGAAAATTTTAGGGGTCAGGACGAACTTTTTAGGGGTCAGGCCAAATTTTTTTGTTTTTTTGTGTTTTGAAGTCAAAATATTTCTCATGGTTGGAGGAGAGTGAAAAATTAGGGGGCTGGAGAGATTTAGGGGTCGGGGAAAATTTTAGGGGTCAGGACGAACTTTTTAGGGGTCAGGCCAAATTTTCTCCTTTTTTTTGGTTTTGAACTGAAAATATTTCTCAGGGTTGGGGGAGAGTGAAAAATTAGGGGGCTGGAGAGATTTAGGGGTCGGGGAAAATTTTAGGGGTCAGGACGAACTTTTTAGGGGTCAGGCCAAATTTTTTTGTTTTTTTTTGTTTTTTTTGTTTTGAAGTCAAAATATTTCTTAGGGTTGGGGGAGAGTTAAAAATTAGGGGGCTGGAGAGATTTAGGGGTCGGGGAAAATTTTAGGGGTCAGGACGAACTTTTTAGGGGTCAGGCCAAATTTTTTTGTTTTTTTTTGTTTTGAAGTCAATATATTTCTCAGGGTTGGGGGAGAGTGAAAAATTAGGGGGCTGGAGAGATTTAGGGGTCGGGGAAAATTTTAGGGGTCAGGACGAACTGTTTAGGGGTCAGGCCAAATTTTTTTGGTTTTTTTGGTTTTGAACTCAAAATATTTCTAATGGTTGGAGGAGAGTGAAAAATTAGGGGGCTGGAGAGATTTAGGGGTCGGGTAAAATTTTAGGGGTCAGGACGCACTTTTTAGGGGTCAGGCCAAATTTTTTTGTTTTTTTTTGTTTTGAAGTCAAAATATTTCTCATAAGTGGAGGAGAGTGAAAAATTAGGGGGCTGGATAGATTTAGGGGTCGGGGAAAATTTTAGGGGTCAGGACGAACTTTTTAGGGGTCAGTCCAAATTTTTTTGTTTTTTTTGTTTTTTTTGTTTGGAAGTCAAAATATTTCTCAGGGTTGGGGGAGAGTGAAAAATTAGGGGGCTGGAGAGATTTAGGGGTCGGGGAAAATTTTAGGGGTCAGGACGAACTTTTTAGGGGTCAGGCCAAATTTTTTTGTTTTTTTTGTTTTGAAGTCAAAATATATCTCATGGTTGTGGGAGAGTGAAAAATTAGGGGGCTGGAGAGATTTAGGGGTCGGGGGAAATTTTAGAGGTAAGGACGAACTTTTTAGGGGTCAGGCCAAATTTTTTGTTTTTTTTTGTTTTTTTTGTTTTGAAGTCAAAATATTTCTCAGGGTTGGGGGACAGTTAAAAATTAGGGGCTGGAGAGATTTAGGGGTCGGGGAAAATTTTAGGGGTCAGGACGCACTTTTTAGGGGTCAGGCCAAATTTTTTTGTTTTTTTTTTTATTGAAGTCAAAATATTTCTCATAGTTGGGGGAGAGTGAAAAATTAGGGGGCTGGAGAGATTTAGGGGTCGGGGAAAATTTTAGGGGTCAGGACGAACTTTTTAGGGGTCAGGCCAAATTTTTTGTTTTTTTTTGTTTTGAAGTCAAAATATTTCTCAGGGTTGGGGGAGAGTGAAAAATTAGGGGGCTGGAGAGATCTAGGGGTCGGGGAAAATTTTAGGGGTCAGGACGAACTTTTTAGGGGTCAGGCCAAATTTTTTTCTTTTTTTTGCTTTTGAACTCAAAATAATTCCAAGGGTTGGGGGAGAGTGAAAAATTAGGGGGCTGGAAAGATTGAGGGGTCGGGGAAAATTTTAGGGGTCAGGACGCACTTTTTAGGGGTCAGGCCAAATTTTTTTGTTTTTTTTTGTTTTGAAGTCAAAATATTTCTCATAGTTGGGGGAGAGTGAAAAATTAGGGGGCTGGAGAGATTTAGGGGTCGGGGAAAATTTTAGGGGTCAGGACGAACTTTTTAGGGGTCAGGCCAAATTTTTTGTTTTTTTTTGTTTTGAAGTCAATATATTTCTCAGGGTTGGGGGAGAGTGAAAAATTAGGGGGCTGGAGAGATTTAGGGGTCGGGGAAAATTTTAGGGGTCAGGACGAACTGTTTAGGGGTCAGGCCAAATTTTTTTGTTTTTTTTTGGTTTTGAACTCAAAATATTTCTAATGGTTGGAGGAGAGTGAAAAATTAGGGGGCTGGAGAGATTTAGGGGTCGGGGAAAATTTTAGGGGTCAGGACGAACTTTTTAGGGGTCAGGCCAAATTTTTTTGTTTTTTTGTGTTTTGAAGTCAAAACATTTCTCATGGTTGGAGGAGAGTGAAAAATTAGGAGGCTGGAGAGATTTAGGGGTCGGGGAAAATTTTAGGGGTCAGGACGAACTTTTTAGGGGTCAGGCCAAATTTTCTCCTTTTTTTTGGTTTTGAACTGAAAATATTTCTCAGGGTTGGGGGAGAGTGAAAAGTTAGGGGGCTGGAGAGATTTAGGGGTCGGGGAAAATTTTAGGGGTCAGGACGAACTTTTTAGGGGTCAGGCCAAATTTTTTTGTTTTTTTTTGTTTTTTTTGTTTTGAAGTCAAAATATTTCTTAGGGTTGGGGGAGAGTTAAAAATTAGGGGGCTGGAGAGATTTAGGGGTCGGGGAAAATTTTAGGGGTCAGGACGAACTTTTTAGGGGTCAGGCCAAATTTTTTTGTTTTTTTTTGTTTTGAAGTCAATATATTTCTCAGGGTTGGGGGAGAGTGAAAAATTAGGGGGCTGGAGAGATTTAGGGGTCGGGGAAAATTTTAGGGGTCAGGACGAACTGTTTAGGGGTCAGGCCAAATTTTTTTGGTTTTTTTGGTTTTGAACTCAAAATATTTCTAATGGTTGGAGGAGAGTGAAAAATTAGGGGGCTGGAGAGATTTAGGGGTCGGGTAAAATTTTAAGGGTCAGGACGAACTTTTTAGGGGTCAGGCCAAATTTTTTTGTTTTTTTTTGTTTTGAAGTCAAAATATTTCTCATAAGTGGAGGAGAGTGAAAAATTAGGGGGCTGGATAGATTTAGGGGTCGGGGAAAATTTTAGGGGTCAGGACGAACTTTTTAGGGGTCAGTCCAAATTTTTTTGTTTTTTTTGTTTTTTTTGTTTGGAAGTCAAAATATTTCTCAGGGTTGGGGGAGAGTGAAAAATTAGGGGGCTGGAGAGATTTAGGGGTCGGGGAAAATTTTAGGGGTCAGGACGAACTTTTTAGGGGTCAGGCCAAATTTTTTTGTTTTTTTTGTTTTGAAGTCAAAATATATCTCATGGTTGTGGGAGAGTGAAAAATTAGGGGGCTGGAGAGATTTAGGGGTCGGGGGAAATTTTAGAGGTAAGGACGAACTTTTTAGGGGTCAGGCCAAATTTTTTTGTTTTTTTTTGTTTTGAAGTCAAAATATTTCTCAGGGTTGTGGGAGAGTGAAAAATTAGGGGGCTGGAGAGATCTAGGGGTCGGGGAAAATTTTAGGGGTCAGGATGAACTTTTTAGGGGTCAGGCCAAATTTTTTTCTTTTTTTTGCTTTTGAACTTAAAATATTTCTCAGGGTTGGAGGAGAGTGAAAAATTAGGGGGCTGGAAAGATTGAGGGGTCGGGGAAAATTTTAGGGGTCAGGACGCACTTTTTAGGGGTCAGGCCAAATTTTTTTGTTTTTTTTTGTTTTGAAGTCAAAATATTTATCATAGTGTGGGGAGAGTGAAAAATTAGGGGGCTGGAGAGATTTAGGGGTCGGGGAAAATTTTAGGGGTCAGGACGTACTTTTTAGGGGTCAGGCCAAATTTTTTGTTTTTTTTTGTTTTTTTTGTTTTGAAGTCAAAATATTTCTCAGGGTTGGGGGAGAGTTAAAAATTAGGGGGCTGGAGAGATTTAGGGGTCGGGGAAAATTTTAGGGGTCAGGACGAACTTTTTAGGGGTCAGGCCAAATTTTTTTGTTTTTTTTTGTTTTGAAGTCAATATATTTCTCAGGGTTGGGGGAAAGTGAAAAATTAGGGGGCTGGAGAGATTTAGGGGTCGGGGAAAATTTTAGGGGTCAGGACGAACTGTTTAGGGGTCAGGCCAAATTTTTTTGTTTTTTTTGGTTTTGAACTCAAAATATTTCTAATGGTTGGAGGAGAGTGAAAAATTAGGGGGCTGGAGAGATTTAGGGGTCGGGGAAAATTTTAGGGGTCACGACGAACTTTTTAGGGGTCAGGCCAAATTTTCTCCTTTTTTTTGGTTTTGAACTGAAAATATTTCTCAGGGTTGGGGGAGAGTGAAAAATTAGGGGGCTTGAGAGATTTAGGGGTCGGGGAAAATTTTAGGGGTCATAACCGAACTTTTTAGGGGTCAGGCCAAATTTTTTTCTTTTTTTTGGTTTTGAACTCAAAATATTTATCATGGTTGGGGGAGAGTGAAAAATTAGGGGGCTGGAGAGATTTAGGGGTCGGGGAAAATTTTAGGGGTCAGGACGAACTTTTTAGGGGTCAGGCCAAATTTTTTTTGTTTTTTTTTGTTTTGAAGTCAAAATATTTCTCATGGTTGGGGGAAAGTGAAAAATTAGTGGCTGGAGAGATTTAGGAGTCGGGGAAAATTTTAGGGGTCAGGCTAAATTTTTTAGGGGTCCGCCCAAATTTAGGGGCCGCGATATGTACGTATTTAGCTTCCACACCGGGGCGGCGATAGGTACTTATTTAGCATTCAGCGGCGGTGATAGGTACTTATATAGCATGTGCACATGGGCGGTAATAAGTACATATATAGTATGCACACCGGGGCAGTGATAAGTATGTATTTAGCATGCGCACTGAGGCAGCGATCGGTTCATATATAGCACGCGCACCGGGGCGGCGATAGGTATGTATATAGCACGCGCACAGGGGCGGCGAAAGGTACATATTTAAAATTCACACCGGGGCGGCGAAAGGTACATATTTAAAATTCACACCGGGGCGGCGATAGGTACGTATTTAGCATTCACACTGGGGCGGCGATAGGTATGTATTTAGCATTCACACCGATGCACCGATAGGTATGTATTTAGCATTCGCACTGGGGTGGCGATATGTACGTATTTAGCTTCCGCACCTGGGCGGCGATAGGTACGTATTTAGAATTCACACTGGGGCGGCGATAGGTACGTATTTAGAATTCACACCGGGGCGGCGATAGGTACGTATTTAGCTTCCACACCAGGGCGGCGAGAGGTACGTATTCAGAATTCAGGGGTGCGATAGCTACGTATATAGCATGTACACATGGGCAGCAATAAGTACGTACATAGCATGCGCTCTGCGGCGGCGATCAGTACATATATAGCACGCGCACCGGGAAGGCGAAAGGTATGTATTTCGCATTCGCACCGTGGTGGTGATAGGTACGTATTTAGCATTCGCACCAGGGGGGCTATAGGTACGTATTTAGCATTCGCACCAGGGCGGCTATAGGTACGTATTTAGCATTCGCACTGGGCCGGCGATAGGTACGTATTTAGCATTCACACCAAAGCGGCAATATGTACATATTAATTATTCGCACTAGGGCAGCGATAGGTACTTATGTAGCATGCACACCGGGGCGCAATTGGTATGTCTTTAGTATTCGCACTAGGGCAGCGCTAGGTACTTATGTAGCATGCACACTGGGGCGCAATAGGTATGTATTTAGCATTCACACCGGGACAACGATAGGTACTATTTAGCATTTGCAACGGGGCGGCGATAGGTACTTAAATAGTATCTGCACCGGGGCGGCGATAGGTACGTATATAGTATGTGCACTGGGGCGGCGATAGGTACGTATATAGTATGCGCACCGAGGTGATGATAGATACGTATATAGTATGAACACCAGGGTGGAGATAAGTACCTATATAGAAGGTGCAGATAGAGGTGTTACTTTTTATAGAAATATGTCATACTATTACCCTGGGCAATAGGAGAAATGGTGGGGAAGAAACAGCTTTTGCAAAAGGCAAAATTAGAAAGTAGCGGCGAAATGGGGCAGCCAGGGAAGAGAAAGGTAGCAGATAAAGAGACGGCTATAGAGAGAGGGGACGGACATAGAAGTTTGAATATAAAGATGTTACACACACGATCTTTCTTCAAATATATGTTTTTATGACCCCGAGCAACGCCGGGTAGCCCCGCTAGTCTCCTATATAAAGGGCACTTGTCTGTATGTTTGTCTGTTTGTTTGTTTGTTTGTTTGTTTGTATGTCCAGATACTCCTCCGACAGGACCCAACAAACAGTCACACGGTTGACATCATTATGACCGGCCAGCCCCGGGTCGTATAATATCTCAGAACCGGAAAAAAAAATGGACTCTTCGAGGGTCGACTGAGCACTTTTCTCCAATGGGGGGGTGCCTTTTTCCTCGATTTTCAACGTTGTTTAGTACTAATTTGAGAAAAAAACAAAGAATTTGAGAAATAATGCACCGTCATGATTTTAACAGGAAATGACGTCAGAGGAAATCCCTAACGGCTCTTTTTTGAACATGAGTTTATAGTGAAGCAAGTGTTGCTTAATCACAAACGGCACTTTTTTTGAACACGAGTCCATAGTCAAGCATGGGTTGCTTACTTACTAACGGCACTTTTTTGAACATGAGTCCATAGTGATGCAAGGGTTGCGTAACTCCTAACGGCACTTTTTGATACATGCGTTTATAGTGACGCAAGTGTTGTTTAATCAATAACGGCACTTTTTTTAACATGAGTTCATAGTGAAGCAAGGGTTGCTTAATCCTAACCACATTTTTTCTGTTGACATGATAACATCCTCCTAGGTATTACCTCCTCCTTTTTGAGAGGTGTGAAGTTAGTGTAGTATCAGTAAAATTAAAGTAATAAATAATTATGCTCCCACACTGTTTTCACTAATATTTGTATGCTCCCCCATTGTTTTCACTAATATTTCTATACATATTGTATACATATTGAAAACTTGGGGTGGGTGTGGGGGGTGTCGGCATTCGCCGGTGTGAGCGCCTCAGGAGAAATTTGGGGAAGAGGGGGGGGTATCGGCATTCGGCGGTGGGGCGCCTCAGGCCAAATCTGGGGAGGGTGAGTGTCGGCATTCGGCGGTGGGGCGCCTCAGGCGAAATTCGGGGAGGAGTGTCGGCATTCGCCAGTATGAGCGCCTCAGGCCGAATTTGGGGGAGTGTCGGCATTCGCCGGTGTGAGCGACTCAGGCCGAATTTGGTGGAGTGTCGGCATTCGCCGGTGGTGCGCCTCAGGCCAAATTTGGAGATCGGGGGATTGTCGGCATAATGCAAAGTCACGATTTTAGCAGGAAATGACGTCAGAGGAAATCCCTAACGGCACTTTTTTGAACATGAGTTTATAGTGAAGCACGGGTTGCCTTATCCCAACGAAACATAAGTTTTTATTGAAGCAACTGTTGCTTAATCCCTAACGGCATTTTTTTGAACATGAGTCCATAGTGAAGCAAGGGTTGCTTAATTCCTAACAGCACTTTTTTGAACATGAATCCACAGTGAAGCCAGGGTTGCTTAATCAATAACGGCACTTTTTTGAACACGCGTTTGTAGTGAAGCCAGGGTTGCTTAATCCTAACTGCATTTCTTCTGTTGACATGATATAATCCTCCCAGGTATAACCTCCTTCTTTTTGAGAGGTGTGAAGTTAGTGTAGTATCAGTAAAATTAAAGTAATAAATAATTATGCTCCACCATTGTTTTCACTAATATTTGTATACATATTAAATAACATCTCAATAAGTAAAGTAAGACGAAAAATAATTATGCCCCACCACTGTTTTCACTAATATTTGTATACATATTAAATAACGTCTCAATAAGTAAAGTAAGAAGAAAATAATTATGCTCCACCATTGTTTTCACTAATATTTGTATACATATGATATAACGTCTAAATAAGTAAAGTAAGAAGAAAAATAATTATGCTCCACCACTGTTTTCACTAAAATGTGTATACATATTAAATAACGTCTCAATATGTAAAGTAAGAAGAAATATAATTATGCTCCGCCATTGTTTTCACTAATATTTGAATACATGTTAAATAACGTCTCAATAAGTAAAGTAAAAAGAAAAATAATTATGCTCCGCCACTGTTTTCACTAATATTTGTATACATATTAAATAACGTCTCAATAAGTAAAGAAAGAAGAAAAATAATTATGCTCCACCATTGTTTTCACTAATATTTTTATACATGTTAAATAACGTCTCAATAAGTAAAGTAAAAAGAGAAATAATTATGCTCCGCCATTGTGTTCACTAATATTTGTATACATGTTAAATAACATTTTTTTGTTTTGAACTCAAAATATTTCTTAGGGTTGGGGGAGAGTTAAAAATTAGGGGGCTGGAGAGATTTAGGGGTCGGGGAAAATTTTAGGGGTCAGGACGAACTTTTTAGGGGTCAGGCCAAATTTTTTTGTTTTTTTTTGTTTTTTTTTGTTTTGAAGTCAAAATATTTCTCAGGGTTTGGGGAGAGTGAAAAATTAGGGAGCTGGAGAGATTTAGGGGTCGGGGAAAATTTTAGGGGTCAGGACGAACTTTTTAGGGGTCAGGCCAAACTTTTTTGTTTTTTTTTGTTTTTTTTTGTTTTGAAGTCAAAATATTTCTCAGGGTTGGGGGAGAGTGAAAAATTAGGGGGCTGGAGAGATTTAGGGGTCGGGGAAAATTTTAGGGGTCAGGACGAACTTTTTAGGGGTCAGGCCAAATTTTTTTGTTTTTTTTTGTTTTGAAGTCAAAATATTTCTCATGGTTGAAGGAGAGTGAAAAATTAGGGGGCTGGAGAGATTTAGGGGTCGGGGAAATTTTTAGGGGTCAGGACGAACTTTTTAGGGGTCAGGCCAAATTTTTTTGTTTTTTTGTTGTTTTTTTTGGTTTTGAAGTCAAAATATTTCTCAGGGTTGGGGAGAGTGAAAAATTAGGGGGCTGGAGAGATTTAGGGGTCGGGGAACATTTTAGGGGTCAAGACGAACTTTTTAGGGGTCAGGCCAAATTTTTTTGGTTTTTTTTGTTTTTTTTTGTTTTGAAGTCAAAATATTTCTCAGGGTTAAAGGGAGAGTGAAAAATTAGGGGGCTGGAGAGATTTAGGGGTCGGGGAAAATTTTAGGGGTCAGGACGAACTTTTTAGGGGTCAGGCCAAATTTTTTTGTTTTTTTTTGTTTTGAAGTCAAAATATATCTCATGGTTGGGGGAGAGTGAAAAATTAGGGGTCGGGGAAAATTTTAAGGGTCAGGACGAACTTTTTAGGGGTCAGGCCAAATTTTTTTGTTTCTTTTTGTTTTTTTTTGTTTTGAAGTCAAAATATTTCTCAGGGTTGGGGAGAGTGAAAAATTAGGGGGCTGGAGAGATTAAGGGGTCGGGGAAAATTTTAGGGGTCAGGACGAACTTTTTAGGGGTCAGGCCAAATTTTTTTGTTTTTTTTTGTTTTGAACTGAAAATATTTCTCAGGGTTGGGGGAGAGTTAAAAATTAGGGGGCTGGAGAGATTTAGGGGTCGGGGAAAATTTTAGGGGTCAGGACGAACTTTTTAGGGGTCAGGCCAAATTTTTTTGTTTTTTTTTGTTTTGAAGTCAAAATATTTCTCATGGTTGGAGGAGAGTGAAAAATTAGGGGGCTGGAGAGATTTAGGGGTCGGGGAAAATTTTAGGGGTAAGGACGAACTTTTAAGGGGTCAGGCCAAATTTGTTATTTATTTATTTGTTTAAGTCAAAATATTTCTCATGGGTGGGGTAGAGTGAAAAATTAGGGGGCTAGAGAGATTTAGGGGTCGGGGAAAATTTTAGGGGTCAGGACGAACTTTTTAGGGGTCAGGCCAAATTTTTTTCTTTTTTTTTGTTTTTTTTTGTTTTGAAGTCAAAATATATTTCATGGTTAGGGGAGAGTGAAAAATTAGGGGGCTGGAGAGATTTCGGGGTCGGGGAAAATTTTAGGGGTCAGGCCGAACTTTTTAGGGGTCAGGCCAAATTTTTTTCTTTTTTTTTTTTTTTTTTGTTTTGAAGTCAAAATATTTGTAAGGGTTGGGGGAGAGTGCAAAATTAGGGGGCTGGAGAGATTTAGGGGTCCGGGAAAATTTTAGGGGTCAGGATGAACTTTTTAGGGGTCAGACCAAATTTTTTTGTTTTTTTTTGTTTTGAAGTCAAAATATATCTCATGGTTGTAAGAGAGTGAAAAATTAGGGGGCTGGAGAGATTTAGGGGTCGGGGAAAATTTTAGGGGTCAGGACGAACTTTTTAGGGGTCAGGCCAAATTTTTTTGTTTTTTTTTGTTTTGAAGTCAAAATATATCTCATGGTTGGGGGAGAGTGCAAAATTAGGGGACTGGAGAGATTTAGGGGTCGGGGAAAATTTTAGGGGTCAGGACGAACTTTTTAGGGGTCAAGCCAAATTTCTTTCTTTCTTTTTGTTTTTTTTTGTTTTGAAGTCAAAATATTTCTCAGGGTTGGGGGAGAGTGCAAAATTAGGGGGCTGGAGAGATTTAGGGGTCCGGGAAAATTTTAGGGGTCAGGCGGAACTTTTTAGGGGTCAGGCCAAATTTTTTTGTTTTTTTTTGTTTTGAACTGAAAATATTTCTCAGGGTTGGGGGAGAGTGAAAAATACGGGGGCTGGAGAGATTTAGGGGTCGGGGAAAATTTTAGGGGTCAGGACGAACTTTTTAGGGGTCAGGCCAAATTTTTTTCTTTTTTTTTTTGGTTTTGAACTCAAAATATTTCTCATGGTTGGGGGAGAGTGAAAAATTAGGGGGCTGGACAGATTTAGGGGTCTGGGAAAATTTTAGGGGTCAGGACGAACTTTTTAGGGGTCAGGCCAAATTTTTTTGTTTTTTTTTGTTTTGAAGTCAAAATATTTCTCATGGTTGGGGGAGAGTGAAAAATTAGGTGGCTGGAGAGATTTAGGGGTCGGGGAAAATTTTAGGGGTCAGGACGAACTTTTTAGGGTTCAGGCCAAATCTTTTTCTTTTTTTTTGGTTTTGAACTCAAAATATTTCTCAGGGTTGGGGGAGAGGTAACAATTAGGGGGCTGGAGAGATTTAGGGGTCGGGGAAAATTTTAGGGGTCAGGCGGAACTTTTTAGGGGTCAGGCCAAATTTTTTTGTTTATTTTTGTTTTGAAGTCAAAATATTTCTCATGGTTGGGGGAGAGTGAAAAATTAGGGGGTTGGAGACATTTAGGGTCGGGAAAATTTTAGGGGTCAGGCGGAACTTTTTAGGGGTCAGGCCAAATTTTTTTGTTTTTTTTTGTTTTGAAGTCAAAATATTTCTCATGGTTGGGGGAGAGTGAAAAATTTGATGCTGGAGAGATTTAGGGGACGGGGAAAATTTTAGGGGTCAGGACGAACTTTTTAGGGGTCAGGCCAAATTTTTTTGTTTTTTTTGTTTTGAACTGAAAATATTTCTCAGGGTTGGGGGAGAGTGAAAAATTAGGGGGCTGGAGAGATTTAGGGGTCGGGGAAAATTTTAGGGGTCAGGACGAACTTTTTAGGGGTCAGGCCAAATTTTTTTCTTTTTTTTTTGTTTTGAACTGAAAATATTTCTCAGGGTTGGGGGAGAGTGAAAAATTAGGGGGCTGGAGAGATTTAGGGGTCGGGGAAAATTTTAGGGGTCAGGACGAACTTTTTAGGGGTCAGGCCAAATTTTTTTGTTTTTTTTTGTTTTGAAGTCAAAATATTTCTCATGGTTGGAGGAGAGTGAAAAATTAGGGGGCTGGAGAGATTTAGGGGTCGGGGAAAATTTTAGGGGTCAGGACGAACTTTTAAGGGGTCAGGCCAAATTTTTTATTTATTTATTTGTTTAAGTCAAAATATTTCTCATGGGTGGGGTAGAGTGAAAAATTAGGGGGCTAGAGAGATTTAGGGGTCGGGGAAAATTTTAGGGGTCAGGACGAACTTTTTAGGGGTCAGGCCAAATTTTTTTCTTTTTTTTTGTTTTTTTTTGTTTTGAAGTCAAAATATATTTCATGGTTAGGGGAGAGTGAAAAATTAGGGGGCTGGAGAGATTTCGGGGTCGGGGAAAATTTTAGGGGTCAGGCCGAACTTTTTAGGGGTCAGGCCAAATTTTTTTCTTTTTTTTTTTTTTTTTTGTTTTGAAGTCAAAATATTTGTAAGGGTTGGGGGAGAGTGCAAAATTAGGGGGCTGGAGAGATTTAGGGGTCCGGGAAAATTTTAGGGGTCAGGATGAACTTTTTAGGGGTCAGACCAAATTTTTTTGTTTTTTTTTGTTTTGAAGTCAAAATATATCTCATGGTTGTAAGAGAGTGAAAAATTAGGGGGCTGGAGAGATTTAGGGGTCGGGGAAAATTTTAGGGGTCAGGACGAACTTTTTAGGGGTCAGGCCAAATTTTTTTGTTTTTTTTTGTTTTGAAGTCAAAATATATCTCATGGTTGGGGGAGAGTGCAAAATTAGGGGACTGGAGAGATTTAGGGGTCGGGGAAAATTTTAGGGGTCAGGACGAACTTTTTAGGGGTCAAGCCAAATTTCTTTCTTTCTTTTTGTTTTTTTTTGTTTTGAAGTCAAAATATTTCTCAGGGTTGGGGGAGAGTGCAAAATTAGGGGGCTGGAGAGATTTAGGGGTCCGGGAAAATTTTAGGGGTCAGGCGGAACTTTTTAGGGGTCAGGCCAAATTTTTTTGTTTTTTTTTGTTTTGAACTGAAAATATTTCTCAGGGTTGGGGGAGAGTGAAAAATTAGGGGGCTGGAGAGATTTAGGGGTCGGGGAAAATTTTAGGGGTCAGGACGAACTTTTTAGGGGTCAGGCCAAATTTTTTTCTTTTTTTTTTTGGTTTTGAACTCAAAATATTTCTCATGGTTGGGGGAGAGTGAAAAATTAGGGGGCTGGACAGATTTAGGGGTCTGGGAAAATTTTAGGGGTCAGGACGAACTTTTTAGGGGTCAGGCCAAATTTTTTTGTTTTTTTTTGTTTTGAAGTCAAAATATTTCTCATGGTTGGGGGAGAGTGAAAAATTAGGTGGCTGGAGAGATTTAGGGGTCGGGGAAAATTTTAGGGGTCAGGACGAACTTTTTAGGGTTCAGGCCAAATCTTTTTCTTTTTTTTTGGTTTTGAACTCAAAATATTTCTCAGGGTTGGGGGAGAGGTAACAATTAGGGGGCTGGAGAGATTTAGGGGTCGGGGAAAATTTTAGGGGTCAGGCGGAACTTTTTAGGGGTCAGGCCAAATTTTTTTGTTTATTTTTGTTTTGAAGTCAAAATATTTCTCATGGTTGGGGGAGAGTGAAAAATTAGGGGGTTGGAGACATTTAGGGTCGGGAAAATTTTAGGGGTCAGGCGGAACTTTTTAGGGGTCAGGCCAAATTTTTTTGTTTTTTTTTGTTTTGAAGTCAAAATATTTCTCATGGTTGGGGGAGAGTGAAAAATTTGATGCTGGAGAGATTTAGGGGACGGGGAAAATTTTAGGGGTCAGGACGAACTTTTTAGGGGTCAGGCCAAATTTTTTTGTTTTTTTTGTTTTGAACTGAAAATATTTCTCAGGGTTGGGGGAGAGTGAAAAATTAGGGGGCTGGAGAGATTTAGGGGTCGGGGAAAATTTTACGGGTCAGGACGAACTTTTTAGGGGTCAGGCCAAATTTTTTTCTTTTTTTTTTGTTTTGAAGTCAAAATATTTCTCAGGGTTGGGGGAGAGTGAAAAATTAGGGGGCTGGAGAGATTTAGGGGTCGGGGAAAATTTTAGGGGTCAGGACGAACTTTTTAGGGGTCAGGCCAAATTTTTTTGTTTTTTTTTGTTTTGAAGTCAAAATATTTCTCATGGTTGGAGGAGAGTGAAAAATTAGGGGGCTGGAGAGATTTAGGGGTCGGGGAAAATTTTAGGGGTCAGGACGAACTTTTAAGGGGGCAGGCCAAATTTTTTATTTATTTATTTGTTTAAGTCAAAATATATCTCATGGGTGGGGTAGAGTGAAAAATTAGGGGGCTGGAGAGATTTAGGGGTCGGGGAAAATTTTAGGGGTCAGGACGAACTTTTTAGGGGTCAGGCCAAATTTTTTTGTTTTTTTTTGTTTTGAAGTCAAAATATTTCTCATGGTTGGAGGAGAGTGAAAAATTAGGGGGCTGGAGAGATTTAGGGGTCGGGGAAAATTTTAGGGGTCAGGACGAACTTTTAAGGGGGCAGGCCAAATTTTTTATTTATTTATTTGTTTAAGTCAAAATATATCTCATGGGTGGGGTAGAGTGAAAAATTAGGGGGCTGGAGAGATTTAGGGGTCGGGGAAAATTTTAGGGGTCAGGACGAACTTTTTAGGGGTCAGGCCAAATTTTTTTGTTTTTTTTTGTTTTTTTTTGTTTTGAAGTCAAAATATATTTCATGGTTGGGGGAGAGTGAAAAATTAGGGGGCTGGAGAGATTTAGGGGTCGGGGAAAATTTTAGGGGTCAGGCCGAACTTTTTAGGGGTCAGGCCAAATTTTTTTCTTTTTTTTTTTTTTTTTTTGTTTTGAAGTCAAAATATTTCTAAGGGTTGGGGGAGAGTGCAAAATTAGGGGGCTGGAGAGATTTAGGGGTCCGGGAAAATTTTAGGGGTCAGGACGAACTTTTTAGGGGTCAGACCAAATTTTTTTGTTTTTTTTTGTTTTGAAGTCAAAATATATCTCATGGTTGTAAGAGAGTGAAAAATTAGGGGGCTGGAGAGATTTAGGGGTCGGGGAAAATTTTAGGGGTCAGGACGACCTTTTTAGGGGTCAGGCCAAATTTTTTTTTTTTTCTTTGTTTTGAAGTCAAAATATTTCTCAGGGTTGGGGGAGAGTGCAAAATTAGGGGGCTGGAGAGATTTAGGGGTCGGGGAAAATTTTAGGGGTCAGGACGAACTTTTAAGGGGTCAGGCAAAATTTATTTCTTTTTTTTTGTTTTTTTTTGTTTTGAAGTCAAAATATTTCTCAGGGTTGGGGGAGAGTGCAAAATTAGGGGGCTGGAGAGATTTAGGGGTCCGGGAAAATTTTAGGGGTCAGGCGGAACATTTTAGGGGTCAGGCCAAATTTTTTTGTTTTTTTTTGTTTTGAACTGAAAATATTTCTCAGGGTTGGGGGAGAGTGAAAAATTAGGGGGCTGGAGAGATTTAGGGGTCGGGGAAAATTTTAGGGGTCAGGACGAACTTTTTAGGGGTCAGGCCAAATTTTTTTCTTTTTTTTTTTGGTTTTGAACTCAAAATATTTCTCATGGTTGGGGGAGAGTGAAAAATTAGGGGGCTGGACAGATTTAGGGGTCGGGGAAAATTTTAGGGGTCAGGACGAACTTTTTAGGGGTCAGGCCAAATTTTTTTGTTTTTTTTTGTTTTGAAGTCAAAATATTTCTCATGGTTGGGGGAGAGTGAAAAATTTGATGCTGGAGAGATTTAGGGGACGGGGAAAATTTTAGGGGTCAGGACGAACTTTTTAGGGGTCAGGCCAAATTTTTTTGTTTTTTTTGTTTTGAACTGAAAATATTTCTCAGGGTTGGGGGAGAGTGAAAAATTAGGGGGCTGGAGAGATTTAGGGGTCGGGGAAAATTTTAGGGGTCAGGACGAACTTTTTAGGGGTCAGGCCAAATTTTTTTCTTTTTTTTTTGTTTTGAACTGAAAATATTTCTCAGGGTTGGGGGAGAGTGAAAAATTAGGGGGCTGGAGAGATTTAGGGGTCGGGGAAAATTTTAGGGGTCAGGACGAACTTTTTAGGGGTCAGGCCAAATTTTTTTGTTTTTTTTTGTTTTGAAGTCAAAATATTTCTCATGGTTGGAGGAGAGTGAAAAATTAGGGGGCTGGAGAGATTTAGGGGTCGGGGAAAATTTTAGGGGTCAGGACGAACTTTTAAGGGGTCAGGCCGAATTTTTTATTTATTTATTTGTTTAAGTCAAAATATATCTCATGGGTGGGGTAGAGTGAAAAATTAGGGGGCTGGAGAGATTTAGGGGTCGGGGAAAATTTTAGGGGTCAGGACGAACTTTTTAGGGGTCAGGCCAAATTTTTTTCTTTTTTTTTGTTTTTTTTTGTTTTGAAGTCAAAATATATTTCATGGTTGGGGGAGAGTGAAAAATTAGGGGGCTGGAGAGATTTAGGGGTCGGGGAAAATTTTAGGGGTCAGGCCGAACTTTTTAGGGGTCAGGCCAAATTTTTTTTTTTTTTTTTTTTTTTTTGTTTTGAAGTCAAAATATTTCTAAGGGTTGGGGGAGAGTGCAAAATTAGGGGGCTGGAGAGATTTAGGGGTCCGGGAAAATTTTAGGGGTCAGGACGAACTTTTTAGGGGTCAGACCAAATTTTTTTGTTTTTTTTTGTTTTGAAGTCAAAATATATCTCATGGTTGTAAGAGAGTGAAAAATCAGGGGGCTGGAGAGATTTAGGGGTCGGGGAAAATTTTAGGGGTCAGGACGACCTTTTTAGGGGTCAGGCCAAATTTTTTTTTTTTTTCTTTGTTTTGAAGTCAAAATATTTCTCAGGGTTGGGGGAGAGTGCAAAATTAGGGGGCTGGAGAGATTTAGGGGTCGGGGAAAATTTTAGGGGTCAGGACGAACTTTTAAGGGGTCAGGCAAAATTTATTTCTTTTTTTTTGTTTTTTTTTGTTTTGAAGTCAAAATATTTCTCAGGGTTGGGGGAGAGTGCAAAATTAGGGGGCTGGAGAGATTTAGGGGTCCGGGAAAATTTTAGGGGTCAGGTGGAACATTTTAGGGGTCAGGCCAAATTTTTTTGTTTTTTTTTGTTTTGAACTGAAAATATTTCTCAGGGTTGGGGGAGAGTGAAAAATTAGGGGGCTGGAGAGATTTAGGGGTCGGGGAAAATTTTAGGGGTCAGGACGAACTTTTTAGGGGTCAGGCCAAATTTTTTTCTTTTTTTTTTTGGTTTTGAACTCAAAATATTTCTCATGGTTGGGGGAGAGTGAAAAATTAGGGGGCTGGACAGATTGAGGGGTCGGGGAAAATTTTAGGGGTCAAGACGAACTTTTTAGGGGTCAGGCCAAATTTTTTTGTTTTTTTTTGTTTTGAAGTCAAAATATTTCTCATGGTTGGGGGAGAGTGAAAAATTAGGTGGCTGGAGAGATTCAGGGGTCGGGGAAAATTTTAGGGGTCAGGACGAACTTTTTAGGGTTCAGGCCAAATCTTTTTCTTTTTTTTGGGTTTTGAACTCAAAATATTTCTCAGGGTTGGGGGAGAGGTAACAATTAGGGGGCTGGAGAGATTTAGGGGTCGGGGAAAATTTTAGGGGTCAGGCGGAACTTTTTAGGGGTCAGGCCAAATTTTTTTGTTTATTTTTGTTTTGAAGTCAAAATATTTCTCATGGTTGGGGGAGAGTGAAAAATTAGGGGGTTGGAGACATTTAGGGTCGGGAAAATTTTAGGGGTCAGGCGGAACTTTTTAGGGGTCAGGCCAAATTTTTTTGTTTTTTTTTGTTTTGAAGTCAAAATATTTCTCATGGTTGGGGGAGAGTGAAAAATTTGATGCTGGAGAGATTTAGGGGACGGGGAAAATTTTAGGGGTCAGGACGAACTTTTTAGGGGTCAGGCCAAATTTTTTTGTTTTTTTTGTTTTGAACTGAAAATATTTCTCAGGGTTGGGGGAGAGTGAAAAATTAGGGGGCTGGAGAGATTTAGGGGTCGGGGAAAATTTTAGGGGTCAGGACGAACTTTTTAGGGGTCAGGCCAAATTTTTTTCTTTTTTTTTGTTTTGAAGTCAAAATATATCTCATGGTTGTAAGAGAGTGAAAAATTAGGGGGCTGGAGAGATTTAGGGGTCCGGGAAAATTTTAGGGGTCAGGACGAACTTTTTAGGGGTCAGGCCAAATTTTTTTCTTTTCTTTTGTTTTTTTTTGTTTTGAAGTCAAAATATTTCTCAGGGTTGGAGGAGAGTGCAAAATTAGGGGACTGGAGAGATTTAAGGATCCGGGAAAATTTTAGGGGTCAGGACGAACTTTTTAGGGGTCAGGCCAAATTTTTTTGTTTTTTTTTGTTTTGAAGTCAAAATATTTCTCATGGTTGGAGGAGAGTGAAAAATTAGGGGCCTGGAGAGATTTAGGGGTCGGGGAAAATTTTAGGGGTCAGGACGAACTTTTTAGGGGTCAGGCCAAATTTTTTTGTTTTTTTTTGTTTTGAAGTCAAAATATATCTCATGGGTGGGGGAGAGTGAAAAATTAGGGGGCTGGAGAGATTTAGGGGTCGGGGAAAATTTTAGGGGTCAGGACGAACTTTTTAGGGGTCAGGCCAAATTTTTTTGTTTTTTTTTGTTTTTTTTTGTTTTGAAGTCAAAATATATCTCATGGTTGGGGGAGAGTGAAAAGTTAGGGGGCTGGAGAGATTTAGGGGTCGGGGAAAATTTTAGGGGTCAGGCGGAACTTTTTAGGGGTCAGGCCAAATTTTTTTGTTTTTTTTGGTTTTGAACTCAAAATATTTTTCAGGGTTGGGGGAGTGTGAACAATTAGGGGGCTGGAGAGATTTAGGGGTCGGGGAAAATTTTAGGGGTCAGGACGAACTTTTTAGGGGTCAGGCCAAATTTTTTTCTTTTTTTTTGTTTTGAAGTCAAAATATATCTCATGGGTGGGGGAGAGTGAAAAATTAGGGGGCTGGAGAGATTTAGGGGTCGGGGAAAATTTTAGGGGTCAGGACGAACTTTTTAGGGGTCAGGCCAAATTTTTTTGGTTTTTTTTGTTTTTTTTTGTTTTGAAGTCAAAATATATCTCATGGTTGGGGGAGAGTGAAAAGTTAGGGGGCTGGAGAGATTTAGGGGTCGGGGAAAATTTTAGGGGTCAGGCGGAACTTTTTAGGGGTCAGGCCAAATTTTTTTGTTTTTTTTGGTTTTGAACTCAAAATATTTTTCAGGGTTGGGGGAGTGTGAACAATTAGGGGGCTGGAGAGATTTAGGGGTCGGGGAAAATTTTAGGGGTCAGGACGAACTTTTTAGGGGTCAGGCCAAATTTTTTTCTTTTTTTTTGTTTTGAAGTCAAAATATATCTCATGGTTGTAAGAGAGTGAAAAATTAGGGGGCTGGAGAGATTCAGGGGTCGGGGAAAATTTTAGGGGTCAGGACGAACTTTTTAGGGTTCAGGCCAAATCTTTTTCTTTTTTTTTGGTTTTGAACTCAAAATATTTCTCAGGGTTGGGGGAGAGTGAACAATTAGGGGGCTGGAGAGATTTAGGGGTCGGGGAAAATTTTAGGGGTCAGGCGGAACTTTTTAGGGGTCAGGCCAAATTTTTTTGTTTATTTTTGTTTTGAAGTCAAAATATTTCTCATGGTTGGGGGAGAGTGAAAAATTAGGGGGTTGGAGACATTTAGGGTCGGGAAAATTTTAGGGGTCAGACGGAACTTTTTAGGGGTCAGGCCAAATTTTTTTGTTTTTTTTTTGTTTTAAGTCAAAATATTTCTCATGGTTGGGGGAGAGTGAAAAATTAGAGGCTGGAGAGATTTAGGGGACGGGGAAAATTTTAGGGGTCAGGCCAAATTTTTTAGGGTCTGCCCAAATTTAAGGGGGGCCATATGTCTGTATTTAGCTTCCACACCGGGGCGGCGATAGGTACTTATTTAGCATTCAGCAGTGGTGATAGGTACTTATATAGCATGTGCACATGGGCGGTAATAAGTACGTATATAGTATGCACACCGGGGCAGTGATAGGTATGTATTTAGCATGCGCACTGAGTAAGCAATCGGTTCATATATAGCACGCGCACCGGGGCGGCGATATGTACGTATATAGCACGCGCACAGGGGTGGCGAAAGGTACATATTTAAAATTCACAGCGGGCGGCGAAAGGTACATATTTAAAATTCACACCGGGGCGGCGATAGGTACGTATTTTGCATTCACACCGGGGCGGCGATAGGTATGTATTTAGCATTCACACCGGGGCAGCGATAGGTATGTATTTAGCATTCGCACCGGGGCAGTGATATGTACGTATTTAGCTTCCGCACCGGGGCGGCGATAGGTACGTATTTAGAATTCACACCGGGGCGGCAATAGGTACGTATTTTGAATTCACACCGGGGCGGCGATAGGTATGTATTTAGCATTCGCACCGGGGCGGCGATATGTACGTATTTAGCTTCAACACCAGGGCGGCGATAGGTACGTATTCAGAATTCAGGGGTGGCGATAGCTACGTATATAGCATGTACACACGGGCAGCAATAAGTACGTACATAGCATGCGCTCTGCGGCGGCGATCAGTACATATATTGCATGCGTACCGGGGCGGCGAAAGGTATGTATTTCGCATTCGCACCGTAGTGGTGATAGGTACGTATTTAGCATTCGCACTGGGGCGGCTATAGGTACGTATTTAGCATTCGCACCAGGGCGGCTATAGGTACGTATTTAGCATTCGCACTGGGCCGGCGATAGGTACGTATTTAGCATTCACACCAAAGCGGCAATATGTACATATTAATTATTCGCACTAGGGCAGTGATAGGTACTTATGTAGCATGCACACCGGAGCGCAATTGGTATGTATTTAGCATTCACACCGGGGCAACGATAGGTACTATTTAGCATTCGCGCTGGGGCGGCGATAGGTACTTAAATAGTATCTGCACCGGGGCGGCGATAGGTACGTATATAGTATGTGCACTGGGGCGGCGATAGGTACGTATATAGTATGCGCACCAGGGTGATGATAGATACGTATATAGTATGAACAGCGGGGTGGAGATAAGTACCTATATAGAAGGCGCAGATAGAGGTGTTACTTTTTATAGAAATATATCATACTATTACCCTGGGCAATAGGAGAAATGGTGGGGAAGAAACAGCTTTTGCAAAAGGCAAAATTAGAAAGTAGCGGCGAAATGGGGCCACCAGGAAAGAGAAAGGTAGCAGATAAAGAGACGGCTATAGAGAGAGGGGGCGGACATAGAAGTTTGAATATAAAGATGTTACACACACGATCTTTCTTCAAATAGATGTTTTTATGACCCCGAGCAACGCCGGGTAGCCCCGCTAGTCTCTTATATAAAGGGCAGTTGTCTGTTTGTATGTTTGTTTGTTTGTTTGTATGTCCAGTATCTCCTCAAAAACTACCCGACGACATGTCAAAAAGTTGACATCTACAGGACCGCACAAATCCCGGATGTAAAATATCTAAAAATCGCGAAAATCGATTCACTCGCTGACAGTCAACCGGACCACTTTCCGACAAAAGGTAGCAGTTTTTTCGTATTTTACACGAAATTTCAACGTTATTATGTAGTAAATTCGAAATAATCTAATGTATTTATGTACTAATCCGATAAAATTGCCGAGTCACTATAAACATCCCATAATCCCTTGCCGGATGTACCCGGTCTTGCCCTAAATTGTGTCCGGTTGTATCAGATCATCCAATAACTTCTGTCCGGTTGCATCAATAACAACATAGGAATCCTACGTTAAGAGTGTGTAGTGAAACAAGGGTTGCTCAATCACATCCTAACCTGTCCAATAATCCCTTGCCGGATGTACCCGGTCTTGCTCTAAATTGTGTCCGGTTATATCAGGTCATCATGACGTCAGAGAGTGGCAGTTTTCCTTTCTGTCATTTTTCCCTCTCACACTTTCTTTCTTAACGCTAATATTCCTCCCCCCTCCCTCCCTGTGGCCGTTCTGTTATCATGATAGGAATTACCTCCTCCTTTCAGGCCAAATTGGGGGGGGGGGGGTACGGTATTCGCCGGTGTGAGCATTACCTCCTCCTTTTTTGAGAAGTGTAGAGGTAGGGTAGTATCGGTTCCGTTGTCATGATGCACTGATCCCATGCATTACCTCTTCCTTTTTTGAGAAGTGTAGATGTAGAATAGTATCGGTTCCGTTGTCAGGATGTGCTCATCCCATGAATTACCTCCTCCTTTTTTGAGAAGTGTTGAGGTAGGGTCGTATCGGTTCCGTTGTCATGATGCCCTCATCCCATGCATTATCTCCTCCTTTTTTGAGAAGTGTTGAGGTAGGGTCGTATCGGTTCCGTTGTCATGATAACCTATTCCCATGCATTATCTCCTCCTTTTTTGAGAAGTGTTGAGGTAGGGTCGTATCGGTTCCGTTGTCATGATGCCCTCATCCCATGCATTATCTCCTCCTTTTTTGAGAAGTGTTGAGGTAGGGTCGTATCGGTTCCGTTGTCATGATGCCCTCATCCCATCAATTATCTACTCCTTTTTTGAGCAGTGTTGAAGTGTGAGGGACTCAGGCGAAATCCGGGGAGGGGGAATGTCGGCATTCGTCGGTATGAGCGCCTCAGGCGAAATCTGGGGAAGGGGGAATGTCGGCATTCGCCGGTATGAGCGCCTCAGGACTATTTGGCAGATCAGAAGGAGAGAGGATACCTAAGGGATTTCAGTAGTGCTCATGAAGCCTCCTCGATTTTCAAAGTACTCGGCGTTGTCCGGGAGAAAAGTGCTCAATATCCTAGATAGAGCTACTGTAGTGATAGGTTTAGAAAATATTTTAACGCCATCTTCGTTCCCCTTTAGACAATTTTGCAGATGAAAACGAGGGAGGATACCTAACTGATTTCAGTAGTCCCCAGGAGGCCTCTTTGATTTTCAAAGTACTCGGCGTTGTCCGGGAAAAAAGTGCTCAATGTCCTAGATAGAGCTACTGTAGTGATAGGTTCGGATAATATTTTAACAGAATCTACGCTGAAAAGGATGGGGGAATGGATAAGAGTTATTTCAGTAGTCTCCAGGAGGCCTCTTTGATTTTGAAATACTCGGCGTTGTCCGGGAGAGAAGTGCTCAATATCCTAGATAGAGCTACTGTAGTGATAGGTTTAGAAAATATTTTAACGCCATCTTCGTTCCCCTTTGGACTATTTCGCAGATCAGAAGGAGAGAGGATACCTAAGGGATTTCAGGAGTGCTCATGAAGCCTCCTCGATTTTCAAAGTACTCGGCGTCGTCCGGGAGAAAAGTGCTCAATATCCTAGATAGAGCTACTGTAGTGATGTGTTTAGAAAATATTTTAACGCCATCTTCGTTCCCTTTTGGACAATTTTGCAGATGAAAAGGAGGAAGGATACCTAACTGATTTCAGTAGTCCCCAGGAAGCCTCTTTGATTTTCAAAGTACTCGGCGTTGTCCGGGAAAAAAGTGCTCAATATCCTAGATAGAGCTACTGTAGTGATAGCTTTAGAAAATATTTTAACGCCATCTTCGTTCCCCTTTGGACAATTTTGCAGATGAAAAGGAGGGAGGATACCTAACTGATTTCAGTAGTCCCCAGGAGGCCTCCTTGATTATCAAAGTACTCGGCGTGGTCCGGGAGAAAAGTGCTCAATGTCCTAGATAGAGCTACTGTAGTGATAGGTTTGGGAAAATATTTTAACGCCATCTTCGTTCCCCTTTGGACTATTTCGCAGATCAGAAGGAGAGAGGATACCTAAGGGATTTCATGGGTGTTCATGAAGCCTCCTCGATTTTCAAAGTACTCGGCGTTGTCCGGGAGAAGAGTGCTCAATATCCTAGATAGAGCTACTGTAGTGATTTGTTTGGAAAATATTTTAACGCCATCTTCGTTCACCTTTGGGCTATTTCGCAGATCAAAAGGAGAGAGGATACCTAAGTGATTTCAGTAGTCCCCAAGAGGCTTCCTTGATTATCAAAGTACTCGGCGTTGTCCGGGATAAAAGTGCTCAATGTCCTAGATAGAGCTACTGTAGTGATAGGTTTGGATAATATTTTAACGCCATCTTCGTTTCCCTTTGGACTATTTCGAAGATCAGAAGGAGAGAGGATACCTAAGGGATTTCAGGAGTGCTCATAAAGCCTCCTCGATTTTCAAAGTACTCGGCGTTGTCCGGGAGAAAAGTGCTCAATATCCTAGATAGAGCTACTGTAGTGATAGGTTTAGAAAATATTTTAACGCCATCTCTGTTTCCCTTTGGACAATTTTGCAGCTGAAAAGGAGGGAGGATACCTAACTGATTTCAGTAGTCCCCAGGAGGCCTCTTTGATTTTCAAAGTACTCGGCGTTGTCCGGGAAAAAAGTGCTCAATGTCCTAGATAGAGCTACTGTAGTGATAGGTTTGGATAATATTTTAACAGCATCTACGCTAAAAAAGATTTGGGTAATCGATAAGACTTATTTCAGTAGTGCTCAGGAGGTCTCTTTGATTTTGAAATACTCGGCGTTGTCCGGGAAAAAGTGCTCAATATCCTAGATAGAGCTACTGTAGTGATAGGTTTGGAAAATATTTTAACGCCATCTTCGTTTCCCTTTGGACTATTTCGCAGATCAGAAAGAGAGAGGATACCTAAGTTATTTCAGTAGTCCCCAGGAGGCCTCCTTGATTATCAAAGTACTCGGCGTTGTCCGGGAGAAAAGTGCTCAATGTCCTTGATAGAGCTACTGTAGTGATAGGTTTTGGAAAATATTTTAACGCCATCTTCGTTCTCCTTTGGACTATTTCGCAGATCAGAAGGAGAGAGGATACCTAAGGGATTTCATGGGTGTTCATGAAGCCTTCTCGATTTTCAAAGTACTCGGCGTTGTTCGGGAGAAAAGTGCTCAATATCCTAGATAGAGCTACTGTAGTGATAGGTTTGGAAAATATTTTAACGCCGTCTTCGTTCCTCTTTGGACTATTTCGCAGATCAGAAGGAGAGAGGATACCTAAGGGATTTCAGGAGTGCTCATGAAGCCTCCTCGATTTTCAAAGTACTCGGCGTTGTCCGGGAGAAAAGTGCTCAATGTCCTAGATAGAGCTACTGTAGTGATAGGTTTGGGAAAATATTTTAACGCCATCTTCGTTCCCCTTTGGACTATTTCGCAGATCAGAAGGAGAGAGGATACCTAAGGGATTTCATGGGTGTTCATGAAGCCTCCTCGATTTTCAAAGTACTCGGCGTTGTCCGGGAGAAAAGTGCTCAATATCCTAGATAGAGCTACTGTAGTGATCTGTTTGGAAAATATTTTAACGCCATCTTCGTTCACCTTTGGACTATTTCGCAGATGAGAAGGAGAGAGGATACCTAAGTGATTTCAGTAGTCCCCAGGAGGCTTCCTTGATTATCAAAGTACTCGGCGTTGTCCGGGAGAAAAGTGCTCAATGTCCTAGATAGAGCTACTGTAGTGATAGGTTTGGATAATATTTTAACGCCATCTTCGTTTCCCTTTGGACTATTTCGAAGATCAGAAGGAGAGAGGATACCTAAGGGATTTCAGGAGTGCTCATAAAGCCTTCTCGATTTTCAAAGTACTCGGCGTTGTCCGGGAGAAAAGTGCTCAATATCCTAGATAGAGCTACTGTAGTGATAGTTTTGGAAAATATTTTAACGCCATCTTCGTTTCCCTTTGGACTATTTCGCAGATCAGAAGGAGAGAGGATACCTAACTGATTTCAGTAGTCCCCAGGAGGCCTCCTTGATTATCAAAGTACTCGGCGTTGTCCGGGAGAAAAGTGCTCAATGTCCTAGATAGAGCTACTGTAGTGATAGGTTTGGAAAATATTTTAACGCCATCTTCGTTCCCCTTTGGACTATTTCGCAGATCAGAAGGAGAGAGGATACCTAAGGGATTTCAGGAGTGCTCATAAAGCCTCCTCGATTTTCAAATTTCGGCGTTGTCCGGGAGAAAAGTGCTCAATATCCTAGATAGAGCTACTGTAGTGATAGGTTTAGAAAATATTTTAACGCCATCTTCGTCTCCCTTTGGACAATTTTGCAGATGAAAAGGAGGGAGGATACCTAACTGATTTCAGTAGTCCCCAGCAGGCCTCTTTGATTTTCAAAGTACTCGGCGTTGTCCGGGAAAAAAGTGCTCAATGTCCTAGATAGAGCTACTGTAGTGATAGGTTTAGATAATATTTTAACAGCATCTACGCTGAAAAGGATGGGGTAATCGATAAGAGTTATTTCAGTAGTGCTCAGGAGGCCTCTTTGATTTTGAAATACTCGGCGTTGTCCGGGAGAAAAGTGCTCAATATCCTAGATAGAGCTACTGTAGTGATAGGTTTGGAAAATATTTTAACGCCGTCTCTGTTACCCTTTGGACTATTTCGCAGATCAGGAGAGAGGATACCTAAGTCATTTCAGTAGTCCCCAGGAAGCCTCCTTGATTATCAAAGTACTCGGCGTTGTCCGGGAGAAAAGTGCTCAATGTCCTAGATAGAGCAACTGTAGTGATAGGTTTGGATAATATTTTAACAGCATCTACGCTGAAAAGGATGGGGTAATCGATAAGAGTTATTTCAGTAGTGCTCAGGAGGCCTCTTTGATTTTGAAATACTCGGCGTTGTCCGGGAAAAAGTGCTCAATATCCTAGATAGAGCTACTGTAGTGATAGGTTTGGAAAATATTTTAACGCCATCTTCGTTTCCCTTTGGACTATTTCGCAGATCAGAAGGAGAGAGGATACCTAAGTTATTTCAGTAGTCCCCAGGAGGCCTCCTTGATTATCAAAGTACTCGGCGTTGTCCGGGAGAAAAGTGCTCAATGTCCTAGATAGAGCTACTGTAGTGATAGGTTTTGGAAAATATTTTAACGCCATCTTCGTTCTCCTTTGGACTATTTCGCAGATCAGAAGGAGAGAGGATACCTAAGGGATTTCATGGGTGTTCATGAAGCCTTCTCGATTTTCAAAGTACTCGGCGTTGTTCGGGAGAAAAGTGCTCAATGTCCTAGATAGAGCTACTGTAGTGATAGGTTTGGGAAAATATTTTAACGCCATCTTCGTTCCCCTTTGGACTATTTCGCAGATCAGAAGGAGAGAGGATACCTAAGGGATTTCATGGGTGTTCATGAAGCCTCCTCGATTTTCAAAGTACTCGGCGTTGTCCGGGAGAAAAGTGCTCAATATCCTAGATAGAGCTACTGTAGTGATCTGTTTGGAAAATATTTTAACGCCATCTTCGTTCACCTTTGGACTATTTCGCAGATGAGAAGGAGAGAGGATACCTAAGTGATTTCAGTAGTCCCCAGGAGGCTTCCTTGATTATCAAAGTACTCGGCGTTGTCCGGGAGAAAAGTGCTCAATGTCCTAGATAGAGCTACTGTAGTGATAGGTTTGGATAATATTTTAACGCCATCTTCGTTTCCCTTTGGACTATTTCGAAGATCAGAAGGAGAGAGGATACCTAAGGGATTTCAGGAGTGCTCATAAAGCCTCCTCGATTTTCAAAGTACTCGGCGTTGTCCGGGAGAAAAGTGCTCAATATCCTAGATAGAGCTACTGTAGTGATAGTTTTGGAAAATATTTTAACGCCATCTTCGTTTCCCTTTGGACTATTTCGCAGATCAGAAGGAGAGAGGATACCTAACTGATTTCAGTAGTCCCCAGGAGGCCTCCTTGATTATCAAAGTACTCGGCGTTGTCCGGGAGAAAAGTGCTCAATGTCCTAGATAGAGCTACTGTAGTGATAGGTTTTGGAAAATATTTTAACGCCATCTTCGTTCTCCTTTGGACTATTTCGCAGATCAGAAGGAGAGAGGATACCTAAGGGACTTCATGGGTGTTCATGAAGCCTTCTCGATTTTCAAAGTACTCGGCGTTGTCCGGGAGAAAAGTGCTCAATATCCTAGATAGAGCTACTGTAGTGATAGGTTTGGAAAATATTTTAACGCCATCTTCGTTCCCCTTTGGACTATTTCGCAGATCAGAAGGAGAGAGGATACCTAAGTGATATCAGTAGTCCCCAGGAGGCCTCCTTGATTATCAAAGTACTCGGCGTTGTCCGGGAGAAAAGTGCTCAATGTCCTAGATAGAGCTACTGTAGTGATAGGTTTGGAAAATATTTTAACGCCATCTTCGTTCCCCTTTGGACTATTTCGCAGATCAGAAGGAGAGAGGATACCTAAGGGATTTCAGGAGTGCTCATGAAGCCTCCTCGATTTTCAAATTTCGGCGTTGTCCGGGAGAAAAGTGCTCAATATCCTAGATAGAGCTACTGTAGTGATAGGTTTAGAAAATATTTTAACGCCATCTTCGTCTCCTTTTGGACAATTTTGCAGATGAAAAGGAGGGAGGATACCTAACTGATTTCAGTAGTCCCCAGCAGGCCTCTTTGATTTTCAAAGTACTCGGCGTTGTCCGGGAAAAAGTGCTCAATGTCCTAGATAGAGCTACTGTAGTGATAGGTTTAGATAATATTTTAACAGCATGTACGCTGAAAAGGATGGGGTAATCGATAAGAGTTATTTCAGTAGTGCTCAGGAGGCCTCTTTGATTTTGAAATACTCGGCGTTGTCCGGGAGAAAAGTGCTCAATATCCTAGATAGAGCTACTGTAGTGATAGGTTTGGAAAATATTTTAACGCCGTCTCTGTTACCCTTTGGACTATTTCGCAGATCAGGAGAGAGGATACCTAAGTCATTTCAGTAGTCCCCAGGAAGCCTCCTTGATTATCAAAGTACTCGGCGTTGTCCGGGAGAAAAGTGCTCAATGTCCTAGATAGAGCAACTGTAGTGATAGGTTTGGATAATATTTTAACAGCATCTACGCTGAAAAGGATGGGGTAATCGATAAGAGTTATTTCAGTAGTGCTCAGGAGGCCTCTTTGATTTTGAAATACTCGGCGTTGTCCGGGAGAAAAGTGCTCAATATCCTAGATAGAGCTACTGTAGTGATAGGTTTGGAAAATATTTTAACGCCATCTTCGTTTCCCTTTGGACTATTTCGCAGATCAGAAGGAGAGAGGATACCTAAGTGATTTCAGTAGTCCCCAGGAGGCCTCCTTGATTATCAAAGTACTCGGCGTTGTCCGGGAGAAAAGTGCTCAATGTCCTAGATAGAGCTACTGTAGTGATAGGTTTTGGAAAATATTTTAACGCCATCTTCGTTCTCCTTTGGACTATTTCGCAGGTCAGAAGGAGAGAGGATACCTAAGGAATTTCATGGGTGTTCATGAAGCCTTCTCGATTTTCAAAGTACTCGGCGTTGTCCGGGAGAAAAGTGCTCAATATCCTAGATAGAGCTACTGTAGTGATAGGTTTGGAAAATATTTTAACGCCATCTTCGTTCCCCTTTGGACTATTTCGCAGATCAGAAGGAGAGAGGATACCTAAGTGATATCAGTAGTCCCCAGGAGGCCTCCTTGATTATCAAAGTACTCGGCGTTGTCCGGGAGAAAAGTTCTCAATATCCTAGATAGAGCTACTGTAGTGATAGGTTTAGAAAATATTTTAACGCCATCTTCGTCTCACTTTGGACAATTTTGCAGATGAAAAGGAGGGAGGATACCTAACTGATTTCAGTAGTCCCCAGGAGGCCTCTTTGATTTTCAAAGTACTCGGCGTGGTCCGGGAGAAAAGTGCTCAATGTCCTAGATAGAGCTACTGTAGTGATAGTTTTGGAAAATATTTTAACGCCGTCTTCGTTCCTCTTTGGACTATTTCGCAGATCAGAAGGAGAGAGGATACCTAAGGGATTTCAGGAGTGCTCATGAAGCCTCCTCGATTTTCAAAGTACTCGGCGTTGTCCGGGAGAAAAGTGCTCAATGTCCTAGATAGAGCTACTGTAGTGATAGGTTTGGGAAAATATTTTAACGCCATCTTCGTTCCCCTTTGGACTATTTCGCAGATCAGAAGGAGAGAGGATACCTAAGGGATTTCATGGGTGTTCATGAAGCCTCCTCGATTTTCAAAGTACTCGGCGTTGTCCGGGAGAAGAGTGCTCAATATCCTAGATAGAGCTACTGTAGTGATTTGTTTGGAAAATATTTTAACGCCATCTTCGTTCACCTTTGGACTATTTCGCAGATCAAAATGGGAGAGGATACCTAAGTGATTTCAGTAGTCCCCAAGAGGCTTCCTTGATTATCAAAGTACTCGGCGTTGTCCGGGATAAAAGTGCTCAATGTCCTAGATAGAGCTACTGTAGTGATAGGTTTGGATAATATTTTAACGCCATCTTCGTTTCCCTTTGGACTATTTCGAAGATCAGAAGGAGAGAGGATACCTAAGGGATTTCAGGAGTGCTCATAAAGCCTCCTCGATTTTTAAAGTACTCGGCGTTGTCCCGGAGAAAAGTGCTCAATATCCTAGATAGAGCTACTGTAGTGATAGGTTTAGAAAATATTTTAACGCCATCTCTGTTTCCCTTTGGACAATTTTGCAGCTGAAAAGGAGGGAGGATACCTAACTGATTTCACTAGTCCCCAGGAGGCCTCTTTGATTTTCAAAGTACTCGGCGTTGTCCGGGAAAAAAGTGCTCAATGTCCTAGATAGAGCTACTGTAGTGATAGGTTTGGATAATATTTTAACAGCATCTACGCTAAAAAAGATTGGGGTAATCGATAAGAGTTATTTCAGTAGTGCCTAGGAGGCCTCTTTGATTTTGAAATACTCGGCGTTGTCCGGGAAAAAGTGCTCAATATCCTAGATAGAGCTACTGTAGTGATAGGTTTGGAAAATATTTTAACGCCATCTTCGTTTCCCTTTGGACTATTTCGCAGATCAGAAGGAGAGAGGATACCTAAGTTATTTAAGTAGTCCCCAGGAGGCCTCCTTGATTATCAAAGTACTCGGCGTTGTCCGGGAGAAAAGTGCTCAATGTCCTAGATAGAGCTACTGTAGTGATAGGTTTTGGAAAATATTTTAACGCCATCTTCGTTCTCCTTTGGACTATTTCGCAGATCACAAGGAGAGAGGATACCTAAGGGATTTCATGGGTGTTCATGAAGCCTTCTCGATTTTCAAAGTACTCGGCGTTGTCCGGGAGAAAAGTGCTCAATATCCTAGATAGAGCTACTGTAGTGATAGGTTTGGAAAATATTTTAACGCCATCTTCGTTTCCCTTTGGACTATTTCGCAGATCAGAAGGAGAGAGGATACCTAAGTGATATCAGTAGTCCCCAGGAGGCCTCCTTGATTATCAAAGTACTCGGCGTTGTCCGGGAGAAAAGTGCTCAATGTCCTAGATAGAGCTACTGTAGTGATAGGTTTGGAAAATATTTTAACGCCATCTTCGTTCCCCTTTGGACTATTTCGCAGATCAGAAGGAGAGAGGATACCTAAGGGATTTCAGGAGTGCTCATAAAGCCTCCTCGATTTTCAAAGTACTCGGCGTTGTCCGGGAGAAAAGTGCTCAATATCCTAGATAGAGCTACTGTAGTGATAGGTTTAGAAAATATTTTAACGCCATCTTCGTCTCACTTTGGACAATTTTGCAGATGAAAAGGAGGGAGGATACCTAACTGATTTCAGTAGTCCCCAGGAGGCCTCTTTGATTTTCAAAGTACTCGGCGTTGTCCGGGAAAAAAGTGCGCAATATCCTAGATAGAGCTACTGTAGTGATAGGTTTGGATAATATTTTAACAGCATCTACGCTGAAAAGGATGGGGTAATCGATAAGAGTTATTTCAGTAGTGCTCAGGAGGCCTCTTTGATTTTGAAATACTCGGCGTTGTCCGGGAGAAAAGTGCTCAATATCCTAGATAGAGCTACTGTAGTGATAGGTTTGGAAAATATTTTAACGCCGTCTCTGTTACCCTTTGGACTATTTCGCAGATCAGGAGAGAGCATACCTAAGTCATTGCAGTAGTCCCCAGGAAGCCTCCTCGATTATCAAAGTACTCGGCGTTGTCCGGGAGAAAAGTGCTCAATATCCTAGATAGAGCTACTGTAGTGATAGGTTTAGAAAATATTTTAACGCCATCTCTGTTTCCCTTTGGACAATTTTGCAGCTGAAAAGGAGGGAGGATACCTAACTGATTTCAGTAGTCCCCAGGAGGCCTCTTTGATTTTCAAAGTACTCGGCGTTGTCCGGGAAAAAAGTGCTCAATGTCCTAGATAGAGCTACTGTAGTGATAGGTTTGGATAATATTTTAACAGCATCTATGCTAAAAAGGATGGGGTAATCGATAAGAGTTATTTCAGTAGTGCTCAGGAGGCCTCTTTGATTTTGAAATACTCGGCGTTGTCCGGGAAAAAAGTGCTCAATATCCTAGATAGAGCTACTGTAGTGATAGGTTTGGAAAATATTTTAACGCCATCTTCGTTTCCCTTTGGACTATTTCGCAGATCAGAAGGAGAGAGGATACCTAAGTGATTTCAGTAGTCCCCAGGAGGCTTCCTTGATTATCAATGTACTCGGCGTTGTCCGGGAGAAAAGTGCTCAATGTCCTAGATAGAGCTACTGTAGTGATAGGTTTTGGAAAATATTTTAACGCCATCTTCGTTCTCCTTTGGACTATTTCGCAGATCAGAAGGAGAGAGGATACCTAAGGGATTTCATGGGTGTTCATGAAGCCTTCTCGATTTTCAAAGTACTCGGCGTTGTCCGGGAGAAAAGTGCTCAATATCCTAGATAGAGCTACTGTAGTGATAGGTTTGGAAAATATTTTAACGCCATCTTCGTTCCCCTTTGGACTATTTCGCAGATCAGAAGGAGAGAGGAAACCTAAGTGATATCAGTAGTCCCCAGGAGGCCTCCTTGATTATCAAAGTACTCGGCGTTGTCCGGGAGAAAAGTGCTCAATGTCCTAGATAGAGCTACTGTAGTGATAGGTTTGGAAAATATTTTAGCGCCATCTTCGTTCCCCTTTGGACTATTTCGCAGATCAGAAGGAGAGAGGATACCTAAGGGATTTCAGGAGTGCTCATGAAGCCTCCTCGATTTTCAAAGTACTCGGCGTTGTCCGGGAGAAAAGTGCTCAATATCCTAGATAGAGCTACTGTAGTGATAGGTTTAGAAAATATTTTAACGCAATCTTCGTCTCCCTTTGGACAATTTTGCAGATGAAAAGGAGGGAGGATACCTAACTGATTTCAGTAGTCCCCAGGAGGCCTCTTTGATTTTCAAAGTACTCGGCGTTGTCCGGGAAAAAAGTGCTCAATGTCCTAGATAGAGCTACTGTAGTGATAGGTTTGGATAATATTTTAACAGCATCTCCGCTGAAAAGGATGGGGTAATCGATAAGAGTTATTTCAGTAGTGCTCAGGAGGCCTCTTTGATTTTGAAATACTCGGCGTTGTCCGGGAGAAAAGTGCTCAATATCCTAGATAGAGCTACTGTAGTTATAGGTTTGGCAAATATTTTAACGCCGTCTCTGTTACCCTTTGGACTATTTCGCAGATCAGGAGAGAGGATACCTAAGTCATTTCAGTAGTCCCCAGGAAGCCTCCTTGATTATCAAAGTACTCGGCGTTGTCCGGGAGAAAAGTGCTCAATGTCCTAGATAGAGCAACTGTAGTGATAGGTTTGGATAATATTTTAACAGCATCTACGCTGAAAAGGATGGGGTAATCGATAAGAGTTATTTCAGTAGTGCTCAGGAGGCCTCTTTGATTTTGAAATACTCGGCGTTGTCCGGGAGAAAAGTGCTCAATATCCTAGATAGAGCTACTGTAGTGATAGGTTTGGAAAATATTTTAACGCCGTCTTCGTTCCCCTTTGGACTATTTCACAGATCAGAAGGAGAGAGGATACCTAAGTGATTTCAGTAGTCCCCAGGAGGCCTCCTTGATTATCAAAGTACTCGGCGTTGTCCGGGAGAAAAGTGCTCAATGTCCTAGATAGAGCTACTGTAGTGATAGGTTTGGAAAATATTTTAACGCCATCTTCGTTTCCCTTTGGACTATTTCGCAGATCAGAAGGAGAGAGGATACCTAAGGGATTTCAGGAGTGCTCATGAAGCCTCCTCGATTTTCAAAGTACTCGGCGTTGTCCGGGAGAAAAGTGCTCAATATCCTAGATAGAGCTACTGTAGTGATAGGTTTAGAAAATATTTTAACTCCATCTTCGTTCCCTCTTTGGACAATTTTGCAGCTGAAAAAGAGGGAGGATACCTAACTGATTTCAGTAGTCCCCAGGAGGCCTCTTTAATTTTCAAAGTACTCGGCGTTGTCCGGGAAAAAAGTGCTCAATGTCCTAGATAGAGCTACTGTAGTGATAGGTTTGGAAAATATTTTAACGCCATCTTCGTTCCCCTTTGGACTATTTCGAAGATCAGAAGATGAGAGGATTCCTAAGTGATTTCAGTAGTCCCCAGGAGGTCTCCTTGATTATCAAAGTACTCGGCGTTGTCCGGGAGAAAAGTGCTCAATGTCCTAGATAGAGCTACTGTAGTGATAGGTTTGGAAAATATTTTAACGCCATCTTCGTTCTCCTTTGGACTATTTCGCAGATCAGAAGGAGAGAGGATACCTAAGGGATTTCATGGGTGTTCATGAAGCCTTCTCGATTTTCAAAGTACTCGGCGTTGTCCGGAAGAAAAGTGCTCAATATCCTAGATAGAGCTAACGTAGTGATAGGTTTGGAAAATATTTTAACGCCATCTTCGTTCCCCTTTGGACTATTTCGCAGATCAGAAGGAGAGAGGATACCTAAGTGATATCAGTAGTCCCCAGGAGGCCTCCTTGATTATCAAAGTACTCGGCGTTGTCCGGGATAAAAGTGCTCAATGTCCTAGATAGAGCTACTGTAGTGATAGGTTTGGATAATATTTTAACGCCATCTTCGTTTCCCTTTGGACTATTTCGAAGATCAGAAGGAGAGAGGATACCTAAGGGATTTCAGGAGTGCTCATGAAGCCTCCTCGATTTTCAAAGTACTCGGCGTTGTCCGGGAAAAAAGTGCTCAATGTCCTAGATAGAGCTACTGTAGTGATAGGTTTGGATAATATTTTAACAGAATCTATGCTGAAAAGGATGGGGAATCGATAAGAGTTCTTTCAGTAGTGCTCAGGAGGCCTCTTTGATTTTCAAAGTACTCGGCGTTGTCCGGGAAAAAAAGTGCTCAATGTCCTATATAGAGCTACTGTAGTGATAGGTTTGGATAATATTTTAACGCCATCTTCGTTTCCCTTTGGACTATTTCGCAGATCAGTAGGAGAGAGGATACCTAAGTGATTTCAGTAGTCCTCAGGAGGCCTCCTTTATTATTAAAGTACTCGGCGTTGTCCGGGAGAAAAGTGCTCAATGTCCTAGATAGAGCTACTGTAGTGATAGGTTTGGAAAATATTTTAACGCCATCTTTGTTCCCCTTTGGACTATTTCGCAGATCAGAAGGAGAGAGGATACGTAAGTGATTTCAGTAGTGCTCATGAGGCCTCCTTGATTTTCAAAGTACTCGGCGTTGTCCGGGAGAAAAGTGCTCAATATCCTATATAGAGCTATGATAAAGACTATCATGAGAGGATTGAAAAGGATGAAGACTTTCATGAGAGGATTGAAAAGGATGAAGACTTTCATGAGAGGATTGAAAAGGATGAAGACTTTCATGAGAGGTTTGAAAATGATGAAGACTATCATGAGAGGTTTGAAAATGATGAAGACTATCATGAGAGGTTTGAAAATGATGAAGACTATCATGAGGGGATTGAAAATGATGAAGATAATCATGAGGGGATTTAAAATGATGAAGAATGTCATGAGAGGATTGAAAATGATGAAGAATAGACTGACAGGATTGAAAATGATGAAGAATAGACTGACAGGATTGGAAATGATGAAGAATACCATGAGGGGATTTAAAATGATGAATAATATCATGAGGGGATTGAAAATGATGAAGAATATCATGAGGGGATTAAAAATAATGAAGAATATCATGAGAGGATTGAAAAAATGAAGAATATCATGAGAGGATTGAAAATTATTAAGAATATCATGAGCGGATTGAAAATGATGAGGAATATTACGAGAGGATTGAAAATGAGCAAGAATATTATGAGGGGATTGAAAATGATTAATAGTATGAGGAGATTGAAAATGATGAAGAATATTATGAGGGGATTGAAAATGATTAATAGTATGAGGAGATCGAAAATGATGAATATAACGAGGGGAGTTAAAATGATGAAGGATATCATGAGGGGATTCAAAATATATAGTATGAACACCGGGGCGGTTATAAGTACCTATATAGAAGGCGCAGAGAGTGGTGGTACTTTTTATAGAAATAAGTCATACTATTGCCCTGTGAAACGTAGGATGAAATGGTGGAGAAGAAACAGCTTTCGCAAAAAGCAAAATTTAAAAGTAGCGACCAGGGTAGAGAAAAGTAGAAAGATAAAGAGACAGCTATAGAGAGAGAAGGAGAGAAATAGAAGTTTTAATATAAAGATGTTACATACGCAATTTTTCTTCAATTATGTTTTTATGACCCCGAGCAACGCCGGGTAGCCCCGCTAGTCGATAAATAAATGTTAAATTGAAGAATTATTTGCTTTTAACCAGAATATTTACATATTTAATCTATAATTCTTCTTCTTTATTTATGTTTTAACATTTTCAGTAAAACATTCAGCGCATTTATAGAGATTACTGTAAATGAATAAATGTATAAACGTGATTTTTAGCAAACCATTATTTTTGGTAATACAGCTAAATACATTTACAACTTGGAAACATTATTTTGAAGGGTTTACGTAACTAGGATTTTTCATTTTTTGAGTTTTGGTAATACAGCTAAATACATTTACAACTTTTGAAAACATTATTTTGATGGGATTACTTAACTAGGATTTTTGATTTTTGGTAATACAGTTAAATACATTTATAACTCTTGGAAACATTATTTTGAAAGGTTTACGTAACTAGGATTTTTGATTTTTTGATTTTTGGTAATACAGCTAAATACATTTACAACTTTTGAAAACATTATTTTGATGGGATTACTTAACTAGGATTTTTGATTTTTAGTAATGCAGTTAAATACATTTATAACTCTTGGAAACATTATTTTGAAAGGTTTACTTAACTAGGATTTTTAATTTTTTGATTTTTGGTAATACAGCTAAATACATTTACAACCTTTGGAAACATTATTTTGATGGGATTACTTAACTAGGATTTTTGATTTTTGGTAATACAACTAAATACATTTACAACTTTTCGAACCATTAATTTGAAGGGTTTACTTAACTAGGATTTTTGATTTTTTGATTTTTGGTAATACAGATAAATATATTTACTTTTATATACTTTTGGAAACATTATTTTAAAAAGTTTACTTAACTAAGATTTTTGATTTTTTTGATTTTTGGTAATACAGCTAAATACATTTACAACTTTTGGAAACATTATTCTTAAAAGTTTACTTAACTAAGATTTTGGATTTTTTGATTTTTGGTAATACAGCTAAATAAATTTACAACCTTTGGAAACATTATTTTGAAAAGTTTACTTAAACTAGGATTTTTGATTTTTTGATTTTTGGTAATATAGCTAAATACATTTACAACTTTTGGAAACATTATTTTGAAAGGTTTACTTTACAAGGATTTTTGAACACAACGAACCTTTATTATTTTAGCAAAACTAATTAAGTTTATTATTTAAAATTAACGTTCTTTCAAATCATTTATTAATGAACACAATTTATGATGGAAAATATTAAAAAAAATACTTATAACATCACGGAAGGTTGATTCGATTATTTATTTAGAATCAACACAACCGCACACCGGGGATTTATGCGATAAAAATTGATAGCAAAAACTAGATTCCTGACTTCGAAAGATAATTTAACATTTAGTTGGAAATATAGTATGTAAAAATATACGCAAATATCTAATCTCTGCAATAATTTGCTGACCAGATTCCGAAATGCACTATTTCAAATCCAGATGAAAAATATATTTTATTAGATACAATGATTACAAAATATATTCGAATCAGAAGTCCAAGTATGAATCTCCATTAGCCAAACATGCCATTTACAAAAGAATTCTATAAAATATATAACATATTTATCAAAGGCCTTAGTCAGTCTTTTACATGGTTACATCATAAATAAGTTAAAGAATATATAGATAAACGTGTATTACACAATAATATCAATTGTAGAGCCAATGGTTTCCATTGTTCATGTAAAATCGCACTAAGACAGGCTAAACTATATGAGATTATGCCGTAACAAAACAAAATTATTCTGGAAAATATCGGTTGTAAATTTGACAGCTACATGTTTTCGACATGTTGTGAATGTGGATGCTATTTTTAAAATTCCAATTCTGTTTCCTTAATGAAATCACCCAGGAGGTAATTGCTTGAACACATTGAACACTTTCTTTCTCCATATCTGCAACATTTCCTGCTTCACAAACAAGCGTTTATACTGGTATTGTCCACTATATCTGCTTAAACACCATTAACAATATAGCACTGTTCTTGAACAGCTTCAACATCCTTTTCGAAACATCAGTTACAGAAATGCGAGCTATCACACTACGTGTGAGCTATTTACTTTCAGTGCCTATATCTCCGGTGAATGTTAAATGACGCTCTGGTCATTTGAATTAGTAATCTTTGCTTCACTATTTTATTCCATTATCACATAAAAAGGGTTGACAATTATTATAAGGCGTTATGGTGCGTGTTAAAGTTGTTAAATAATTATGGCTAGGTCCAGTAGTTATCATTAGAAAATTATGTTTGCAGAACGATTTTATCACGTAAGCAGGATGTAAGTGTTAGTAGGGGACAGGTGGTTAACCATTGTGACTATCGCTGGCATTGGAAAAAGAGGCAGCTGAAATGTCACCAGAGGAAATAGGGAAAACCGTGAAAAGCGGGAAGTTTGAAATACGGAAACGCGACCAGACGCAGGAGGCACGAGTTAAAAATAAGTATTGAATTACATTTCTAACAAGGACTTACTTTCTGCAACCCGATCAGCGTTTTACCAATTGTAAAGAGAACATAATCAAAGCTGAATAACAACGATCTCCTTCCCTAGAGAACGCGTCGTGAATTCACTTCCGTTGTATTACTGTGCGACTTCGATTCCAGAACGAGAATGTTCCCGGTCAAAAATAAGGCATAAATACACTAAGTATGAGTAAGAACGTGAGTTTCCACAGTCTGAGAGTATCACAGCGGGAACTATGGATGTCCGGACACAAAGGAATTACATGCACGATTTTAATTTATACTAAATTATGCTAATTATAAAAGTTTGGGTCGGAATCAACCAATAGTACCGTTACGATATATAATGAAATAAGGTTAGATCAAACATATTTGCTCAAAAAGACACGACAATTCTATTATTCTTAATGTCAAATGTAAATATGTTTTAAAACTACCTTTACCAGTTCTTTAGTTTACGTAAATTTAAAACGCATGAATTTAACGAGGGGAATATACCATATTTAAGTAAGCGTTAGAGCAGATAAAACGTTTTTTTTTAATGATATATACACTTTTGTGGGTTATTTAATGCTAACACCACACTAATATAGGAAAAAAACCCATAGCTTGAGAGTTAAGAGTATTTATAAATTTCCGAAGTGTATTAGTATGATATTAAAAAAATTATAGTTTACTTGTGTTCGGAATAGCTAACTACAAAGCCGCAGTTATATAGCAACCACTTCACCATCCCTTAATAAGAACAAACGCTGCAAGAGACAGACACTGATTTACGAGAAATTCACTTTCTTTTAAACAATCCCAAAACTATAGGATTTTACTTCATAATATATTAATTAGAAGTATATGTATTTATTACTATAACAATCATAAATTACTCGGATTTATTGTGATTTATTTGTAATTAAAATTGGTCAATTTCTTTTACTGAAGAATAAGAAAGACCCAATTCAATATTTGATAAATTTTCGCTGTCATTTTCCTAAACGCAGTAATTTTTATTTAATTACGTTTTACCATGGATATGTTTTTATTATTTATAATACTTATTTATTTTTATATGATTCTTTGAAAACAATGAATATATTTAAATTGATATTTTTAATTAAATGTTATTTATAGATTTTTTAAATTTAACTACCAGGAAAATATTTGAAATGTCGGTTATTCAACATTAAATGTTGTGGGCTCAATTAACGATTTTCTGGTGCTACCAGATCAGGCTATCTGATTTAGAATACAGCAAACATTGATGTTATTGCTTTTCTCTTTCCTTTTTCACAACTCAATCATGTTCTTCAATACTGAAAATCAAAACAACATTTTTCTTAAACAAAAAACCATTAAATCAAACACCATAAATATATTTGAAAATATATAAGAACTTAAAGCATAAAAGCTTTTACCGAAATGACCTGATTCGGCAGTGAATACTCCAAAGCGAGTTGATATGCCGTAAAACAAACCAAGCAAAACAAACACCATGAATAAATATTTGAATATGTAAAGAACTTGAATCATAAAAACGTTTACCAAAATGATGTTATTCGGAATTAAATTACCCAAAAAGGTTGATATACTGTTAAACAAAAAAAAGATATGAGTAAATATTTGAAGATATAAAGAACTTAACACCTAAAAAACATTTACCAAAATGACATTATTCTGGGTTTGATATGCTGTAAAACTAAGCTACCAAACCAAACAATATTAATAAATATTTGAAGATAGAACTTGAAGCACAACATCTTTTACCAACATGACATGATTCGGCATTAAATAACTCGAAAAAGTTGATATACTGTAAAACAAAACAACTAATCAATTAATGATTTGGAAAAGCATTGTTTTTGTCCTTATACAGGGTGCGAAGGCTATTTGAGGACATATTATTTTAAGTTCACTACACACTTAAATAATTTATAATATTGATTTTGTTAAAGATACTCATTCCGAAAAACATGTTAACCCAGGAAATGGAAAGACATGCAGTCATAGTTACTTCAGCTACAAAATATAGTTATTTAGAAATCAATAACTTCTGACATGTTGCCAGATCATTTCTTCATAAATGTGATGGCAACGTTTCTCTGACAGGATGCTATATGTATCTTCTTCTGAATTATTTAGAGTGATGCACACCAAGTATCCAGCTACTGTGATAGCTTTAGGAGTTGTGAGTAGTGCAACTGTACATTTGCCCACAAGGTGTTAGGTGTAATGCTGCTGTATACGTTGATGTTCCTGAAACAGTTGTTAAGCCTTAGATAGATGATGTATGCCATAGAAGGCAGTATGTTTTGCAGCAATACTCTGCCGATTCTCACAAACCCATTGTAACTCAGGACTGGTAATCAGAGAATTTTTGCGATCATGTTTTCCCCAACATGTGGCCTCCTAACTTGCCAGGATAAATCTTATAAACTATTACGTGTAGAGCGTTGCATAAAAGGAGACGAATCGATATCCTCATAGTACTATAGTTACAGTAAAGACTGCCATTGTCGAGGTGTCCGAAATGAATAGTGACTACTTTACTTTTGCCTGTGGACAATTTTGAGCCCAAAGAGAAGCAGTCATTAAAGCCAATAATCGATTTAAGCCTAGGTCATGCTGACCTTTGATCCCCTTTTCTTTATCCCCAGTGTCGGAAAATTAAAAAATAAAATCTAAAAACTAAAAATAAAAAATTCTCAAAAATAAAAAAACACCCCTCCGCCCTAAAAAGGGAAAAACGAATTGAGAATTAATAATGGGTGTCAATAGCCTACGATAAAGCATGGAAGCACCCTGCAATAAGTAAACACAAAAAAAACACTTAGGCTATGAAAACCCATTATCAATTTCTAGGGGAGATTATTTTCTATTTTTATAATTTTTCATTTTAAACTTTTTGATTCTCCGACGCTGTAGATTAAGAGAAAGCGATGGGATGTTAGCGTGAGTTTGAATTAAATTCACTGATCAAAGAACACATTTTTTTACTTGCTCACAACGTAAATATCGGCAGGTAATGAAATGAAAATAAAGCAAAGGATAGAAACGTCGCACAACGCGCCAAACCGCCAATTTCTGGGGAGGCAGAAATAAACACAGGCTTAAGAGAGTCTAGTAAAGGAAACCAATTATAGATCCACTTTGTGTGGATTTAAAACCGACGGTACTGATGCTTTTTTATCTTCTGTATATATATATATATATATATATATATATATATATATATATATATATATATATATATATATATATATATATATGAATTTACATATCTGATGAGAGCGGACCACCGCTTGAAGCGCGTTACATTAAATTATAAAATTATAAAATAATAAAATAATGTAATAAATGTTGAAAAAAGCTTTTTACAAATGTTGGTAGCCTTACTTCTTTTACACACACACACACACACCCACACCCACACCCACACCCACACCCACACCCAGACATACACACATACATACATATATATATATATATATATATATATATATATATATGATCAAATATAAACCAAAGTAAAACTTTTAGCAGATGGAACCTATTGTGAAGAGGATTAGCTCGATATACGAGATAGAGCAATTGTAGAGATAGAAGAAAAAAGAGTGATAAATATGCGACGATTGTCCAAATTTATTTCAAATTTCAATTGTTCAATTTTTTACGGAACTTTTCTTTTCTTTTCATTCACTGCGTTTTTTTAATAATAACTTTTTTAATAATAATTTTCATATTTTTCAAATATTTGAACTTTGGCTTTTTCGAAAGCCAACTTATCAATCTGTATTTCTCCTCTGATGATAAGATCTCGATCTTTGAAAAGCCTTGGCTTAAGAAAAGAATAATAAACACTAGTTTATTACTGAATACACCTTGCATTGAACAATTGAAATAAATTTGGACAATCGTCGCATATTTATCACTCTTTTTTCTTCTATCTCTCTCTCCCTCTCTCTCTCTCTCTCTCTCTCTCTATATATATATATATATATATATATATATATATATATATATATGAATACAAATGGAGATAAAATGATCCGACGTAATCGAAAAATGAAAAGGGAAAGCCAAAAACTATGTTATTTATGTATTCATCAACGTTTCGTTATTATTGAAATTATTAATTATATAATATATATGGTATATACTTCATCCCACGTAAAAATTTTCATAAAAAATACACAGGGGAAACTCAACGTGAATTAAAATGAAGGCTCAATGAACACAAAAGAGACATTAAAAATAGCAACTCAATGCGCTTTTCTCCCACACTGCACAACACGACCACTCATACAGATTTGAACACACTAAGATCATTAAATGCGTATCAAATAAATCTCGACACAGTCTACTTGAGCAGCACTCATCAGAAACTCCACCATCATCAAGTAACGAAATGGTTTCTATAATTTATCTCTACTAATTAGCAGACTCATTTTGGTGGAAGTAAAATTAACATCACAACTAAGATAACCATCCCATATTTCATTTTCTATTAATAAATATGCACAAATAACTTAAAAATCGGAATAATTAAAGAACATTATCACAAAACTAAATAAACCAATTAGATTTCATTGCCATCTTTTGTCACATTTTTTATACATATCGCACATGCATACAATTTCTATGCTCACAAATATATTAATGGTATTTGGTTGACTAATAATACACTAATAATTTAATAAATTGGAATAGATATAAACTTTCACACATAATTTAAGACACTATAAATATTATAGTCTCACTTTTTTACGTATTTTCACACATTACATATACATACACATGTATAATAATAAATACGGTTAATAATTACTGATCAATCAATAATACACAAATAAAGAACTAAATACATATAAATAAATACATTTATAAGTTAACGAATTATATTATTTCCAACCCACTTTTACACATAGTTTCCAAACATAGTAAAAAATATATAACTTAATTAATGAGACACAAGTAATCAAACAAATTGGAATAAATTAATACACTCACTTGAATATCTAAACTAATATATATATGATACCCCATTTTCTCCCTATTTCAAAACTTTTTATCTTCAATCAGAATTTGCATTTCAAAATATTGATAAAGCTCTCCACGCGTTTACATTCATATACAACTTATGCTCATAATGATGGTACTTGATTATTTTAATAATACACTAATAATGAAGTAAATAGGAATAACTAAACATATTCACACATAATTAAATACACTAAGAATATTATATCTACAAGTCTTTACTCATATTCACATATTACATATATACACTTGTATAATCATAAATACTTTTAAATAAATATAAATAAATACATTCATACATAAATAAATTTAATCTTATTTCTAAGCCACTTTTATAAATCTTTTTACATATTGCAAGAAATGCATTAATTGATTTATGAGAGACAAATAAAGTAATCAAATAAATAGGAATAGATTTATACACCTACTTTGAATATTTTAACTAATAGGTATGATACCCCCTCTCTACTTATGCCAAAACCTTTTACCTTATTTTTAATCATAATTAGCGCTTCAGAAAATAGTAAAAAAGCTCTACGCTTTTACTGTCTTATTATAAACACTTTTTTTTATTCCTTCCCCCTTCCCAGGTCAAAATGTACGGCAGATTCAGATTCCCCTTTGGCCCAGCATCAACTAAAAGCCAAGCTAAGCTATGACATATTTTGACCCAGACAACCTCCTAGCTAAAAATAAACATGTTGAAGCTAATAGGTCGAAGCCATCATCGTATTTATATTC